>OX352773.1:112953434-113688434 GCA_947095535.1 Poecilobothrus nobilitatus
TCTGCAAAAGGATTGCACCATACTCGTCCTGTGATGCATCTGTATGCAATTCAGTATACGCTCCGTACCGGAATATTATCAGAACAGGTTTCTTTTACAGAGCATTTTTAAAATAGTTAACTGCCATCAGTTCCCTCTCTCCTATTCTAAAATGATGGGATTTTTTCAATAATTCGGTCAACGGTCGTGCTATCACGGCAAAATTAGGAATGAACTTTCTGAAATAATTGATAACACCTAAAAAGCTTTGGAGCTGTCTTACTGTTACTGGAGTTGGAAAATTTAAAACAGCTTTAGTTTTTAATTTTGATGGTGATATGGTTCCCCTGCGAATTTGATATCCAAGATACTCAATATTTTCTTGTAGGAATTGGCATTTTGCCAACTTAATTTTAAGACCATTATTACATGCTACAGTCAAAACCAGTTTTAAGCGATCAATACCTTCTTCTCTGCTGTTTGATGCTGTAAAGTAGTTAGCTGCTTGTAATTTATCAATCTGTTCCTCAATATTAGGCAAAGGGTACCTATCTTTCAATATTTTTTTATTTACTCCACGATAATCTACACAAAGCCTGTTTGAACCGTCTTTTTTTTTTACTAACACCACTTGACTACAATAATCGGACGAACTTTCCCTTATTATACCTTCACGAAACCATTGTTTCACATGCTGCTCTATAAATTTTTATTCATTAGGGGGAAACCTTCTTGGGGGCCTATAAACTGGTACGTCATCAATCGTAACTATTTTCATAGTTATTAGTGAGATCTTGGGTGTATTTGGATTGTAATTTTCAATCAAAGAGGTTATTTGATATTTTTCATCATTTTTCAAGTGATCAAAATTTAAGAGTTCTTCAATGATTTTTTGATTATCTATTTGCATCATTGCAAGAAAACATTTGGGTTCATTGTGATCTTTATTATCAGTTCTATCCACATTTATTTCACAAAAATTACTTTTAGGAATTTTCAGCTTACCTTGTGTTATGTTGATATTTGCTTGGTTTAAAAGACTCATTCCAATTATCATATCTGGTTTTAGATAGTTATCGCTTACAGCATGTATTTCAACATTTTCATAGACGTCATTATTGATTGTTACATTTACTCTGCACAGACCTTTTGATTCAATGCTGGAACCCAAACCTTCAATGATGTTAAAAGGTTTCCTAAAATTAGAACAATTACGATTGATT
Organism: Poecilobothrus nobilitatus; assembly: GCA_947095535.1. Classification (NCBI taxonomy): domain Eukaryota; kingdom Metazoa; phylum Arthropoda; class Insecta; order Diptera; family Dolichopodidae; genus Poecilobothrus; species Poecilobothrus nobilitatus. The sequence goes on from OX352773.1 coordinate 112,954,637, forward strand.
AATTTAAAATAATTTTCTTTTATAACGCAAATGTCTTTTCCTGTGTCGACTAAACAATTGAGAGTAATACCATCTATATTTGCTTGTACAAACATACTATTTTTTTGCACTACATTTATTATATTTGTAGATGAACTTGTGGCTATATTTTTGCTCGGAGAAGTAGTAGATTCTTTACAATCTGGCTTTTTGTGACCGAATTTGTTGCACTTAAAACATTTGGGACCCCTTTCCTTCTTAGGACAGTTATGGAATTCGTGTCCATGTGTTCCACAGTTGAAACAGTACCTTTGGCCTTTATTTAATCTGGTATTGTTGATTGGATTATTCTTTACACCTTTTACTTCACTTGTTAATTTCTAGATTTCACTTTTCTTCATTTTCTCATATATTGAGAGTTTTTCCTTTAAATCACTTATACCCTTGGCTCCAAATAATATCATTTTATTTGCAACTGTATCTTTAATTCCGTCGATAATATAACTTATAACAGAATTTTCTTCTACGTTTGCTTGTGATGCAATGTCTTGCATAATGTACAAATATTCTCGAAAAGTTTCGTCATTACTTTTCTTTCGTTGTTGAAGTTGGTTATGAATTTCAGCACTAGTTACTTTCGAGCAAAATTCATTTAGTAAAGTTTCTTTTAACTGGATATAATTTAAAGGTTTCACCTCACAATCAATAAATAAACGTGCAGAGCCAGAAAGTAATCTTTTGCTAAAAATAAATTTTTGAAGTTCGTTCAAAGAAAAAACGCGAGAATAATTTTCAAATTCCTGTATCCAATTTAAAACGTTCATATTTTCGGCACCGGTAAACTTCTTCATAATGTTTTCGATATCATTAAATTCAATTCTTACGTTTGTCCTGTTTTCTAATGTTTCAAAACCGCGTGTACTTCCGACATGATCGTTACCGTAATCTATAACTGAATCGCTTCTTTGTAATGTTCTACGACGCCTTCCACTCATATTTAATTAATAAAATGCAGTTACAATTACCGAATGTAAATTAGATTTTATTACAGCTAAATTTGAAGTCCCGTATGTTATAAAACGTATATATCTTTAATCTTTAAATAAATTACAAATCTTTTAATTCTTGTTACTACTCCATACATATTTTAACTTATTATTATATAATTTTTTTTTTCTTTTTTTTTTAGCTTATATATTTTAAATATGTATCAATTTTTCTTACAACTTCTTCTATATGTACTTCTTCCACGGTGTTCAATAAATTTTATTGATTATTGGATATTCGTTCCACAAATCTTAATTTTAAAATTAACACAATCCACGGATTCAAACTAATTAGACCATATTGTTTGAAATAGTCTTTAAATTACAAAGGGTTTTAATTTTAAAATGTCTTTTATTTCGGGTCACAAAGTTCATACGGTTTTATTGATTATATGTACTATAATTTACCGGTTTCATCCCACTTCTGACACCATGTGGTTTTATTTTATTTATTTTAGATATATTAAAATAAAACACGTTTGTTTAATAATAATTATTAATAAAATTGTAAATACAAGATATTTTATTAATAGGAATTTAAATTATTTTAAACTAACACAAATTCAAATATGTTCTTAAATATGTTTTTAATTGATTCTTTTTTTAATAATAATTATTTATAAAATTGTAAATAGAAAATATTTTACTAATATGAAATTTAAAAAAAACTAACACAAATTCAAATATGTTCTTAAATATGTTTTTAATCAATTCTTTTTTTTAATAATTTCTCATTGCAATATTAATCGAATTTACTTTATGTACTGCTCGTTGTATTACGTTTTAACCACGTCCACGTTGTAATGACAAGTAAAAATAATTGCAAGGAAAAAAAAAGAAGTTTTACCGCTTTCTTAAACTTGCTTGGAGAGTTTAACATCTGGGAAATAGAGTGACCACTTCACTAGAATAATTGAGTTTAAAATTTTAATCCCACATGTGTATATATTATGTGTGTATAGAAGATTAAATTTACTTTTTTCATTTTAACTCATTTAATGAAAATTTTTCAAAAGTAAAAACTTTAACACTAATTTCTAAAAAACTGTTGAGTATTTTACATACAATATGAACGCCCAACTTTAAAAAGAACATACATAAATAATGCTACCTTTATTCAGTTTTTATTTTAATTTAAAAACGTCTTTTCACAAATAAAGAATTCCCCGAATTTAAAAATTTCTGTTTTTGAAATTATACAAAAAAAAATTGTTTATTGCAACATTAAAATTGACTTCTGAAAAAATGCTATTTTCACGTTCTTCTATTTTTAAAAGGCATTTTTTCAATCTGTCTTTTAGCTGTTGAAGTTATTAAAATATGTGTAAATGTTTGTGAGATTGTACATAAAAATGCAACCTAGATTTTAAATTTAAAAAAACGAGAATTTCAAAATGAAAACTCACTTTATTTTAATTCAACTAGAGTACTTAAAAATATGTGTTTACAAAGTTTGGTCTGTTAACTTTAAGTTTAATACACTGCTTTTATAAAAATTTTAATTTACAATGGAAAATTCAACAAATATACAGAATGTTGTATTAACGCCTGCTCAGCGCAAAATGGATTAAAATCAGAAAGAATTTCGAGAATTCTTATTGACAATTTTTGTTGACACTTGCGTTGCGTTATCTTATCTATACATATATAATATTTGATATAATATGTATAATAACACTAAATTTCAAATACTACTTTTCAATATCGTTTATATTAGGAACAAAATCCTAAATACCAGTTTTACAAAAATAGTACTCCGATTTACACCTTTTAATTTAAAACTTCGATTTACACATTAATTCTATTTGACGTATTTTTTTTCAATTTCAATTTCTTGTAGTTAATCATTTTTCAATTTAAGCTAATTTTTCGTTATACGTATACCCCTTTGAAATCCTTAACACACAATTGTGCTAGGTGTATATTATTAATTGTATTTCGGTTAAAAAATTAAATATCAATTTAAAATCCAAAAGCATTGATTGTCCTAAGTGATTTTTACAAATAGAGATAGATAGAGAAAATATTTTCAGTTTTATAAAAGAAGTCTAAGCAAGCAGAAGCAAGTCATCAGGTTTGTTTAGTTTTTTGTTTTATGTTATTCTGCTTTTACGTTTTGATTTTGAAAGCTTGTAGTAACATGTTTAACTTATAGCAAGTATTTCTGTTATACATTTTGTTATAATTAATAAGATGTCACGATTGTGATAGCAGGGCAGGGTTTTGAAGATCATCTTCTTCCTCAAACTCATGGTTGCCAAAATAAAATTGAACTCGGTTCACTACTAGAGTATTTTAATAAATATTTCCTACCGAACCATTATGATGACACAGTAAAATATACAAAAATGTATTCCTTAGAAAAACTTGGCTATGAAATTTCATTAGACGCACAAGACATTAAAAATTTGTATGGTTGCTCCATTATAATGGGCTGCAGAAATAGATTTACCCACTTAAGAAATATAATCCACTTTGTTAATACCGACAAGTCCAGTCTAACAAATAAAGTGTGGAGAGTCCAACCTGTAATTGATATGGTATGTGGAAGATTCAGGGAGTTATGTACTGAAATAACTAATTATTCGATAGATAAGCACATGATTCCTTTCTCTGGAAGATGCCAAGCTCGACAGATCATAAGATCTAAACCTCGTCCTGTTGGGCTGGAAAATCTTGTGTGTGCAACATCAAACAGATTAGTTGTTGATTTCGAATTATTTCAAGGTGCTGGAACCTTTCAAAATACAGGTCTAGGGCATGACCCTTCAATTATTTTAAGATTAGCAAAAAATTTACCAAAGGGAAGTCATTTATATTTTGACCGATTCTTTACAACCATTCCTTTGATAGAAAAACTGGATGAATTAGGATTCAGAAGACCTGGAACAATAATGAGCAATCGTTTGGATAAAAGGTTAAAACTCCCTTTAGATAAAAACATGACAAGAAGCCAAATTTCACAACATGACATGATAGACATGATTTGTTAGACATGATAAAATTGTTGTTGTTAAGCGCTGTGACACTAAATGTGTAACATTTGCTTCCAATATGAGTGGTAAAGATCCCGTAAAAGAAGTTACGCGTTGGAATAGAAATTTTAAACGACGTCTTCCAGTCCCAATACCAGCCGTCATTCAAAATTATAATTCTAATATGGGTGGCGTTGATGTGGCCGATCAAATTCTGGAGTACTATCGCATCAAAATCAAAACGAAAAAGTGGCCTGTCAAGGTATTTTGTCACAGCTTAGGTTTCACATTAACTGTATAATTCACAGCTTAGGTTTCACATAAAACACAACTACTTTTTGAAAAATAATAAATATGTGTATATTTAGTTTTGTTTCGTATGATATTCAATAAAGCAATTTTTACTGCTAGAAAGGCATAGATATGCTTGACATTTTGAACACCTAGACCTTACTCTACTTGGACAGTTCAAATTACGACATCTTCTCTAACATTTCCTGGTATAAATTCGGGCCAGTGATCATACCTGTCATACCTAATAATTGTGTGTATTTCATAAGGACGATATTTTGACCGTTGAACATTTTCTGGTATATCAGAATGTTCAAGAAGCTCAGGTGGTGCTTGTTTATATTTCGCAAGTACTTCACCAATTTGCACTTTGAAACCTAAGAACTTTTTTATTTTTTGATGTGGTATTTTCATAATAGAAGCATCCTTCCTATACTCCCACGAATCCACGAATTATAAATTGATAAATCTAAAAAATGAGAAAATACCTTGACAGGCCACTTTTTCGTTTTGATTTTGATACGATAGTAAACAAGTTGCGCCTTTAAAAATACATTGCGATTCAATTTTAAATATCAATATACTGTATTATAACATTCAATAGACACAGTAACAAAGTTGCGCCTTTAAAAACAGGATTGTAAAAATAGTACATAAACAATATTTCGTTCATTTTGTCTCTAACGATAATTTCAATAACAGAATGGTTTTGAAATCAAGTAGCATATATTTTTCCTACTTTTACTAATATTTTTTTTGTTTGGGTAGTTGTAAAAAATGCATTTATATGTGTAAAAACAGAGTTGCCCCCCTTATTGCAATAGATAATCTTTGCTCAAAACTGACTAAACTAAATAATAAAAAAGCGAAGTCATAATTTTAATTTTTATATGAACTGAATAAGAACAAAAGAAAAATCATGCTAGAAAATAGGGAAATATTATTTTACGAACATTATTATCAGGTGTACTTCGTTCAAACTTCGATTAAAATTTTCTACAAGATTGCCTGTTATATAACTACCAATGGGTCATCCCAATAGATAATAATAAAATATAGATTGGCTTGGCCTTGGTAGCTTCTCTTTCCCTCTAAATACATAAAATTATTTTGACCCTCATAAAAAAATTTTATTTCATTTTGTCTTTAGATTAGTAGATTCCTTTTTTTCACTAAAATTTCTGGTGTAACAAAAGAAGTTTGAAATTTTTAAAACTACAAAACCACAAAATTAGTTTATTTGAAAGAAGAGTAAAACGTAATGAAAAAAGAAGATTCGAGAAGACCAGTGTAAATTAACGGAATTTCTTTCCTATTCAACCATTTTTAGCAAAAAATTAACATATGTTAAAGTTAAATGTAAAATCAGCTGGTTTTATTTCATACAATTTATGCGTTAATTTATGCTTATTACCACCAAATATAATGCTAAATGACAAACCATATTTAATATGATATTTAAAACAGAACATAAAAGGACTGAATTAGAGAATTTTTGAAAAAGTATTCAATTTTATTGTGATATAAATATAGAAATTTGCACTTTATTAATTTTGAAATTAAAAATTTTTAATTGAATATTATTGAAAATTAAATATTTTTAATTTCTGTAAACAAAAATATAAATTTCTGTAAACGAAAGTTTCTTTTTTAGGGAACATTTGAGGGAGAAACTATTATTGTAAAAACAGCTGTTACTCAAATTTTTTGGTTACGTACATATTAAGATATGGAAAAAAACTGTTAAATTGCGATGTTAAAATACTTATTTATTTTTGTTACTTTTTTTTTAAATTATGAAATGATTAGTTATAGGATTTTTTAATGTAAATAATGAAATAACCAATTAAATTTAATAAAATTAACCAATTAAATACAATAAAAACTTATAAAATTCTGAAATTTTTAAGAGTTTATATATTTAGAAAAAATTACATTTCTATTACAGTTAAGACCCAAAATATCACAATTGTGCTGTCCTTTTCAAAGAATCCTTGGCACTAAAAATTTTCTAATGAATATATTTTTAACCTTTAACACATTTAATTAGTTTAAGTATAAGTTTTATCAAGTTTTATGTGAATTAAAGCAAATTTTTCCCTTGGGTCTCAAAGGGATACGTTAGTTTTTTTCCCAAACAAAAATGAAAATTTGTTAAAGTGACGTTAAAAACTACTTTATGAATTTTCATTTCAATTTAAATACCTTTTTTAAAACCATAATTTCTGGAAAGCATACATGTTGTAAATCGGACTCAGAGGAACAACCAAAATATTGGAACTGTCAGAACTTCGTAATTTGTTTTAGTATAAAACATTTAAGGTTATTTTATTCATTTTGAAAAAAGTTTGCAAAATTTTTTTTAAATTTTTTTTTAAAACAAATACATCGGCTATTTAACACGTCTACAATTTCTTGACACTACTGTATAGCGGCCATTTAAACAAAACATGAGTGTTAATGTATTTACAAAGAAAAATTTAAGACCGATTGGAAAAAAAAAATCGGCGATTTATTTAAAATATCGTATACCATCTTTTTTTTTTGTATCAGGCATTTGCTTAAACCAAGCATCAGTCATGTTGTTCATAGTAAACTATAAAAAAAACCATTTTCAAATAACATATTTCTCTTTGCATTTACCAATACACAATATTAAAATTGTATTTGGAATTTAATATAGTAAATATTGATTTTATTAATAATTAAATTTTACCAATAATTATTATTCTTAAAAATTTAAACTTTTTGAAACGCGGACAAAACTTCTACTTTTCCGTACCAATTGTAAAAAATAAAAATGTACTTATATAATAAAAACAACTTTTTTTGTTTCAGTTTGGCACTAAAAAATCGAAATGTCAATTTTCAATAAAAATAAAAAGTAGTGACCGGATTTTTTTATGTGACATTCAAATTTTTTTCACAGAAACAAAATTAAATATTTGAAATTCAAAATAATAATTGAATATTATTGAAAATTAAATATTTTTAATTTTTGTCAAAAAACAAATATAAAGTGAAGAAAAAGGGCAAACGAACATTTGTGGGAGAAACTAAATAATAGAAAAACACTTGTTACTCAAAAAATGGATTATTTTTTTTTGTTATTTTGCCAATCAATGGTTTCGTTCATTAGCGTCTAGCGTTACAAAAAAACTTCAGTGCTCGATATCATTTTCTACTGAACGGTTGTTTTATCTAGCATACAATTTAAAGCTACATAACTATTACAGCAAGAAAATTTTACGCTCAATTATGTAGCGACTTTTTATTGACGTTTATGTGTTTAAATTTGAATGTCAAAAATTTTTGTTTAAAAAATTATGTGAGCAGTTTTGGATGTCCAGTATTTTTTTAAAAATTAATAAAATAAAAAATTAAAAACAAAATACGATTTAATGAAAAGCCACACAAAATTAATGTCAATTAATTTGACTGCAAATCATTCAGTACATCTATGCAGCGATATATGCTACACCACTGTGATTCAATATAGCGCTAGCCGCTAGATTATCCTGAACGCGACCAAAATTACATCTATGATCTATACCACGGCCAACACTAAAAGGTTTTGTCTCAAAAGGTGGCTTTGTTTAAGATCTATATTGTATATTTTTTAAGGCCATGACTAATGACCATAGACAAAATCACCTATATGTTGGTATATAGGTGGTGTTGCCATAGATATTAATATAATATTAACTAGATAGGCAACATAACCAAAAAATTTATTTGAGTAACAGCTGTTTTTACAATAATAGTTTCTCCCTCAAATGTTCCCTAAAAAAGAAACTTTCGTTTACAGAAATTTATATTTTTTGTTTACAGAAATTAAAAATATTTAATTTTCAATAATATTCAATTAAAAATTTTTAATTTCAAAATTAATAAAGTGCAAATTTCTATATTTATATCACAATAAAATTGAATACTTTTTCAAAAATTCTCTAATTCAGTCCTTTTATGTTCTGTTTTAAATATCATATTAAATATGGTTTGTCATTTAGCATTATATTTGGTGGTAATAAGCATAAATTAACGCATAAATTGTATAAAATAAAACCAGCTGATTTTACATTTAACTTTAACATATGTTAATTTTTTGCTAAAAATGGTTGAATAGGAAAGAAATTCCGTTAATTTACACTGGTCTTCTCGAATCTTCTTTTTTCATTACGTTTTACTCTTCTTTCAAATAAACTAATTTTGTGGTTTTGTAGTTTTAAAAATTTCAAACTTCTTTTGTTACACCAGAAATTTTAGTGAAAAAAAGGAATCTACTAATCTAAAGACAAAATAAAATTTTTTTATGAGGGTCAAAATAATTTTATATATTTAGAGAAAAAGAGAAGCTACCAAGGCCAAGCCAATCTATATTTTATTATTATCTATTGTGATGACCCATTGGTGGTTATATAACAGGCAATCTTGTAGAAAATTTTAATCAAAGTTTGAACGAAGTACACCCGATAATAATGTTCGTAAAATAATATTTCCCTATTTTCTAGCATGATTTTTCTTTTGCTCTTATTCAGTTGATATAAAAATTAAAATTATGACTTCGCTTTTTTATTATTTAGTTTAGTCAGTTTTGAGCAAAGATTATCTATTGCAATAAGGGGGGCAACTCTGTTTTTACACATATAAATGCATTTTTTACAACTACCCAAACAAAAAAAATATTAGTAAAAGTAGGAAAAATATATGCTACTTGATTTCAAAACCATTCTGTTATTGAAATTATCGTTAGAGACAAAATGAACGAAATATAGTTTAGGTACTATTTTTACAATCCTGTTTTTAAAGGCGCAACTTTGTTACTGTGTCTATTGAATGTTATAATACAAAGTATATTGATATTTAAAATTGAATCGCAATGTATTTTTAAAGGCGCAACTTTGTTTAATTTTATATATAGTGAACATAATGGCAAGATATAATAATCGAAAGTGTTTTAAATTGTTTATTTAAATTTGATATGAAAAATGTGTTTTAAACTAATGTACTTTAATTGAAAATTTTATGAAGATATTATTTAGATAGTTTAGAAAATAAATTTATAAATATTTTAGTAAAATTAGAACAGAAAAAGATTTAGAATATAAATTATATGAACGTTTAAAAAATGATTTTAATATGACTATTGTAATAAATGTAACAAATCTTATTTTATAAAACTATGTATATGTATACTCTTCATTTCAAATTTGTGCTTTTTAACATTATATTTGTCTGTTTTCAAAATCAAATTCGTCCAAATTTTCAAAATCAACTTTGTCGATTTTTAAAATGAAATTCTTTTTTTAAGGCTTTTTTTCATAAGAAATTTTGTGGATATTATCGCAACTTACAGTAATAATAACAATAATTTATAATAATAATAATAATAATAATAATAGTAATTATAATCATAGTAATAATAATAATAGCTACTACAGTGGAGCTATCTTTGGTTATATCATGCAAGTAAGGTGTTATATACTGCTGCACGTTGTACTCCACTGATGGCGCTGACTCTGTAGTAAAATAATAATATTAATAAGAATACTAATACAAATAATAGTAACCGCTAAAGTGACAGTGGGGGTTGCCTTCAATAATTACCTCATGTAGTACTATATACTACTACTACATGTTGTAACTGTTATGACGGCTCTAGTCACTGTTAGCAAAATAGTTATAATAATAGGCGGATTCATTATTCCTTACAGTCCCACTCCCAATTCAATGTTTCCGTATCCATTTCCTATCCTTTCCTATCTCTACTGCCGAGCCAATATCCTAAGATCTCCCTTAGGAAAAAAATTTAGAAAGAGAAAAATATGGTGTACTACCAGTGTGAAAGAGGGAGAAAAAAAATTATATTATTACAAAATATTACAGCAACACTTTGACAGTTAAAAATGTACATAACCTAATTTATTAATGTTTATATTCATATTTAGCTGAAAATTTAAAATTTTTTATTTATAAAGTTAATAATATAGTTTATTAATAATATTTTAATACTTATAATATGGGCATATATAGTTTTTCACCAAAAAATACAAAAAAATAAATTTGAACATTTGTTTACTTTAAAATGTTTGTTTATATTTTTACACTTTAAAATTTAAATGCCAGTGAGAATTAAATGGTGGTGACAATTTTTTTTGTAAGGTATATAAATTTTGCATATGTATTAAAAATATCCATGACATTTACAGCAAAATATATTCAGAGAGCATACTTTCGTGGATATCCGATATTTATGGTTATTTTCTTGGATATTGTCAAATGGTTGATGGATACTTTTTTAGCTTTATCTCTTTCAAACACATATCATTTTTGTATCTTCCGCCTACGCTTTAACATTTTCCTGGATATATTAACCAGGCATTAAGTTTTTTAAATAAAAAAAAACGTAAATTTTTAAATTTTGAAGAAATAGATTTCGGAAATTTGACGAATTTGATTTTTAAAAAAGATAAATATAATGTTAAAAAAGACAAATTTGTAATCTGGGGCCTCGGTGGCCTAGTGGGTAAGAGCGTATAAAATACGCTGTAAACACCGAGAGAGTGTGGGTTCGAATCCACACACGTCGTAAGAATTATTCCCTCTTATGACATCTACAACCACGCCTGAACAGAAAAGGCCGTGTAATTTCCTGTCCACATTTATGTGTCAGAGAAACGCATTACAAAAAAAAATTGAAGTCACAAGTGTATATTAGAATCAAAATTCATTCCCCCCCCCCCTCCCAAGTAAAGTGAACATCTTACAAAGACACGAAGAATTTCCTCCTTGGTAGTGTCAGATTCTTGCTAACTAAACCCAACTGCCCCTTTAGTTAATATAATGGGATGAAACCCTTACCAGCGAACGCAGTATATTGGCTAGGGAGTTGGGATAGGAAAGGATAGGAAATGGATACGGAAACATTGAATTGGTAGTGGGACTGTAAGGAAACTGTATTACTGTACTGTATTATTACTGTTTGCTAAAAGTGACTATAGCCGTTAGGTTAGGTTAAATTAAGGTGGCTGCCAAAAAAGCACACTTAAACCGTATTTGGTCCATTGTGATACCACATAGAAGCTTTTATATCTCACTAGTTAAAACCAATTTGAGTTTTTACAAAGCGAAGAATACTCTTCACATTTTTACCTGCCAGATCGCTAAGGCTGTCGAAGAGATATTGCCCCAAATGGGTATTCCTTCTTGCCGACTAGGCTGGGCATGTGCAAAGGAGATGGAGAGTAGTTTCCTTCTCTTCTTCATGCTTAGGCTCTACAATAGTCGTTTGCGGATAAGATAAGTCTTCTGGCATGCTTCCCTATTAGACAGTGACCGGTGATTATGCCCATTGTCATTCCAATGTCTGCCCTTTTGAGAGAAAGCAGATCATTGGATCGTCTTAAATCGGTTTTGGGCCATATTAACCTTGTGATATTGCACGAGGTCAAATTTGACCATTTGTAATTTACCATATCCGTTATTTCCTTTCGAAATAGCCTTTTGCTTGTGGATAGAGATACTTGTAAGGTTGTACCAATTCTTGCGAGTTCATCAGCTTTTTCTTTTCCCGGAATACTTCGATGACCTGGTACCCAGCAAAGCTGAATGCTAAACTGCCTAGCCATCTCGTCAAGAAGTTTTCGGCAGTTTATTAAGGTCTGCAAGGTTATGCATGTTGATTCCAGACAATTTAACGTAGCCTGACTGTCTGACAGAATACGTAGTTGCTTCTATTCAGTCAAAACGCTTCTATTCAGTAGAATCAAGGCTTCTTGAATTGCCATAATTTCCGCTTGGCACTGATAGCCTTGGTAATCGGAAATTATGACTGATATTCAGATTATCTGAGAAGACCCCGCATCCTACACTGCTGTTTATTTTTGAACCATCTGTGTAAAATTGTACTCCTTCGAAGGTCATCACTGTGTTTGAGTTCCAACGCTCACGGCTTGGTATGCTCGTTACATGAGATTTCCCGAAGAAGTAAGTGGGGACGTGTAGTATATAAAAATTACTACGGGGTCTTACTACGGTTGTGTATAGCCAGTAAGTCATGTATGGCTGAAGCCCCCATTTCCTACCAATAGCTTTTTTACACGAGTAGAGTGCTATTGAGGCCTTCGTTACTCTTTCTTAGATATTAGTCTTCCCGCTTAACTTCCTGTCTAGAGTTAGACCCAGAAATTTCGCCGTTTCGCTAAAGGCAAGAAAGGAGCCATTTAACGAAGGCGGCTTTATTTTAGGAATTTTATATTTCCTTGTAAAAAGGACTAGTTCGGTTTTCTGTGGATTTACTGACAGTCCATAGTCTGTAGCCCATGTTGTCATTTTATTTAGTGCAAGTTGCAAAACGTCCCTGAGATTGTCTGGGAACTTGTCACTGACCACGACAGCGACATCGTCCGCATAGGCGATTGTTGCGGAGCCCACCTCTTCCTCGATTTTAAGCAGTTTATTTAACACTATATTCCAAAGAAGGGGAGATAGCACCCTTCCGTGCGGAGTCCCTCTTTTCACAAACCTGAAGCGTTGTGAAAAGAGGGACTCAGAGGGAATTGCTGAAGCGTTGCCTTATTTGGCACTGATAGCCCTGCTATTTAGCATATTAGCTATCAGTGCTCTTAGCTGCGGTTCAACTCTTAGGCTTTTGAGTGCGTCTACAATTGCTGCGTGATTGACGTTATTAAAAGCTCTCTCAATGTCTATAAAAGCTGCAAGAGTATATTCTTTGCAATTTAAAGATCTTTCAATCGAGCTCGTCAAAGTGTGAAGTGCAATATCCACTGACTTCCCTTTACAGTAAGCATGTTGAGAGGCTGACAGCAGATTTTTATCTAAGTTGCAGGGGATATGGATGTCGATCAATCTTTCTAAGGTTTTTAGAAGGAAGGATGCCAGGCTTATAGGCCGAAAATTCTTCGCATAGACGTGACTACTTTTGCCGGCCTTGGGTATGAACACTACTCTGACCTGTTTCCATTTATCCGGGATAAGCCCCAAATTAAGACAACCTTAGAAAACGCTTTTTAGCCAAGCCAGGGTAGTGGATGCAGTTTTCTGGATCTCAGCGGGTATAATTCCATCCGGTCCCCTTGACTTGAAATTTTGAAACCATCTATAGCCCATTGTAGTTTGACTGCTGTAACCACCACCTCTGAAATAGGATTTTTAAATTCCAACGACCCCTTGCTTGTGGTAGCCCAGCTGCCATCCTCCTTTTTAAGAAAACTGGGGCCCATGGGGTTTTCGATAGAATTTTCTTTAGTCTAGATGCAGCTAGTTTTCTAGTAGTTTTCTATACCTCCGAAGAATAGTCTCCTGGTGTCTCTTTTCGCCTTTTTAAGTGCTTTTTTGTACTGATTAAGAACCGTTTTATATGAGCTCCAGTCCTGTACCTCATTGTTTTTTTGGCATTATTAAAAGCCCTCCTACTATCTTTCCTTAGAGCTTTAATTTCATCATTCCACCAAGGTGGTTTAGGTTTTCCCCTAGGCTTACTGATGGAACACGAATGCTCTAAGGACTTATTGCAGGCCTTAGTAAAAACGTTTACTAGACTATTTAGATCCTGGATATTTTTAAGAATTCCACGTGTTAAGTAGGGAAGCGTTGAAGCTTTAAGTGCTCCCTATATTTGTTCGAGTCAGTTCTCTTAGGATTTCGATAGACTGACTTTATTGGAGGACTTTCGTCCAGACTGAACTCAAGTTATCTGTGATCTGAAAAGAAATGCTCATCAGATACTTTAAATGAGTTTATTTTAGAATAAATGAAGTCCGAGACTAAGGTTATGTCTAGGACTTCTTGCCTAATACTAGTAACAAAGGTAGGTTCCCTGGCAATGTTACAGATAAGAAGGTTAGTACTTAAAATGTAATCAAAAACTGACTCATCTCTTTCGTTGGTATCCGAACTACTCTAGATGTCATGGTGAGCATTGCCGTCGCAGCTTATGATGACCCCAATGTTCATCCTTCTAGCATCCGCTACCAACCATGCCAGATTGGATGGAAGAAGTGAACGCTGCGAGTCGTGGAGAAGATACGCCGCAACAACCCAGAGCCTTCAGTTCTTTAGCTTTAAGCTCGCCGAGATCAGCATCACTGTAGTTATACATAAAAGTTAAATTTAATGTATTTTTAGCAAGTATGCACGCTCTAGGTCTGCATATCTCTTTATTATACAACAACGTGTATCCTGGTATCTTGAGTCCATGAACCTGTTTTTTATTAACCATGGCTCTTGGATCAAGATAATATTCTCACCCGTTCTCCTGAGGCGGATTTGAAGTGCGGCGGAAACCGCTTTGGAGTGATGGAGTTTAATTTGGAGCAGCTTCATTACCTGAGCCATCCTTAATCTCCACCACCGTCGCGTTATCTTTATCCTCAAAGTCCATTAAGTAGCTTTTGGCATCATCAAAGCTGTCAGAATGAGTTCTAAGTAGATCTTCATCGTCAGCCTTGATGACATCATTCACTCTCTTTGGAGCCGAGGAGGATGCTTCGTCAACGACATCAGATCGGTCAGAGTCTGCCTCTTGGACTTGACTTGGGCATTCAACGATGCTCCTTGAGGCTTCCACCTCATTCTTCTTATATACCTTCATTGTTATCGCTGTGAAGCCGTAACTAATGACCGCTTTGGGTTTCGCTAGAGGTTGTTCTTATTGACAATGGAGTCCTTATTGACAATAACCAAGGCCTGTGGGGATTCTCCTACTACTTCCCCAAGTTTGGTTATCTTTCAATTGTGAGTTGGAAGTCGGGGATTTGACACTTTCTTCATTTTGATGGTCGTGTCTGCTTCGGCAGGTTCCCTCGGCAGCCATACCCTAGTTCTTGGTCTGCTAGGGATATCCTCCCTGTTTACGGCTTTGAGCTTTGCCTCCGGCCACAGACTTCCCACCTTACCTATCGCCTTCTTGTAGAGATCTGCCGATCTCTGATCAGCACAAGTAGTCAATTTGACGTGGCCCTGATGACAGACAGCGTCTCTACAGCAGGATGGTGGTCCCAGATTTTTTTCCAGTACCTAGAAGAAAGTTGTGTTTAAAGCAGCAACAACCTTTTTCCAGATACTGGGAGACATACCCCCATCCTCTAACCCCTCATCAATGATTGCCAGAATTAAATTGTCTTTTGCAATTTCATTGGCTATTTTTAAGACTGGGCCCCAGCCTGGCTGATCATCGGCACGGGTCGTGTAACACCTTTAATCCGGCCCAGGTTTATCCCAATCCGATGGTTCCGGTAAAAACCGAGGTGTCAGTAATACGATACATAAAGACAGAGTCAGTTTACCTTTCCCTTAGTACCTAACCACCTAGCTGGTGATTATTTCCGGTCGTCACAACGAGGAGGGTTTGGATTGAGGATTTTTGCCGACCGACTATAGCCGTTACAACAGTTACAACATTGGTAGTATATAACACCTTACTACATGATATAATTATTGACGGCAATCCCCACTGTCACCGTAGCGGCTGTTGTTATTGGTATTAGTATTCTTATTAATATTATTATTTTACTACAGTTTCAGGGCCCTTAGTGGATTACAACGTGCAGCAGTATATAACACCTTACTGCATGATATAACCAAAGACAGCTAGCTCCACCGTAGCGGATATTATTATTATTATTACTATTATTATTATTATTGCTATTATTATTATTATTACTTTATTATTATTATTACCATTATTATTGTTATTATTACTATTATTATTATTATTATTATTACTATTATTGTTATTATTATTACTAATATTATTTTTATTACTATTATTATTATATTGTTATAATTACTATTATTATGTTTATAATTCGCTGTTTATAATTCATTGAGCATTTCAGTTTTCATTCACATTTGCGGAATTTAAATATTGGTTCAAATGGAAACTGTTGGTGAGAATGAAAAAAATTTGCATTTGCATAAAAAAACTTTACAATGTTGCGGAATCCGACTTCTTGTTCTGCTCTGAACTAAAAAAGAAAAAACCCAATGTATTTTACTTAAACCTCTTTTTTTTTTTTTTTTGTTAACTTTTATTTTATTTTGTTGTTTCATTTTTTTACAATTAGAGAAAAAAGTTTTATAAAACTAATATTATTTCTTAATTTACTTAGAACTAAAGCCTTAACACTTAACAGTTATTTAATTTGTTTAGTTTTTTCTATACATTATTATTTACATATTATTAATATTCTTATTTTTACTTAAACCTAAAAGCAACGTTTCAGACTACTTAAACGTCAAAGCGTCAAAGCGATGCGAGCATTGGATCATCTCATCATCATCACCTTAATTGTCACTTCGTTTTCAGTGTCTGTCGGTTGCTTTGTTATCAGTGCAGTTCAGACTTCAGTTTTGTCAACGGAATTATGTTTGGGAATGGTGTTCTTTGATTTTTTGGGAAATATTTTATGATAACTTTTATCGATTTGATTTTAGGCAGTGCATATTTGTATGAAATATTTTAAAACCGAAATACTTATAAGAAAAAATGAAAAGTTTTTGGAAATATTTTTTTATATTAGTCTGGTTTGCATATTTAATATCTTCAGGCGTAATACTATTTTCGCGAGGTTTCCTTTTATCAAGAACCTCGAAAACAAACGTGAGCACATGTCGGCATCTTTCCAACAACCAGGATGATGTAAATTTTTCTTTAAAATATTTTAAATGTCATTAAGATTTATTGTTTTAGGAATATCAATTAAATAAAGAAATACTAGACGAAATTTTTAAAGATGTAAATGCTTCATCAAGCTTATGTCTTCCAAAAAAATCAAAAGTAATAATTTTAATAATAGATGCGTTAAAGTATGAATTTGGTTTATATAAACCTCAATTGGATAAAGCACTGCCATATCAAAATAAGCTCAGTATTTTTAATGAGTTGCTTACGAAAAACCCAGAGCATTCTCGTTTTCTGAAATTTTTAGCTGATCCACCAACAACAACTTTACAGCGTCTAAAGGGTTTAACAACTGGGAGTTTGCCAACATTTATTGATATTGGTTCTAACTTTGCTACACCAGAAATAAATGAAGATAATATTATAGATCAAGTAAATTTATATAAACTTTTTTGTCACGGAATATCTATAATACCTATAATGTATCACTAAATTAGAACTGGCTATTTTAAAATGCAGGCATGTGATTCGCCTACAACAAAATGTTAATAATAGACGTAAAATATATATATTTCAGACTTATTAAATTCAAAATGCGTAAAATTTATTAAAAATTAATAAAATTTTTATTTCCATATGAAATTTATGAAATACTTCACTATAAAAAGTTGAAATCTAATTAAGAGTTAAGTTATCAAAAAGTCTGAAGTATCAAATTTTATGTTATGTATTTATAATTCGAATTGTGATTAATAGTCAGATACAAAAGTTTAAAACCACTATAATTTTATAATTTATCTCAAATTTAAATGAAATTATGTATATTTTAGATAACAGAAAATGGGCTTTCTGCAATATTTTTAGGAGATAGTACTTGGACTGATCTTTACCCAAAAAGATTTAAAAGGCATTATTCATATCAGAGTTTTAATATTTTCGATTTAGATTCAGTTGACAAGAATATTGAAAAACATTTGCCGAAGGAGATAAGTAATGGAGATTGGGATTTATTGATTGCACATTTTTTGGGAGTTGATCATTGTGGCCATCGTTATGGACCCCTTCACTCCGAAATGTCAAGGAAACTCTTACAAATGGACAATATCATTAGGTAAAGCACTAAATAAAAAAATAAGTTACTAAATATTGCAATATGTAGTTAAAATAGGTGTTATATATTTTATAAGTGCCTGCGATGTTTTTGAAATCTATGACTTTTCCGTCTTCTAAATCTATGACTGTCCGAAACTTTTATTGCATTATACTTTTTTATTTATAATTTCCTTCTGAAAAGATTTTGTAAAATTGAGTACAACAATTTTCACTAAACATACAAAACCATTATTTTTTCATTATTTAATACATTTTTTAATTACTTTATTTTCTTTATGCGGTTTAAAATAAAAATCAAAAGGTTTTAAATGTTAAAAATAAAATATTTTTTGTTTTTACATTAGTTTACTGAGACATAACCTACATTAATTTTTAGAAGGCCTGGACATTGTGAGAGGAAAGCTAAATAGTAGTCCTTTTTTTCAAAAAATATACACGTAGTCTTATGGAAAAAAATAGTAGTCCTCCTAGAAATCTGGAAATAACACAACTACAGATTTTTGTTAATTTCGTCCTAAGAGAGCATTAAAGTTCCATCTTTTTAAAAAATGTCTTCCAATTACTTTTCAACAAAAAAAAGCTTCTTAAAAACTTTTTAAAAGAGCATTAATTTGGTACATTACTGAGCAAAAAAAATGGTGAAAACTAATTTTTATTGCAATATCGATTTACTTTAACAAATCGCACCATGAAAATAATACTGCCACATTTCAAAAATTATAGTTTCGAGATTTTAGGATTTAAAGTTTTGAAAAAATTTGTATGGAATTGAAAGACTGCTGGTTTTCCTTTTATGGCGGTTTTATACTTAAACTCATGTACTTTCCTTAGCCACAATACAAATTACATCCTTATTTTATTTCAAAAAAGGTTAGAAAAAAAAATTTTAAGCTATAAGACAAATTGTTGCATTATTTATTCATCAGTTGTGCAAAATCAAAGAGCTGTATAATAAAATATTTCACTATTCCATAAAATTATATAAACACTTACAAGCTGTAAATTGAAATGTGGCATTATTTTACTAAAATTTTCTTGATTATAAAGGCAGCAAAATCAAATGTATCGCTTTTTTACAAAAAAAAAAATAAAAATATTAGTCTTAAGCAAAATTGTGGCGTGGCGGAGCCGATATAAAAAGTGGTATATTAAAACAAATTAGAGCTTTTAAGAAACAAATAAGTAAAAACAGTAGATATTATATCAAATAAATTAATATTTATTTTGTTTTATTCATTAATTTTGAACTTTGTTAATGAAATTGAATAAAAGAAATGAAAATAAAAAAAAAAATGCTTTTCAAGCTTTTCAAAAATGTTATAAATTATTATAAATTGCTTTTACACAAAATTAATTTATTCAATCTCTATTTAGTTTTTAATTCTCTGTAAAACGACTGATACATATCCGGTATTAACTTTTCATTGCATAATGCAACTAAATCTTTTTTTTTTTTCTACTGAAAATTCCTGGTGGTTCTGAAAAAACTTTATTAATTACTTTAGGAATTTTAAATTGCTTTTTTCTAGTTGGCGCGACAGTCTTAATACATTTTGAAAATTCTGACTCGTCATAACTAGTTTTATAATATATTGTAAAAGGATTTTCTTTTTCCATTTTAATTGCTTTTATATCGTTCCAATTAACTTTTTCTCCTTGAGAATTAACATTAAAACGATTTCCTTTTTTCTCGCGATAAATTTTTCAAATCCAAAAAATCATTGAAAGTTAACTCTGTTACAGAATAAGGAGGACCATTTTTTTTAGCGTTCTGTAAAGTAATACGCCATTGTAGCGGAGAATATATTGGACCACTTTTAATTGTTCTTCTAACATTCTTCTCTATTACCGAGTGCATACAGTCACCTTCGTTCTGTGTGTGACCGACAATTAAAAAATTATGTGTTATTGACTTCACATTATAATTTTGAGCAACGTAGATATACATGCTAGCAATAAATTTATTCTTTTGTTGGCCCATACAATTGTCTGAATAAAATATAACCGACTTATTTATACAGTTATTTATTAAAAAGTTATACACACAGGTCCCAATTTCGTTTGCTCCTCTATGGCCCTGGTCCTCATTCCATAAATAACAATAACCTCGTTTGCTTGCAAGATTAAATAATGTAAAATTATATGAAGAAAATTTCCTCGTATAAAAAAAGTTAGAAATCTGGGAATGTGGTGTATTTAAAACCGCTTGCAAATCATAGCAAATTGTCGTGAAATTTTCAGGATCATCAATTGCAATCTTTTTGTCTATTTCTTTTTGTTTTCGGCACTTTGTAATTTCATTTCTATGTATATCTAATATTTCTTTCAAAGAATTCACCTCATCATTATTACTATTTTTATATTTTTCACAAAAAGCGCACTGATCTTTCTTTGGTACAAAGAATCCTATATTGAATTCAGTATTAAAAACATTTCTATAAGTACATACTTTTGCTGGCGTTATATTTTCTATTTCACACTTTGCTACATATAAACGATACATTTCGGCCAAAGTTAAATCTCCTGATATGTATACCCTTTCTGTTTGATTTCTCAAGTAATGTGATTCGATAGTTGGGAAAGAATTTATATGCTCTTATTTTTTCCATTACTTCTGTATCAATTCGAGAATGCATGCAATTTTTTCCTCTTATTTCACCTTCAAGATTAGACATTTTGGCTACAGCTGTTCTTATAAATCTATCACCCTCACGTCTACGTCTATCACATCTACGTCTATTTTACAGACTCGAATTTTATCACCTGAAGAATTACAAAAACTATATGCAAGGTTCATACCAATTCTTTTTGAGCCCTCTCGAATGTACCTGTATTTTGGTGTAACATTACTTACACAATTAGAAATATAGGTTCGTTGTAAATTTAAATCACGAAGGTCCCAAAACTGTTTAAATATCTCCTGACGTTCTAGTTCTGTTATTGCTGAACAATTGAATTTACAAGAGTGCTCAGTATAAAAAATATGTTTTATTCTCTTTTCGGGTATAGTTTTTCCAGTTTTTGTAACATAGGATTTTCCTGAATTTTTAAGAGTTTTTCTCAAATTGGTTTTCCATTGTTGAACATTTCGTTTTCGTTTTCGTGATTTTTGAGGTTTTGATAATAATTCTTTGTCAACTATTTCTATTTCATTGAGTACTAACTCTTCGTGTTCGTTGACAAAATTTTCATTTTCATAGAGTATTAATTCTTCGTGTTCATTGACAAAATTTCGATTTTCATTGAGTACTAATTCATCGTGTTCGTTGACAAGATTTTGATTTTCATTATTAAGTATTAATTCTTCGTGTTCATTGACAAAATTTCGATTTTCATTGAGTAGTACTAATTCATCGTGTTCGTTGACAAAATTTTGATTTTCTTGATTGAGTACTAATTCTCCCTGTTTGTTGACCAAATTTTGGTTTTCATTTACTACTGCTATCTCCTGTTCATCGAAAATATTATCGTCGTTTTCAACACTTTCTGCTAATTCCCAAGTTTTATCTTTAGTTAGATCATCGCTGGAGAAATCATCTGGGCTTTCAGAATCATCACTTGTACTTGAGCCTTTAAATAAATATCATTTTTAAAATACAAAAAGCAATATTTTAATCATGTTTACCTGATCGTGTCGAAGTTGTAGCATTATTTATATTGATTTCAGATGTAATTGTTTTGGATGTACCTAAAATTAGTTATAGTATATTTATAAACAGTGTAAGAAAACTAATAATCAATTGTAATAACGACTTAAACAAGTTTGAATTGTTTCAATAATTATCTATACCTACTTACATAATATATATATGATGGGTAAAGTTATACAGTAAATGAAAAATAAGTTTGCAGATTGATAATATATTACTACTTAAAAATACTTAAAATTGTGGAAGTGAACTACAGGTGTCATTAAAATTTTTCAACTTGTTTTTCATATAATTAATGAAAAAAAAACTTACTTATTTATAATAAAATACAAAAATCTGAAAAGTAAAGTATTAAAAAAAAAATTAAAATAAAACTTACCCTTTTTCTTGTTTTTTTCATTTGCTAATTTAACTAATAATCTTCCACGATAACAATCCATTGTAACAGTATTTTTAAATTTTAAAAAAATTATAAACCTTTAACAACTTAATTTTTAAAACAATAAATCTTTTATTATAATAATAGTAAACACTTTCAATTAATCTGCACAAATACTCAATTAAAAATAGTATTTATCTTAGAACAGCTAAAAACTCACTGCACTGAATAATATTATGCATAATATTTTTACTTTTGTAGTTGCAATTTGAAAATTTGTGGCAAACATCAAATTTTTCCATGCAGCTATGATGAAATAATTCAAATATTTTTCTTCATTTTATTAAAAATAATGCCACAAATTGTTTTAAGATTTTGAACAATATGTAATTTGTAAATTATAGAGTGCCATAATAAAAAATAAAACATAAATTTGTTAAATAATTATATAGAAAAGAGCCGTATCTCAAAATACCGCTACAAATAATTTAAAAATCAATTTATTTCTTCAATATAATAACGAATTAACTAGAAATAAGAAGAAAAAAAAATTGAAATAACAGAACATAACCGCATCATTAAGAAATACTGCAGTGTTCTATAGAAATAATTAGCTAATATTTTTAGTTTGCCAAATCTAACACAATTTGAAGCAGTTTTCAATTTAATATAAAAAATCTCATATAAAAACACGAGTAACATATTTTGAGATAAAGCTATCAAATATTGTCGTACAATAACGGCGAATAGACCAAAATAAAGCTAATAAACGCACGAATACTATAGCACTGCTATTTCGATTTTGCCATATTTCGATTTGTGGCAGTGTTATTTTCACGGTGCGAAATATTGTAAATTTTTTAGAATGCATATAAAATTAAGTGCAAAAAATAAACTATTTAATTATTTTTACAATAAGTTAATTTATGTTAACTTATTTAAAATTTTTAATACTATAATAAAATGAATTAATATTATAAGTTATTCGCCTTTTCCTTTGAGGTAGGGGATATGGCGATTATTTTTAAAGTGGTATCGCTTGAAGACTAGGCCTTAAACTAAAATAATAAAAAAAATATATTAATACATACAAATAATATATAAATAATTTTTTAACTAAATAATATGATATATTTAAAATAAAATTTAATAAAACAAAATAAAGTAATTAATTTACAACAAAACAATATTAAAAAAAGTAAAAAACAAAAAAAATATCACAAAAATCAATATTTTCCGACCGGATAGTAATAATAGATCTTGAGTGGGCAAAAATGAAAAATGATATGACGATTGTATCCCAACTATATATAGGTACATTCACATCAAAAAGGTTAATTTAGTCAATAATAATATTTCATTTTTTGCGTTTTTCAATATCGTTCAATATTTTGAAATTGTTTTATTTCTGTATTACCTGTCAAATAGATAACTTAGATCGTTATTAATTATTATTATAAATTTAAAATCACATTTAAAGTAATTATTTTCTAGTAAAATATATAAAATAATATTATTTTGGCCTTTATATAATTTACAGTATTTTAAATTTATTTTTTTACTAACATTTAAAACTAAATTAGAGAAATTTAAAATTATGTTATCATCGCGTAAGTTTTTATCATTCGTTTCTATTAAATTTACCAAGTAATTAGTGAATATACTTGGAACTGCATCTGGTATTAAACGCGGACTTTTATCATTATTTAATTTAAAACACGATTCTGAAAAATGCAATTTACATATGGAACTATAAGCTGTTAGTTGTCAGTCTGATCTTTCTACAAAGCTCTTTTAAGCTTCTCAAAGGTTCTTTATCCGGAAATTTAAAAGTAGCTGCAGATATCGTGCTATTATTATAATTGGATTTACACCCAGCAACCGAACGTTTTCCACCCACTTTATTTAAGGAAATTATTAAAAAAGGAAATATTAGGCACTAAATAATTGAATTAATTTTTTTAAATAGGTATTCATACAATAAAATCTTTTAAAAATAATAATTCAATTCAAAAATTTAACTCTACAAAAATATGACTACATAAAATAAAATATTACCTAATTTTTTTTCTGATACTTTTCTTAGTATTGCAATTTAAAATTTTATTCATAAAAAGATTATTATATTTCATGTAAGTACATGAATATTCTATTTACAATAATTTTCTTTTTATAGACTGAATAGAAAAAAAAGAAAATTGCTTTACCAGAATCTGGTACTTCTTTTTTTCTTTTCTTCAAAATATTGCTGAAAAATATGATTTGAAAGTTAATTTTTTTTATTGACATAAAGAAAAAACTTCAAACTTTATTTTATAAATTTTATAATTATTTAATATAATTAAAAATATAAAAACTTAGTTTGAACTTTAGTTATTTAGTTATATATTTACCAAAATTGCAGTACAATCTATTAGAAAGCTTTTAAATTATTAGGTTATGTTCACTAATTTATTGTAATTGAGTACTCTCATAATTTTTTGAGAGTATTAAATGGCGACGATATGAAATGCTAGAAAAAAACTGAAAATTTTATTTTGTGAAAATATGTTGAAAATTTCGAGTTGAAAGCTGAAATTTTGGTATGTTAAAGAAAAATTTCCAAATTTTATTTTAATATACAATTTGGCATGTTTGGGTAAATATTTCATATCGAAAACTCGAAAAGAAAATTGTTAAAAATGGGCATTTTTCTGAAGC
The DNA here is from genome assembly GCA_947095535.1 of Poecilobothrus nobilitatus. Classification (NCBI taxonomy): domain Eukaryota; kingdom Metazoa; phylum Arthropoda; class Insecta; order Diptera; family Dolichopodidae; genus Poecilobothrus; species Poecilobothrus nobilitatus. The sequence continues at coordinate 112,979,413 of OX352773.1, forward strand.
AAAAACAAAAACAGAAAAGAACAAAAAAATCTTTATGAAATGTAATTTTTCGAAGCTTTTTCTCACAATACATTTACAATTTGCACAAACACATTTAAGTATTTCGATGTTCCAGGCCTTCTGAAAAATTAATGTAGGTTATTGTGATTTTTTTTTTGTTTTGAAATTTTTATGACAAAATTTAAATTTAAAATTGTTAATTTTTGGTGCGAGAAAAATTAGTTTTTGATTTGTATATTTATTTTTGTTGGACAAAAATTGTATTTACATTTTTGTTATTTAAAAATTTTATTTAAATAATACAATTGAATTGTACATATATATATCTTTTCTTTTGACAATCAATAGAAAGTATTTTTTGACAATTAATAAAAACACATACCCATTCAAACGAAACCTCGGATATAAAAATCCATAAACTACATAACTATCAAGACAGGAACTGAAGAGAACGAAAGCTCAATTTACGACTATTTACATTGGCTCTTATGGGAAAAGTAAAAGCTAAATAGTGGGGTAACTTTAAATCTTTAATAACTTCTAAAATAGACATTTTTTTGAAAAAATTTCTAAGTAAACCTTAAAATTCATAATTTTTTACACTATTTGAATACAAAAAAAAATTGAATTTATAATTTTTTTATTTATAAAAACATTGATAAAAAAAAGTCTACCCGAATTTTGTAAAATTTTTTCATTTTTTTTCCTAAAGCTTAAAGCTCTTTAAAGAGAGCAATAATTTGCTACAGTAATAGCACAAAAAATGTGAGCGAATTAAATGAATTCGAAAAATTGATATGGTATTTATTTCGTGTGCATATAGTAGATCTGTATATGAATAATATGTATTTAAGTTTATGTATTTAAGGACTGAGATGCAGCAGTTAAATAATGATCATCATTTTCGTCATTTTTATGATCTGGTGTTATGTGTAAACTTGAAGATAATTTTCGAAGATACCTAATAGAGGGAAGAAAAAGAAATTTACTAAGAACTGAATATGTAGATTTAGAATGGGCATAGATTAAAAATGACATTATTATTGTATTATAACTATACCTTTTCACCGAGTTTTTTCTCAATTCTCATTTCTAAACAGTAATAATTCTCATTTTCTAAACAGTATAACACAATATAAGATTTATTTTTAAACAAAAGCCAGCCATTTAAATCAATTTTTTCTTCAATTTTAGTTACTAAATTATTAAAATTAAAAATACAATTTTCATCAACTAATTTTAAATCCGGAATATTAGGGAAAATGCTTGCATTAGGTAATAAAATTGGTCTGTCAGAATTCTGACTACGAAAATTTTTCGTAGAAAACTGGATTGAACAGACAGCACTACTTTCTGTTGGATTCCAATTTATTCGTTGAATTGCTTCTATCCATTTTTTTCTTAAAATTTTTTCCTTGGGAAATCGAAAAGTTGAAACTGTATAAATTTTATTTTTCGTTTTACATTTATAATTCGATTTACACCCAGGGACACAACAAGTATGAACCATAATTAAAAAGCAATAAAAAAAAATTAAATTAAAAAATATAAATATTGCATTATTCTTAATGTACCTTATTTTTTTTTTATAGTGTGTATCGAAAAAATAAAATTGCTTATCAAAAATTTCAGGTTCTTTTTTTTTTCAATACTTGTAATGATACTAAAAAAAATTGATAGAAAGTTAATTTTTTCACCAGTATTTAGGAAAAACTCTAAATTTTTTTTTAATATATAATTTATATATTTTCATTAAAATTATATATATTAAAACTCGATATAAAATTAAATTTTGTTACCTGTTTTATCCCATTTTTTTTTAGAAAGCTTTTAAAAAATTGACAGCAAAGAAAAAAATTTTTTTGTTATTTAAACATTTCAAAATGGCCGGAGTCAAGAAATGCTAGAAAAAGTTGGAAAATATATTTTGAGAAAAATATAATTAAAAATTCGAGTTGAACCTTGAATTTTTGATATGTGTTACAAAAAATTTTGAATTTTATTTTAATATAAATTTCGAATATATTTAGGGTAGTATTTCATATTTAAAGTTGTAAATGAAAATTGCTAAAATTTCTTAATTTTCTACTTTTTTCTAAGCAAAAAAATGAAAAAAAGAAACTGTCAAAACTCTCTCAATTTTCACAATACATGTTTAAATTTTGCACTAATACATTCTTAGGGGTCTTGTTCCGGTCTTGATATTTATGTAGTTTATGTAAAAATCAGTCATTAGTGTCTGAAGATTATTTAATTTGTCTATTCACAGAGATATTTTTTCAGAAGCTTGGAAACACTCATTAATCCTATAATCAAAAAAAGGGATACGTTGCGATATCAGCAATAATAGACCGATTCCTAAACTGTCTTGCTATACCTAAATTATTTACACTCCACCGCAACATCGATGCCAAAAAAGAAGGTTACGGTTACCAATCTAACCGAATTTGTCTGATATTATAAACAAAACTTTATTATACATGTATAAAATTATATCAGTAAGACTTTCGTTTTTTTTGTATCAGACATCTGCTTAAACCAAGTATCAGTTATGTTGTTCATTTAGTGAACTATCACAATTAACTGAAAAAGTCATAATTTACAAGGGCTAGTATGTTAATGATGTTAGATGTTAGAAAAACTTAATACTTAATTGGTTATTAACTACTGTTACTGTTAGTAACTACTTATTAATGTTAGTAATGTTATTAATGATAATAAAAAACAAAAAAGCTAGCATTGCAAAAAAAGAATCTAATATGCAAGCTAAATTGCAATGATAGATTAATGATGCAGACTACGAGAATTTACCATCCTCGTGTATAGTCTACCTCTCAGAGTTAATTTGTAAACGTTAGTATTGAAGAGCTCAGACTTTGAATAAGTCTCTCTCAACATACACGAAATAGGTCGTAGTCTGTAAAGTGGTGTGACGGTTTAAAAAGCGCGACCGACGTCAAATTTTTTCTATACCTACCTAATTTGTTCGCGAATAAAAGGGGAGTTGATATCACTGCGAACAATCTGCTGAACACTGCTAAAGAAAGTTTAGGTTCATATGGAGGAAGGATCAGGATCACCCCAAACAAGATCACGTAAAACGAAACGAAGAAATCTTTTTTGGACTAAGTCAATACGTGAAATGTTTATATCACGATACGGACACCATACTTGACTTGAGTATTTAAGTATCGGTCTTACATAAATAATGAAAAGTTGCTTAGTGATATAAGGATCAGAAAACTCTTTTGACCAACGCATAATAAATTCAAGAGTTGAGATAGCTTTATTTATCATGAAGTAGTAGTGCCTCTAATCTAAAATCAAGGATCTGTCGCAAATCAGAAGTTTTTTTTAATAAGTTGATCGTTGAGGACGTAATCATATTTGATTGTTGAGTTAGCTCATAGCCTTGAAAGCCTCATAATTAGGTATTTGCTAACATTTAATTCGAGATTGTTTTTTCAGCACGATGAACCAAATTGATTGAGATCATATTGCAACAGCTCACAATCACGAGTGAAGTAATAGTTGCAGATTTTGGTATCATCAGAAAAATTAAAAAGACGTGAGTTGGATAAACATAGGGGACTGTCATAGGTCGACACGACGAAAAATAAAGGACCTAGATGGCTGTCTTATAGTACTTCTGAATTTGCAACATAAGTTGCAGAAATGTTAGACCTAAAAACGACCTGGTATGACCTATATGACAAATAAGACGATAACCATTTAAGACTGTGACTTAAAAACCCCACTCCTTTAGGGTTTTCAATGCCGTACTGATATCAGTAAATACCACAAACTTTTTTTAGTTTCCATAGTATTTAAAATATCATAGACCAATTCAGTCATATTAGTAACTGGGAATTTACCCTTTTGGAAACCATGTTCTGGTAGAATAAGTGGTTGACAATAATCAACAAAATAGGAGCACATTATTTTTCAAATAATTTGGGAATAGTTGACAGTTTAGCAATGGGTCTATAATTGCTATCGCAACGAGCCCCTTTTTTACTTATTGGGTTAATAAATGAAAGTTTCCAGAGCTCAGGGAAGGAGCCACATTGAATTCACAAATTAAATAATTTGCAAATGGGACCTACCAAATTTTGGGCACATAATGTTAATATTATTGGTGGAATTCCGTCGGGGCCGTATGTGAAGTCATCTTGTAGAGCTAGGTGATGAGACATTAAGATATCTTCAGTTATTACAATTGTCTTAATTTCAAAATTTGAAAGAGATGAAGGAGCTAGCTTATGTAAATATGACTGATTTGGCTCAAAACTCCCGTTCTGGTAAGTTCTGGAGAAGAATGTGCCAAAAAAGCTGGAAACAGTTTGCAATTTATCGGATGTTATTTCTTCGTATCGTAAAGTCGATGGGTAACCATCCGTCTTACGTTTACTGTTAACAAAATCAAAAAAACGTCGCGGATTGGAATAAAATTGCGATTTAATTCAATATAATTTTTATATAGAGTATCAGATAAAATTTTAAGTTCATTGTAGATATCAAGAAATTATTTCTATATATTGTTCAATCAGTCTTCACTGTATAAATACTTCCCTTTTGTTACGGTTAGCTTTTTTAATTTTAATTTAAAACTGTCAGCAAATTATTCATTAATTAAAATATAATAATATTAACTTTTTAAATTTAAAAATCATTTTTTTTTTTGTTAATTTTACTAAAAGTTTGTGAGTTGACCTAACTGTGTAAATATCAAATTGTGAAATAAACTAAATTAATTGTACAATATGGAATTCAAATGCAGTGCTAAAATTTGTTTGATTAATGAATTAATGATGCAAAAACTGAAGCTGTTTCCTGTAAAGGTTTTTGTCATCTTAAATTTCATGGTGCTTTTATCAATGCTCCAAGAAATTGGTATAGTTCGTTTCTTGCCAAGCATTTTGTTTGCGAGAACTGTTTAGAATAAAATAAAACATTTGAACAGTTCTACAATAACATTTTTGAGGCAATTGTTGTTGTGAAATATGATCATTTGGCAACGGTAGCAAAATTATATGCCGTTATTAAGAACAATGCTGCTAATTTGCAGGAAATGGACAAAACTTCTGAAGCAATGAATAGTACTTTGGCATGTTTTCCAGATGATAGGTTTAATAAGGCATGTTTTTTAGATGATAGGAAAAAAGAAATCTCGTCAATTAGAGCTGTTATTGAGACGTCGTCAACTCGAAATAACAATAATAATATAAATAGAAATTTGGATGAATTAAAAAATGTGACAAATAATTTGAATGAACAGTATTCATCACTTAAAGAAAATATTGCAACGTTGTGACGTTGTTTTAGCAGATTTAGATATTGTTAAATCTAAATTAGATTTACTTCAGGATAACTGTAAAATTAATAATTCCACTAAGAACCTGCTAAAAGGGAGTCTTTATTTGAAGAATTACGGATAGCAGATAGCTTGGACAATTCTGCTGTACTTAACAAAAATAAAGTCGCTGTTTCTGAGGTCATTGATGCTTCTTTGAATTCTATCGACATAATGGATGAAGCATCAGGTATACTGCATCAGGATACATCAACCAAATTTCAATTTAAGAATTTCAAATTTACTCATTAATATACGCAGAAAAGTTTTTAACTTATTTAAAAAAAATAAAAAAAATTATGATGACGTTTACTGTTAAAAGATTACTCCACGTTGGTTAAAATTCAATCCAAAATATTTTAATTTTAAAATTAGTGTTCCACCATCAGTAACTAAAGAAATCCAAAATTCCACCGTGTGGAAACCTGGTGCGATAGTGGCAGATTTTAAAGATTTTAGTAGGAAAACTAAGTAATAAAGTTAAACTAAATAATATAAATAGTAAAAACAAAAAATTTGATAATAAGAATAAGAAAAATAAGAAAATTTATAATAGTAGTACCTATTAATAAAATTAATAATAGTAAAAATAAGAATGTAATTAAAAATAATAAAATGAAGAAAAACAACAATAATAGTAGTAGTAAAAATATTAGTAAATTTAATCAAAATATTATTAAATTTAATCAAAATAATAAAACAGAGTATAATAAACATCTTGGCTTTAGTAAATCAATTAAAAAAACAAACTACTACCAAAATACAAACACTACTGATTTAAATAGTTCAATTTTATCTAACGAGAACTTTACTTTTCGTATACCACCACTATACAAAAAGCATTCTTTACTACCTTTTAATAACTCTACTGATTTCTCGACAATAAACCTTATTTAATGGTTCCAGTTGATAAAAATAATAATAATTATACACAGTATAATGACAGTATCCATAGCATTAATGTGGTTGATAGTATTAGTGATAATAATAATGACAATAGCATCAATTATACCAGCTCGTTAATCTCTGTTACCGAACCGTCATCTTTTTCTGATTTGGGTAATAATGATTATCCTAATTTTGTTTATGGCGGTACTAATAAAACTAAGTTGGACAATGGTAATAATAATACTAACACTTCAGTTGGTACCACAATTAAATCATTGGTCAAACAATTTATGCCGCCAATTACTAGGATGACATATGAATCGCTGCAGGGTGATAGCATAAAAGCGTTTTCAAGATTTAGACAAGAACGTTAGGTTATTTTTAATTTACCTTCACAATCCTATAACCGTGTTCTAGAAAGCAAGACTCGAACTAACCTAATAGTCTTAATTAACAATGAAGCGCTTCGTACAAAATATGAAGACCTGTATAAACTGTACATCAAATTCCATAATTCGATAGATATTTTGGAAAAAGATGTAAAAGAGGATCTTCGGTCTTATTGGAGCCATTGTGAAAGTAACTACTATAAGCACTTGAATTCATCTCGTGAAAATTATAATAAGTTTTTTCTAGCAAGCTCCTCGAAAGGATTTTATTAATATTCCTATTAAAAGAATTAGTGTAGTGGTATGAGAGACAAGCTCAATAAACTTTATATTGATGCTAAGTTATGCAATTTCAGTGTTCTTGCTATTGCTGAAACAATGCTTAATGATTCTTTTAAAAACGAGGAAATTCTTGATGGAAATTGGTCTATTTACAGAAAAGATTGTGATTATCTATCTGTAAATTGTTCGCGAGGTGGTGGCGTGCTACTTGCCGTTGATAATTATTTATCTAGTGTACCATTATTTACTGATACATATCAATACCAATTTATTAAAATAAATTTAGGTACGAATAATTTATACCTACATAGGTATTGTTTACTTTCCTTCGAATTCTGATAATTCTGAATTTTATAGTGTATATGACAATATTATTTCCGATATGCCTGAGGATGATTCAATTTTTGTTTTTGGCGATTTCAACCCTTCTCTTTCTTTTACTTTTACTGACGATTGTTATTACCATTTAATTTTCAGGACGAAATTGACTTTGGTTTAATTAGTGAATTCTTTGGTAACGATCTACAGCAAATTATTAGTTATCCTAATAGTAATAACAAGTGATTAGAGCTTGCATTTTCGAATGCATATGATAGAGTGTTGGTTAAACTCGCTGATGATGCAGAAAATCTTTTTACTAACACTACTCATCATAAGGCAATCATTTTCGAGTTCTCCATTTCTATTCCACTTTTGATCACATCTTACAATAATGAAATTGTATATGATTTTTTTTAACGCTGACTATCTAAGTATTAATAATGCTTTGTCATTAATCATGTGGGACGAATTGTTACTACAACAGGATATCAATTCAGTAATATCTATACAGCCATGAGGCTCTTCATGACAGGTAACTGGTGGAACGACACAAGCTCGGTCGGTCATAAGAAAATTCTACGAATAGTAGAGAATTCTGGCGTAAACATACACAACTTCCGGGTAAGCCGGGAAGCTGCTGATATGATTGCGGGAGATCTCAGCTTGGACGACAACTTCGGGACGGAAACAGTCAATCCGAGGCACAACAGCGCTCCTAACCAAATTGGAATTAATGTTTACACAGACGCTGCCAAAAAAACGCAGCTAAGCTGCAATAGATACCAGCGCAGTCAGGCTACCCAGGTAACGAAATTGCAGATGTGACAGCAGAATCTATTAAACAGACAGCTAGTGGATATAGAAGATATAGGTATGCCGTACTCTGCGGTAAAGTTAGCAACAAGCTTTTGGGCAAAAGGCAGAGCTAAGGAAAGTTGGTGGCAATCCCCAGGTTTAATACATACGAAAGAATTCTGGGGAGAATATAATAGTAAAAAGACTCAGAAAATTCTAAAACTAAATAGAACCGATCTGAGAATATACATGGGAATTAGCAACCCTTAGCAACAGGACACCTGTTGCTAAGCGTTCACGCAGTAAGAATAGGTATAAAGGAGTTGAATCTATATACGGGATTTGTGCAAAAGGCAGAAACAGTACTACACGTTCTGTGCCAATGCCCAACCTTGAGGACCCAAAGGCGAAGAACTTTGGGAGAGGATCAATGGGGAGACTTCTCCCAGGTGAGAATGCTGAATCAAGGAGACATAGTGCGTTTCATAAAGGGAATTAAGTAGCTAGACGAGACGCTAACATTTTGTGTGGTCATAATTTTCAATTGCTAAAACCAGTTTGTATTTTACAATAACATTTCATTCACTTGTTTAGTATAAATATTCAATGCAAATAAATAAAGATGATCGGGTTACAATTTTTGTACTATATTTTTTAAATGAGTAATCCGATTTCATGAAAATAATGTATTTTCGATAATAATATTTTGGTTGATAATTTGTGCATAAGGTAATTATATTGTAAATGAATTCTAGTTCAAGATATTGCTTTCTTTTGTCCCAAATAAAATTCTTTGTAACAAAACAATAAATTATTATAATTTATTGTCTTTTATAAAAATGTGTATTGGATTTGGTAAAATTAAAAAAAATTAAAGTAAAATAATAAATTACCAAATTAAATTATATTACTAAATTTTGCCATAAACTATATGGAATATGCCAAATTAAAAGAACTAATTAATTAATAAAAAACCCAGCTAGAATATACTCTCGGCCATTTATAGAAGAAAAAAATAGACAAATGGAACAAGTTTGGGAATATTTTCAACAAAAATGTGAAGATAACTTACAACTAGAATTCAGCATTAAATTAAGAGAAATCACAACAATTAAAAATCTTCTTGAAACCAAAAGTTAAAAACGAAACTTCCAACGTGGCAAACTTTGATTTAGCAGTAGCTATAAAAGTTGTGCCACAATTTGAAGGTGATGTCAAGCAGCTTTCCAATTCTTAGGCTTGATAGAATTTGATACAGACGTATTAAAGGATGATGATGAAAAAAACAAATTATTAAAGTTCATTTAGTAACTAAACTCTCAGAAAGAGTTAAAAATAAATTAATCACAGAAGTATTATAATTAAACTAAATGACCAATTAGGTCTAAATACATTTAAGAATGGCATGAATGAAACATGCAGAGCTGTAATATTAGCAGCCAAACCAAAACACTTTAATGAAGCAATACTTGTATCTGAAATGGACAATGACGTGCGATCAAATAATGTCATGCATTTTAGAACAAATAATTATAGGGGTACGAATAACTTCCAAAACAACAAACGTAACTACAACAATAATAGCTATAGAAATAATTTTAATAATAATAATAGTAATTACAATAACGGTAATTACAATAACAAGAACAAAAATTTCAACAACAATTATAATAACAACAACAATAATAATTATAATAGTTACAAAAATAATCAGGAAAACTACAACGGCCCCGGCCGAAGAAACCCGGGGCATGCCCCCATCACCATACAAAGAAATACACAACCGATTCAACAGAAGAAAATAAGCAGCACAAACAGCGATAAAAGCTGTACAAACATAATAAAAGTAAGAATAAAAAATAGTAATGATTATCTGACACTATTGATAGACACGGGAGCAGATATATCTATAATTAAAAACAACGTTAGAAAACAACAAATTTTAGAAAATGAAACTTGCCAAATAAATGGCATCACAGATAAAAACTTTATGACTTTAAAATAATATTCAAACAAGGCAAAATGAATACAAATGCCGATGCTCTGTTGAGAATACCAATTGATTCAAATAAATTGAAAGAAATGACACCGAAAAGTAATATATCTGTAATCACGAGAAATATGAAAAATAAAAAGAAGGAAGGAAGCAATAAAATGATTAATGAAAATAATAATGAAGATAGAAATAATTAATGTAGATTCACCACTAAAAACTTACAAACAAGTATGAAGAAGGGCCCTCTTCATATTTGGAACGCAACATCAAAATCTAATATAAGGTTTATGCATAAATTAAAATTTAAAAATAATGAAGAATTGACTAAATTTATTTATTTATTCATTTATTGTCTGTAAATGTAAATATACCCCCAACCCTTTGCCAGGTTGGCATGTGGGCCAGTTGAAGAATTTTGCGGTTGTTATGTACTGCTTTTTTCACCTTTTATCCTTTGGTTTTTTTCTAGGTTAGTTTGTTTTACAATTAAATTATATTTTCTATGTTTCATATATTAACTATTTTAGTTTAGTTTTATATAACAAAGTTTATTTAAACATAGTTTTATATATTAACTATGTTTCACTTAAATTCTAGGTTGGCTTATGTATATATATTGTTTTTTCTTACTGGCTAGGTTTTACTTATTTGTCTATTATTTTTAATCAACTTTAAATGTTTTTTTATTTGCACTATATATTATTATTTTTTCTGTTTTTGTTTCTTACTGGCTAGGTTTAGATTATTTGTTACTTCATATCTACTATTTTTAATTATTATGTTTATTATTCTGTATTTTCTTGTGTTGGTTGATTTTATAGTGTATAATTATGTGCTTCTAGTTTAATTATAATTTTTTTGTTTATCTTGTTTTGTTTGATGTAAATAGAGTCTGCGTCCCGATGAGGGTCTGGGTGGGCGCCCATCGCGACTCCTATTGTTTGTTTAGCACATTTATTATGCTATACGTAGTTTGACCTAGTAGCTGGCGACGTAGTGTTGTGTTTTGCTCCCTTTGAAGCGTATGTGCCTTATTAAGCTGTACATTTTTTTAGTTTTCAGTTGTCTTAAGCTGTGAGTTTGAGGATAGCGTACTTTTTTGTGTTTATGGAGGGTTATTTCAATTAATGCTATTAGCTTTGGTGATTATATGTTACTCCAGTTGTGAAAGTGTTGCATAAGCGTTTTTGCCAGCGAGGTAGCGTCGCTTTTAGTGGATCGACGGGGTGTGGCCAGAAGCGCCCGGTCTCTGGGCACGCGTTGTATATGTGTTGTATGGTAAGTGTGTTGCAATAACGGCACGTTGGCGTGATGGAGTTGTCGAAAACATGCTTGTGTGAGAGTAGTTCACATTCTTATTTTACTTATTTTAATGCCTATTTTTCTGTAGAATTTGAACAGGTGGGTCTGGGTTATGTCTGTGCTATGGGTGGTTCTAAGGGTGCGTGAGTTGGTGTAATTTCTTTGTCTTCGGATTATTTCTTTTATTTTATGATACACAAAAGATGTAGATTATGGTTTGATGATTAAAGTGGGATCGGTTATGGCTCGTTTGGCTTCTTTGTCCGCTAAAATGTTCCCGGGGATCCCCATGTGACCGGGGATCCAGGTAAGCGGAATTCTACCATTGGCTGCTATTATCTTGTTCCTGATATCTATTATGGCTGGAAGTTAGGTTGTTTGTATTTTTGACTGAGTTTATTGAACTTAAGCTATCTGTATATATGTTAATTTTTCCATTACTATTGTTGGAAATTTTGATGGCTTCCCAGATTGCCATTTCCTCTTCTGTGTATAGTGATGGGAGTATGCCAATTTTTATGAGTTCGGTAGCAGTTGTCATTGCTATACCCACTCCAAGTTCTGTTTTTGAGGCGTCAGTGTAAATTTCTAATTTATTATTGTGTTGTTGTTGGGTTGCTGTAAAAAGTTGTTTATATTGCTCCGGATTTGTGTCCTTTTTTTGGATGCTGGTCTAGGCTGTCATCGACGAAACTTATCGAGGAGCCCCAAGTGTATTTTATATTTTTCCGTTCCGTGATTGGTGTTGCTGTCTCTATTGAAAGTTTGTTATATTGGATGGGCGACATGTTCAGTGCGGAGTTTTCGTTAAGATGTTTGGTTTTGGTTGGTTTGAAGTTGACTATGTTGTGGAGTGAGTGGATTACTGATGTGCTTGCCTTCCCTATGAGCTTGATGGCAGCCGGGTCTCTTAGCTCGACGAAGGTGCGGAAGCTTGCTTGTGCAGTGACGGCTGCTATTGGAGTAGGTGTAAGGGCCCCAAGTGCTGTTCTCGCTGTTTGGTTGAGTGTTATTATGCCCTACACCTAAAGTATAGGGTATATTAACTTTGGTATGGTGTTTGTAACCACCAAAAGGAAGCGAGTTAGATATGGACATGTATATATATTCTGAATCAGGATCACCTCCTGAGTCGATTTAACGATGTCCGTCCGTCCGTCCGTTCGCACGATAACTCAAAAACTAATAAAGCTATCTTGATGAAATTTATATAGTAGGTTACTAATTACGAAAGGAAGGCTAAGTTCGAATCTGGACAAAATCGGTCCATGGGTTCGGATTCTGGAAGCTTCCGAATGATTCCGGAGTAAACGAAATTATCTCCAAAACCAACAAAGATAGAACCTTTAAATTTTGTACAATGATGTTCCTTCCCGTTCGATTTATGTCTCTGAAATTTAAGAGGTTTTGGTCCATGGGCTTGGATTTTGGAAGCTTCCGGACGCGCTCCAGAGCAAACGAGTATAACTCCACAACCAACAAAGATAGAACTTTTATTTGTAGTACAAAGGTGTTTTGTTATGTATCCTTTTCTATAAAATTGGAAACTGACATTTGAAAAAATTTGAACCATGGGTTCGTATTTTGGAAACTTCCAGACGAGCACAAGAGCAACGAGAATATCTCCAAAACCAACAAAAGTAGAACCTTTAAATTTAGTACAATGGTGTTGTGGCATATTTTCTTAATGTTACTGAGATGGATTCGATGAATTGGAGTGGCAATTCGGGTACATGACACACACCTCCCAAGGACTAACAATCTTCGAAATTAATAAAGATAGAAACATAAAATTTTTTACAAAGGTTTCAAGTATATCCCAAGAGGATGCTTCTTTTACGTTCCTGAAATTCGAGTTGAATAAGACAGAAAACGGAAGAAGTTCAAGCAACTGCCAAAAAAACTTATGGATTTTTAATTTAATTCGAATTATTCAAGTGTAGGGTATTAATAAGTCGGTTTCATCGACTTACTGTTACATTTATTTGTTTGCAGTTTTTGATGTTGCCCTTAGTGGTAAATCCATATAACGGAAGTGCGTATTAAAGCTTCCCTATTTGAAGGGCCTTGCCTATTTTGTTGGTCCGTGGTTTTCATTTTTAGCAGGTTGTTCGTTTTTTTTAGTGAGTTGTTGAGTGTTTTTATGTGCTCAGTTATGTGCTCAGTTGAGTGTTTTTATGTGAGTTGTTGAGTGTGTTTATGTGTTTTTAGGTTGAGCTTCAAATTTTTACTAAAAGTGACGCCTAGCAGTTTGATATTTGCCTTTGGAGGGACGATCATTTCTCCTTGTATGATGGCGGAACTGTTACAATTTATTTTCCTGCAGAAATGTATCGCTTCGGTTTTTGAGGTCGACACTATAGCACCGTTTTGGTTGGCTCAGTTTTCTAACTTTTGTATGGCCTGATTGAGTGCGCGTATGCCTTGTGGACCTTTGCTTGCGAGCATGATGTCTGCGTAAATGTAATTTTTAACGCCTTAAATATTTTTTAGTTGCTCCGCAAGTGAAGCGATGTAGGTATTGAACAGTTGAATGGATAGCGGAGAGTCTGTGGGAGCTCATTTTTCAGATTTTTTGTTTGGCTCGTATATCCGTTTATGGTGACAGCTATTTTTCTGTTGGTGAGGAAGCTCTCGATGTTAGTTCCACTTGCTAGTTTATCATTTATTGTGACTTTCTTGACCCTGTCGACGGCTTTTTCAAGGTCACAGGAAACAAGTGTGGCGTGGTTCTTTGCTGCTATCGCTGTGGCTACATAATCTTGCATTTCCAGGAGCAATGGGGTCGTGATGGCCTTTTTCCTGAAACCGTCTATATAAGGATTCAGTTTCTTTTCGATCCACCAGCTAAGTCTTTTGGACACAATTTTTTCCATTATTTTAGCCATGGTGGGAAGTAGTGAGATGTATCTGTAGATGCTTGTCAGTTCTGGGTTATTTCCTTTCTTCTTATGCGGGATCAGGTTTGTCATTATCCACGCTTGCGGTATGACCCCATTGTTAAAGATGTTATATAATTGTTTATTTTGTTCTATTCTATCTTATTATAAATTTATATCTTTATATATAAATTAAATACTAAAATCAGCATTAATTACACCTTGACTATCGTTACAAATTTAGTACCTATTAAAAACAATAATATGAAAATAATGATGGAAATCAAAACGTATTCATGATGTTCAGGCTTAAATAACATCGAATTATTTGACATTTCATTGAATTTGTTACGTTGCTTTTCTAGAATTCTCTGGATATCGGATATATCTCCATCAATGGTTGATGTTGGTTGACTAAGATTCAAATTTCCAACTAAAGGTCCAAGTTCTGACATATTTATTACAGGTATTAACATCATTTTGAATCGAGATCCGTGACTGAACAGACGAGTGAGCCGCTACTGTATATGTTGGATGGTTCACTGCACAGCCTGGTGGTATGGTTATAATTCCTTCATTTTCTAATTTGATTGGCTTTGAATACTCTCCGCATTCTAACATAACATTTTGTGGTACTATTGTGACAAAAATATATTGTCCTTCATTAGAAAGAGGAATTCATTGGTTACTTAGTTCAACAATATTGAATTCACAGTCTTCTTTAAAATTTCGATGTGTGAGCAGAGTAACTTCGCATTGATATTTCTGAGATTCTAATCCGTAAATTGGTGAGGAGATTTGGCAAATCCTCGATGCAGTTTATGCAGCATTTAGTAATTTCTGTTTCTGATATTGCGAAGTAATGAGTTCTATCACTGGTTATTGCGAGATTCTTAATGTTGGACCCAATTGGGTTGGTTTGATATATCGTAGGTAACGGAATAAGATTATACGAAGTAAATATTTTTGAATCAGTAGTAATAGTAGCGCTTTGGCATGGGAAAATAATTATGCAAATTAGGTCAAAGTAATAGTAGCGCTTTGGCATGGGAAAATAATTATGCAAATTAGGTCAATGACCTTGGGCGTTTACTTTGTTGTTGAGAGCTTTTTTAAGGAATGTTGTAGTGTAAAAAAACAGGTAGCAAATTAGATGTCGTGATTGGCGTTTGCATAATTAGTTTCCGGAAAAGTGTTTGTAAATAATATAGAAGGTCAACTAGATAATGTGGAACAAGTAGATAGTGCAATGACCTAAACAGGTGTGTAGTATTTCTACCGGTTGCATGATTAGTTTCCGGAAAAAGCTTTTGTAAATAATACAAGTAAGTGCAATGATCTTGTTGTGATAGTATATAGTAACATAGATTATTGTAAATAATAAGAATTTATTTTATTTTTTAATAAAAAGCTTTCACGGTCAATCAGTTATTTTAACACAAGAATGCAGTTGTTATTTATGAGATAAATAAAATGCAGATATTGACCTTGATATTGTATCTTATTTTTAAAGTAATTTAAAAAAAATGTATTTATTGATTAATTGTTGTGTTTATTGCAGAAAAAATTTTTAAAGAAAAAATCCAGGTGTTTGAGAAAAATTTATGTTAATGTTAATTGATTTATTATATTAACTACTTTGTATTTTGCAAATAAAAAAGTCAGTTATTCTTAAATTTTTTGCTACTTTGTATAAGTAAATTAAATTTTCTGTTATTGTAGATACAAATTAAAGCATTATAAAATCAAATAGATTTATTGTGTTGCAGAAAAAATTTTTAAAGAAAAAATGCAGGTGTTTGATATGAATTTATGTTAATGTTAATTGAATTATTATATTAACTACTTTGTATTTTGCGAATAAATAAACGTCAACTATTAGTATTTTTACATTGCAAATTTGAAGTGAGTTATGGCTAGCTATAAATGAGCAAAAAAAAAAAAATTAAAAATAAAAAAGCAAATTAGTTTCATATAATATCGTTTTTATTTACCCAAGAATTGTGATCTTTATCAAAACCTAACCATTTAACAAAAACCTGATTTCCTTTTCTTTTCAATATTTTTTCAACAAGAAAAGTGTCAGGATTTTTGACGCGAGTAAGTTCATACTCGTAAAAAGAACCTGAAATCGGTGTTTTTGTATAATCAAGTAAGTTGTAAGTAATTGGATCTGTGCGTTTTACTTCTTTAATTGTAAATATTTCTGTTGACCAGTTTGGTTGATAACCTTTTGCAAAGTTTCTTTTGTATTTACTTATGCGTACATAATCTCCAACTTTATATTTTGCTTTCTGATAAAATTTCGGTTGCATGTAAATGTTCTTCAAAATATATTTCTCGTTTGCTTTTGTAACTTTTTTAGGTTGAAGTTTAATTGTCCGATGATATGTTGAGTTGTATTTCTCAATAAGTGAGGGTAAAATAGATATCCATTTATAATTACCCTGAAAACTAAACTGCTTCCACATTGAATTTTTTAAAGTACGGTTAAAACGTTCTACTATGGATGCTTTCATTTCAGAATATGTATGATAATGATTAATTTTTTTTCTTTCCATAAGTTTTCTAAATTCTTTGTTAAAAAATTCTTTACCTTGATCAGATTGAATATTTTTTGGGAGTGTTCCAGCACGTTTGAAAATGTTTTGCATACCAAGTAAAACGTTATTAGCATTTTTAGTTTTAATTGGTTCAGCATAAGCATATTTCGAAAAGATGTCTATTACAATTAATAAATATTTATTTCCTTTGTTATACTTTGCATATGGAATCATTTCTACTAAATCAATTTGCCATGTATCGTTTAAACCTTTCTGATTAAATTTTCTTCGACGAAAGTTTCGTCTGGCTGGTCTATGTATTTCCGATACTATTTGTGCTCGTGACATTATACTTGTACCATTTAATCAGATTTTCCAATTCTATTTTATAATTTTCTATAGAGCAACAGTTACATGTATCCGGTCCAGATGACGAGTTGTCGTAAGCCCAAGGACAAAGAGCAAAATGAGTTCCGTATATTGACGTAAATTTTTCTGTTATTGAAAATTCTTTAATGTATTTATACATGTGAAAAATACGTTGCTTATGCTCATTTAATAACACAGAGGAATATGATTTTAAAAACTCTTCCACTTCTTTTACCTCCATCTTTTAAATTGAGAATAAGTTATACACGTTTTTGCTTTTATATATTTGAAGAGCAAATCTAATTACCTTTCAATGACTTTTAAAACGCGAACCAATAATGATATATTTTAATCATCCATTTACAATGATGGTGGCGGGACCATCTGGATGTGGGAAAACAACATTTGTTTGCAACTTGATCAAAAATATTACTAGATTGATACATCCCAAAATTGAAAAAATAAAATGGTGTAACCCAGAAATTTCTGCGGTTCCAAGAAATACAGATTTCCCTGATATAGATTTTTATGCCGGCATTCCGGAAAAGCTTAGTGAAAATGAAAATAAACCTACTTTAATTGTTTTAGATGATTTAATGTTAGATTCAGCAAACAAACAAGTATGTGAACTTTTTACTAAAGGTTCGCACCACCGTAATTTGTCTATTATATTATTAACGCAAAACATTTTTCATCAGGGGAAATTCTCACGAGATATTTCATTAAATTGTAAATATTTGGTACTTTTTAAAAACCCTCGAGATAAATCACAGATTTTTCCTCTAGCTAGACAACTATATCCGGAAAATATAAAAGGCTTCCTGGGGGTATATAATGAATCAACATCAAACCCACATGGTTATATTGTATTAGATTTAACACAAGACATTAGCGATTTGTTTCGAATTAGAACCAACATATTCTCAGAGGAATATTGCGTTTGTTTTTGTGCTACCAAAGATTTAAACAATTGCTTAAAATATGAAACGGTTGAAGAAAAACCGACATATGTTACATGTACTAGAAAAATGCAACAACAAGAATTTTCGTAAAAATATTCTAAAATATTGTGATGATGATATAATAAAAACTATTGCTGAAATTGCGATTAATGTGTTAAACGGGAACAATAAAATATCACCATCACAAAAAACAAAACTAAAAAAATATAAAAAACAATTAAGACTCTTAGCGTGTCCACAAAAAGGTATAAAAGCTAAACGAAAAATGTTAATTCAACATGGAGGATTTTTACCTACATTAATTGGTACTATATTATCTGGTATAATAGGAAAACTTCTCAGTAAGACATAATGCAGCGAATGATTGTTATGTCACCAGAAATATTTTCAAAATTTAGCAAATTATTTCAAGATGATAAAAACTTAGATTTATTGGATCAAAAAATGAAAAAAGTTTTATATGATAAAAAATTAAAACCATTGCAAAAATGGTATTTATATCGTCAAAATCTCATTAAATACGGAATTAACAAAAGGCATACAAAAAAATTACCAGAAAAGTTAAATAATGTTACATTTAATACAGGTACTCAAACAAAATTCTTTTCTAAGCGAAATGCATATACAGAAACTGAATTACCTAAATACAAATCAACGTCAACACAAACTAAATTTTTACCATTAGTTACTGATGATGTGTTTGAATATGACCCTAAAAAAGAACATTCAAATATGGATGTTGATTTAACAAATTACGATTTAGATGATGAAAATTCATTTAAAAAATTAGCTCAAACTGAAATGTTGAAAGATGAAAAATTAGTCGAAAGACCATCTCTAAGCTCTGATTATCGAATGTTTGAAACACCAAGTGGTGATGTAATTACCGTTGCTGTACCATCTCCTGAAAAAAAGAAGACACTAAGATCGGCTGGTAGTTCAATTTCCTCAACTATACTTTCACAGTTTCCTGAAACAAAAAAACGAAAACTAAAACCTTTAATAAGAAGTCCAAAACTAAGAACTTCATCAACACCGGAGTGGACAACATATAAATAGTACAACATTTTATGTTTTAGAAGAAGTTAACAAAGATGGATAGTCAAGATGACTTCTATGTAACATTGTTTAGTAATGATAATCTAAAACTGTTTCCAGACAACACTTTAGCTTCATTCGAAAATAAATTACCTATTCACTTTGATTTAAGAAATGGTAATTGGAAAGTTGGTCTTTCAGAAATTTATCTGAACGATTTCCTACAAACAGAACAATTTAACAAAGAGAATTGTGCTTTTATTAATATTGGGCAGTATAATGTTTATGTAAGAAACATTGAAAAACCTCTTGAAAAAATCAAAGTAACCAAATCTATAGGCTACACATATTATTCATATAACGATTCGGAATTACATTTAGATGATTGGAAGTTTAATTTTTTGCCAACGCTTATTAAAAATATAACTCCTAATCCCGGATTTACTCGAAACCAAGTTTTTACTGAATTTTTTAATGAAGTTTTGACATATATTTCTAATCCTAAAAATTATGATGATGTAACATTTAAAAAAGTGTCAGAATCTAACCGAGGGGACTTAATTCGAATATCGCAGACTTTTGATGAAGATAGTTTTTATATAAAAGTTAATCAGAGTTATAATGTAAAAACATTATTAACTGAATTATTTCAACAGAAAAAAAATATAAAAAATTTCAAAACAAAATTACCTGAACTATTCAAATTAGCTGTTGCTAAAAATAAAGATGAATTGAATGGAATGGTGTTGATTTATTCAGATATAGTTCAATCTTCTGTTTTTGGAAGTAGTAAAGTTCGGGCGTTGAGAGCTATCAACATAGAAAATTGTAGAATACCTACAAATACTGAATTTAAAAACGTCCATTACATACCTATAGAAAAAAATATTTTTGAAACAATAGCAATTAAAATTTGCAATCAATACGGTGATGGAATAAATTTTGTTTCCAGTTACTATCCAACAAAAATTGTATTACACTTTAAAAAGCATTGATTCCCCAAAAACAATATAAATACTACTACTCAAATATGATATCCTATCAAACATGGAAAGAGCTTACGTGAGATATTATTCCTCTCAGGTAGGAGGGGGAATCAACGATATTGGGCCTTTATTACAATTTTATCCAGCTATACAAAAAGGTCGTGGTTTTGGAAATATATTCGGAAGTTTAATTCGTTACTTAAAGCCAGTTTTTACATCAGGTTGGGACTTAATTAAAAAAGAGGCTGTAAACACAAGTAAAAATATTTTTAATGATATAGCATCTGGTTCAAACATAAAAGAAGCTGTAATTGATCAAAGTAAAGGCGGTATAAAAAATTTACGGAAATCAGTAGTTAACCAACTGCATTCGATGTATGGTGGAAGACAAAGAACTATAAAAAGACAAAGAGCTATTAAAAGACAAACAGTTTCTAAAAAGACACATTTGAAGTCGAAACGACGAAAAAAGCAAAGTAAAACATCCGACATATTCAACTAAAAATGGAATGTATGAAATCTGAACTTGATCTTTTTGCGTCATTACCCGTACAAACAAGTATTTTGCGTTCAGAAGAGGTAGCATACAATCCTTTAGCTTCTTTAGAGGCATCACCGTCAACTATTGAATTTGTTTCCCTTGGAAATGGAGATACATATCGAGATTTATCCTCCACCTATATAAAATTTAAAGTTCAAATATTAAAAAAAGATGGATCAGTTTGGAGTGCAAATGATAAAGTAGGAACCGGAACTGAAGCAAGACCAGCTCCGCAGCCCAGTGTTGTAAATAATTTATTACACTCTTTAATTAAACAATGTAATGTAACTCTAAACGGAAAAAACATCACTCCTTCAGACTCCTTATACCATTATAAAGCATACTTAACTACTTTACTAAATTATGGTACAGATTCCAGTCAAACACATTTGGAAGCATCTGGTTGGGAATTGGATAAACCAAATGTAAATGATTTTAGTAATTCTGGTTCTAAATCAAGACAAAAATCATACAACAATTCTACTGTAGTAGAATTAATGGGAAAATTACATGTAGATTTCTTCAATACTCCTAAATTACTTTTAAATAATGTTGACATTCGAATTGCTTTAGCCCTAGAAAAACAGGATTTTTTTATTTTCTTTAACGATGCCGATGAAAGCTATTTAAAAATTCTCGAAGCTACGTTATACATGAAACATTTAACAATTAATCCTAGTATATTGATAGCACATAATACTGTATTGGAAAAGGCTAACGCGAAATATTTTTATACCAGAAGTGAAATCAAAACATTTACAATTCCAGCTAACACATCTAACATATCATTGGATAATATATTTATAGGGCAAATACCAAAAGCTCTAGTATTTTGTATGGTTAATAATGAAAACTTCAATGGTAAGAGATCAAAAAATCCATACCATTTCGACCATCAAAATCTCACACAATTTCAATTATATGTGAATGGAGTGCCTACACCAAACTCTGCAATTGAAACAAGTTTTACACCGAATAATTCTTGTAATTCTCGAGCATATTTAACATTATTTAGCGGAACAGGTATACATCATTCTGATAGAGGACATCAAATTTCAAAAGAATTATTTTCAAAAGGTTATACAATACTGGCTTTTGATTTATCACCAGACGGCTCGGGAACAGATACATGTCAGAGTTTATTAAACCAGGGAGTAGTAAAGATTGAAGCAAGACTCAGCTCTCCATTAACTTCAACATTAACTTGTATTGTATTTGCAGAATTCGATGCTAATATCGAAATTGATAAAAATCGTAACGTCTACGTGAACATATAAAAGGAAGTTTAGCGAACCATCTCTATTCATTTCACAATGACATGTGCTCTAGTAGATTTATCGTTCTGTACGGACGATAACAATACAATATTTGTAAAAAATATTGCTGTGGCTGGTATTAAAGAAAAATGTAAAACTATTGTAAAAGAATTAAAGTATAAATTTCCTGTCAGAGATTTGAAAAAAACAGATATTGAGAATTACTCTTTTGGACATATCGATAACGAAAAAGTAACTAATAACTTAATAAATTTGCTTGAAAAATTCGATATAGTCTTAACAAATGGAAAACTTAAAGCAGAATTTTTAACAACATTTGTACGAGGAAATACTCGACTAATTGATATTTCCCGTTTGCAAGAAAATGAATACACTTCAGATTTCAAAGGTTCTGAAATGTAATAAGTTAACACATAAAATATTTAGAGGCGTTTATGCTCTTGATAAATTACCAAAACAAGTTTCAAAACCTAGTATTTTGGTGGTAAATACCGATAATTCTAATGAAAAGGGAACACATTGGTTAGCAATATTTGTTCCAGTTCAAGGGTGTGCAGAATATTTTGATTCATTTGGAAATCCCCCGTTTCACAATGAGATTATAAAATTTCTACAAAATCAATCAACATGTTTTGTTTTCAACAATAAGCGTTTACAAAGTAATTTAACATCTGTTTGCGGACATTATTGTTGTGTATATCTATGGATGCGAAGTTCCTGTAAAAGCATAAAATATTTTCTTAATTTATTCGACACATCATCCCCACTTAAAAACGATAAAAAAATACAAAGAATATTTCGAAAAATTTTTAAAAAATGAGGGAGAAAAAATATAAATACAAAATTCTAAAATAGAATTCATCAGTTAAAACAAGAAAAATGGAGCAATCAACAAATTCGGAAGTCATTGAAAAACAAAAAAGTGAACCTCCGCAAAATCTTTTGTTAAGCTATATCTATTATTTGGATAAAAAACAAACAACAAAAATACAAATTGGATTTAATGTTGAAAATTTTGCTGCAACAATAATTTTCCAACGTCATCAAAAAGTCATTTGTGAGATGAATTATTTGGCGTGGTATGCCTTTTATCAAGATTTTACTAACAACCAACATAAATTAAATTCAAAAGGATTTGCGCTAACATTTAATCATACCGGGAAAACTAAAAAAATTACATTGCAGTTAGATGAGTACACCCGCTTTTGTCTTATGTTAGACTTTATACAAGCAGTGATGTCATATAACAACGGAGCTGAACTTAATATAAGAGAATATGTATTCAAATATTTTGAGAGATGTATTGAAAAGAATAAACTAAGATTGGAACAAGAAGATTTCTACATTCCAATGAATTTACACATAGCTCAGTGTAATTATTCCAGACTATTTTATGAAATACCTATGTTTTTGTCAGAAAAATTATCTTGGTCAACAATAAATAAAACAAATATTTTTTAAAACCAATTATTTTCTTTTATTAAATACATATATAAATTCATACAATTTTTTACAGCACATCTTTTTAAATTTTCAGTAATGTTATGGTGAGGGCAAATGGTTGTGAAATTCTTTAGTTTCTGAAGAGATGGAATGTCATTATCTAAGTTGATAACTTCTACTGAACTCGAAACAAATTTATCTAAAAATTCCTTTTTCTGGTACCCCTTTACGTAAACGACGTCGAATGAATTTAAATGTTCCTTTAAGGTATTTTTAATTGCTGAATATTCTATAAAGCCATCATCCCAGTCAAGACCATTTATTTGTGTTTTATTGAATTCATTTTGCTGTTTAACATCAGTATTTAACTCTTCGAACGAATAAGGTGCTTTAAACATAAATAGCATTGGTATCAGTGACCCATCAGCTATCAAAGCAAATTCCTTCAAGAAATATTGCTTTTTATTTCCAACAGTAAATTGTAAATCTGCTACTGCCTTCCTGCTGCTCATTTTGTACCTGACTATTTTAAAATAGCTTGAAATCCTATAATTTATAACTAATACGATTTAAAAAGAGTGGAAAAAAAAGGGGAAGGGAGCCTTTAGCAGTAGCATAAACCGATACCGGACCCTCAAAGACAGATACCGGACATCCGGGGACCCCATCCAGAATCAAGAAAAGGAGCGCCTGATTCAGGCCCCGCTTTAAAGAGACCGAACCTCAGGGGACCGGATATCGACTCTCCAGAAACAAGGGTTGATTAAATGGATTAACCTGGAAAAAAAAAACGTGCAAAGAGTTACAAAAATCTTGCTGACTAATATTTTAACTCCTCTACATAGTTATGTTACTTAGACATAGTTTAGAGAATATACAGTCATTAATTATTAATGAAAATGCAAAAATATAATTTGAATATTTTAGAAAGTATTATGTATGATGCAAAATATTATGTATGTTGCATAAAAAGTATAAATTGATTTAAGTTTTTAAATTATTTTTAATTAATAATGGAAGTACAGGAGCCGTTTGAAGAAATAATTGGAAAATGCGATATTTTCCAATTAGAAAGAACATTAACATTCAATTACGAAATTGAATTTAAGGACCTTTATAGAGGAGCAGCAAGTAGCAGTGATAATGGCTCAAAATTGTTATGTACAGAAAAGATGCCAAGTGAGCACGACTTGGATGTGCTTACCAGACTTATTTGCAAGGAGAAGATGCCTGCTGAGACCGACCTAAAATTAAAATAATAATAAAAAAGGTAATCTGAAAAAAAAAGGTGATCTGGAAGAAATTAAAAATTTTATAAATTTAATTAAATAAAATCTGAAAAGTTGAAAAATTTAAATAAAAAAAAAGAAAATATTTCATTTGTAAATTTTTTATTTAACTTAAAATCTGAAAAGTTGAAAAATTTAAATAAAAAAAAGAAAATAAAGAAAATATTTCATTTGTAAATTTTTTATTTAACTTAAAATCTGAAAAGTTGAAAAATTTAAATAAAAAAAAGAAAATATTTCATTTGTAAATTTTTTATTTAACTTTTTTTTATTTATACTATTTTTCTTGCGAGTCTATACTCGTTTTTGGAATTAACTCAAACAGAGCCATATTCCACCTATTAGGATCCCGTCCAAAAAATTTGAAATTAAAGCCCTTGCTGTTCAGTTGATTTAGTTCTTTCTCCGACACAACTTTTTTGGAGAACCGCTCCGGCATAAAAAAAGTAATGCTGTTAGTTGAATCTTCCATTGGGCATGTTACCTTACATAGAACCACCCGCTGACCTCTTTTGGTCTTTAGGAATTTCCATTCTTCTACCTCGTACATCACATCCTTCACCAGAGCATCTATCGTTTTGTAGCTCTCTTGTTCCCCTTTTCCGATTTTTATGAGATTGTCTACAAATTCCTAAATGAAAATAAAATATAAAAAATATATAGGATAATTTTGAAAAATTTTGAAAAAAAAGATTAAATTTTTTTAAAATTTAAAAATTACTTACCATTATTTCTTTTGGTACTGCTACTAGTACTGTTATTTAAACTAAGTTTTGTGTAGAACTCAATTGATAGAAATAAAAGTTTTGTCTTTTCTTTTATACTTTTTTACTACGATAGTTTAAATTACTTTAATAAATACCATCAAATTATTTAACAAGGAACTAAACATATGAGGAAATTTAAACGCTCCTAAATTGTTTTGTTAGAACATGACTTTTTGGCACGACGGAATTTATTTCCATTCAAATTCCTTTGTTAGAATAATAAATCTTTTTTAAACAACTCAAAAGCTCTTTTCAATAATAAATTCCATTAACTATTTAACCAGGAACTAAACATATAAGGAAATTTAAAACACTCCTAAATTCCTTTGTTAGAAGAATAAATCTCTTTCTTCTACCAGGAAATTTTAAAATAAATTTAACATAAAATCATTTCCTAGAACACTCCTTAAATTAACTAATTCTTCTAAATTAATTCCTTTGTCTAATAAACATTTAGTGATATAAAAATACATGCTCAAAATGTTTTAATTTAGAAGCAAAACAACATGAACCCACCAACGTTAAAATCAGTGGCATTAGCAAAATGGATAAACTCTGGACAATTTCAATACAGTCATTATAAATATTTATGTGCTCGAATGGACATAGAAAATATAATTTTCTATTGTCCATACCTAAAGAGTGATGTCACCATAGAAGAATTGAGAAAAAAGTGCAGATGGCTGGGAAAAGACAAAGACGCTGATGGAAAGTTCAAGTTTACGGTTACATACATTTACTATAAAATTCGGGCAAAATAAAAACTTGTGTTCCTTTATAAAATTAAAAATAATAAAAAATTGATTAAACTTCTTTTTAAAAAAAAACTTTATTTTTTTCTTTTAAATCCAAATGGTACAGAACTATAATTTTCATAAAACCTTCGTTTTTCTGCTTTTAACCTGTATATCTTTGTTTCTGGAACTGTAATTACCCTATGATCATTTGTTCTTCGAAAATTTTTGTACAGAATATTTACACCGGCTTTATCGTTCAATAAAACCATTTCCTTAATTTTTTCAAAATTGACTAGTTTTGAATTATTATAATCTAGTTTAATTCCTTTTACTTTACAAACTACTGCATCGCTTTGTTTGTCAGAAGAAAATGCTTTATATGCATAATTTTTTGGTCCACCGCTAACGAATTCTTTTATGTAGCTGTCAGATCCAAATGATTCTAGTTCATTAGTCATATCTCCGATAAAATTGCCTATGACAGGTTCATATTCACCTTCTTTTGACACATATATGACGGAATCAGTGTCATAATATAAAACTCGTTCTTGTAAATTTTCCAAATATTCATACAATTTTAAACGA
Organism: Poecilobothrus nobilitatus; assembly: GCA_947095535.1. NCBI lineage: Eukaryota > Metazoa > Arthropoda > Insecta > Diptera > Dolichopodidae > Poecilobothrus > Poecilobothrus nobilitatus. The sequence continues at coordinate 113,006,155 of OX352773.1, forward strand.
GCCTGTGCAGTTGTATAACTTGCAATACATACGTTCACTGTACGCAATGAATCTAAATCTTCATTTTTATATTTCCAGTTAACTAAAACCGTGTCAGAATTGATAATCATTATGTGCAATACATCTTTGCTTGGATTTGTCAATATAGAATAAAAAGTAGCTGGACTTTTTATTATTTGCGTTTTTGTCTGATTTTCTCGTTGACCAAATTTTCCCCAGAAAGAGTTCAATATAAGCTTACTTTATGATCTTTTTCCAGGGTTTTTGTAAATATTTTCTGTATCAAGTTTAATATTTTCTTGTTGGAAAAATTGTTCCAAATAATTTTGTTTTAATTCTTCTGTGTTGCAATCTTTAGGCCATCCAGAAGCTTCCTGTTTAGTTTTAAGAAATTTGTCCATCATCTCTGTAAATAATCCAGGTTCACAGTTGTCTTTGTTATATTGTTGTACCTTATAACGCCAAATTTCATGAAATTCAAATATTTTATACCCCTTTTTTACAGCTTTTACTACTTCGTCTATAACCCAAGTTCCTGTCAGAGTTCTTTCTTTATCAGAATGAAGGCATTCATCTTGATATGTTTCAAGGCTGCAAGTGAAACAAAGCGTAAACATTAATTTATTATTTTGTTTTATTGGAAGAACAGGGTGAATCAAATCAGTTGGTGGAAGAATATCACATTTTATTAAACCATTAGTATTTTCTAAGTCAACTTTAGAACATATTTCATGGCCCACTAAAACTTCAGGATGTCCTACTGGAAATTTCCCATATTTGCACACATAGGGATATAATGAGCAAATATCTATGTATTTTATTTTTTCATTTTCTTTTGCTTTGTAATACATAAAAGTGTTTCCAGTTCTACCTCCATAAAAAGCATCTCGTGGTTCTAAAGGAACGTTTTTTAAAAGGGGGTGATTTATAAGATATGACATCTCATCTTCTTTTTCTATCAATTGTTCTCTAAAATCACATTCCCACATTTCGATCACTTGATATCCAAATGATTTTAATCGTTCTGTTCTTGTTATGGTATTTTCAAATCTGATATCAAGAGTATCATGTTTGTTCCCTTGTATTGATTCATTCCTCTTATATGGAAAACATTTTGGATGGCCATGAAAATAGCACCCATGGAATTGAAAAATTTGTTTTGTTTCTGAACAAAAACCATCTACTTTTATATTTTTTATAATTGCTTCTTTTTTCTTTGCTGCATGTTGAATATTAATCTTTCTTTGATCCTCTTCCCAAATTAGCCATTGAAGAGCAATTTTTGATTGATTGTCTGCAAATCTGTAACCTTTTTTGGGTATCAATCCTATAGTTTCCGGTTTCAAAAAATTTCTTCGAAAAACTAAATTGCATGCTGAAGCAATGGTTGTAGCCTCAGTGAAAGGACATACATTATTTTCTTCCAATAGGAGTTTTCTAAATTTAATGCAGGCTTCAGTTAAAATATGTACATCATTTTTGCAATATTCTATCAAATCACGTTTCATATTGAACTCGGTATTTTTGCTTTGTTCATACCAATCAATAAACATTTTTCGATTTTCTTCTGTCATTGTATCAGGACTATAGTAGTGCATAAGTGGTATTGGCCCAACATAATTTATATTTTCTGATGTATTGAACAAATGAGGAAAATAACCTTTTTTTAAATCAGTTGATAAATCGAAAGCTTTAGGAAGTTGTGATAGTGGCATTGCAAAATAATTCATAGAATCTAAAAACCTTATATTTTTAATCTGCATCTGAATAATTTTTGTACCCCTCATGATTAATTTTGGCTCTATCTCACTTTTATGCAGCAATTCATTTAAAATAAACTGGTGATCAAAACTTTGTCCATTATGAGCTATTACAACAACTTGTTTAAATTTTTTAGCCATTTTAAAAATGTAATCAACTAAATTTGGAATTACATTTGTGTCAAAAACTGTTGTTCTAAAACCACATTTAGAACAAAAATGTAACTTCTCTTCTTTTATGCAATGATGACATCTTATACTAAGAACACATAAATTAGGTTCATGTAGTTTAATATCTTCATTATTGTTTTTAACTAGCGTTTTTTCTTGCATTGTTTCTAGATCGTAAAAGATAAACACAAAATCATTAATTTTTGGTTTGCTCTTATCTACAATAATATAACAAAAATGATTTTTTTCTACACTTTTGTTACAATTTTTACAAAAAACAGTATCACATTTATGTGGTGAATCAATCTTTCTAAAATATGTTTTAAAACAAATTAAGCATTTGTGAAATTTTTGACATGTAGTAACTGTTTTATGATTTTCAAAACATTTTCCACCTCGGAATGATCGTTTGCAATAGTTGCATGTAATAGTTGTAGGTATATTATTACATGCAGGAGACTGTCGACAACAAATACAGATACCTTCACAATTATGATAATTTGCGTAACCTACATTACATTTTTTACAGTAATGGTTAATGCAAAAAACCGCTGTCAGCGAAATAATAACGTTAAAGTGATTTTCGTAATATAATAAATTAATTCTTTTGCCATCGTTTTTACCTTCAAAAATTATATTTTTGTTATTAGCATAATCGTAAACCACGATGTTATATTCATCCCCATAATAATCCTGTATTTTTTTAAGTTCAGATATTCCTGCACTTTGCGTTATATTTAATTTTGTTTTTACCATCAGCTCTAATGCTAGATTTTTCTGCATCTTCTGTGTATCTTGGCGAATTTTTTTATAATTCATGTCACCATCTATAAAAGCTTTTCCTACTACAATAGCTCGGAGTAAGCAAAGATTATCATTATTTTTAATGACAACAATGCCTTTTCGTTTTAAACTTTCTTCATTGAAAGTAAAATAATTTCTCCCTCGTCCACTTCCAGAAGGCAACCGTACAGTTGTAGTTGTTAGTTGAAAAGAATCAGTATTCAGGCCCTCCGAATTACTTTGGAATATTTTACTTATTAGTTCCCAAATATCTTCAAACTTCACTGAACTTGCAAGCTTAAAATTCATCCAACCTGGAGTTCTCTGTTGAAAGTTATCAGCAAAAAATACTATACCAATGAGATCATTCGGTTCAACGTTTTCCACCGAATATATAACTATTTGATTAATGGCTTCTTTAGTATATGCCAATATATCTTCTTCATTTGGAGCTTTTCTTATTTTGAATGTAATTTTTCTCGACATAACTCCAAACTTTTTCACAAACTGACTTTTTTCTTCTATAATTATGAATTTGGAAGACTCCTCTAAATATTTCTCTAATATTTGTTTCTTGGCCATTTTTCTCAGTATTGATTTGGTATGTTTATACGACTTTTTTTTTGTTAATGATAATATATAACTAATTAACCATGTTTTTATACCAATATTAAAAGGGATAGGAAATTTTCCATACATATTTTTAAAAACTAGGAAATGAATCAAATAGACAATAAAATTAACATTGCCACTCCACATTACAGCTTGTTTACATTTTACAACTCAAATTTGCATAATACTAGTAATTTCCTAGAACATAATAACTCTTGTTATATATTATAAAAATTTTTCAAATTATATTTCAATTATATTAATTCATATTATATAAAAATTAATTTACGTGTTTTTCGTTTTACAATTCATTATTAAATTATTTGCATAATACATAGTTGTTATTAATAACATATCTCAAATTTGCATAATAGAAAGTAATTTACAAGAATCTATAATAAATCTTGTTCTATATTAAATTTTTTCTTATTTTTTTTATAAAACATAACAATTAATCACTAAATACAATTTTTTTCTCTCGATTTTATACATACAACCTATACTATAAATTATTTTTTTTTTTTTTTTTTTTTTTTTTTTTTTTTTTTTATATCGTTCAGATTAAAATAAAAACTAAGATACAATAACAAGTTCAATATCTGCATTTTATTTATCTCATAAATAACAACTGTATTTTTTGCGCTAATATTATGTTACAATACCTGGTTGACCGTGAAAGCTTTTTATTGAAAAAATAAGATACATTTTTATTATTTAAAATAACCTATATGTTACTATACTATCATAACAAGATCATTGCACTTACTTATCCTACATTATCTCGTTTACCTTCTATATTATTTACAAAAGCTTTTTCCGGAAACTAATTATGCAACCGGTAACAAATACTAGATATTATAACACCTGTTTAGATCATTGCACTTACTTGTTCTACATTATTTAGTTTACCTTTCAATATTATTTCCAAACACACTTAGTAAAAGCTTTTTATTAAAAAATAAAATAAATTCTTGCATATTATTTATATAGTCTATGTTATTATAGTACAACACCTGTTTAGGTCATTGCACTATCTACTTGTTCCACATTATCTAGTTGACCTTCTATATTATTTACAAACACTTTTCCGGAAACTAATTATGCAAACGCCAATCACGACATCTAATTTGCTACCTGTTTTTTTACACTACAACATTCCTTAAAAAAGCTCTCAACAACAAAGTAAACGCCCAAGGTCATTGACCTAATTTGCATAATTATTTTCCCATGCCAAAGCGCTACTATTACTTTGACCTAATTTGCATAATTATTTTCCCATGCCAAAGCGCTACTATTACTACTTGAATCGACTAAAGGTATGCTGTATTCAATTATTAGCTGTTTTCCTCATAATGCCGTTTTGCTATTCAAGATGGCGAATATATCATAATGGGAAGTTGTGTCCCATTGGGTATGTTTTTGCTTATTAAATTAAGTTGATGAATCAATTTGGTGGTTGTTAGAAATAAATAATGTTTTTGAGTTTTTGCATTAATATAAGATGCTATAAGTTCATCTTGAATTTCCTTGTATCTTTTCATAGCCATTAAGTAATGTAACACTAAACTCAGTATTTCTATCTCCTTTTGTTCCATTTTATGCAATTGGTTCAGTTGTTCCTCTAATGTTTTAAATTGATTTTGAATTAGAGAATCCTTTAATTTCATAAATTTAAGAGTTGAATTGATTGTTGATCATTTTCCCTTAATGCTGATATTTGAAGATCATATTTCTGAGCGTCTTCTTGAGCGTGTATACCAATTAAACCAATTGCAATGTTTCCCACAATGTTTAAAGCTCCTCTTGCTTTTCTTTGGTGATATGCATGATTTGTAAACAGAATTTCATTATTTTGTTGAAGACGAAGAAATTGACTAGAAAGATGATTTACATGAGCCAGACAAAATGTTAAATTTTTTATTAAATGGCCTGCACACATTGTTTCTAAATTTGCACACATTGTTTCTAAATTTGCACACATTGTTTCTAAATAATCAATCCAAAACTTTTTCAAATATTCTACCATTACCATTTAATACTAAGCGGTAAATGTATATTAAATTTACTTAGTACAAAATAGTAAATATAATTTTAAATATTATATTATATTAATGCGCACATAGTATATTTATATTGTTATAAGTATATCGCCATACATTGCAATATTTCTTTAAAAATATTTTCATTCATAGAATAATTTCTTATAAGTACAATAAAATACATATATGTATGTAAATACGGCGCTATATAATATACATCTATACTCTTATCATTCATTCATCAGTGACATATACGATATGTAAATAAACATGATATTATATAAGTTTGTATGTATAACAATATCATATAAATAAAAATTCTTCAAGCAACCGTTATGTTGTTTATTTCTTTACATTTTTTTGTACTACGCATTGTATCCTCAACAATTTCAAATTATCGAGTAAAACAATATGCAAAAAATTCGCTAAAGAAATTTGTTAGAAAATTTGAAAAAACCAAGTAACACTTTCGTCAATTATAAAGTTAACAGAAATAAAAGTATAATGTTGAAGCTTTAATTTTTGTGTATTACTTCAAAAAAATTTTAACAGGTGTTCAAGTTACAGGTGTTTAAAAATAGGAAATTTTCAGTTTTTGACCCCTTACAGCTCCTAAACGGGGGGTGATACAAAAAAAATTTCTGAAATGACTCATACTTATTTTCAAAGACCTAACTTCTGTCAAAATTTCAAGTTTCCAACTTAAACCGTTTAAAAGATAGAAGGGTTAAAGGATTTTGCGAAATTTGAGTTTCGCATAACGGTAAATTAAGACACCGTATGCCACAAATATATATTTATTGTATATATACTTTTAAGCTAATAAAAGTAGTAATCGTTTGACGCTTTCAAAATGAAGATATACCTTATACAACTTGTGCTATAACAATTTAAATATAGAGCTTGAACCTTTGGGGAGCTGTAGCTCCGTAACGGGTGGGGCTACAAAAAAATTAAATTAGTTATTAAAAATAAAATTAATATTTTTGTGAGATCTATCAGCAGTTAAAATTTCATAGCTCCATTTCAAAAAAAATGTGGGGATCTAAAAGTTGGTGTTCGAGAGCTACCCTAAGTTTCGGTCCAAACTCAACCAAAAAAAAAGGGAACCTGCAAATTATTCCCAGAATATTTTGTGTAAATTTCAAAATTCTAGCTTTCTTAGTTTTTGAGTTAGCGTGCTGACAGACGGACGGACGGACATGGCTCAAAAGTCTTAGAATTTTTTTCTGATCCGAACCAAACCTTTGAAGGTATATCTAGCTCGCTTATTTCGAGGTGTTACAAACGGAGGAGTAATTTTATTATACCCGATCCTATCGTACGGGTATAAAAAGAAATTATATTGTAATAACAAATTTTATTTCAATCATAAAAATTAACAGACATGATTTTCACCTTCACAATATACTAAAGTACAAACAGCTCAGCTGATTTATTTCCCAGCCTTCGAGCATTTTGTACAGTAATTCTGTTAACATGGATATGCAACCAAAAGAGTTCCCTTTACTTGTTTTGCTGCTTCTATACATTTTTTTTTTGACAAATTCCATCTATCTTACCTTAAATTAAAAAAAGTTTATTTTTAATTTAAATAGAATTAATTTTTCAAGTTAAGAGAATTAATTATAAGGATAATTACCACAGTCCAATCTTGGAATTCCGATAAATATATCTTCTTTGATTGTAAGGTACGAGGAAACTTAGGCCCTAAAATGGCAATAAATTTCTCTATTTTTTTCCCATTTCCAGTAACAAATGTAACCGGCCTTGTTATGATTTAAAATAAAATAAAATATAAAATTTTATCTGTTCAATTAAACGAAAACTTACCATTTTATTTTTAAACCATTTGATTTAATTAAATATCAAACCAAAACAATACACTAAACTGCTGCAGTTAAACCAATATTTATTTTTATTCAAAATGGATTCAAAACTGGCTAACATATAACTTTCGACAATTTAAAAAATTTCATATGGCGGTAATAAAAAAAATGGCACTATTTTTGACATTAGATGGAAGTACTTTGACTTTTCTAAAATTTTTGACAAAAAAAAAATTTGTTCTAAGTCAACCACCCGTGGGGTGAATTAAATAATAAATTTACAGCTGGACTATTTTGTTTGCATTGTTTTGTTATTGTTATTAATTAACTTCTTTTGTTATTGTTATTGATTAACTTTGTTTGATTCACAATAAAAACAATGTTTTTCTTGTAATTTAGCTTTTATTAATGATAAATTTTAATACAAAATTCGTTCTTTAAATACAATTTTATTTAACTTAATATTATGATACATTACGTTAAAAATACAAATTTTAACTTTCAATTACATTATGCAACTAAATTAGCTGACACAACATTTAAATATTTTGAATTAAAATAATTAATGTAGGTTAGTATGAATACGAAAAATGTTTTAAAATGTTCTACATTAAGTTCATACGAGTCATATTACAACAAATTTATATTAAAAAGAATGTATTAAAGTTATTAAAGGTAAATTGTAATTTTAATTAACCCTAATGTTGCTACATAGATAAAAATTTAAATTTTAAGTTAATGTTAAATAGTATATTTTATTAGAGTTTAGATATTATTTTTATGTTCTTTGAACATGCTCCCCCGGGGTTGAATTAAGAATTAAATGGATGCTGTCTAGGTACGACTGCAGGTGTGCTGCTAGTTACTGTAGTTACTGATTCTGCAATTTTTATAGTTGGATCCATAGTTGATGTCTTTGATGAAGTTACCAAAACTCTTCGATAATGGCTCAACCAATAGCAAATAGCTATTACGTAAACTAATACAAGAATTATATAAACCATGGCATAATGATGAACATCATGAATATTAATGATGTTATTTCGTCTTCCAAAATTGACAAATTATTTAAATCTTTATTCATCTTTTCCGAACGGTTAAGATAATTAGCTACAATATCAAGTGGTATTTCTGATACGATTAAAAAGGATGATGTTATGTTTGTCGTAAACTCTTGACTAGACGATAGAAACATACCAGAATGCTTATGCGTGCAACCAGGGTTTAAGCTAATAATCCCATTTCCAGTTAATACAACTTTTTCGAAATGAGTACCACAATTTAAATCTATGCTTTTTTTTTTTATCTAAAGTGTAGATCCAATGATTAGCTGCATGCATTTTAACCCATTTGAAGTCTATTGACGAACTCTTTATTTTGTAAAAAGTAGATAGCCTTGTTTCTGAGGATAATAACTCCATTTCGCATCGACTAATGTTAGATTCTAGACTATACATTGGTGAATTAAATCTGCATAAAAGATGATCGGATTTGCAAGACCTGCACAAATTTGTATCAATTTCGCTCATAGGTGAGTATCTATCGCGAAGTTTATTTAGCAATAAATACTTGTTGTTGTTCTTGTTTCTCAGGGGGTTGCCCTTACACCTAGGCTCTGCGACCCGTTGTGCTCCCCTACTCACGATCCGCTCGCTTTCTACAGCGTCCCGTCGAGCCATTCAATTCCCTTTATGAAACGCACTATGTCTCCTTAATTGAGCATTCTCGCCTCGAAGAAGTTCCCCCCTCGAAGAAGTTTCCGAAGGTTCTTCGCCTTAGGGTCCTCAAGTTTGGGCATTGGCACAGAACGTAAAGTACTGTTTCTGCCTCTTGCCCACATCCCCTACATAGATTCACTTCCGCTATACCTATTCTTTCGGCGTGAGCAACAGGTGTCCTGTGCTAATTCCCATGTACATTCTCAGGTCGGTTATATTTAGTTTTAGAATTTTCTGAGTCTTTTTACTATTATATTCTCCCCAGAATTCCTTCGTATGTATTGAACCTGGGAATTGCCACCAACTTTCCTTAGCTCTGGCTTCAGCCCAGTGGCTTGTTGCTAACTTTACCGCAGAGTACGGTATACCTACATCTTCTATATCCACCAGCTGTCTGTTTAATACAGATTTTGCTGTCACATCTGCAATTTCGTTACCTGGGTAGCCCAAGTGTGCTGGTATCCACTGCAGCTTAACTGCGTTTGTTTCCCGCAGCGCATTTAGGGCTTTCCAGCACTCAATTATTTTCCTCGATTTGTGCAAACCACCCTCAATTCATTACATATAATACCTATGCCACAGTTATTGCCCTTTTTCCCTTTCTGTGTACATATTCCAATTTGGTTATGGGCACTGTTGTGGCTCGGGTGGACTGCTTCCGTCGCGAAGTTACCATCTAATCTGAGATCTCCCGCAATCATATCAGCTGCTTCCGGTCCTACTTGGAAGTTGTGTATGTTTACGCCCCCATTCTCTACTATTCGTAGAATTTTATTATGACCGACCGAACTTGTGTTATTACGCCAGTTACCTGTCATGAAGAGCCTCATGGCTGTATCCATGGATCTTCGTTGGATATGAATTTCTATCGGTTCTAGATTCAGGATTGCTTCCATGGACTTCGTCGAGGTTGTTCTTGTCAAACCAGTTATACCAAGACATCCCTGACGTTGTATTTGCGTTAGGATGTTTCGGTACTTTTCTTTTTAGTGGCTGTCCACCAGACAAGTGAACCGTGTGTTATTATTGGTCGTATAACACACGTGTAAATCTAGTACATGATTCTTGGCGATAGGCCCCATGTCTTACCTACTGCACTTTTGCAGCCCCAGAGCGCTCTTATCGCCTTTTCCTTTTTCTCATTTAGGTGTTTACTCCACCTGAGCTTTTCATCCAAATACACTCCTACATATTTTATACAGTTGGTAAATTCTAATTGTGCATTGTTTATTGTACTCCGAAGAGTAGCCATTGGCCCTCCGATTTTCTCACCTCTCTCTTCAACATCTTCCATTGGTTGGCATGTAACTCCAACGATTCATTTAAGATATCTATTGTATTAACTACCTCCTCTGGTTCGTCGAAGTCGTTCCTCAGCCAGACATGAACTCTTTCAAGTCGTGGTATCCCGGACTTCTCTACACAATGTAGATTAGCTCCAGGCCACAGCTCAGCGTTGTTCATGACTGTCTGTTTCAACCAGGTTACAATGCTATTGTCCGCACAAGTAATCTTGTAGATGTTTGCGTCCCACAAACTCCACGAGAACTTGGGCGCAATAGCACTTTCTCCCTTCTTTCTCCTGTTAGCCTCGTCTTTGATCCAATTATCGAAGTTTTAATGAGGAGAGTCCTGTGAGACTCTTCTCTTATCAGCCCGTCCAATTGGTTCACATCGACTATGGCCAATTTCAAACGCTTATCTATAGCCATTTGACTGTAGGTGAGGGTTTGTTTCTTACCCGGCGGTATGACCTCCTCCTCTGACCTTGATCTTTTAATACCGCCTGGATTTCCTCCGCTATTTTTAAACGGATGTGTGCTCCCCGCCCTTGCTGGGACAGGGAGTTCAACTTTAACTGAGCTACCAGGTCCTACCTGCGTTCCGGACAAATTCGAAGTGCCCTCTTGCCCCCCGCTGGCTTGTTATCGCCAGTCGAGGTGGCCGTCGGGACACCCCTCCTACACTTTCCCGCTTTCGGGTGCTTGGTATTTCTTATTCTAGGAGAAGCCAGAACTGACACGCTCGGAGTCGACCTTGGTTCGGTCGGTTTCGAAACCTCTCTCTCCCTGGTCTCCCCCTCACTAGCCACCTTCTCCTTTGTCCTAAGTTTAGAGACTGCAGCTCCCGTTGTAGGCAAAACCGAATCACAATAAAACGCTCTTTTTTCTTCAAGAAGAGTGTTTATTGTTTCCTCCGACTTCCCCTCCTGTTTCCACTGCAGTCGTAGTTTCCTATCCCTCGAGTTCAGCTTTCGCTTCGCTCTCTGGTGGGAAACTACCCCACACACTCTACCATCATTTTTATCGCTTTTATTCTCTGCTGGCGACCTCCCCATAACTGCGGCCAGGCCCGCCGGGGGTACCAGCTCCCATCGACGTTTGCGGTAATATCCTACCGCGCTTTTCTTCATTCTCTTTCGCTTCATTAAAAGGGGTGGGGCCCTTTTGATTTGCCTTCCTCCCCTCACAGCCTTAACAGCATGGTTGCACCTGCCAGATTCCTAAGGAATCCGCTGATATTTCCTATGAGGAGCAACAGTCGTACTTAAGCCAACTCCACCGCGTCAAGGCGGGCCCCGTAGGAGTCGGACAATAAATTCTTACTGGAAGGTTGAATATATATAAACTTGTTAGCTCTAGTTAGAGGAATAGGAATAAGCTGATATATCTGATAGCACTCTGCATCTAACAGTGGTAATTTTATTTAAAAAATTACGTTGTTTGAAGTAACAACTCGTGCTTTCACTTGCATTAAGGAATATAATGTCAAAATTTGAATTTGGTCATCTGGTAATTTTAAATGACTAGGAATATGTTCTCGTATTATTTTATATTGTGATTTTAGTTGTTCAGGAGTTACTAACAATGTATTAATTCGTCCGTAACGTATGTCGGCTATGACAGAAAGAATCGATTGTTGTATGTGTCGCATACTGCTTAAATCCAACGTCATTACTAAGTCAGCTGAGTTAAATTTTTCAAATAAAGTTTGTGTTTGCTTTGTTCTATTTATATCATCTTGAAAAGAAGAAAGTTGTTTTTTCATAGCTAAATATTGCTGATTTCCATGCAGTTGCTCGCGTTTATTTATGTTAAGAGTTGAAGCCGACATGGAAGTTTACCTTATAAATAATTGTTCCATGTGACGTTCATTTTCTTTAATCTGACTAATATCTGCTTCATATTTTTCAGCAAATTCTTCATCGTGGACGCCAAAGAGGCTATGTGCTACATTTCCAATAATTCCAAACGCAGCTCCTTTCTTCTTAGGTGGAGTTTCATTTTGTTTATAAATTAAATAATTAGCGTTTTCTAACTCTTCTAAATGATGTTGTAATTGTGCTATAATAGGTTTACAATGATCTTCGAATTCAATATCAGCAGAAAATTTTTCGCATGTTTCTTTTAAATACGTTATAGATTTGGTTAGCATATTGGTTTGATACTTATATAATGATAAGTTAAAGTGTACGATTAAGTTCCATTCAATGTTATAAATATTATCGTTTGCAATGTTTTCGAAGTACATGCCTTGTTCATTGCTGGGTATTACTGTAGCATACGGATGGTTTGCTTGCCAGTGCCATCGTAAAGAAGAAACTAAAAATAATGGTAAATATCATAGAGCTTAAACTGCGGCATGTTGACTTAGATTTTTTATCTTTTTATTGTCGAAAGTTCCTTTTAGGAGTGCTTATGTTTCCTCTTGACAGATGAATGATATTTTTCATTTTTATTTTTCGATGTATCTGCGGTACCGTCGTTTACCATTACTGCTGCGTCATAGCTAGAGTCATCTTCATTCTTTATAATTGCCAATAATGATAGCTTGGTTATAGATCTTTTCAAAACTGAGGATTTTGTTTTTAGAGTAACAACTCTAACAAGACCGTTATCATCACAAGTTGTTTCAATCACTCTTCCAAGTGACCATCTTGTTGGTGGGAAATTGTCTTCCTTTATTAGTACTATGTTGCCAACCTTCAAATTTGGTTGCTGGTTGCTGGTCCATTTTGGTTTTTGTTGTAATCTAGAGAAATATTCCTTAGACCACCTTTGCCAGAACCTCTGATGAAGCTGATCCAGAAGTTGCCATCTTGTTAGTAAATTTGTATTTTCATTTAAAACATTCTCTTCAGGCACGGCCAGTAATGGTGCTCCTAATAAAAAGTGTCCTGGTGTTAAAACTTCCAAGTTTTCTGGATCATTATTTAATGGACATAGTGGGCGAGAATTCAAACATGCCTCAATTTTTACAATCAAAGTTTTAAGTTCTTCGAAAGATAAAATAGTGTCCTTTATTATTCTCTTCATATGGTACTTGGTTTATTTTATACCAGCTTCCCACAGGCCGCCAAAGTGCGGTGATGCTGGTGGTATGAAGCGCCACTGAATTCCTTCTTTGCATAACGAATTTTTAATTTCGTTTTAATAGTTTGATTGGTTGAATAAATCAGCTAAAATTTTGCTTGCTCCACAGAAATTCGTAGCGTTATCACTATAAACATTTGTAACTGGTCCTCTTCTGCTAACAAATCTTTTAAATGTTGCAAGAAATGCACTTGATGTTAAATTGCTAAGTGGTTAGCAAATATGTTGCCTTGGAACTCAAACAAATAAAGAGAGCTATATAACCCTTAAATGTCTTAGTTCCCCGACCAACAGATGTTTCTAAGGTAAAAGGTCCAGAATAATCAACCCCGCAATTAGTGAACGGTCTGGATATCGTTACACGAGGCTTAGGAAGATTTCCCATCAACTGAGAAGCTGAAGATGCTTTAAAGCGATGACAAGTTGTACATCTACGTATACATTCTTTAACTACCTTTAATGAATTTAGTATTGTCTTAGTGATTGTCTTATATATTCCAGAGTTTGATTATTACCTCCATGTAAGGAGTGTAAATGTGCATGCTTTATGACCAGGTCAGTTAAATTGCTTTTGTAAGACAATATTAACGGATGTTTCCGTTTATATGAAAGTTCAGATTCAGATAATCTTCCACCTAAGCGAATTAGATGATTAGCAAATTAAATGATTAGCATCCAAAAATGGGTTCAGGCTTAATAATCTGCTAGTGTTATGTAATGAGATACCTTTTGACAGTTGCTTGAATTTCTCATGAAAGTATTGTCATGAGTGACCTTAACTAATGCTATCAAGGAGTTCTCTATTTCATCTGTTGTCAATACTCCAGTTTTACGATATTCTGGACTCTTCTGAATATTCTTACAAAATCGGATGCAATAAGCTAAGATCCGCTTTAATTTTATTAAAGATGAATAGTTATGAAGTAAAGCCTCAACCAAGTATCCATGTCAGTTTTTACGATATTAACAACAAATTTTGTTTTAATTTCCAAACTTGTTTTGCTTATCGGTATCTTGGAGGCCTTAAATTCCTCTTGTTTTAACCATGTAGGACCTTCCCACCAAAGTGTATTGTTTTCTAATTTTATTGGATAAATACCTCGTGAAGCTAAATCAGCTGGATTACTTGGTGAATTGAAGTGATACCAACTTTCTGGGCCAACGAGGGCCGGAATTTCAGCTACTCGATTCCCAACAAATGATTTCCAACGGTTCCAACAATAGTTGAGTCTGTCCATGCAAAGTTTTCAATATCCTCCATGTCCAAAGCCCTTTGAACTTCCTTTAGTAATCTAGCTAATAATAACGCTCCGTTTAATTCTAATCGTGGTAAAGAAAGTTGAGATCTTAAAGGCGCCACTTTTGTTTTTCCAGCTATGAGTTTTACACTAATATTTCCTTTGTTTGTTATTGTTGTAAGGTATACAACAGCGCCGTAAGCTTTTTCAGACGCATCAGAAAATCCGTGTAATTCGCATTTTCGAATACCATGTCCATAACCAATCCATCTACAAATTTATATTTTTCTTAACGATTGTAGCTCATCTTTAATTTTTTGCCATTTCTTAAGAATGTGATTTGATACCGGCTGATCCCAATCAGTCTCTTCCAACCATATCTGTTGAAATAATAATTTGATTTTTATGGTAACTGGAGATAGCAATCCAATTGGATCAAAAATTCGAGCAGCCTTGGATAAGATAGATCTTTTCGTAAATACTTCTGAAATTGGTTGAATATTTATGTTGAACTTTAGTTTGTCGCTTTTTGGAACCCAATAGATTCCTAAAGCCTTAACGGCTTCTCCGTCATCAAATTTTTTATTATTTGCACCGTCTCTTAACTCAGGTGGTATTTGTTTTAATAAACGAGAATCATGGAATTCCAAACAAGTTAATTAATTGAATGCTTGCTGAAGCTGCTTCTTCGTAACTATGTGCTCCTGAAACGACGTCATCCATATAGGTGTCCTTACAAATAGCCCTTGCCGCCAAAGGATATAATCGGCCATCATCTGAAACTAGTTGACACAACGTTCTTATAGCTAAAAAAGGCGCTGGTCCAGTTCCATAGGTAAGGATTGTTAACTTATATTCCTTTATCGGCTCGTTTGAAGATTTTCTCCAAAGGATTCTTTGAAAGTCTTGATCTCGGTCATCTATTCGAATCTTACGATACATTTTCTTAATATCCGCTGTAAATACCACCTTATGCTTGCGCCATCTCATCAAAATTTCGGTTATATTCTGCTGTAAGTTTTCTCCAATCATCATTATATCGTTAAGACTTTTGAATGAATTTCTTTTGGCCAATGCATCAAAAACTACTCTCAATTTAGTTGTTGAGCTGTCGTGTTTAAATACTGCATGATGAGGTAGATAGTATTTGTTTTCATAAGATATAACCAAACTAGGTTTTTTTGTACTATGGGAGTTCCTGGCTTTTCCCTTCTAACCTTATTTTGAATTATTTGACAGAAGACATCAGCTCCCAAAATTATATCTATTTTATTTGGTGTATTGAAATTTGGATCTGCTAGTTCTAAACTTTGGACATGTTTCCAATTGTGATAGGAAGTTACACTTTCTGTGTGCAAATAGCCTGTCAATTTTGGTAAGACTAATGCTTTGGTCACGCATAAAAATGATGTATTCAATCTCGATTTTAATGTAATTTTTACGAAATTTTCAACTATACCGGATTTTGTATTGCCAATTCCCAATACGGTTGCATGTACCTTGTGTTTGGGCAGTTGCAAACGTTGTACTGTATTTTCTGAAATCAAAGTGGATTGAGGACCTTGATCAACAAGCGCTCGGAGTTCCGTATAGGATCCATGTAATCTTTGTATTTTTATCACCGCTGTGGGTAAAATGACCTTTCGTTTTGCTAAGTTTGTTCCACAGTGAGTGTTTATATCAATTCTCTTTATATTGTCAGTTGATAATTTCTTGTCAGGTCCATTATTGTTGTTTTGATGCGTTAATTGCAACAAGGTGTGATGCCTTTTGTTACACACCCTGCATTTTGACCAACTTGTGCATGTAGCTGTAAAATGACCAACCCGGAAACAGTTTCCACATAAATTATTCGTTTTTGTTATTGCGATTCTTTGTTGTATATTCAGAAGCTTAAATTTTTCACATGCATACATTTTATGTGTTCCTTGGCATATTATGCATAAGTTATTTATTGATCCATAGAATGTTTTAACCTTTGTTTCAGTAGTATTTGTATTGTTTTCCAAGGCTTGTAGAGTTTGAAAACGAGATTCTAAAAACTGAAAGAAATGCTCCATGTTTTGCACTTCTCTTGGATTGGTTAATAATTTCGTATAACCGGTGAGTTTCTTTGTCCAATCTCTGTGTCAGTAGATGTATCAAGATTGAATCCCAATTTGAAGTATCAACGTTCAAGCTTTGAATAGCTAATAAGCATTACTTTGATGTATCATGAAGCTTCTTTATGGCTATTTCTGATTCTTTGTGTATTGGTCCTTGATTTAAAAATGATTTTAGTTGAGCAGATAAAAGAGTTTTTGTGTTATTGAATCTTTTATTAAAATTAAATCTTTTATTAAAATATTCCAAGCAGAATCATAATTTTCAGCTGTTACTGGTAAATGTTTAATTAATTCTGCGGGTTCTCCAGTGATGTTAGCTTTTAAATAATAGAATTTTTGAGCTTTTCCTATGCTTGAGTTGTTGCTGATAACTTCCATAAACAAGTCTCTAAAGGATTTCCAGTTAGAATAACTCCCTGAGAATTTTGGAATATCAATTTTTGGCAAGCTCACACTCATATCTTCATTTGATTGTCTTTGGGCTCGAACTGCTGGAGCTGGAGATAAGCTCTTCAATTTATTGTTGAGGTCAATAATTGCCTCCGCATACAATATTTCAGCTTCTTCAAACATGTTATTTTCAAAATACTCATTTTGAATAGACTTATCTCCAATTATGTCCATGTGGTTTTTCATCACTAATTGCCAATAATCTTGCAATGTTTTCAAATTAACATTAATAAAGCCCAGATTCACTTCCTTATTTTCCTGTTCCTTAACCTTCAGATGTATTTGCTCTATCGCCTTTATAAGTACCAACTGCTTCTTTAATTCTTTTAATAGTTTTGATGGTATATTAACTGCAGGGGCGTTTGTTTCAGCAGCTTCTAGAATTCCCTTAAGTTCATCTACCCAATTTATTAAAGAGTTCTTTTTAAAATTTACGTTTATCTTTTCAATCTTTAAATATAATTCTTTCTGATGTTTAATTATGCGTTCCATGATGTTTAATTCTTCCTTGTTATAAAAGAGTTTTGTAATGCTTTTAAGTAATGTTTCTAACCTTAAGATGTGGTTAAAATAAAATATTAAGGTACTGGATCCTTGAAAATTAGCTTGATTGAAGATCGCCTAAATAGCCTGTAAAAGATTTTTTTTTTGGCTGTAGACACTAATTCTACAGTATTACTTTAAATTGTTTTTTGTTTCTCTAAAGAACCTAGTTCTATAGATATAATTATAAACGCTAGTTTTATAATTAAAGTTATATAAACTTAAGACACTAGTTCTAAAGTTTTTTTTTTTTATGAGTTCTAAAGACACTTGTTCTATAGAATTATCCGGCTCGAAGGACCAACTTGTTTGTAAATAAATTTTATGAACTCATATCATTAGTTATTAGTTTTAAAGACAAATTGCCCTGCTATTTTGTGATTAAATTCTTAGTATATAAAACCCTATACGAGCAAATGAGCTCTTTTGGGATGAATTAATAAATAAATAAATATGTAAATAATATATGGCATACAATTGAACTGTGTCTAAACAATTAATTAACTCGTTATCATTTATAAAATAAATTATTTATTAACATAAATTTTCTGATACTCTGAACAATAATATATAAACAGCAGAGAAATTTTAATAATATAGAGATAAGTTTTTTAGTTTCTGGCACACATAGGGCCGGCGCTTCCATATGTACAGATGGAACAGTGAAACAGCCAATTTATTCGAGATAGAAAATTTTTTGGATGTGGGTATATTTGTTGAAAAACAAAATGCCGAATTAAAAATGTTGAAACAAAAAAATGTCGAATAAGGAAAAAAGTTGGAAAATAAAATGTCGAAAAAAATGTTGAAACAAAAAATACTGAAATAAAAATTTACTTGAATGTAGATTTAAAATAATTTTTTTTTTAAATTTTATTCCTCCTAACGCACAATATCACATATTACATATATATAAATATTCTGGAAAAGACGTATAACTCTGCTTTTTAATCTAACTCTAATATCCCTACTAATTCAGAATCTCAGATACACATATGTATATATAAATATACTGGAAAAGGCGTGTAACCCCGATTTTGAATCCCACTTTAAAATACTTCAGAATTATTTTTCCCCATGTATATTTCAAAACAAAAGCATTTCATATAGTGGGATTTTTTATTATTTTGATTTCAGTTTTCCCAATTAATAAAATTTTGTTATCGCAAGATTTTGAGTATATATTTTGTAAATTTAAATTTTCTTGCGTTAGAAGTTTTTAATGTTTTAAGATTAATAAAAAATGCAAGATTTTGTTACTGAAAAAATTTATGATGCTGTCTTACATACCGCTCCCCATTTTCTTCATGCGGAGCTTATTCTAAAAATGTTTTGCTGAGGTGCACAAAAACATTACGCACTTTTGCAAATTTATCATTTGTGTTTAATGTCATATTGTCACAAAAATGAATATTAGACATTGATTTTGTGACCATTTCATTGTGTGTATCAATCTCTAATTCCCAATAAACTCGCTTTCGTGGTACGTTTACATATCCATTTAAAAGTAAAATTTCAATAAAAAATCTTATTTCGGAAGGAGTTATTACTTCTGGATTTCGTTTTTTTCTTGATGCATAGGTATGTAAAGGTTTGTGTAGCCATTCCATTTATGATATCGTCTGCGAATAATAAATCGAAAATTTTAAAAGGTGTTACTTGTTAAAAGGTTGAAAATTATTTGAAGCAGTACCTCTACATCATAGAGGACCATTCCTCAAAGTCCTTTACTGAATCGTCGCGTTCTATCCAATCATACATTTTTTTCTTTTTTGATTGTGGAATAAATTTACGATATAATTCACTTAAGGGAATTTAATCTTCGCTATCGTCACTGTCGTTTTTTGCTTATTTCAGCCTCAGGTAAAAGTTTAGAGCCAGGAAGATTATTAATATCTCCTACATTTTCTTCAGCATCGCACTCATCGGTCAAATGGGTCAACTGTTGGTTGTAAATTTATAATCATTTCATCATTTGAATCATCATCCAGAACTTCTAATTCTTCTAAAATTTCATGTAAACGCAAAGGTCTAAAAAAAATAGAACAGAATACATGATTAGTAATGCACATATAAAATGCATGCATTACAAAAAATTCTACTTGCAATAGGTAATATTTACTATTTACTCATGAGCTACATTTAGGTCAATTGCAAAAACCTTTGTTTTTTAAACGCATTGAAAATTGTTTTTGTTTTTAGCACATTTCCAAAAAAATTTTGAAAAAATGTGCTTATTAGTTTCACTCTGTCCGTCCGTCTGTTAACAAAACTTCTACACCGTTAAAGATAGAGAAAAAAAATTAACCATGGGTAGGTCTCATAAAAAAAATAATTTTGTGGAACAACTTTTTCATGTAGCCCGATCCATTACGGAGCTACAGCCCTTCAAACTTTGAAAAAGCCCTATTTTTAAATGCATATATTTTATGTTCTGCTTAAGATTTTTTCAATATGAAAACGTCATTCGACAGGTATTTTTTTTAACTTTGTAAATTAATATCAAAATTATACAATTTTTTTTAATTTAGTATTTAAATTTACCGTTATGTGAAAACCAAATTTTGCATGATTTTTCTACTTTCATAACTCCGGCACGCTTTTAGATAGAGGCTTGCAATTTTGAGGCAAGAAAGAACTTTTAAAATTAGTATAAGTTTGCTCAGAAAATGTTTTTGGACCACCCCCTGTTTATAAGCTATTATTGGTCAAAAATTAAAAATTTGCTATTTTTAAACACCTGTAACTTAGGAACCTGTACACATTTTACTTCTGCAAGATATAAAAATTAAAGCTACAGTAATATATTTTTACGTGTGTTAAAGGTTTATTTTAGTTGTAAAGGGTTCCAAAGTTGCAGCTCTTCAAAATTGCGAAAAAGCCTTATTTTCAGAAGTATATATCTCAGGCTCTGCGTAATAGTTTTGCAATCTAAAACCGCCAGAAGATCGAAAATTTTATTATATATATAAAACAATATCAAAATTATGTAATATTTTGTAATTTACTATTTAAATTTACCGTTATGTGAAAACCACATTTTGCATGAAATTTATTTTTTCATAACTCCGGCACGCCTTTAGATAGGAACTTTTGAGACAAGAAAGAACTTTTAGAATTAGTATAAGTTTCCTCAGAAAATTTTTTGGCAGCACTCCCTCTTTAAGAGTTATTACGCCTCAAAAATTGAAAATTTGGTATTTTTAGGCACCTGTAAAAATTTTTCTTCGGCAAGACATGAAAATTAAAAGTTCAATAACGTGTGTTAACCGTTTTTCTTAGTTATATAGAATTCCGGACTTACGGCCCCTCAAATTTTCAAAAATGTCCTATTTTCACGTTTTTTCTTATTACATGAAATTTTCAAATTTTTGTGCAAGTCACAATTCTAAACAGTTTGTATTGAGTTTTGAAAATGTGCTCTTTTAAAAACCGTTGGTTTACACTCTACTTTGTTTTGTTCTCATATAAATATGTTCTTGAGTTAGTTTTTATTATTAAACAATGAAATGCTAACAATTATCTATAAAAACAAAGTGATTAACTTACCTCAATACATTGAAAGTCAGCAAAAAAAACAAAAATATTTTATAACTTCAATATAAACTAAAATAAATGTAAACATTAAAACTTAGAAACACCAAAACTTAACTAAATAATAAAACTAAACGTTTCTTTTTACAACCAAAATGATATTGTAGAAAAATCATGGCTAACTTTGTCAAAAAATTTAAATCTTAAAATCGTGTTTTAACGTGTGTATCTGCCCTATATGTAGCACTATGGGATCGAGCTATACTGCTCTATATATAGGACAATGGGATAATTTTTATACATATATGTACATTTGTACATATACATATATACACCTTTTCAAATTGCATATTTTTAACATTTTTATATCAAATAATATTAAGATCAATTTAATTTAAAATTGTACAAGTTATTTTAAAATTATCGCTATTTCAAACGGAAATACGTTAAAAAATCGATGTGTGTACATACATACTTGAATTAAAATCGCCAATAATGCAATATTTTTTTTTTTAATTTGCAATAAATTATTACGCCAACATTTTTTATATGACAAAATATATTTTAATTTAATTAGGAAGGTCATTGATGAAATGGATAATGAAACAATACTATTAGTAATTGGAGATCATGGTATGACAATGGTGGGAGATCATGGTGGTGAGACAATTGACGAAATAGAATCATTGATATTTGCATATTCTAAGTCCAATAAATTTATTACAAGTGATTATGGATCCAACAATTCCACTATGCGCCAGGTAATTTAATTGGTTATTATTAAAAAGTAAAAAAAAATTTATACAACTCTTTAATAAACCATTATTTTTATTTTTATTTTAGATTGACATTGTTCCAACTTTGGCGACAATTTTTGGAGTTCCTATCCCTTATTCCAATTTGGGTTTGATAAACTTTAATTTAGTTCCGGATATAGCAACCCCACATATGTTAAAATATCAAACTCTTTTATTGCATGCCTGGCAAAATGCAAGGCAAATTTATACTTACTTCACAGAATATTCTATAGAAAACTCATTCCAATTTGATGATGTGGATAATATTGCGAATAAATTTTTAGTCTTAACACATCGGGTTAATACAATTTATACAGAAACCGCTTACAAAAATTTTATAAATGACTTAAACCAACAATTGAGAGAAATTTTAATCATATGTAGAAATGTCTGGGTTAAGTTTGATGCGAATCAAATGTCCCAGGGGCTGTTGTTAACAATTTTACCCGTTTTTTTCGCATTTTTATTAGTTAATAATTTAAAAGTATTTCAAATTTCCAAAGTATTTAATACAAAAACAATTATATATATATATTTATTTAATTTTGCTGCTGCTATATTTGCTTACAGATATTTTAAAGACTTACAAATGAAAACAAAAATGCACAGTATTACATTTTTTAGCGGTATAGTCAGTACCTTTTTTTTGTCACTTTTGACGGTTCATAATTGGTCTCAAATTGCTAATAATTGGAGTCATATAAACCGCTTTATTAATTTCCCTACAAGAATTGTGTTTTTAATTTCAAGTAGTATATATTTTTCTAACAGTTTCATAATACAAGAAGCAAAAGTATTGTCATATTTGTTAATTTGTTCAATTTTAATTCTGATGTATGATCTGATCAGAGAATGTTGTAAATATGACGTTTCATTTTGTAATTTAACTACTAACACATCTTCAAACAAACTGCCAAAGTTCAAATTTAAACTGTTTTTAAAGTCTATTGTATTAAAAATGATTATATTGTGTATGTTTGCTATAATTTTAATACGCTTCAGTTGGACATTATTTAAATGTAGAGAGGAACATGGAAATTGCGACGAAAACTTTTTACCATCTGATAGATCCAACTTGAATTATAAACCAAAAATGAAGACTTATGTAATGTCTGTAGTCACATTAATTTTGTATACAACAATCAGTAGAATATATTTAAAATCATGTGGAAATTTGACAGGGTTTTCATCTAATGTTATATTAGCGAGATATGGACCAACTGTAGGTGCAATATGTACTGGGGGACATATTATTTTGACCAATAATCCCATTAAATCAGTAAAAATGTACCATATTGATGGTATGGCTTGGGTAGTGTATGCTTTGTTTCTAGTGCAAATTTTAGTTTTGTTTATTAGTCCATTAATGATTCACGTTTTACCACCCAAACAAAATATTTTTACTGTTGATCGATATAGTAGTTTTGTACCTGAAATTTTTCAAAAAATTAAAAAAATATATGATGGAGCATATGAACAAAACAACGAAATTCCTATTGTATATGGATTAGCAACAATTTATTCATCAATTTTGATATCTTTTGCAGTTTTTCTTAGTTTAACTATAATTATATTACTAGATCCAAAAGCTGTGATTGGTTTTATTATATGTATTGTTATAGGTACAATAATTCTTATTATTCATTCTATATTACGGTTTCGAACAGCTACAAGTTTAGGTAAGTCTAATAAAACAAACAAAATTTAATATAACATTTTAAATCTTAATTCGTAGATATTTGTATACAGCCTACTTTTAATGCTGTCGTGTCTTGGTACCTATTAATTCAATATTGTTTCTTTATAACTTCGCATCAAACAACATTGTCGCAAATTGACTGGAGAGCTGCATTTATAGGACGTTCTGCAAGTTTTGATCATTCTAATTTTGTTTCAGCTGTTCTTGTAATTTTTAATACTTTTTGTGGACAAATTTTTTTCACAATTATATTTGGTCTGCTGTGTTCTGAAACATTTTCAATTTATGCGCTTTTTCCTAAGTTAAAATCTAACATAGGATTAGTAAATAGTAATACAACTGGAATGTCACACAATAATCATAACTTTCAGAGTAGTCATTTTACAGATAAAAAATCTGATCGTTTATTTTCTAGTAGTATTCGTAAAGTCGCGATAAACAAGATGTCGAAATCACAATTGGGAACTGTTGTTTATTTAACTAACGATTTTGATATAAGTAGAGGTGAATTGCTTCTTTATGAAAATGAAGCTATTTATTTTGGATGTCTTTTTAAATTAGCAATTCAGTTATTTATATTACAAGGAATAAAAGTAAATTAGTTTTATATAATACATTTATAAAGAATTTCAAATTTAAAAAAAAAAACTATATTTCTTAGGTATTTTGCTCAATGATGGCATGTACAATTCATTGCCGACACCTTATGGTTTGGAAAATATTTGCACCTCGTTTTATATATGAAGGAATATCAACTTTAATTATGTTACCAGCAGTGATAATAGGTTATTTGATTTTATTGAGAATTCATTTTTCGGTCAATCATTTAATAGATAAAATAAATAAAATCAAATAAAAACAAAACTAGAAAAATAATTTTTTAAATAAAATATGTATAGAATTAAAACTTTATTAAACACATACATACATAGTACATACTAAATAATCAAAAACAAAAACAAAGCCAGTCTTCAAAATAAATCAGTTTTTTTGTTTTAGTTTTGACAATTGTAATGTCTACGTTTTTATTTCTGAAATGTTGACCTGAAAATGGTCCAAACTATCGGAGCCATTGCGAGAGTAATTAATTATAAGCATTGTTCCAGCGCCTCGAATCTTAATTTTAACTTAACACTAAGCGAAAAATTGGTTTTCGGCTTGATCGGCATTGCAATGTAGGATACAAAATTTTTCAAATAAAAATGCAAAAATTAATTTATTTTAATTCTTTTATTTAATTTGTTCCAAAACGTACAATTTGTTTTATTAAAAATTAACCTACAAATCTACATGATTTAAACATACATACGTACATAAATACTATTTAATTCAAATTAGAAAATCAAAAATAAATTAAATTAGATTCAACCTATTCAGCTTAAGCTGGCGGCGTGTTGGTACTAGTACACTCTATCCCCAATTTACATATTTTCGTTTTACATCCTTATATTTCAGCAAAAATTGTACTGAACTGACAAATACAGTGATTACAGAAGAATTTAATTTTTTTTTAAACAAAGCGGTAATTAATAGATATAATTAATAAATTTATTCTAATCACTAATTGCAATATGTTTTATGTACTGACTACTGATCCATAATCTACATTAATTTTTAGAAGGCCTGGACATTGAGAGAGAAAAGCTAAATAGTAGTTCTTTTTTCCAAAAGAAATACGTAGTCTTATGGAAAAAATTGTAGTCCCTCTAGAAATCTAGAAATAACACAAAAACTACAGATTTTTTTTTAATTTCGTCTAAGGGAGCATTAAAGTTCCATCTTTTTTACGTTTTTAGTTAAAAGAAATTTTTAAAAACTAAATTTTCATTCATAAATATGCATTTTAAAAAATGTCTTCCAACTACTTTTCAACAAAACAAAGCTTCTTAAAAACTTTTTAAAAGAGCATTGATTTGGTACATTACTGAACAAAAAAATGTTAAATTAATTTTTATTACAATATCAATTTTATTCCAATACACAAGAGAGAAATAAGTAAGACTGAATGCAAGAATACAAAAGGATAGAAAACAAATGTCATTCCTATACCAGCCAATACATATGGCTGCCTGGAATGAATGTCAAATTAGAGTGATAGTTAATTTGTAATTTGTAATAAAAAAATAAATAAATGGTTGTAATAATAAAAAAAAAAAATAATTTACATTATTTATTAACGCTGTTGTAATAAAATTGTATTGTTCAATCACTTAAGGGAAAAAAACCATTCTAGCAATATAAATAACCTTAAAATCTTACATATTGATAAAAAAGGTAAAAAGTTGGATTTATTGGAGTCTCTAGAAATTAAAAAAGCTATAAAACAAAATAAATCAATTTTGAACGAACAATTAGAATTGCGAAATTCACGTATGTTAAATATAGGAAATATATGAAATCACCTATGTTTAGAATTGTAATTAATTAGTAGGTATAAATGTAATATTAAAAAATAGGAAAATTATGCATGTTTAGTATTAAATTGTATTCGCCCTGATGATGGTAGTGATGCCGAAATATATATAGGCTTTGTAATAAATAAATATAATATTTTAAGACATAAAAAAAAAAAAATAAAATATTAATAAAATTATTTTGTGGACAAAAAATATAAATAAAAAACAATTTTTTACTCAATAAATCTAATTAAGATGTTCCACAAACTTACGGTTGAAAAAATTCAAGGATATTTAACATTGTAGTTGATTGAAGTTAATTATATTGTTTTGAATACATTTTGGATATCCTGCGATAGTTGATTAAATAATCGTATCGATGAAGGAATCAGGCTATTTAAATGTTTCTGTGTTCTACTATATGCTATATTTAGTTGATTGCTATTCCTAGTATTTCTTGTAATATTTGATCTTTTCATAAGTTGTAGATTATGCTTTGTTAGATCATTCTTGGGTTTATAGATGTATTTTACCTTTTTTAACACTATTATAACATTCAGTGTATCCAGTTTGAGTTCTCGATTCATTTGCGTTGTACTGTGTAATCTCTCATATCCATATAATGTTGTGATCGCTTTAGTAATACTGTAGCTTTGACTCTAGTTGCCTGAACTTCCTCTATTTTGTTGAGAATTCTAGCTGACGAACAATCTATTATATCCCTATAATTTTGAGTTGTACTATTTGCTTTCAGTAAATCAATGTTGTCATCAGCTATGAAAATTAGATTTTTATACTTATCCGTTATCGATTCAATATACTCGCCATATAGTTCTTCGCTTTCATTTGTAGTGCGATATGCTGTAGCAATTCTAATTTTTGGAGCAGTAAGCAAAATTTCAATAACTATGCTGTTGTACGTGCTGTGCGATTCTAAAATATTGAAATTTAATCTTTTTTCAACCAAAATTACCGTACCTCTTCCAATATTATCATTTCTGCTGTTATATACAGCTTCATAGCCATTTAATTGGTAGTATTTTATTTCATTTTCATAGAGCCACATTTCATTAATCACAAATTGCTGCATGATCTTTCCATTGCATGTTATTAGTTTTGCATTTACAACATTCTTCCTTATTATTATCGTATCTTCTAGTGTTATGTGAACCCCCACATTTTCCTCACATAACAGGATGAGAGCATTCTGTTACATAGTGCCCAAAATCATTGCAGTTGAAGCATCTGGGAATATATATGTGTTCCTTTATGTAGTGATCTCTCCAACCAATGTTTATGTAGTTTATAATTTTTTGAACCGTTTTTTGTCCACGCAATAACGTAGTTGAACTTACCATTATATTCCTTTGTGTGTTTTATTAATACCGAATCATCATCCTTATTTATGATGCTGTTTTGTGCACTTAATGCATCCATCAGTTCCTCATCCGTTTTGTAGTGAGTTTCTACTCCTTTTACTTTAATTCTAAGATTTTTTATGTTTGTATCTTCGATACTACATTCTTCTCCCAGCACCTTTTGTACTTCTTTTTTTAATGTATTGCCATGCTCTTTATTTTCCGGCAATATGAATACTCCGTTTTTTTTTTGTCTTAATTGTTGTACTGTTATTTTTAACCGCGATGGTATTATTTTTTCTTTAACTTTTTTAATAATATCATCCGGAGAATTGCCAATGCTATGTTGTGGCTTTTTTGGTTTTATGATTATACCTCGCAGATTTGGTTTTTCCTAATAATCTCTTAGAATGCATATAAAATTAATCTCTTTTTAGAATGCATATAAAATTAAGTGCAAAAAATAAACTATTTAATTATTTTTACAAAAAGTTAATTTATGTTAACTTATTTAAAATTTTTATTAATATAATAAAATAAATTAATATTATAAGTTATTCGCCTTTTCCTTTGAGGTACGGGATATGGCGATTATTTTTAAAGGGTATTGCCTGAAGACTAGGTCTTAAACTAAAATAATAAAAAAAAATATATTAATACATACAAATAATATATAAATAATTTTTTAACAAAATAATATGATGTATTTTTTTTTTTTATTATTATTATTTAATTTTTATTCTTCATTGGAAATTCATACAAAATGCTTACAACTAATACAATATTAAGATTAAGGAAAAGAAAAAAAAAACTTAAAAATACATTACTTCATTACAATAACAATAATAACCACTAAAGTGATTCATAAAATTGCGTTAAAAAATTCAAAATTTATTAAGAAAATATAATTTAAAAATTTTTCCTAAACTAAAACTATAAAAGCTTAAAACCAAAAAATTCAATTAAGAATAAGTAATGGTATTATATAAAAAATGGGTTCAAACCCCGGTCAGGTCATAAATAAAAAATATGTAGTACTTGTATATCGTAATAATGTATATATCGTATAATTAATAGTAGTAATAATAATATTAATAATAATAATAATAGTAATAATAATAATAATAGTAATAATAATAGTAGTAATAATAATAATAATAATAATTATAGTAATAACATAGAGTATAGTAATAGTAATTATAGTAAAGTAATTATATAGTATAGTAATAGTAATTATAGTAAAATTATAGTAATTATAGTAAAATTATAGTAATAACAATAATAATAATAATAATAATAATAATAATAATAGGAATAATAATAATAATAATAATAATAATAACAATAATAATAATAATAATAATAATAATAATAATAATAGTAATAGTAATATAATAACAATAATTATAATAATAATAATAGCTGCTACAGTGGAGATCTTTGGTCATATCATGCAAGTAAGGTGTTATATACTGCTGCACGTTGTGATTTGCTTGATTGCGCTTGACTCTGTAGTAAATTTTTTAGTAGTGTAGTAAAAAAAAAATAAAAATCTAACCTTCCTGATATGCAAAGGAGCTCTATTAAATAATCTTGCTGCTGTTATGAAGTAGGCGTTCCGGAAGTTTGTAGTCCTAAAATAAGGAATAATAACTGTGTAATCGAAATTGGATTGGAGAAAAAAATATTTAAAATAGAATTTAATAAAACAAAATAAAGTAATTAATTTACGACAAAACGATATTAAAAAAATTAAAAAACAAAAAAAATATCACAAAAAACGATATTTTCCGACTGGATAGAAATAATAGATCTTGAGTGGGCAAAAATGAAAAATAACATGACGATGGTATCACAACTATATTACTTTTTTTCATATCTAAAAGGTTAATTTGGTCAATAATATTTAATTTTTTGCGTTTTTCAATATCGTTCAATATTTTGAAATTGTTTTGTTTCTGTATTACCTGTCAAATAGGTAACTTAGATCGTTATTAATTATTATTCTAAATTTAAAATCACATTTAAAGTGATTATTTTCTATTAAAATATATAAAACAATATTATTTTGGCCTTTATATAATTTCCAGTATTTTAAATTTATTTTTGTACTAACATTTAAAACTAAATTAGAGAAATTTAAAATTATATTATCATCGCGTAAATTTTTATCATTCGTTTTTATTAAATTTACCAAGTAATTGGTGAAAATACTTGGAATTGCATCTGGTATTAAATGCGGACTTTTATCATTATTTAATTTAAAACACGATTCTATATAACTATATGCTGTTGGTTGCCAGGCTGATATTTGTACAAGGCTCTTTTATTTAAAAGTAGCGACAGATATCGTACTATTAGTATAATTGGATTTACACCCAACAACCGAACATTTTCCACCCACTTTATTGAAGGAAATTAAATAAAGTGATTTATTATTAAAAAAGGCAATATTAGGCACTAAATAATTGAATTATTTTTATATAATATATTATCATCGCGTAAATTTTTATCATTCGTTTTTATTAAATTTACCAAGTAATTGGTGAAAATACTTGGAATTGCATCTGGTATTAAATGCGGACTTTTATCATTATTTAATTTAAAACACGATTCTATATAACTATAGGCTGTTGGTTGCCAGGCTGATATTTGTACAAGACTTTTATTTAAAAGTAGCGACAGATATCGTGCTATTAGTATAATTGGATTTACACCCAACAACCGAACATTTTCCACCCACTTTATTGAAGGAAATTAAATAAAGTGATTGATTATTAAAAAAGGCAATATTAGGCACTAAATAATTGAATTATTTTTTTTAAATAGGTATTCATACCATAAAATCTTTTAAAACTAATAATTCAACTCAAAAATTTAATTCTACAAAAATATGAGTACATAAAATAAAATATTACTTAAATTTAGAGTTATTTAAAATAAATATTAATTCTTTTCTAATATGTACTTTTAAAATAGTATTGCAATTTAAAATTTTATTCTTGAAAAGATTATTCTATTTCATGTAAGTACATGAATATTCTATTTACAATAATTTTTTTTTATGGACTGTATAGAAAAAAATGAAAATTGTTTAAGCAGAATCTGGTACATACTTCTTTTTTTCTTTTCTTCAAAATATTGCTGAAAAATATGATTTGAAAGTTAATATTTTTATTGACATAAAGAAAAAAATTCAAACTTTATTTTTATATAAATTTCATAATTTTTTATTATAATTAAAAATACAAAAACTTAGTTTGAATTAAAATATATTTACGAAATTTGCAGTACAAACTATTAGAAAGCTTTTAAATTATTAGATTATGTTCACTAATTTATTATAATTGTGTACTTTACGGCTAACAATAATTTAGAAGGCCTGGACACTGAACGAAAAGAAGCTGTATAGTGGTCTATTTTTCATGAAAATACATGTAGTCTTATGGGAAAAAATAGGAGTCCATTACAAATTATGAAATAACTCAAAAACAATTACTTTTTTCTAAGTTTTCCAAAGGGTGTATTAAAATTTCATCTTTTTTACATCATTTGGTAAAAAATAATTTTAAAAAATTTAATTTTTTCATTGATAAATATTAATTTTAAAAAATTGCTTCCAATTACTTTTTTATTTAAAAATGTTTTTTGAAAGTTTTGAAAGAGAGCATTTATTTCGTACAATACTGAGCAAAAAAATTGCAAGCAAAATAATTTTTATGACAATTGAAATTTAATAAGTTCAGTCAAATCTGAATTTATATAAATTTTTTTATATACATGTGGAATATATTTTATATGTGTGTAAAATTGCAATAATTTAAACAATTAGGTAATTTAAACTTAATATTTTTTTTTTAAATGGATTTCATTTTTAGTTTCAGCCATTTAAATTTTTTTTTTTCAATTTTTTAAAAATTAAATTTTGAAAGTTTAAAATTAAATCATCATCAAAATATGCTTCCGCTTTCTTTTTAAATAAACATTCAGGGTAATTGGAGAAAGTACTGGGAACTGCGTTTGGTATTAAACGCAGCTTTTGAGAGTTTTTTAAAGAAAAACAAGATTCCGAAAAATGTAATTTACATATGGAATTATACGCCTTCGGTTGCCAATCCGATATTGATACGGCGCTTATCTATAATGTTCCTTTTATATTCTATATCTAAATACTCCTTTTTCGGAAATCGAAAAAATGGAAAAGAAAAAGTCAAAGGCTCTTTACCAAGAATTTCACGTTTTTTAACCATTTTATTTAAATTATGTAATTAAAAACGGCAATATAAGATACTAATAACTAAATAATTTAATTCTTTAAAAATATTATTTAGTTAATTCTTTTAGTTAAAATAATAATAATAATAACAATAATAATAATAATAGTAGTAATAATAATAGGAATAATAATAGTAATAATAACAATAGTAATAATAATAATAGTTGCTACAGTGGAGCTATCTTTGGTTATATAATGCAAGCAAGGTGTTATATACTACTGCACGTTGTAATCCCTGATTGCGCTGTCTCTGTAGTAAAATAATAATAATATTAATAAGAATACTAATACCAATAATAATAGCCGCTACAGTGACAGTGGGGGTTGTCTTCAGTAATTACCACATTTTTTTTACTCACCTCAGTAGTAAGAAAAAAAAAAATCGAACCTTCCTGATGTACAAAGGAGCCCTATTAAATAATCTTGCTGGTGTTATGAAGTAGGCGTTCCGAAAGTTTGTAGTCCTAAAATAAGGAATAATAACTGTGTAATCAAAATTAGATTGGAGAAAAAAATATTTAAAATAAAATTTAATAAAACAAAATAAAGTAATTAATTTACGACAAAACAATATTAAAAAAATTAAAAAACAAAAAACATATCACAAAAACGATATTTTCCGACCGCATAGAAGTAATAGATCTTGAGTGGGCAAAAATGAAAAATAACATGACGATGGTATCACAACTATATTTAGGTACCTTCATATCTAAAAGGTTAATTTGGTCAATAATAATATTTAATTTTTTGAGTTTTCCAATATCGTTCAATATATTGAAATTGTTTTGTTTCTGTATTACCTGTCAAGTATGTAACTTAAGATCATTATTAATTATTATTCTAAATTTAAAATCACATTTAAAGTGATTATTTTCTATTAAAATATATAAAACAATATTATTTTGGCCTTTATATAATTTCCTTTCCTTCCTTTCCTTTATATCAATTTTATTCTTTTAGTTAAAATAATTTTCCAATATAAAATCAATATAGACCTTTATACAGCTTATTTCGTTCTGTGTCCAGGTCTTCTAAATTATTGTTAGCCGTGAATGAGAGACAACTACGAAAACTTACATTTCTTAAAATTTTTATTTTTTTCTTTTTTTAGGAAAAATACCAAATTGGGCATGCATTTCTTATAAAGTTTTTTTTTTAAATATGCATTGAAAAGTTCAAATGTTTTTTAAGTCAGGTAGCTTATTATTTGCCCAATACAACAAGTAGGTTTTTAACTTTGAACTCAAAATTTGAACCCCTTTTTTAAATAAATTTGTAACACTCCAATTTTAAATTTCTAATTGCATCCACCTTGCTATTGTCAACAAAAAAAATGAGTAATTTTTTTTTATAAATTCTGT
This sequence comes from Poecilobothrus nobilitatus, assembly GCA_947095535.1. Taxonomy (NCBI): domain Eukaryota; kingdom Metazoa; phylum Arthropoda; class Insecta; order Diptera; family Dolichopodidae; genus Poecilobothrus; species Poecilobothrus nobilitatus. The sequence goes on from OX352773.1 coordinate 113,039,197, forward strand.
GCCCATAACCTCAAAATTCAAAAGCTTTTATATTAAATATGTTATAAAACTGGTAAGGAGGATTGGGAGAAGTTCGCAGAGAGCATCAATGGCGAGGAAATGGGCGACACGTGAGCGAAGGCCAGGTGGGTGCTAGGCTTCAGGCCCAGAGTACGCAACATTGTCCTGAAGCGAAAGGAGGAGGTTGTGGAGGTTGGCATAATGGTTAAGAACAGCGGGTTGGCCTTCAGGGCTAAACTCCGGAGGCTATACTAGAATATACTAGACAGCGGCATCATTCCACACCTCTGGAAACTGGCCAAGCTAGTACCACTGCACAAACCAGGCGCTAATCCGCAAAACATCTCCAGCTACATCCAAGATACTGGAGAAAACAGTGGCGAAAAGATTAAACTGGATAACAGAGAAGAACATTGGTTGAAGATACATGGGTTCAGGCCCAACAGCGGTACAAGATCGGTGCTGTGGGAGATAGAAAATGAAAAAGCCAAGATCCTAGAAGATGGTCAACACGCCGATTTGCTGTCCATGTACCTCGCAAAAGCCTTTGACCGAGTCCAGTTAGCACAGATGGAGAAGCAACTGTTAGAATGGAGAGTGGATCCGGTCATGGTGAGATACACCAAAAGCTTTCTTACTAATAGGAGATTCACGATAAAAGTAGCTGGCTCCCACTTCAACTCCAGAAAAATGGCAGGGGTATACCCCAAGGCCCCCGCTATCCACGAGGTACTTCAACTTGTACATCGCCTTACTAAGCCGGAAAATTCGCGAAAATATTGGCATTAGGCACTGGATTTATGCGGACAACATCATCGCATTAGCGGAAGGAAGCCTGATAAAAAGGGAAAGGGAGCTTTCTATGTGCACCATCCTCACCAAAGGGTGGTGCGAGACAAACGGAGGAGAGCTGGTGGAGGAGAAATCGGAAGTGGGCACTTCTGCAGTAAAAAGCGGTGCGGCAGGATGAACCTGGACCTTGGGTATACCGAACTCCCCTACAAACACCACATGAGAGTTCTGGGTATGCAAATTGGCCACAAAATAAATTACACGGCCAATGTCAACATGCTGGTAGAGAAGCTGAGGAGAGTAAACAGCCTGCTAAAACTGATTTGCAAGAAGAAATGCGGCGCTCCGACAACCACGGCAGCGAACATCGCCAAGGCACTGATCTTCGGAAGGATCGACAATGTCATTGCAATATACGGTATCACATCAGAGCTAAACATCGAAAAGCTTCAGGAATGCATAAACCAAGCAGCAAAGACAACCCTGGGCGCACTACCATCAACCAGGATACAGCCCCTCCTGCTGGAGGCAGGGTTCCCTTGCTTCAGAGAATGGAGCTGTATGCTCGCAACGAAGGCAGTACTTAAAGCAATATACATCGAGGACCACTCACTGCACGAGCTGGTTAGAAACGCATGGTGCGAAAATATTTCCCTAGCGCTAAATTCGAGTATAACACAAATAACGCTAGAGCTCATAGAACCAATGGTGGTACGAATAAACATGGGGATCAGAAGCGCGCCAGAACACCCACCTTGGAGAGGATTAGGAAATGTAACGGCCGTACTGGCTAACCTGAAAAAAAATGAGACCTCCCCAGAAGAGTATAAGGCCAGGTTCAGGGTGTGGCGGAGAGAGAACAGGGCAGAACACGAAGTATTTTCCGACGCATCGAAGGCTCTAGACGGTACGGGGTTCGCAGTGATCCGAGACCGAGTCACGATTGTTAGTGGCAAACTCAACAACGACACGTCTGCATTCGGAAGCGAAAAAGAGACCATACTGGTGGCCCTGGAGCTTGCTGGAAAAGCAAAAGTGGCCACTAACATCTATACAGACAGTCTAAGCATGATTCGAGCACTAATCAGCAACAAAATGAAAAGACACGAGATGATTTACTTATACGAACAAATAAATTAGAGTGAAGATATGAAAAGTTTTTTAAAATTTGGTTATGATAAATCCAAGTATTCTAAATACTGTAAAACTTGTGTTCAAAAAGTTATTTTTATAAGTAAAAAACAGTTTGTATTTCATAATAAAAGTTTGTTTTGTTTTTTCATTAAAAACTATATTAATAATTTTAATTATAAATTTCCTTAAATTAAGCTTGCATTAGTTACATAATGTCTGCAATAATTACAATAAAGTTTACATAAATTAATTTAATTTACAATGACCCCATGCAAGGGTATTAATTTTATCATGTAATATATATCTCTTATTATCTAAAGAACTTAAAGCTATTTTATTTAAGTTTTGAGTGTAAATTACATGTAAATATGATTTAAAATTATTCATTTCTCTATATTTTATTTTTTAATAGACAGTCTTTATAATTATTTAAATTTAGGTCATTTACAACATATTTTTTCACACCTTTTGCCTTTTTTACCTGATCACCCTGAAACGATTCAAGGTAATACATTTTTGATCTTAAACCAATAAATTCAGAAACAATTCTATCGTTGAATTGTTCTTTAAATAATCCAACTCTAACTCAACACCTGTATATTTTAACATAGCAGCCCAAGTAAGGCCCGGTGCAGTGTAAAAATTAGCAAGATTTAGTTCATAAATTTTTCTACATATTTTTCGGAAATTTTCAAAAACATCTGTCAATATTAACACATCAGTTTTTAAGTATATTTTCATGTAATCCGCGAGATTTTTACAATTAAATGTGTGCCATACGGTAGTTGCGTGATTATAGTTAGTATTAGAACAAGCGGTATTTGTCATTCGGTTCTTAAATGCTTCCTGATGTGGTAAACATTCCTCAAAGTTTTTCTATCGAATCAATGTATTCATACGGGTAAACTCCTTTTCGCCTCATTAATTCAAATTTTTCCTCAGAATCAAATGCTTTTCTGACGTGTTCTAAATTCTCTTTATTTAAATTCCTACATAATGAGTCAAGGCTTGAGGGCATAAATCTAAAACTATCAAGAAAACGTAAATAAAAATGATTGTCTCCGTCAAGACTAATTTGTTTGGTCAGTGAAATGTAAAGTTCTTTATTTAAAGGTAATACAGCAATATTACCTTTAATTTCATTCAAGGCCCTAAACAATAAATGACAATCGTATTTTGAAAAATTATGGAAAAATATAGGAAAAAAATTAGGTCGTCTATATAATATGTTACATGAAAAATGTGCAGGGCCTCTATATCTACCTGAAAATTGACAATGATCTCTTACTCTATCAATATGGTCTAAAGACTTACTACAAATGTGACAATTCCTCTCTGTTAATTGGTGTAATTCTTCGTCCAATGTTAGATTTGCCATTGATTTCGGTGCCGTGTGATGATTTTGAAATATGTTTGTGCATTTATTTACGAACGATGTTATAAACTCCTTAGCACAATCAACTCCTACAAACTCCTCATAACCACTCAAAGAATCATCGAAAGTACATTTAAAATAATATGAAAATGCTATTGGTACATGCCTATGTATATTTATAGTTGATGAAATTTCTGGATTAGGGTTACATGTGAAAATTGGTGATAAAATACTTTCAGCATCAGCATAAATCACAAAAGGAGCTTCCATTTGTTGTTATAATATAATATGTTACATGAAAAATTACTATATAATATGTTACATGAAAAATGTGCAGGGCCTCTATATCTACCTGAAAATTGACAATGATCTCTTACTCTATCAATATGGTCTAAAGACTTACTACAAATGTGACAATTCCTCTCTGTTAATTGGTGTAATTCTTCGTCCAATGTTAGATTTGCCATTGATTTCGGTGCCGTGTGATGATTTTGAAATATGTTTGTGCATTTATTTACGAACGATGTTATAAACTCCTTAGCACAATCAACTCCTACAAACTCCTCATAACCACTCAAAGAATCATCGAAAGTACATTTAAAATAATATGAAAATGCTATTGGTACATGCCTATGTATATTTATAGTTGATGAAATTTCTGGATTAGGGTTACATGTGAAAATTGGTGATAAAATACTTTCAGCATCAGCATAAATCACAAAAGGAGCTTCCATTTGTTGTTAGTAATTTTTATATATTAAGGTTTTGTTGTCTTCAGTAGGAAGTATCGCAACAATTTTCTTACACTCCTCCTTGTGTATAATAAGCTGTTGAGGATCATAGAAATGTTGCAAACAAGAATTACATATGTATATTTGATGTTCATGATATGTTATAGAACTCCGTAATAACTTCGAGATATGCTTTATATAAACAAAGTGGAAGTTCTCATCTTTTTCAAGTAATAGTAGATTTACATGATATTTACATGATTTAGTTTTTCTTCTTTGGTTATATAAAAAGGTCCAACAATTTGATGTTCTGCATTCTTATACTCCAATCCAAAAACATTAATGCTTATATCATCATTAATTTCTTCAAAAATACGTAATTCGCTTAACTGTGCTGGAAATGACATACCCTCAAAATGCAGTTGACGTACATAACCATGTTCTAAATCAACAGTTGGGGATGTTATATCATTAATTTTATACGATGATGTTTCATATTCACTAGATTGTAATGCAAGTCGTTGCATAGCTGATATCATACTCCACTTGAAACGGTATACGTCTTCATTTCGGACATTTATACAGGCTCTCCTTCTAATAATTGATCTTGGGAGAGCGATATATGATGATCCACGGATTGGTTGATATTTATTTATATTTTTGTTTCAACCCGCAAAATTTGTATTATCGCCCAACCTCTATCTTTTTCCTGAAATTCTTCAGCTTGTTGTTGGATCTTCTCTGTTATATTATCATATATAGAAGAAAGATTATCCGCACGTGTAGCAATTTTCATTTGGGTTTGAAAAGATTTGGTTGATAAACTTTCTGTATCATCATCAATCGGCTTTATATAATCTCCAAAGAGTTCAAGATTGAATTTTATAGCATTATGCTTTCTTACTGAGCATTGTAGTAACTCAATAATCTCATTTTTGATACAATCGAGAAACTCTCTGGGATTTAAAATCGCTTCATTTTCATTATCGCGCAGGTATGTTTCCAATCTACCATCAAAAGACTGGTTAATTTTCCGTAAATTTTTAGTAAGATGTTTAGCTGAATTCATTTTATGTGAATTTGTACGCAGATGTGCAGCTTGGAACTTTTTAGAGATGTATTTTCCAAAGGGGGTTCAAAACTAATCTTCTTTTTCAGAATTATGTACCAATTTCAATTGTTTTTTCAAGCTATCAGCTCTTGTGAATTCTTTGGAACAGATTTCACAAACTAATTTGGATCTCTTGTTTTGTGAGTTCATTTTTTTTTGTTTTTGTTTTTATAAAAAATAGCTTTATGTTATGCTATTAATATAACTTTATGTTATGAATCGATTTTAAATTACACAAATTCTTTTATGCTTTTTCGAAATTGTTATAATGGATTTATTAAGATTTAAAAATAATACAGTAAGTATGTCATAATGTTAATTTTTAAGATTTTTTTATGTAATTCATATATGTATACATAAACTATAAAAATAATACATTTGGAATATTTTTATTTCACATGAAATTAATTAATAAAATAAAAGCGGAAGTCATAAATCAATTTATCTCTCTTGATTCTGCATGCGGTGCCCGGATGTCTGAAATATAGTCCCCAAGGTCCGGTGTCAGTCCTTGAATGTCCGGTCCTCAGAGGTCCGAAATATACCCCCCAAGGTCCGGCATCGGACCTTGAGGGTCCGGTATCGGTTTATGCTTCTGCTAATGGTTCCCTTTTCATAGGGGCAAGGGGCCCTAGGGGATCCCTCTGTTTTTCCTCTCTTTTTAAAATCGTATTAGGTTTTGTTTTACTATATTAAAATAACTTGAAAACCTATAATTTATACCTAATACGATTTTAAAAAGAGAGGAAAAAAAGAGGGATCCCCTAGGGCCTCTTGCCCCTATGGGAAGGGAGCCATTAGCAGAAGCTTAAACCGATACCGGACCCTCAAGGACCGATGCCGGACCTTGGGGGGTATATTTCGGACCTCTGAGGACCGGACCCTCAAGGACTGACAGCGGACCTTGAGGACTATATTTCAGACATCCGGGCACCGCATGCAGAATCAAGAGAGATAAATTGATTTATGACTTCCGCTTTTATTTTATTAATTAATTTCATGTGAAATAAAAATATTCCAAATGTATTATTTTTATAGTTTATGTATACATATATGAATTACATAAAAAATCTTAAAAAGTAACATTATGACATACTTACTGTATTATTTTTAAATCTTAATGAATCCATTATAACAATTTCGAAAAAGCATAAAAGAATTTGTGTAATTTAAAATCGATTCATAACATAAAGTTATATTAATAGCATAACATAAAGCTATTTTTTATAAAAACAAAAACAAAAAAAAATGAACTCACAAAACAAGAGATCCAAATTAGTTTGTGAAATCTGTTCCAAAGAATTCACAAGAGCTGATAGCTTGAAAAAACAATTGAAATTGGTACATAATTCTGAAAAAGAAGATTAGTTTTGAACCCCCTTTGGAAAATACATCTCTAAAAAGTTCCAAGCTGCACATCTGCGTACAAATTCACATAAAATGAATTCAGCTGAACATCTTACTAAAAATTTACGGAAAATTAACCAGTCTTTTGATGGTAGATTGGAAACAAACCTGCGCGATAATGAAAATGAAGCGATTTTAAATCCCAGAGAGTTTCTCGATTGTATCAAAAATGAGATTATTGAGTTACTACAATGTTCAGTAAGAAAGCATAATGCTATAAAATTCAATCTTGAACTCTTTGGAGATTATATAAAGCCGATTGATGATGATACAGAAAGCTTATCAACCAAATCTTTTCAAACCCAAATGAAAATTGCTACACGTGCGGATGATCTATCTTCTATATATGATAATATAACAGAGAAGATCCAACAACAAGCTGAAGAATTTCAGGAAAAAGATAGAGGTTGGGAGATAATACAAATTTTGCGGGTTGAAACAAAAATATAAATAAATATCAACCAATCCGTGGATCATCATATATCGCTCTCCCAAGATCAATTATTAGAAGGAAAGCCTGTATAAATGTACGAAATGAAGACGTATACTGTTTCAAGTGGAGTATGATATCAGCTATGCAATGACTTGCATCACAATTTAGTGAATATGAAACATCATCGTATAAAATTAATGATATAACATCCCCAACTGTTGATTTAGAACGTGGTTATGTACGTCAACTGCATTTTGAGGGTATGTCATTTCCAGCACAGTTAAGCGAATTACGTATTTTTGAAGAAATCAATGATGATATAAGCATTAATGTTTTTGGATTGGAGTATAAGAATGCAGAACATCAAATTGTTGGACCTTATTATATAACCAAAGAAGAAAAACTAAATCATGTAAATCTACTATTATTTGAAAAAGATGAGAGCTTCCACTTTGTTTATATAAAGCATATCTCGAAGTTATTACGGAGTTCTATAACATATCATGAACATCAAATATACATATGTAATTCTTGTTTGCAACATTTCTATGATCCTCAACAGCTTATTATACACAAGGAGGAGTGTAAGAAAATTGTTGCGATACTTCCTACTGAAGACAACAACACTATAATATATAAAAATTACCAACAACAAATGGAAGCTCCTTTTGTGATTTATGCTGATGCTGAAAGTATTTAACACCAATTTTCACATGTCACCCTAATCCAGAAATTTCATCAACTATAAATATACATAGGCATGTACCAATAGCATTTTCATATTATTTTAAATGTACTTTCGATGATTCTTTGAGTGGTTATGAGGAGTTTGTAGAAATTGATTGTGCTAAGGAGTTTATAACATCGTTGGTAAATAAATGCACAAACATATTTCAAAATCATCACATGGCTCCGAAATCAATGGCAAATCTAACATTGGACGAAGAATTACACCAATTAACAGACAGGAATTGCCACATTTGTAGTAAGTCTTTAGACTATATTGATAGAGTAAGAGATCATTGTCATTTTTCAGGTAGATATAGAGGCCCTGCACATTTTTCATGTAACATATTATATAGACGACCTAATTTTTTTCCTATATTTTTCCATAATTTTTCAAAATACGATTGTCATTTATTGTTTAGGGCCTTGAATGAAATTAAAGGTAATATTGCTGTATTACCTTTAAATAAAGAACTTTACATTTCACTGACCAAACAAATTAGTCTTGACGGAGACAATCATTTTTATTTACGTTTTATTGATAGTTTTAGATTTATGCCCTCAAGCCTTGACTCATTATGTAGGAATTTAAATAAAGAGAATTTAGAACACGTCAGAAAAGCATTTGATTCCGAGGAAAAATTTGAATTAATGAGGCGGAAAGGAGTTTACCCGTATGAATACATTGATTCGATAGAAAAACTTTATGAGGAATGTTTACCACATCAGGAAGCATTTAAGAACCGAAAGACAAATACAGCTTGTTCTAATACTGACTATAATCACGCAACTACCGAATGGTACACATTTAATTGTAAAAATCTCGCGGATTACATGATAATATACTTAAAAACTGATGTGTTAATATTGACAGATGTTTTTGAAAATTTCCGAAAAATATGTAGAAAAATTTATGAACTAAATCTTGCTAATTTTTACACTGCACCGGGCCTTACTTGGGCTGCTATGTTAAAATATACAGGTGTTGAGTTAGAGTTGAGTTGAGTTGAGAGAGATTATTTAAAGATGAATTCAACGGTAGAATTGTTTCTGAATTTATTGGTTTAAGATCAAAAATGTATTACCTTGAATCGTTTAAGGGTGATCAGGTAAAAAAGGCAAAAGGTGTGAAAAAATATGTTGTAAATGACCTAAATTTAAATAATTATAAAGACTGTCTATTAAAAAATAAAATATAGAGAAATGAATAATTTTAAATCATATTTACATGTAATTTACACTCAAAACTTAAATAAAATAGCTTTAAGTTCTTTAGATAATAAGAGATTATATTACATGATAAAATGCATACCCTTGCATGGGGTCATTGTAAATTAAATTAATTTATGTAAACTTTATTGTAATTATTGTAGACATTATGTAACTAATGCAAGCTTAATTTAAGGAAATTTATAATTAAAATTATTAATATAGTTTTTAATGAAAAAACAAAACAAACTTTTATTATGAAATGCAAACTGTTTTTTACTTAAGTAAATTTAAAGGTATATTTGCAAAAGATTATCAACCTAATTATTGGTCAACAAAAATTTATACCATAGCAAAAATAAAAAGAACTGATCCAATTACATACAATTTACTCGATTACACACAAAAACGAATAAAAGGCAGTTTTTATGAACCTGAACCTACATCTGTTAAATTTCCTAATGTTTACCTTGTAGAAAAAATAATAAGAAAAACAGGAAATCAAGTTTTGGTTAGGTGGCTTGGTTTTGATAAAAAACATGATTCATGAATAAATAAACGAAATATTATTTAATGAATAAAAATTTATAAACTTTTAGTAAAAAATGCAATGCTGTTATTTAATATTAAAAACAACTTTTTAAACCCAAGTTTTTTTTCATTTTTTTTTGTTTACTTTTAACTTGAACTTGATCATGTTTTCAATTTGTATTTCATAATCACAGCTTATATTATTAACAATATAATTTCAACCGTTAACTCAAAGCTTTTATTAAAGTAAAAACATATTTACCAAAAGTCTAATTTACATTGTATTACGAGAATAACAAAACGTTCCATTATAAATTATTTTGTATTCATTATGTGTTTAAATCAAGTTTTAAAACTTTTTAAAATATTTTTCAGGTAAATATTAAATCAAGTTTAAATTTTAATAATAAAAAATTGGTATTTAAACCAAACTTTAAACTTTTTTTTCAACTTTAAACTTTTCATATGTTTTTAGTCTAATTTAGAATATTTAGCACTTTAAATAAAATATTAGATCATTTCACTAATTTAAAATATCAAAGACATAAATTTTTTTTTTTTACTCATTCTTTATGTTTTAAAAGCATTTTGATCATATTTATAAAAAGTTTATAAGCAATAATTTTGCATAATAAATAAAAAAAAAAAAAATTCATTTAAATTATGTTCATAAATAAAATTTGTTTAAGTTACTTTTATTTGTTTTTTTCCATCCAATATTATAAAAACTTTTTATCATTTTTATATTAGCTTTTAAGCTCTACATTTTCTTAAATATCATTTCAAAACAACATGGGTTTTTGTTTACGAAAAAAGAACTAGTCAACAGAATATTTTTATAATAATTTAATTTTTATAATACATTCTATATTCTATACTTAAACGAAGCTTTATTTTATTATACTAAATTTTTAATGAAGTATTTAAACCAAATTTAAAAAACTTTTCAAAATCAAATGCTTGAATTTATCTGAATATTTAGCAATTTTAAAGCTTCTCAAAGATAAGAAAAATTCAACACTTTTTAATCCAGCTTTAAAAACTTTTTATATAAATATTAACTTTTAATAAAATAAAAACTTTTATTAATAAAAATTATTAAGCTTCTTAAAAAAAATTCAACACTTTTTAATCCAGCTTTAAAACTTTTTATATAAATATTAAATCAAGTTTAAACTTAAGTTCCAAAATCAATAAAACTTTTATTAATAAAAATTATTAAGCTTCTCAAAGATAATAATAATTCACCAAATTTTGATCCAGCTTTAAAAACTTTTTTTATATAAACATTAAATCAAGTTTAAACTTAAGTTCCATAATCAAGAAAATTTTTTTAATATTATAAATTTTTAAGCTTCTCAAAGATAATACCAAATTTTAATCCAGCTTTAAAAACTTTTTTTATATAAACATTAAATCAAGTTTAAACTTAAGTTCCATAATCAAGAAAATTTTTTTATATTATAAATTTTTAAGCTTCTCAAAGATAATACCAAATTTTAATCCAGCTTTAAAAACTTTTTTTTATATAAACATTAAATCAAGTTTAAACTTAAGTTGCAAAATCAATAAAACTTTTATTAATAAAAATAAATCTTTAAATAAATTTAAAATATCAAACACATAAGCCTTTTACTCATACTTTACCGCTTAAAAACTCTGTTGCAACCACAGCACCATTGTTTTGCTCCTCTCCACATTATCATGCGCTTAAAAACACCATTGCAGCAGTAGCGCCATTGTTTTGCTCCTCCCCACATGATCATGTAAAATATTAAAGAAACAAATCTTTTACTCGTACTTTACCGCTTAAAAACTTTGCCGTTTAAAAGTTCCACCATTTGCGCCGCCATATATTTACCTGGTAAGCTTTGCTGATTAAAAGCTCCGCCATTTGCACCGCCATATCTTTACCAGGAAAGCTTAAAGCTCCGCCATTTGCACCGCCATACTTAATTACCAATCAAAGCTTTCATACATTACATCCTACCCTATAGCTTAAAGCTTTTAAAACTGCCGCTCATTGGTTTCATACATTATCATATCCCATCTACCTATATCCTATCTACTATCACCTCCTGAGTCGATTTAACGATGTCCGTCCGTCCGTTCGCACGGTAACTCAAAAACGAATATAGCTATCTTGCTGAAATTTATACAGTAGGTTACCAATTACGAAAAGAAGGCTAAGTTCGAATCTGGACAAAAGCGGTCCATGGGTTCGAATTCTGAAAGCTTCCGAACGATTCCGCAGCAAACGAGATTATTTCCAAAACCAACAAAGATAGAACCTTTAAATTTTGTACAATGATGTTCCTTCCCGTTCGATCTTCAAAACCAATAAAGATATAACCTTCAAATTTGACACAGTGGTATTCTTTCATGTTTTATTTAAATCTCTGATATTTGACAAGATTTGGTCCTTGGGTTCGGATTTTGGAAGCTTCCGAACGAGTCCCAGAGCAAACGAGTATATCTCCACAACCAACAAAGATAGAACCTTTCTTTTTAGTACAAGAGTGTGCTGTTAGGTTTCCTTTTCTATAAAATTGGAAATTGACATTTGAAAGAATTTGAACCATGGATTCGTATATTGGAAGCTTCCGAACGAGCCCCAGAGCAAACGAGATTATCTCCAAAACCAACAAAGATAGAACCTTTAAATTTTTTACAATGATGTTCCTTCCCGTTTGATTTATGTCTCTGAAATTTATGAGGGTATGGTTCATGGGTTTGGATTTTGGAAGCTTCCGAACGAGCCCCAGAGCAAATGAGATTATCTCCAAAAACAACAAAGATATAACCTTTAAATTCAGCAGAATGGTCAGAATGGTGTTCTTTCATGTTTGATTTAGGTTTCTGAAATTTGAGAGAATTTGGTCCTGGGGTTCGGATTTTGGAAGCTTCCGAACGAGTCTCAGAGCAAATGATATCTCCAAAAGCAACAAAGATATAACTTTTAAATTAGGCAGAATGGTGTTCCTTCATGTTTGATTTATGTTTCTGAAATTTGTGATGATTTGGTCCATGGGTTCAAATCTTGGAAGCTTCCGGACGAGCCCCAGAGCAAACGAGTATATCTCCACAACCAACAAAGATAGAACTTTTATTTTTAGTACAAAGGTGTTCTGTTATGTTTCCTTTTCTGTAAAATTGGAAACTGACATTTGAAAGAATTTGAACCATGGGTTCGTATTTTGGAAACTTCCGGACGAGCACAAGAGCAACGAGCATATCTCCAAAACCAACAAAAATAGAACCTTTAAATTTAGTACAATGGTGTTCTGGCATGTTTTCTTTGTATTCTTGAAATTCGAGTTGAATAAGACAGAAAAGGGAAGAAGTTCAAACAGTTCATCGACTTACTGTTAAATTTACTTGTTTTTTTTTATTTTTACATTTTTTGTTTAATTTTTTGAATTTTTTATTTTTATTTTTTTTACTTCTTTATATTGTTAATTGTGCCAAGAAGGCTAAACTTTCTTTTTTTGTTGTTTTTGCATTGTAAAAAAAAAGGATGTATTTAATTGTATATGAAAAAAAAATGTATATTGTCGCTGGCCCACATCCGTAAGGAAAAGGGCCCATCATTTTGCAGGGGCATTGCATGCCTCTGGAAAGATAAAATAAATAAATAAAAGCTTTTATATTAAATATGTTATAAAATTGGTAAGTTAAATGGAGTTTTTATATATTAAATTTTGTTAAGAAATATGAAATATACATAAAAATGAAGCTTGGAGTTTCTTCTTTATGCTAGTAGAAAATTAAATTTCAAATCGCATTTTTCAGTGCAATTATGGACAAAAAAAGGAAGGAGGTTCTGATTTTTATGTAAGTAAATTTTTCATATTTAATTTTTATATTACTCTTTTTAAATAAAATGGTTCGAAAATGTGCGCTTTCTGAATGTAAATCCAATTATAATTCCCACGTGATTAATGTTCTAACTTTTAAAGTTCAGAAAATGAACGAATAAGAACATTATGGATAAGCACTATATCAAAAGAAAATTGGCAACCTACGGCGTGTAGTTGCATATTTGTTTCTACAATTGTTTTCTTAAAAATAATTGAAATTTAATTGAAATAATTGAATTAATTGAAATTAAGTTTTAATAAGATCAATATTAATTTAAGATTCAATAAATTATCAAAGGTTTAGATTTTTTTTTTTAAGATATTTATTTCGTTTTTAATGCAATTTGTTCAATAGCAAAAAAAACTCTTGACAATTTATTTTATTATTAAACATTAAACAAAATAAAGAAAATTCAATAATAACGTATATTTATTTGTACTATTTTATTTCTAATTCTAAATTCTAATTTTTACCACTCACATATAATATATTATCAATGGAATACCTTTATTGGGGTAGCAGCGAACCTATGAATTATGATTGTATTTAAAATTTATATTAAAATTGAGAAGCGAAAAACTAATCAAGTTAATTAAATAAATTAATGCGAAGAGCGATATTTGAAAACCTGGTTAATTATAGTGTTAAGAGATACACTTGAGCTTATAGAAGTTCTTAAGGCGACTGAAAGTGAATTCACAGCTTGGCCACATGGCTAAAAAATAGTCGGCTTGTTATTAAATATCAATTTCTTGGGATAATTAAACAGGAGGTTCTTTCAGATCTAGAGAATGACAATCTTGTATATAGATATTGCGGATTTAAGTTTTCATAATTTTGATTAATAACCTTAGAGACCTAAAGTGAAAATAAGTAAATATCTTCCAGTTAAATACAGATAACGAAAAAGGAGAGACATGGTCAAATCTACGTAGACAAAAAATATATCTTACGATTGAATAGAAGGCAATTTCAATCTTTCTCGAGTTTACTGAGTCCAATTTGCCAACACTTCGCATCCGTAAGTCAATGTAGGTATTAAAAGTCATTTCGTTAATTCGTCATTCAAAATTACTTTAGCCCATAAAGAACGCGGACCAGCGTAAACTTTTCTCAGTATTCCATTAATATGCCTGAGTAGATAATGGGGCACCTTGGCCTGGGAAAAAAAGTAAGTTGTAAGTAATTTGGTCTGGGCGTTTTACTTCTTTTATTGTAAATATTTCTGTTGACCGGTTTGGTTGATAACCTTTTGCAAAGTTTCCTTTGTATTTACTTACGTGTACATAATCTCCAACTTTGTATTTTGCTTTCTGATAAAATTTCGGTTGCATGTAAATATTCTTCAAAATATATTTCTCGTTTGCTTTTGTAACTTTTTTAGGTTGAAGTTTAATTGCATGATGATATGTTGAGTTGTATGAGGGCAAAATAGATATCCACTTATAATTACCCTGAAAACAAAACTGCTTCCACATTGAATTTTTTAAAGTACGGTTAAAACGTTCTACTAGGGACGCTTTCATTCCAGAATATGTATGATAATGATTAATTTTTTTTTATTTCCTTAAGTTTTCTAAATTCTTTGTTAAAAAACTCTTTGCCTTGATCAAATTGAATATTTTTTGGGAGTGTTCCAGCACGTTTGAAAATATTTTACATGTCAAGTAAACGTTATTAGCATTTTTAGTTTTAATTGGGTCAGCATAAGTATATTTCGAAAAGATATCTATTACAGTTAAAAAATATTTATTTCCTTTGTTATACTTTCCTTGTGGAATCATTTCTACTAAATCGATTTGCCATGTATCGTTTAAACCTTTTTGAATAAATTTTCTTCGACGAAAGTTTCGTCTGGCTGGTCTATGTATTTCCCATACTATTTATGCCATTGATATTATGCCTGTATCATTTATTCAGATTTTCCAATTCTATTTTATAATTTTCTATAGAGCAACAGTTATATGTATCCAGTCCAGATGACGAGTTGTCGTAAGCCCAAGAACATAGAGCAAAATGAGTTCCGTATATTGACATAAATTTTTCTGCTGTTGAAAATTCTTTAATGTATTTATACATGTGAAGAATACGTTGCTTATGCTTATTAAATAAGACAGAGAAATATGATTTTAAAAACTCTTCCACTTCTTTTACCTCCATCTTTTAAAATGACAATAAGTTATAGACGTCTATGCTTTATATATTTTAAGAATATATTTATATATATTTGAAGAACATATCTAATTGCCTTCCAATGAATTTTAAAATGCGAACCGATAATGATATATTTTAATCATCCATTTACAATGATGGTTGCGGGACCATCTGGATGTGGAAAAACAACATTTGTATGTAACTTAATTAAAAATATTGACAGATTGATACATCCAAAAATTGAAAAATAAAATGGTGTAACCCAGAAATTTCAGCTATTCCGAAAAATATAGATTTTCCTGATATAAACTTTTATACCAGTATTCCGGAAAAGTTGAGTGAGAATGAAAATAAACCTACATTAATTGTTTTAGGTGATTTAATGTTAGATTCCGCAAATAAACAGGTATGCGAACTTTTTACTAAAGGTTCGCTCCACCGCAATTTATCTATTATATTATTAACACAAAACGTTTTTCATCAGGGAAAATTCTCACGAGATATTTCTTTAAATTGTAAATATTTAGTGCTTTTCAAAAACCCTCGAGTCAAGTCACAGATTTTCCTCTAGCTAGACAGCTATATCCGGAAAATATAAAAGGTTTCCTGGGGGTATATAATGAATCAACCTCAAGTCCACATGGCTATATTGTGTTGGATTTGACACTAGTGATTTATTTCGTATTATAACTAATATTTTTTAAAATAATATTGCATATGCTTCTGTGATACGGATGATTTGAACAACTGCCGTGACACGACACGTATGACACGATTGAAGAAAAACCAATATATATTACATGTACTAGGAAAGTGCAAAGAAAAATTTCGTGAGAATATTCTTAAATATTGTGATGCTGATATTGTAAAAACTATTGCTGAAATTGCAATCAATATATTAAACGGCAATAATAAAATTTCACCAACACAAAAAGCTAAATTAAAAAAACATAAAAAACAACTAAGATTTCTAGCCTGTGCTAAGAAAACTATAAAAGCTAAACGAAAAATATTAATTCAACATGGAGGATTTTTACCAACTTTAATCGGAACTATATTATCTGGTGTAATAGGAAAATTGCTCAGTAAGACATAATGCAGCGAATGATTGTAATATCACCAGAAATATTTTCAAAATTTAGTAAATTATTTCAAGATGATAAAAACTTGGATTTATTAGATCGAAAAATGAAAAAATTATAACCATTGCAAAAATGATACTTATATCGTCAAAACCTTCTCAAATATGGAATTAACAAAAGACATGCAAAAAAATTTCCAAAAAAGGCTAATAATCTTACATTTGATACAGGCACTCAAACAAAATTCTTTTCTAAACGAAATACATATACAGAGACTGAATTACCGAAATACAAATCAACATCAGCACAGACCGATTTTGTACCATTAGTAAATGATAATGTGTTTTTAATATGATGCCAAAAAAGAACATTCAAGTATGGATATCGATTTAACACATTTTGATTTGGATGATGAAAAATCATTTAAAAAATTAATTAATTAAAGACCATCTCTAAGCTCTGATTATCGAATGTTTGAAACACCAAGTCTTGATTATGGTACAGTAATTACCATTGCTGTACCATCTCCTGAAAAGAAGAAGACACTTAGATCGGCCGGTAGTGCAATTTCCTCCACTATACTTTCACAGTTTCCTGAAACAAAAAAACGAAAACTAAAATCATTACTTAGAAGTCCGAAACTAAGAACTTCATCAACACCGGAATGGACAAGATATAAATAGTACAACATTTTATGTTTTGGAAGAAGTTAACAAAGATGGATAGTCGAGATGACTTCTAACATTGTTTAGTAATGCAAATTTAACACTGAATACATACAACACTTTAGCTTCATCTGAAAATTAATTACCTATTCACTTTGATTTAAGAAATGGAAATTGGAAAGTTGGTCTTTCAGAAATATATCTGAACGATTTCCTACAAACAGAAGAATTTAACAAAGAGAAATGTGCTATTATCAATATTGGCTGTATAATGTTTATGTAAGAACATTGAAAAACCTCTCGAAAAAATTTAAGTAACCAAATCTATAGGCTTACACATATTATTCATATGGCGATTCGGAGTTTCGATAATTGGAAGTTTAATTTTTTGCCAACGTTTATTAAAAATATAACTCCTAATCCCGGTTTTACTCTAAATGAAGTTTTCAAAGAATTTTTTAATGAAGTTTTGACATACATATATCTCTACTCCTACAAATTATGATGATGTAATATTAAAAAAGTATCAGAATCTAACCGAGGGGATTTAATTCGAATATCGCAGGGTTTTGATGAAGATAGTTTCTATACAAAAATTAGTCAAAGTTATAATGTAAAAACATTACTAACTGAATTATTTCAACAAAAAAAAATATAAAAAATTTCAAAACAAAATTACCTGAACTATTCAAATTAGCTGTTGCTAATAATAAAGATGAATTGAATGGAATGGTGATGATTTATTCAGATATAGTTCAATCATCTGTGTTTGCAAAGTGCGGGCGTTGAGAGCTATCAACATAGAAAATTGTAGAATACCTACAAATATTGAATTTGAAAATATTCATTACATACCTATAAAAAAAATTGTTTTGAAACGATAGCGATTAAAATTTGCAACCAATACGGTGATGGAATAAATTTTGTTTCCAGTTACTATCCAACAAAAATTGTATTACATTTTAAAAAGTATTGATTGCCCAAAAACAATATAAATACTACTCAAATATGATCACCTATCAAACATGGAAAGAGCTTACGTGAGATATTATCCCTCTCAAGTAGGAGGAGGAACAACGATATTGGGCCTTTATTACAATTTTATCTAGCTATACAAAGAGGTCGTGGTTTGGAAATATATTCGGAAGTTTAATTCGTTACTTAAAGCCAATTTTTACATCAGGTTGGGACTTAATTAAAAAAGAGGCTGTAAACACAAGTAAAAATATTTTTAATGATATAGCATCTGGTGCAAACATAAAAGAAGCTGTAATTGATCAAAGCAAAGTCGGTATAAAAAATTTACGGAAATCAGTAGTTAACCAGTGCATTCGATGTATGGTGGAAGACGAGCAGCTATATAAAGACAAAGAGCAGTTTCTAAAAAGACACATTTGCAGTCGAAACGACGAAAAAAGCAAATTAAAACCTCTGATATATTCACTTAAAAATGGAATGTATGAAATCTGAACTTGATATTTTTGCATCATTACCCGTACAAACACATATTTTGCGTTCAGAAGAGATACCATACAATCCTTTAGGTTCTTTAAAGTCATCGCCGTCAACTATTGAATTTGTTTCGCTTGGTAATGGAGATACATATCGAGATTTATCCAGTACCTAAAGTTTAAAGTTCAAATATTAAAGAAAGATGTATCAGTTTGGAGTGCAAACGATAAAATCAGAACCGGAACTGAAGTAAAGGCAGCACCGCAGCTCTTGTTACACTCTTTAATTAAATAATGTAATGTAACTCTAAACGGAAAAAACATCAATCCTTAAGATTCGTTATATATCATTGGGTAATATATTTATAGGGCAAATACCAAAAGCTCAATAGTAAAAGATCAAAAAATCCATACCATACTACAAAATCTCACTCAATTTCAATTATATGTGAATGGAGTGCCTACACCAAACTCTGCAATTGAAACAAGTTTTACATCGAATAATCTTTGCAATTCTCGTGCATATTTAACATTATTTAGCGGAACAGGTATACATCATTCTGATAGAGGACATTAAATTTCAAAAGAGCTTTTTTCAAAAGGTTGTGTAATACTAGCTTTTGATTTATGACCAGACGGCTCTGGAACTGATACATGTCAGAGTTTATTAAACCAGGGAGTAGTAAAGATTGAAGCAAGACCCAGCTCTCTTGGTATACATTAACTTGGTATACATTTTATCACGATTTTAAAAACAATCGAGCAAAATTAAATTCAAAGGGATTTTCGCTAACATTTAATCATGAAGAGCGCACTAAAAAACTTACATTGCAGTTACACTCGTTTTTGTCTTATGCTGAACTTTATACAAGAAGTTATGTCATTTAACAACGGAGCTGAACTTAATATACGAGAATATGTATTTAAATATTTTGAGAGATGTATTGAAGAGAATGAACTAAGATTGGAACAAGAAGATTTCTACATTCCAATGAATTAACACATAGCTCAGTGTAACTATTCCAGGTATTTTACACTATTATACACTATTTTATGAAATACCTATGTTTTTGTCAGAAAAATTATCTTGGTCAACAATAAATAAAACAAATATTTTTTAAAACCAATTATTTTCTTTTATTAAGTATATAAATAAATTCATGCAATTTTTTACAGCACATCTTTTTAAATTTTCAGTATTGTTATGGTGAGGGTAAATGGTTGTGAAATTTCTAAGTTTCTGAAGAGATGGAATGTCATTATCTAAATTGATAACTTCTACTAAACTGGAAACAAGTTTATCTAAAAATTTCTTTTTCTGGTACCTCTTTACGTAAACGACATCGAATGAATTTTAATGTTCTTTCAAGATATTTTTGAATATTCTATAAATCCATCATCCCAGTCAAGACCGTTTATTTGTGTTTCATTGAATTCATTCTGTTGTTTAAAATCAGTATTTAACTCTTCGAACGAGTAAGGTGTTTTAAACATAAACAGCATTGGTATCAGTGATGCTTCAGCTATCAAAGCACATTTTCTCCAAGAAATATTGCTTATTATTTCCAACAATAAACTGTAGATCAGCTACTGCTTTTCTGCTACTCATTTTGTTTTTTACTACATTAAAATAAACCAGCAGCCTTTTATTTATATCTGATTCCACCAATCATGGTGGGGCAGTTCTACATTGTACACAGTGGGAAATTTTTTTTTAATAAAAGAAAATTAAATATTATACATGAAGGGCTGTCTGACGTACAGCCAATTGAAAAACCATGAGTACAGTAGCTATGACCTGCAGGTTATTCTCGGCAATAATAATAATCAATATTTAACTGAAAGAATTAACTTTTGTAGATACAGATTCATTAATACCAATATTGTAAGTTTTCAAATTGCCGTATTCTTGGGAATTTTAATTTTGGTATAAGACCAAATAGCGAACCTGTAAAAAGAAAGAAACCTGAAATTTTTAAAAAATAAAATAAAAGAAAAACAATTCAATTTTTGTAATTCTATATTTATTTTTATGCTTTTCTAAATTTCCGGAATTAGATCAACGAATGCCATATTCCATTTGGTGGTATCTCTTCCTGTAAATTTAAATTTTTTGGAATTGAGCTATTGCAGCTCCGCCTCCGTTGTTATCTTTTTCGAAAAACGTTCTGGCAAACAGAACGTTATACATTTTTTAGTTGACGGGTCCTGCACCTTTGCCAAAAGAACTCTTTGGCCCCTTTTGGTTTTTAAAAACCACCAATTTAACATATCATAATGCACTCCCACAGTAATTGCGTCGATGGTACATCTCTTGTTCCCCTTTTCCTGCGGCAATTAAATTTAAAAAAGACTAAAAAAAAATAAGAAAATCATATAAAATTTATATTTTTATTAAAAATAATTTATATATTAAATTTTAATTAATAAGTTTCACTTACCATAGTAAATTTATTACCAATTATTGAAAGAAGCATGAAGAAATTATAAATTTATAACCCTTATATATGATTTAAGCAATGATATTAATTTTCCCCACCTGAATTTTGTTTATTATTTAAAGATAAAATTACAATACTGAATTTTAAATTAAATTAAATTTTAAAAAATTTATTTATATTGTAAGAATATAAATAAATTTTTTAAAATAAAAATAAATTAATCGCAATATCATTGATTCAACAAATTGAATTTGTTACTGAAATTACCTGTTTGAAACAAAACGCGCGGGTATCGCTCAAAAGCAATATTAGAAATCTTAACCCTTTCATAGATTCAGAGCAAGGTATTACATTACTAAAGGTTGGCGGAAGATTGAGAAATGTTGATATTTCGTATTCGTCAAAATATCCTATTTTATTGCCAAAAAATAATAAATTTGTATTTTTATTAACACAAAAATTTCATTTTAGAAGTATGCGACCTGCATGCAAGCGCTTCAAGCGCTTCTTGCTTTCGTCCGTCAAAGGTTCTGGATAGTTAACCGAAGAACTAAAGTCACAAGGGTTGTAAAGAAATGTATTAGATGTTTTAGTTTTCGTCCAAAGTTATTGAAACAAATTATGGGCGATCTACCAGGTGATAGACTAATCCCGAACAGAGCCTTTAAAATTTCAGGAGTAGATTTTGGTGGACCCATATTGATATCTCATGCGCTCCGAGGTAAACATTTATACAAGACATACATTGCAATATTCGTGTGTTTCGTCACCCATGCAGTGCATATTGAAGTGGTATCATCGTTATCTTCAGAGGCCTTCATCGCTGCATTAAAACGTTTCGTCGCACGAAGAGGAATGTGTAGTCGGCTATATTGTGACAATGCAACTATTTTTGTGGGAGCTCGTGCGATATTAAACGACCTAAAGAATATATTTTGCAATCAACAGAATAAGAATATTATTGCTAATTGGTGTTCTCATAAAGGCATTGAATTCCACCATATACCAGCTCGTTCGTCTCATTTTGGTGATATATGGGAAGCTGCTGTAAAATCTGCAAAAGGTCTCCTTAATCGAGCTCTTCTTGGCATTAATTTAACATATGAAGAACTAACAACTTTCACAACTCAAGCTGAGGCCATTCTCAACTCCAGACCAATAGCTCTCCTTTCATCAGATCCAAGTGACGAGTAAGCTCTCACACCTGGTCACTTTTTAATTGAGGTCCTTTGAATGCTGTTCCAGAAAGGGTAGTCAACTTGGATAAGATTTCATCGATCAAACGTTTTCATCGACTGTCCGCTCTGCAACAACACTTCTGGCAGAGATGGTCGGGCGAGCATGATCTAAGTGGTTTAAAGGTACATCAAATGCTGAAGTTGATACCTTGGTTTTAATGGCCGAAGACAACTTGCCACCACAACATTGGTCTTTAGGTCGAATAACAAAATTATATCCTGGCAAAGATGAGAGAGTACGAGTTGTTGATGTTCAAGCTCGAGGAAAGATATTTCGTCGCCAGCTACACTCCATTGCACCACTACCAGCAGGTCATATTGAAGCTGATTCCTTCAAAGGCGCGGGCATGGATAATTTTACTCAACCTAACAATAAAATTCCTTCCATTCTTTATTAAATTCTTATATTGTAATTATAACAGAACTAATTTCTTCTTTCTCTATTTAACTCTTAATTATTATATTGTAATTGTAATAAACCAAAAATAATTTTAGTCAGTCGCTGATGGAAGCTTAACTTGAACAAACATGATTTCTAGTACGAAAAATAAATTATAGTTAAACAAAAAAAATACGGTTGTTATTTTTTAATTATTATTTAAGAAAAATAATTAAACCTAATTAATAAAATTTTTTAATCAAACTAATTAAAATAAATTAGTTTACACAACCTTTACTTTAATTAAATTAATAATTTAAAAAAAAATAAATAAAAACTACACCTCATTTTTCTACACCTGTTCTTAAATTTTTATTCTACAATAACATGTACTTATAAATAAACTTTTTTTATCTTTCTAATACAACTTTAAAAAAAAAAAAAAACTATAACTCATTTTTCTACACCTGTTCTTAAATTTTTGTTCTACATTAACAAGTACTTATAAATCAATAAATACAACTTTTTTTTTTCTCTTATGTACAATAACTAAAAATTTAATTCACATTATACAAAGTAACTAGCAGACAATTTGCCAACAGCTGAATTTTTTTCCTATTACAAAATTGAAAGTAATTAATATAATAAATCATTTCATATCAAACACCTGCATATTTTGTTTAAAAAAAAAAAAATTATTAAATAAAATTTTTTTTTTCTCACGATTTTATACATACATATCAAGGTCAATATCTGCATTTTATTTATCTCATAAATAACAACTGTATTTTTGTGTTAAAAAAGCTTTCAAATTAACATTTTAATAATGCAAAAAAAAAAAAAAAACATTTCAATGTATTATGCAATTATTCACAATAAACAATCTTTCTATATGCACACGCGCCAACAACATTCCTTAGAAGTTAAAGTAACATTAAAAGTTTACAATTACATTCTCAATTACATTCTCAATCGTTCGTTAGTACAGACGTGTTTATTTTTGCTTAATTTAATTAATTTTGATTTATAACGTAAATTTACCGAATTAATACAATAAAAATAAAAAAAAAATTAATAATACTTATAACCGTCTCGTCATAATTGATTGTTCAGCATTTATTTTAACCGGTAATAAACTTTTGACATAATTAAATCTTTTAATTTAATTTTATAAAAAATAATATTGATTAAATCAAAGTGCATTGCATTGTTATTAACTCTTTTTAATTTAAAATTTTTTTTTAATAATTTCAAAGTATTAGCTTTTTGCTTACATATACAAAATTTTAATTTTTATCAATACTTAATTTATTTCTAAATATAAAAAATTAAACTATAATGGAATTTAAATGTAATGCTACTAACTGTACCGTTTTCGATAATAAATCTAAAAAAGTCACATGTCGTGCATTTTGCGGAAGAAAATTGCATGGAGTATGCATAGGAGCCGATAGAGATTGGCATTATCCATCTCTGGATCAATGGTTCATCTGCACTGAATGTCAAAACCATGAATCACTTCTTCGAACGATGTACGACAAAATTATCGCCGGCATAAATAATCTAAATGACATCAACACAGGAACGATTTCAAAAACTACTGGTGTAATAAACTCTAACAAGGCAGCTTTTACAGAGCTCTGTGATCCATTTGGTACCTGTATCTCCGAAATGACACAATTTTCTTCAGTGCAAAAAAAAGTCGTAGAAGCAGCTCTGGCATCGGTTAAGTTAGATCTCAAAAAGGAAATGACAGAATTTTTAGAATTGCAATTCAACGAATTTACAAAAAATATAACAGCAAATCTTAACCAAAACACAAATAATACTAACATTAATTTTAATAATGACATTATCAGCCAACTTATAGCTGACAAAAATGAAGTATCTGCAAGAATTAACGCGTTATATATTCATGTAATGAAGCTACTTCCAATTGTACACAAATTGTCACTGAGGAGTTTAGGCAGCTAAAAGAATCCATTTCTTCTTCAAATACTTCAGCTAAAAGCAAAAATCTTTATGAAGAATTAATCGAAAGTGACACTACACTTCAAATGGATTCTAACAGTATTCTACTTATTAAAAATCAACTTAACAATCAACTTAGCATCAACCATCCCAGCAGCATCCAATCCACTAACAGTCATTCCATAATCAGCATACCTAGTTCGAGTCAATTCATCACCAGCCAATCCAGCCCACTTGCTAGTAGCCAATCAATCACCACTAATAGTCAACCTGTCATCATCCAACCTACTTTAGCCGAGAATGTTAAAGCCGTTAACTTTGCGTTATACTTTTCAAAATTTCCAGCCTCTACAACAGTAAGTAGCTTAAGAAATAATTTAAAAAATAAATTTAACTGCAATAGTGTTAGCGTAGTTAATATTACACCAAGAAATTTAAAATACAAACCTAAGTACAAATCATTTAAAGTTATGGTACCTCAGTCCAAGGTTAATGATATACTTTCTCACATACATTGGAAAAAGAATACTATAATACAACTTTTTAAAGACTTTAATACTCAAAAAGCACACATTAACACTGTAGACAATAAATCAGATACTAACTTAACAAATCACTCTAAAATCATTAAACCGTTAAATAAAAAAGTATATTACAAAACACAAACTGATACACAAATGAAAGTTAAGCAAAAATATAAGAATTTTGTAAAAGGTGAAACGCTCAATTCGGGAAAAAGCCGGTTCAAAAAAAATAGTAATAATAATAATAGTATTAATAATAATAATTATAGTAACAATAATATTAATAATAATGATAATATTAATAATAATGATAATGTTAATAATAACTATAATGATAATATTAATAATAATAGTAATAATAATGATAATAGTAATAATAATGATAATAATAATAATAATATTAATAATAATAATAATAATAATAACAATAATAATGATAATAATAATATAAATAATAATAATAATAATATTAATAATAATGATAATGATAATAATAATAATAATAATAATAATAATAATAATAATAATAATAATAATAATAATAATAATAATAATAATATAAATAATAATAATAATAATATTAATAATAATAATAATAATATAAATAATAGAATAAAAAAACATATTACATTAAACCCGGCATTACCACCAATTGTTAGAATGACGCAACAATCTCTAATCGAGGACTGCACTTATGCACTTTCTAGATTTAGAGATGAGAAAATTCTAAGTTATGTAAGATTATTCCTTGCATATTTACATGATGATTCTAACAATTGTGTCATTTAGGGTAAAACGAGAACTAGCTTACTTGTGCTGATACACAATGAAGGTTTACCATCAAACTATAAAGAGTTGTATAGTCTTTATTTCAAGTATCATAAAAATATTGGTTTTACCCAGAAACAAATTGAGGAAGATCTTAGAGCTTTCCGTAGTTACTGCAATAGTAACTACTACAACCACCTGTACCAATCTCGTGAGAACTACATTAAGTTTTTTTTCGGCCCAGCTCCAAGTAATAATTCAGCTTTAAATCTCAATACCATTTCTTATACAAATTCAAATCTAATAGCACTATCTAACTTTAATACAAATAATAATAATAATATAAATAATAATAATAGCGTTAATTGTTCTAATAATATTAAAGTTTATTATCACAATTGCAGTGGTATGAGAGGTAAGCTAAAAAAATTATTTATAGATGCTAAGTCATGTGATTTCAGTGTGTTAGCTATTACTGAAACATGGCTGAATGATTCGTTTTTAAACGAAGAAATATTAGACAGCACTTGGGCTATATATAGAAAAGATCGAGACTACCGGACTACAAATTGTTCCCGAGGAGGTGGTGTTCTACTTGCAGTCAAAAATAACTTATCTAGTATAGGTTTAACCACTAGGACTTGTAATTCTTTCGACCACCAATTTATTAAAGTAAACTTAGGTAAATACTTTTGTTACCTTGGAATAGTTTACTTCCCTCCGAATTCTGACAATTCCTCATATAATGAATTTTATGATATATTATATCACAATATATTATCAAATATGAATGAGGATGATTCTATTTTTATTTTTGGGGATTTTAATCGTCCTTCTCTTTCTTTTATTGTCGACGACTCTGATAATTTCTTACTACAAATTAATTTTCAGGACGAAATAGATTTCGACCTTATTAGTACATTCTATGGTAATGATTTACAACAAATTATCAGTTTTCCTAATAAAAATAACAAGTTGTTAGATCTTGCATTTTCAAATGCATATGACAGCGTAGTGGTAAACGCAGCGTAGTGGTACATCGCTGATGACGCAGTAAACCTTTTTACTAACACCTCTCATCATAACGCAGTCATCTTCGAAATCGCCACGTCTATACCACTTTACATTAAATCGTACAATAATAATTTTGTATATGATTTTTTTAACGCTGATTATGATAGCATTAACAATGCTTTATCAGTCATCAATTGGGACGAGCTGTTAGCACAACAGGACATTGATTCATTAATCTCTATTTTTTATATGAGAATTTTTGACATAATAAACTCGTTTGTGCCAAAAATTCGTAAAAAAAACAAGACAACTGAACCTTGGCTCGATAGAGAACTTAGGACATTGCGTAACCAGCGCAACAAATTGTACAAAAAAATCAAATTTTCAAAGGAGTCTAATATCAATTTGTTGAATATGCACAAGGATCTTGCATTTGAATTCAAACAAAAATCTAACTTAGCATACGATAATTATGTCACCGATATCGGCAACAAATTAATTTCAGATCCAAAAAAATTTTTTGACTTTATAAACATTAAGCGTAAAAGTTACGGCTACCCAAACTCAATGTCGAAAGACAACACTTCTTCGTCTTGTCCTAAGGTAATTTGTAATTTCTTTGCTGATTGTTTTCAAAAAGTTTATCGTCCACAGGAATCTTCTATAAATTTCGATCTTTCAAATCAAACAAATAACTCAAATTCAATTATTACGAATCTATATCTTACTGAAAATGAAATATTTGAAGCAATCATTAACATCGATACTAAAAAAGGTGTAGGACCTGATTTAATCCCGCCGACTTTTTTATACAATAGTGTTAGTTATTTGACTTATCCACTTCATCTCATTTTTAATAAATCACTTTCCTCAGGTGTTTTCCCATATGCTTGGAAATCGTCTTATTTAATTCCCATCCACAAAAAGGGCGACAAAGCACACGTCGAAAACTACCGTGGTATAGCTATTTTACCGACTATTCCTAAGTTGTTCGAAAAAATGGTCGTAAACAAAATTACACCCATCATAAACACAAAATTAAATGAACAGCAGCATGGTTTGAGAAAAGGTCTTTCTACCTCAACAAACCTTTTGGTTTATACATCTGAAATCCTTAATGAAATGGAAAATGGGCACCAAGTTGATGCTATTTACACAGATTTTAGTAAAGCATTTGATCGTGTCGATCATACTATTTTGCTTAACAAACTTGTTGCAATAGGTATTTCGGGAACATTTCTTACATGGCTGTACTCTTACTTAACAAATAGAACTCAAAATATAAAATTCCAAGGTTTTTTATCAAACACAGTGACCGTTACTTCAGGAGTACCTCAAGGTAGCCATTTAGGTCCACTTCTATTTAATATATTAATTTCAGACCTTTCGGCCAAACTAGTGGGTGTATCACATATTGCATTTGCCGACGATCTTAAAATTTACCACGTTATCAAAAATATTTCTGATGTTGCATTACTTCAGTCAAACCTACATTCTTTACAAGAATAGTGCTTTTCCAATAAGTTAGAGCTGAACATTCAAAAATGCAAGGCTATTAGTTTAACACGGAAAAGATCTACTATTTTATTCGATTATTCTATTGATAATGTAACTCTAGAAAGGGTAAGCAGCATGACCGATCTAGGGATTCTTTTGGATGATAAGCTTAACTTCCATCTTCACTATGAGCATATGATTTCCAAGGCAAATAAAATGTTAGAATTCATTAATAGAAGAGCTAAAGAATTCAGTAACATAGCGGTGACAAAATCTCTCTACTGTTCTATAGTACGATCTATTCTAGAATACGGCAACATTGTTTGGAATCCTGCATTTCAAATACATTCCGGTAGAATCGAATCTGTTCAAAAACAATTCCTATTATTTGCTTTGAGAAATCAATATAACCCTATTGACTATTCAATGCTACCTAATTATAATGTAAGATTAAATTCATTGAACATGTTAACTTTACCTTCACGCAGGCAGATACTTTCATCCTGTTTTACTTTTGACGTTTTAAATAAAAATATTGACGTTCAGTTTTTGATAGATAGTTTTAAATTAAACAATGAAGTTAGAGTTACACGAAACACTAAATATTTAATTGAAAATTCTCATAGAACTGAATATGGAAGAAATGAACCAATTAACAGATGTTGCATTACATTCAACAAACACAGTAATCTCTTTTCAACACAGTAGTATAGCTATGCTGGTTCTGGACCACTTTTTTGACCGCTATCTCTTTCACTCCTATGTGTTCTTATAGCGGAATGTTTTCTATCTCTTTCACTACTCTTTTAGTACTAGGGTTTGAAAAGTACTAAAAAAAGAATGAGGTTTGTGACTTTGGTGTGAAGTAAATCCTCCTAAAGTTATGCAATTAAGATTGAATAAATTGACAGTTATTTTTGAATCTGTTAGTTTGAATACTACAAGTCATAATTAAAATTATTTAAATTATAAAATAAAAATCTGAAATGACGTCAGGGAATTTCTAGAATAAAATATATACAAGAAAAAAACCAAAAATTATATGATGAATGAAATAATAAGAAATTTAGAACGCGGGCTTTAATTAAAAGCAAGATTACGTCAGAAGATTCCCATTGTTGTTAGTAATAATGCTGATAAGGATTAGTTTTTAAAAATTGAGGAATTTTTTAATATATTTTTTTTCATACATTTTTTTAATTTTTAATGTTTTGCCGTCGGTAAAACACATTTCTTATATGACAGAGAAAAACAAAACAAAAAACAATAACAAAAAAAATTGAGATAAAAATTAAAAAAACTAAAAATGACGTCAGAGAATTTCTAGACTAATATACAAGAAAAAAACGAAAAATTAGTTTAAAAATGACGTTACGAGGTTTCCTAAAATAATAAAAAAATTATCGTACTTTTTGAGGGGATTCCTATTGTTAATTTAAAAAGAAAAAAACAAAATATATTATTATAAAGTTTTTATTTATTTTTTAAAGTTTTCCGATATTTATAATTATTTTCTTTAAATTTCTTTATGATTTTAGCTAATCGTAATAAAGATATTTTAAAAAATTTGGTTGAATTGTGTGTAACCAAATCCGTCCATTTATCATCTTGATCTTCTTTGAGTGAATTAAATTGAATTAATGTTGACTCAGCATAATTCCTCAGAAATTTGATATGATATTGCATTTCTCGTATATATTTCTTTCTAAAGTGTTTTTTATTTTCTAGAAAAAATTTATTAAAGGTAAAAATTGTTCTTGCGAACTCCATTGTTTGGTTAAAACTAATTAAACAGTTAATTTAGAAACAAAATATGAAAATAGCAAGAGTTAACTAAATCTTCTGTGGGTAGGAGTGCTAGGGCGTAGACAAAATCTATTAGATAAGTTTATTAATATAAGGTTCGATGGTTCGATCTCAATTCTATGCTCTTACCCAGAGAAGATTTTTTTATTTTTGATGTACTTAGTCTAACAAAAACAGTCATGGGTTCATTATCATATAACACAAGCCAAAGTCAAATTCCTTCAGCTGTTTTTCTTCAACAAGCATTTAAAGTACCATTTGGACCTTGCCCTCAAGTAACAGTATGTTTCAATTGTGGTGAAAGAAATGTAACGAGAGTTGAATATGAAAATGCTAACAAAACTCATATTGCAGCTCTACTAATGTGTTTGATAGGATTATGGTGTTGTTGTTGCATTCCATATTGTACTGATAACATGAAAAATGTAAATCATTATTGTCCGAAATGTAACAATTATTTAGGTGTTTATAATAAATAAATAATTTAAAATATATATATATTTTTTTCTAATAATAATATGATACTCAAAATTCTATAAAAGACTAATTCTAACATAAAATATAACATAATCTGATTAGACTATTAAGTATAAGCATCATAATGTTTTGGGCTGATAATATTTTACATGGGTATAAATATTGTATTTGTGGTCAGAAATGGGCTTCAATTAAAATAATTAATTGGAGAATATTTCACGATTTTTTGGAGGTATATATAACTCCAGAAGGTGGTGAAAAAATTTGTTTATTTAAAATTAGAAATGGTGAATCATTTAATAACCAATTCGAATTATCTCCTTTGGATTGGCAACATATAAAAATAGAAGTATATGGTGGTGATATCTCTATTATTGGTAAAATAAGAGGTTTAACAAATAAAAAAAAGCAAGCACCTAATCATTTTAATGCTGATTGTCCATTTTCTGAAGAAGATGATTGGGAGATGATTGAAAAGAATATTACAAATGTTTTGCCAGCTGGTAAGAATAAAGGAATTACTGAAAATATTGATGCATTATCCACTGACAAGAAATGAATATGAAGAAAATCAGAATGAATTGAAAAAGTCGATGATAAGGAAACGAATCGATGAAGGAATTATATTTATATATTCAATAGAAAATAAATATAATGAAAAAAATAAAAAATCAAAAATTGGTGACATGTTAACTAATTTTAGAAAATTACTTGAAAATTTAAAAGAGGAATATTTAGATTATATGGAAGCTTATTCAGATGGAAGAGATAGATATTTATCACTCTTTATATATGTGTGTTCTATTATAAGTCAAGTAAAGTTTGTATATAATAAAGAACTTTCTAGAAAATAAAAAGTATAACTTATATAATTATAATTTCCAATCGTACATTACTGCGTGAACCTTGAATGAAGATAGATCAAACTTTTATTGTGACAATGAAATCATTTTTAATTTTAATATTTTGCTTGTTTACTATTCAAGCAAATTCAGCTCCAACTTCTAATATTAGATTGGATGAATCAGCTTTTGGGAGCACATATTTTAATATATTACTTCCAAATAATGAAACTGTTAAAGTAAATTTATCAGTTCAGTTTTTAAAACATGTAATTTCCTCAGAAACAAATACTAATGAAATTACAACAACAACTACAATACAACCATTAACTACTTTGCAAGCAGATGATCAATTGTTGGGAGATAAAGCTGATTCAGTACCACAATATATGTCTATTGATGATGCTATTAAAGCTTTTAGAAATGAGTTAGTTTTAAAAGAACAGAACATTGGCGGAATAATAAATAGTGAACATATATTTTATAGACATTTTGTATTGAATTTTGGTGAGAATCAAAAACTCACTGTGAGATGCGAATATGAAAGCATTTTTATTAAAAAGTATCTCAAAATTCAGTGTCATGAATATCGAGAAATATTGGTTGAAAGAATTACAGGTGATGGAGAGGCAGAAAAAATTATGATGGTGGATACAGAATATAAATCTGATTTCACTGTAATTGATTTACGAACAATCAAGCAGGATCCGACATATCAAATGGAAATTCATTAAAAAACAAAAAAAAATGTAATTAAAAAAATAATATGAAATAAAAAAATTTTTTTTCTCTATATTAAATCAATTTTATTTATCCATGAATTGTGATCAGATGAGAATCCAAGCCATTTTACAAAAACCTTATTATCTTTACTTTTAATAACTTTTTCAACTAGGTAAATATTATTATGTTTAGATTTTAACAATTCATATTCATAGAAGCTTCCTTGTATAGGTTGACCTTGATAATCTTCCAGTAAATATGTAACAGGGTTAGTGATTTGAACTTTTCTTATCTTGAATATTTCAGTTGTCCAATTTGGTGTGTAGCCTTTTTCAAAAACATGTTTATACTTGCTTATTCGAACTAAGTCACCAATTTTAAATTTGTATGGTGGTGAAATTTTAATATGATTATATATAGTTTTCAGTAAATTTTCAGCATTATCTTTATTGACATCAGATGGTCGTTTTTTAATTGTTCGATGTTTAGTGTTGTTATATTGTTTTGTTAATTCTTGAATTAGGTTAATCCATTTATAATTTCCATTAAAACTAAATTCTTTCCACATCTTTTCTTTTAAAGTTCTATTAAAACGTTCAACAATAGACGCTTTTAATATGCTAAATGTTGAATAATGATTTATATGATATTTATCCATTAATTTTTTGAATATTTTATTAAAAAATTCTTTCCCATCATCTGTTTGTAAATTTTGCGGATGTCTTTTAGAAGTTAGAAAAATATTTTGCATTGCTTTTGTGACGTTCTCTGAAGTTTTTGCTTTTATAGGGATTGCCCAGGCATACTTAGAAAAGCAATCAATCACAGTTAATAAAAATTTAAATCCTTTATTCTCTTTAGCATATGAACCCATTTCTACTAAATCAGCTTGCCAAAGATCATCAAATCCTTTAATTATAACTCTACGTCGTTTAAAATTTCTTCGTGCAGGCTTATGCAGCTCTTCAACCACCTCTCTTTTACTCATTTTTCAATAAAATGTGCCTATATAATTTATATATATTATATATAATAAAAAGCAAACAATAAAATGTATTTAAAATTTATATTCTTTATTTATGTATGTATATAAAGTTATATTATGATTTATTTTTTATTCTTTTATATAAATCCATTAGTTTGGAACATTTTAACATATGATGTTCTGCTGAATTACAAGGACAAGTATCTGGAACAGTTGTGTTGTTGTCTGATGTATAGGGACATATATCCCAATGATATCCATGCTCTTTTGTTTCAATTTGTATAGAATTTTTAAATAATTTTAAAAAATGAAAATGAATTTTTAATTGTTCATAATGTTCCTCCAATAAAATATCTTCATATTTATCTAAAAAATTATTTAAAGTATATCCGATTTGATGTATATCCATTTTGAACATTAAATGACAACTGATTCCAATTATTTTTTTATAAGCTCTAAACCACTTAATAAATCCAATGCTGATTGAGCTTGAGCTTCCGCTTTTTGTAGTCTATCATTAATAAATATAATTGGTTTTTTAATTTGAAATTCAATAAAATCATTCATTTCTGAAAATTTTTCACTTAACATTGCAGAAAATTTAATATGTATTTCCTCTAAACTAATTTGCACTTTTTCTTCTAATATTTTTAATTTTTCTTCCACTAATTTAAGTTCTCTAGATATTGTTGTCTCTAAATGATTATTCATATTTCTCATCTTGTTTTCTAATAGATCTTTCTGAAAGAAAATATGATTATTTACAAAATTTTGTGTTGCTGCATCACGTCCATCAATTGGTTCTTGAACATTTGATAAAATTTTGTTATCTAAATCATAATTTCCCTCAGAAGTTAATTTGAAACCTATACCTGGAGGACCTTGAGTATGTAGTTTTCTAGAAGAAGAAGCTATACTACGTCCAAATTTATCGAGCGACATTGTGGTTTTAACTGATTGTTAATGTAAATAGTTATTGTATTATATTTGCTTCTCTCAACTCTTCAATTATAGATACAATTTCATTGTGATGATTGTTGTTACCAGCTGTTTCTGAAGCAATTAAAAGTCTTAATCTGTCAACTAATTCATTAGGATCATCCCAATAAACATACTGATTTGATTGATTTGTATATTTTAAATGGGTTTCTGGTGAAGAAGATTTATTAAAATAATTAATAAATTTTTTTTTCAAACAACCTGAACCAGTTTTTTTATGTCTAGTATTATAATCATGTTCATATAATTTTCTTAATATATTTTTGTATTTAAAACCTTTGTTTCCTTTTATTTGCTCTAAATGATCATAATTTCTTCTATGCGCATTCGTTTTGTTCAGTATTTGATGATATGTTTTTAAATCATTTTCAGTATAGTTTATAGGTTTTTTTTTAAATATCAATTCATATAGACCATCAGTTCCTTTAAAAACTTCATTATCAATCGAAATATTTTTAGTAATTTCATCTATTTGAAAATTAGCATTCCCAAGTTTTCGAACATTTAATGACTCATCAAAATATGGCCCATATGTCTTATCAAGTTCTGACTTGTTAAGAACAGGAAATTGTGAAATTGATGATTCATCAATAATATTATCAGTTATAGATGACGTCTCAAATTTTATAGTATTTGGTGTTGAAGTTATAAATTTACTGTGAGTATTACTTTTGTTGCTAGGCGTTTTAACTTCCGACTTAAATGGCCTCAATAATTTTAAAGTGTTATCATCGCTAGCAGGCAATTTAATTTCCGGTTTGATAACATTATTTGAAAATTGTTGTTGTTGTTGTTGTTGTTTGACAAAATTTGTTAATTCTTTCAATGGTTTTGTAATTGGAGTGAAAGCTTCTTCTCGATTACGGTCTTCTGATAGCTTCTGAACTTTTAAAGATTGAAATTTCCTTTTTAAATTTTTACGAGTTTTAATTAAATCTTTCATAAGTTGTTCATCCATTTTTTATGGATTAGTTCAATTATTAACTGTAAATTATCGACTGGACTGTTCTCTTGCTAACTGCTAACTGATAATCGCTAACTGCTGACCGATAACTGCTATCTGCTATCTGTTAACTGTAAACTACTAACTGATATCTATTAAATGACCTGTTCAGTTAGTAACTACCGACTGCTAACAGATCTTGGTTTAACTAAAATTTAGCAAATGCATCAAAATTTTTTCTATATCGCCCATTATTTAAACCACTATCTTTGTCAATTAATAGA
This sequence comes from Poecilobothrus nobilitatus, assembly GCA_947095535.1. Lineage (NCBI taxonomy): Eukaryota > Metazoa > Arthropoda > Insecta > Diptera > Dolichopodidae > Poecilobothrus > Poecilobothrus nobilitatus. Next base: position 113,074,750 of record OX352773.1, read on the forward strand.
AAACCATAATTATCATTCCAGCAGCATGCACTCAATTTTTTAAATTCATTAAGTGTCATATCAGAATTTACGTGATCATTATATATATGTTTTAAATTTAAATCATCTTGCTTAAATATAATTAAAAAATTAGCATTATCTCTAACTAAATGCTTTGGAATTCTTGTATATGACTGACATAAATAAAAGCTATCTACTTTTTGGTGACGTCCCATACAAAAATATGCTCTTATATTATCTTGTTTATCACAAGCTACATCATCAAAAATAAATATTGAGTTTGGTTGTGAGGCTGATGGTTCAATTACATCAGCATTATTTGAAAATTCGTTATATCCCATTCCTTTGATTGGTTTTATTATTTTTTTTAAATATTCATATTTAGGTTGATGTAATGATTTCGAGTAGATATATATGTTTTCAAATTTGAGCCCTTTAGGATCTAAAAGCATACCTATCATAGCATTAGTTTTACCACAATTTGAAGGTCCGACTATTAATCCTCTTATGCTATCTGGAAAACATTCACCATGTCTTTTTATTTTCTTTTTTGAATTTTGATCGAAATTTTTAATTTTAACTGCATTATCTAGTTTTATAAATTTCATTTTATAAAGGTGATTAGTATTTGAGTGACTTTCTTAAACTAAACAACTTAATATTATGCCGCTTCATAATAAATATTCAATCAGTAACCAAAAAACTGTTAATGGAAAAGGTGTAGTTAATTCTCTAATTAATAAACTACCATATGAAGCACATTTACCTGGTTATAATTATTGTGGTCCTGGGACAAAACTAGCAAAACGATTAGCACGAGGTGATAAAGGAATTAATGGTTTAGATGAGGCTTGTCGAGAGCATGACATAGCATATTCTCAAAATACTGATCAAAATCAACGTCAAATAGCTGATAAAATATTAGCAGAAAAAGCTTGGCAAAGACTTAAAGCTAAAGACTCAAATTTTGGTGAACGTTTAAATTCATATCTGGTTACAAACGCAATGAAAGCTAAAGTTAAGCTCGGTATGGGTTTAAGAAAGACAAAAAAGAAAATTTTAAGAAAAAAGAAAACTTCGAGAAAAAAGTCATTGAAAAATGTTATAAAGGAAGCTAAACTAGCTGTTAAAACTATAAAAAAACCGGTGAATGATAAGAATATTATAAAAACTGCTTTGCATGCTGCTAGAAAGTTTTCTAAAGGACAGAAAAAAAAAAACATTAACATTCCTCGAATAATTCCTGTGCCAAAAATTGGAGGAGTTTTACCTTTAATCCCTATATTTGCTGGTCTATCTGCTATTGGAGCACTTTCAGGCGGCGCTGCAGGAATAACTAAAGCTGTTAACGATGCTAAAAATGCTCACAAAGAGTTAAAAGAAAGTCAACGTCATAATAAAATGATGGAAGCGATTGCATTAAAAGGAGGTAATGGATTGCATTTAAAACCATATAAAACAGGATTAGGTCTTTATTTGAATCCAAAAAACCATTAACTAAGCTACCCAATAGAGCTCTTACAAATATTGATTTAGAAAACTTTAGTAAAAAATATTTAAAACATTTTCGAGGAGTTTTTATGAGAGATAATTTACCAATACGTAGACCTTGGAAATATGAATGTGGTATAATAAATTTGGATAATTCTATTGGAGATGGAACGCATTGGGTAGCTTATTTTAAAAATGATGAAATAACTCATTATTTTGATAGTTTTGGAAATTTAAGACCACCATTAGAAGTAATAAAATATTTTGGAGATAACCTTACATATAATTATAATAAATATCAAAATTTTAATTCTTACAATTGTGGACATTTATGTTTAGAATTTTTATTTCATATTGTTAAGAAAAAAAAATATTATCAGTAAATAAAACATAATAAAATCTCAAAAAAAATTTTTTATTCTTAGTCTAGCTTTATTTAAACTGACCTACATTAATAATTTTGTTGAAGTTCAAGGTTATTTCTCTATATTTGAACATAAATGAAATAAAAAAAACTAACTGATAAAGAATAATTAGAATTTAGTTATAAGAAAGAAATTTGTATGTATTTGTATTATATTATTATTAATGGGTATTAGCCTTAAATCTAAATCATTGAATTTTGGATTAACCTTAAAAACCTATAAAAACAGAATACACAACTGAAATATCTCATTATATCGATTAAAGACATGTCAATAACATTAACTTTAAACGGAAACTCTTCCACATTGACAACTAATTATTTTCCCCCTATAGATCTAAAGGGAAGAGAATATACCTGCGGTTTAGTTGATTTCCAAACGTATAACTCAATACCTAATATAGATGAGGATAATAATACATTTATTATTGATGATAAACCTATTACCATTCAAACAGGTTCATATGAAATTGGTGATATTGAACTATTTCTTAGGAAAACGTTGAATATAACTAAAGCAGATAAGGAAAAATTAATTATAAGAGCAAATAATAATACATTAAAGTGTGAAATTTTTGCTGATAAGGAAATTGATTTCGAAAGAGAAGATACAATTGGTGGTGGTGGATTATTAGGTTTCAGTAAGAAGAAATTATTAGCCAATCAATGGCATACTTCAGATCTTTTTGTTGATATTAATAAAATAAATATAATAAGAGTAGAATGCAATATTGTTTCTGGAGCTTATATTAATGAAAAAGAGGCTCACACTTTACATGAATTCTCTATTAACGTCAGTCCTGGCTATAAAATAATTGAAGTTCCTAATAATGTAATTTATTTACCGGTAACTATTAATCAGATAAGTTCTATTACTGTAAAACTCCTTGATCAGAACGGTAATTTAATAAATTTTCGTGGAGAAACAATAACAATAAGATTACACTTAAAGCTTCAGAATGATCGTATTTAGTCAAAATTATCAATCCAATATACATTCACAGAATGATGAACATCACCTTAATTCATTAAAGGTAGTCAAAGGAGGAGGAACTCAGCATTTAAAATACAAAAAACAATTATCATTTGAAAATAAGGAATATTTAAAATCTCTTGGATATCTGCTAAAAGTAAATTAAAATGGAACTCTTTAATGATCCTATTTTTGATGAAACTATAACTAGTGCTCATTGGCATTCATATTCACCATTCTTAAACTCATTTGGATTAAGCGATATTATACGAATACAAATACAAAATCAGAACTTAAACATATTACCCTCAACAAGTCTAATCTGCATTGAAGGATATGTATCAAAACATGATGGAACAGTTGTTACTCACACTAAACTAGTTAATAATGCTATACCATTTCTATTTGATGAAATTCGCTATGAACTTAATGGTAAAGAAATTGATCATAATCGTAATGTTGGAATAACTTCAACATTAAAAAACTATATTTCACTCAACCCAAATGAAAGTAGAGCTTTATACAATGGAAGTTGGTCACCTGATGCATCAATTAAAATAAATAATTTATATTTCAATTTTTGTATACCCTTAAAAAGATTAATAGGGTTTGCTGAAGACTACAAAAACATTATTCCAAATGCAAAACATGAATTAATATTAACTCGCTCTCGATCAAATGACAATTCATTATTGTGTAGCAGTGCCAATGCAAGTGAAAAACCAAAACTTACTATTACAAAAATATATTGGAAGGTTCAACATATTAACTTAGCTGATAATCTTAAATTAAATTTATACAAAAATATTGAAAATGGTTCAGTTATGAAAATTCCTTTTAGAAATTGGGAATTGCATGAATATCCTACATTACCATCAGGAACTACACATCATATTTGGAATGTTAAAACAACTTCACAACTTGAAAAACCTCGTTTTATTGTTTTTGCTCTACAAACTGGCAAACAAAATAAGCTGGAAGAAGATCCTTCAACTTTTAATTATTGTGATATTGAAAATATAAAAGTATATTTAAATTCAGAATCATATCCATATGAAGATATGAATTTAGATTTTACAAAAAATCGCTATGCCTTAGCATATGAAGCATATTCGAATTTTAGAAGCTTTTATTATAATAACTCAATATCGGAACCTCTAGTTTCATGGGACAACTTTAAAATTGATTCTCCAATCTTCATAATTGATACTCGTTATCAAAATGATAATCTTAAAATGGGGCCGGTTGATGTCAAGATTGAATTAAAAACTTTAAAAAAAATTCCAGACAATACTACAGCTTATTGTATTATTTTACATGATCGCTTAATTGAATATAAACCATTAACAGGAGAAGTTGCCAAAATTATCTAAATTTCTAAATAAATGAACTCATCTGTAAAAAAATGACGCTTCAAGAAACTTAAATTTAAAAGATTTTTATCAGAATCTTCTAACAATTCTTCAAATATATAAAAATGAATCATATAATCATTGATGTTCAAGGTTTTCGAGATAATGACGATAAATTCATCTTAAAGGAAATAGGAGTTCTTTCATCAGAAAATGAGATTCAACATTTTATCATTAAGTCACCATTCAGTTATCATTATCTAAATGCAAAACAAAGCAAATAAATAATTGGTTAACAAAAAATCATCATGGATTTCAATGGTTCGACGGTAAAGCAAATTTTTCTGATGTCATCAATTTTTTAAAAATATTTGTAAATAATTATAACAAGATTTATGTGAAAGGTAGTGAAAAACAAAAATGGTTGGAAAAAAACTTAAAAATTTGCAATATAATTAATATGGATGACCATGATTCTACAAGTTTAAAAATTTTGTAGAATCAACAAATTCATTGTTCTAAAAGATGTTCTTTTCACCATATTGGTGTTTGTGCTTGGGAAAATGTTTATTTATTGAAATCACTACTTATCACCCTCATCAAACTTAATCAAAAAATTCTATAAATGATAAAAAAACAAAAAGTAAAAATTTTTGTCACGTTAACGGAGAGGAGAGTAATATTCTCCCAACGAGATACAACAGTATCCCCGGTGGAAGAAATAAGAGAATTGGATAATAAATAATAATAAAAAATGTATCTAAATATCTGAAAAAATTAAAAAAATTATAATGTATATAAATATCTGAAAAATAAAATGTAATTCCAACAATTGCGAACATTTATGTTTAGAATTTTTATTTCATATTGTTAAGAAAAAAATATTATCAGTAAATAAAACATAATTAAAAATAAAAAAATTTTTTATTCTTAGTCTAGCTTTATTTAAACTGACCTACATTAATAATTTTGTTCAAGTTCAAGGTTTTTTCTATATATTTGAACATAAATGAAATAAAAAACTAACTGATAAAGAATAATTAGAATTTAGTCATAACAAAAGAAATTTAAATGAAAGATTTTTGTATGTATGTATATATGTATAGTATCTTAAATTAGATTTTAGCTATTAGCTAGTTCAAAAGGATTTAAGAAGAACATTTTACCATTTACAATCGCTCGTTTTAATTGATATGGATAAAATATCAAACTGGAAAAAGGGAAAATAATAAATCTAAAAAACCTAAAATAAAAATCTGAAAAAAATAAATAAATAATAATTTGAAAAATAAAAAAAACTTTTAATTTATTTTAATAATTTTATTTTTATTTATATTTTTTTATAATATTAATTTTTATATTCAGCTTCAGCAACCTCGAGCTCCTCGTCCCAGTCCTCATCGGACGGGGACTCCTCCAGAACATATTCCGCAATTTTTAGGCTGTACAGCCTATTTGTATCCTTCCCTAGATTTATTATGGAATAATTTCCACTATTCAGTTCGTTTAATTCCTCTGTACTTACATTTACGAACATTTTTGGTAAATAGAGTAATCGCCTGTTGTTCAATCTTAACAACAACCGTTCGCCATATCTGGTTGTTGTAATATTCGCGCTGATGATATTATAATTTTTTTTAATTGTCATTTGACTCAATTTAAAAATTGTCTCAGGACAAAATTTTTTATTAAATTCAGTTATAAATTCCATTTGTATATGTTATGTTGTTGGTTGTTTGTGAACTTGCAAACTGGTTGTTTGTGAACTTTTGAATGATGTATTTATGAAATTTTGTGGGCTATTTATACTGAATTTTGGGGAATATTTAGATTTTTTTATTTAAAGGATGTTTGTGGTTTTATGATGCTTAAAATTTACCATACAATGTAAATACACAAATATTAGAGTTGAAGCTCAATTGAAATTTATTCCAAATTAAGTAAACACATTTTAATATAAAATTTGGAAGATTATGTTTTACTATTTTAATCACTATCAGAAAAAAGCAATCAAATTCAAATGGGATGTTTGTGGTTTTATGGTGCTTAAAATTTACCATACAATGTAAATACACAAATATTAGAGTTGAAGCTCGATTGAAATTTATTCCAAATTAAGTAAACACATTTTAATATAAAATTTGGAAGATAATGTTTTACTATTTTAATCACTATCAGAAAAAAGTATTCAAATTCAAATGGGATGTTTGTGGTTTTATGGTGCTTAAAATTTATTAAACAAATTCATTAAAACACATTTTTAAAAACAATTTAAAAAATTTATTTCTTTTTTTACTCATTAATACTATAATGACCCCAAGGTAATGTACTGTAGGAATCTTCTATTAAAAGTCTTTTATCATCGGATGCACTTAAAGCTAATTTTGATTGGTTTATGCTATGTACAGTGTGGAGTTTTGATTTTATTAAGTTTTGATTTACTATTTTATTAACATCATTATTTAAACAATCAATAAAATCATCAAAAGAAATTTCGTTTTTTACAATATTTTTTTTAACACCTTTAATTTTTTTTATTTTTTCTTTGTTTTCAACTTTAATGGCATACATTTTTGCTCTCAAACCTACAAAGTGAGACATGATATTACCATTTAATTCATCTTTCATTAGACCAACAACTTTTTTATTTACTTGTGGTATTGACCAAATATTATTTGCGTGATAATCACTTGTGTCAAAGTGTGTATGGCAATCATTTTTCATAACTTCATAAATATTAGTATTGGAAATTTCATAGATTAAACTATCAGTATCAGTATAAACAATTGAACAATTTTCTCCAAATTTTGGCTTCATATAACCATAATGATAATTATAATTTAAAGTTTTTGAAATATCTAACACACATAATCTCACATAAATTGGTTTACAAAAATAGACTTCTGATTTAAAAAGTTCTATTGCAACCAAATTTTCATTAAAAACTGTAGCAGTTTTAAAGAAAGGGGATGCTATCATAACACTAGCTCCATATCTACCTGCCCATTTTGAAACCAGTTTCACGGAACTATATTTTCGCACATTCTCCATAGTTTTTCCAAATACTGCATTATTGAATAATTTATATTGATTTTTTTCAAAATCATTTGCTGCTTCAGCTCTTAGTTTTGTATTCAAATCAATGTAGGATTTTAACCAAGGAGATTGATTAAATTCTATAACTCTATGAATTTTTGTTAATTTTAAACCATGTTTTAGAGCTTGTTTTAAATTTCTATAATGTATAACATATTTAGATTTGTCATATAAAGTGGCAAGCAATTTTTTCTGTTTGGAACCTGGTGGACATATATTTTCAGGACAAAATGGTAAATCTGAATGTAAATCATGAAGCTCTTTAGGATATTCCAAATCTACTTCAAAAATATATCCATTATCACAATCATCAGAAATAGAAGAAATTGTATCAGCTGTAAATTCTTCAGTATTTTCAACCCATTTAAAACCTCCATATGGCAAATGTTGTGTCATACCATATCCATACTGATTATTTATATCCCAATACATTAAATATTTCTCTGGTTTGTCTTTATCAAAAGGTTCCAAATATTGATTATTCGCTTCACAGTATCTTTTTGTACATTGTGTTAACCCTCCACGTATACCCCTCTCAATAAACATTATCATATCAATATCTGTAAGAAGTTCCAACTCTATATTTGTATACAATAACATTGCATCCCATGTATAACCAGGAAGTGTATAATAATGAGCTGGATCTAGTTTGTGTGTTTTCAAAGAAGTAATTCGAAATTTTTCAAAAACATCAGCCAACAACAAAACATCTGTTTTTAAATATAAATCAGAATATTCACCTAAATTTTTAATTTGTAACTCTTTCCACACTTTTTTAGCATGATCATAATCTTTATCGTTAACATTTTGTTTGTTTAGTTTATTATAAAAATGATTCTTATTGGGAAGAGTTTCTTCCTTGAACTTTTCAAAACTATTAAAATAATCATAGGGATACACACCTTTTCTTTTTAATAAATTAATTTGATTAGATGTTAAATTTGAAAATTCTGATTCTAATATTGGATATTCGTTTAATAATGATGAAATTGAATCTAAACTAGCAGGCAAGAATCTAAATGAATCTATAAATCTAAATTTGATTTTACAATTATCAATATTTTTTGTAAATGATATATATTTTTCCTTATTAAGTGGTAATACATTGACATTACCTTCACCAATTTTATTAATATCTTTTATAATAAAATGTGCATCATACGAGCTTAAGTTATGAAAAATGATTGGTATAGTTAAATCATCTTGAAAATTTAAATTACAGCTGTTATGTGCAGCTCCGCGATATTTACCTGTTAAATGGCAATGATCACGTACTTTTTTAGAAGTAGAAGTAAATTGTTTTTCACAAATAAAACATTTTTCAGCAAATCTAAAATTTAAATCTTCCTCATTTGAAATTATCATTTGTTTAGTTTGAGTTAATTTATCATTTAAAATAGTTCTTAATACATTAAGTTCAGTCATAAACCAATCAATACAATCTTCACCACGATAAGATACATAAGTTTCAAAACCAGAATTATATGAAGATTTTATATAATAACCGATTGAACATGGAATATGTTCCTGATATATATTACCTTCGTCAGTTTCTTTTAAAATGCATTCAATATCTGCATATATTACAATTGGAACCATTAGCTTATTTTTAAAATTCTTAAAACTAAGTGTATTATTTTCTAAAGTAGGTAATCTTACTTTACAATTATTTTGATTGAAACAATCTTTCTGATGAACTTCTAGTTTTTCCTCACTATGAAAATAATGTAAGCAGCGGTTGCAAATATGTATCGCATTATTATGCTTAGATGTATTTGATGAAACTAGCCTTGACAAGTTTTTGATCCATACATAATCAGTTACTTCTTCTAATAACAATAAATTGATATGTTGTCTATCTAAAATTTAAAAATTATTTGTAATTTAAATTTTAACTGAAGTTAAAATTATTGTTATACTCTCTACCACTTTTGACAGTCTTAATGGAAGTATTTCTTTCTGTTTTTTCTGTTCCCTTTCAGTATGAGTAAACACATTAATTGATACATTATTGTTTTCTTCAAAAATTCCAATTTTATTAATTTGCATTGGAAAATCTATACCATCCAAATCTAATACATCAGTATAGTCTGGATAACTTGAAATTCTATTTGAATGTATTTCTGTAGGAAATTGTGCAGAAACAATAGCCCAAGCGAAACAGGCATCATCATTATTTCTTACATTTACACAAGCTTTTTTTCTTAAAATTTCCGATGGTGTTGGTATGAAGGAGCTACCTTTTATTGGTGAATGATTGTTAATATTGATTACTAGGTTGAGAATAGCTGAAAGGGCCCATCCACTATCTTTTTCTTGAAACTCTTCTAATTTTTTTAATAACGAATCTACAATAGACTCACTTATAATTTCATTCAAATCATCCTCCATATAGATGGTTACATTTTTGGTGTTTAAGTGCTTGAACTCCTTTTTTTCATCATTATCATTACTTTTAAATATTTTGAATTCACCACAAAATACACAATTAATTTTAATGCTCCCATATTCTTCTAAAATTTTTCTCAATTGGGGTATCATTATTGTTTGACATTCCTTAAGAAATATTTTTGGGTCTTTATGTATTATATTTGTTATAATAGCTGATCGTATTCTACACTTAAATGCTGAATAGTTTAAATCTTCCCAAATCATATTATTAGCACTATTATTAGTATCAATGCTGCCACCTCCTTTGATCATATTATTATTATTTTTTATGCTAATAAATGATCTCAATTTTGATATTGCTGACAAAAGTTTTTGTTTCTTTCCAAATTGTTTAATTTTTATCAAAATTTGTTCCAATTTTTTAATATCATCTTGACAATTTTTTAAATTTTCACTATTTTTCTCAGAAGATAATACTCCATTTTTATTAAAGTATTTTTCAACAATAGAATCTGCATAACCTTCCATTTTAATTATGTATTTAATATTACACCTTTATATTAATTTTGAACTTCAAACAACCTGAACCAATGCTTTTAAAATAAAATATTAATTGATAGGGACAACTATCTTGAACGACAAAAATATGTGTATCAATCAATCGTTTTTTTCTTTTCTTTTTATATTAACCAAAAAAATTCAGATTTTTATTTTACAACTTTAAAAATTTGTTGAACATTTTTAAATATTATATATTATTAATACAGATAAGAAATTCTATTAAAAAGTGGTGGGGGTAGATGATTATACATGTAACTCATATAATAAAACTCCCCTGACGTCATTTCAGATTTTTTTTTGTTATTGTTTTACCGACGGCAAAACACAAAATTTTTTTGTTATTGTTTTCTACATAATTCAAAAAATTCAAAGAAATCCCCTGTCGTCATTTCAGATTTTTATTTTATAATTTAAATAATTTTAATTATGACTTGTAGTATTCAAACTAACAGATTCAAAAATAACTGTCAATTTATTCAATCTCAATTGCATAACTTTAGGAGGATTTACTTCACACCAAAGTCACAAACCTCATTCTTTTTATTTTAGACCAAAGTCACAAACCCTAGTACTAAAAGAGTAGTGAAAGAGATAGAAAACATTCCGCCATAAGAACACATAGGAGTGAAAGAGATAGCGGTCAAAAAAGTGGTCCAGAACCAGCATAGCTATACTACTCAACACAAATATCAACGAACACTTTCAAACAAAAATTAATACAAAAATTTGTTACTAACCTTACACAATAACTTTAACTTTCATAATATTAGATTACACTTCATATTGTACAAATTATTTTATTTTTACCTAACTGAGTTATATTAATTCAAACCTAACTGTGTTTTTGCTTTGTAAGCAATTTGTAATTTACCATATAAGTCAATGTAATAATTTTTTTTTATGCATTAACATTAACATTAACATTAACATTAACATTAACATTAACATTAACATTAACATTAACATTAACATTAACATTAACATTAACATTAACATTAACATTAACATTAACATTAACATTAACATTAACATTAACATTAACATTAACATTAACATTAACATTAACATTAACATTAACATTAACATTAACATTAACATTAACATTAACATTAACATTAACATTAACATTAACATTAACATTAACATTAACATTAACATTAACATTAACATTAACATTAACATTAACATTAACATTAACATTAACATTAACATTAACATTAACATTAACATTAACATTAACATTAACATTAACATTAACATTAACATTAACATTAACATTAACATTAACATTAACATTAACATTAACATTAACATTAACATTAACATTAACATTAACATTAACATTAACATTAACATTAACATTAACATTAACATTAACATTAACATTAACATTAACATTAACATTTAACATTAACATTAACATTAACATTAACATTAATATTAACATTAACATTAACATTAACATTAACATTAACATTATATGATAATGATAATGATAATGATAATGATAATGATAATGATAATGATAATGTTATAATAAAAACAAGGTTGATTCAATTTAATGTTTATTCTTACGATGGTAATTACAGACTAAAAAAATAATTCATACATACGGTAATTTTGTACATACAAAAAAAAACAATATCATAAAGTTATAACTGTTAGCTAATATAGTTGACATAATTTTAATAGGATGGAGTGCAATAAAATATTTAGTTGTTTTATCAAGTTAAATTATTACAATACATTAACATGGAACTCCCTCAACAAATATTTTTCTTTTAATTTAATAAATTCAGTAAATCAATTATTAAATAAATTCAAGTTCAAAAAATTACAAAACATAAAATTATTTATCTCAATTCAAATAATAATCTATAGAAACATTTAATTAAATTTTTTTTTTTTTTTTTAAGTTATACAATTCAAATTTTATTTCTTTTTTTTTTTTTTTTTTTTTTACTATTCTTTAAATATACTCTAAAATATTGTTTATTTAAAAAAAAAATTAATTGTTGTTGCTATTGCTATTTTCTTTTACACCTAATTCTTTTAAGCATTCATTAAATTTACAAATTGGTAATGGTTTTGTAAAAATATCAGCTGGCATTAATTTTGTGTTTACATATTTTAATACAATTTTCTTATTTTGTACTGCGTTACGTATAAAGTGATATCTGATATCAATATGCTTTGTTCTGTTGTTGATAGTTGGGTTGCTTGCAATGAGTTGCGCACTTTTATTATCGTTATATATTATTATTGGTTTTGATTCCCTTATGTTCAATTCATGCAGCAAGCTTGTCAAGTATAGTGCCTCTTTTGTTGCCTCAGTTAATCCCATATATTCGGCCTCTGCACTTGATAGTGCCACAGTTTTTTGCTTTTTTACTTCCCACGATATAGGACACTGACCCCATTTGAAAATAAAGCCAGAATAAGATTTTCGATCGTCTTGATTAGATCCCCAATCTGAATCGTTGTAACCATGTAAAGGTTCTTCTGTTTTTCTAAAATGCAAACCATAAGTTTTTGTAAATTTTAAGTACCTTACTATTCTTTTTGCGCTTATCCAATGAGCATGTCCAAAGTTGTTGTTGTATTGACTTAGAATGCTGACAGCATAAGCTATGTCTGGACGAGTAGTAATGGCTATATATAAAAGTGATCCAATGAGATTTTGGTAAGGGATATTTGATACTTCTATTCTTTCTTTTTCTGTGGATGGACACATTTTTTTACTTATTTTTACATTTGGATCCATTGAAATTTTTAATGTATTACATTCTTCCATTGAAAACTTTTTAAGTATTTTATTAATTTGATTTTCTTGTGATAAAATAATACTGCCGTCGTTCAGATGGTGGAATTCAATTCCCAAAAACTGTTTAACTCGACCAAGGTATTTCATTTCAAACTCTTTTTCAATTTCTTCTTTGAACCATTTATTTATTTTACTACTATTTGACGCTAAAAGAATGTCGTCTACGTAAATTCCAATAATTGATAAGTTTTCATTTGTTTTATATGTATATATGCAGGGTTCTAAATCCATCTTGATACAACCAATACTCTGTAAAAATTTATCTAGCCTTTCGTACCAAATTTTACCACTTTGTTTTAACCCATGTAGAGCTTTGTTTAATATACACACTTTATTTTCAAAATTAGATAACTCGCCATTTTTGTTGTTAAATTCTATTAAAAAATCAGGTATTTTCATATAGATTTTTTCTTGTAAGTAACCATTCAAATATGCCGTAGTTACATCATATTGAAAAAGATTTAAATTTAATTTAACTGCAATTGAAGTTATTATTCTAATGGATCTTTGTTTGGCAACTGGAGAGTATGTATCGTGGTAATCTATTCCATATATTTGCGAGCAGCCTTTAGCAACCAATCTGGCCTTTCTTTTCACTAAGTTTTCATTTTCGCAAGTTTTACTTGTAAAAATCCATCTACACCCTATAATTTTCGCATTTAGCGGTTTTTCAATGATATCCCATGTTTTATTCCTTTTGTGTGCTTCTAATTCATTAAACATTGCCTCTTCCCATTCTTCCTGATAGGCGCTTTGTTTAACCTCATTTACATTTTGTGGATCTTCGGCAACATGATTTACTTCTACATCATAAAAAATTTCGTCATCTTCTTGTGATGACCGAGTACTTGGCTTTGCTTCATCCGTGTCATATATTTTATTATTTTTCATAACTACATATAGTTCAGAATCTTGTACATTGTTATTGGTACTGTTGTTTTGTTTTTTTGAATCTTGAGCATTATTGCTAATAATGTTGTACTGTTTTCTAGGCCTTCCTCGCAAACCGGTTTTTATTAATTTAGGTCTTCCTTTACTTCTGGGTGTATTTCCATCAAGTTGGTGTACCAAATATTCTGAAATAACTGACATCAGGATATCTCCCTCTCCATAAATAGTATGGAATTTTATTATTAATACTTGCAGACGGTGACCTGTTTTTAATATAATTAGCTGTGGCAATCGCTTCAGCCCATAAATATTTGGGTAGTTCGGAATTTAAAAGCATGCACCTTGCTGATTCTACCAATGTTCTATTTTTCCTCTCCGCTACACCGTTTTGTTGGGGTGTATATTCACTTGTTAACTGATGATGTATTCCTTCCTTTTTTAAAAATTCTGAAAAAACATTATTTACAAATTCCGTACCATTGTCAGTTCTAATTGCCTTTATTTTCTGATTTATATAATTTTCTGCTTTTGCTTTAAATTCCTTAAATACTTTTATAGCATCACTTTTATTTTTTAAGAAATATACTTCGCACCAGCGTGTGCAGTCATCTATAAAAGTGATGAAGTAACGTGCACCACCTGCAGAATTTATATTTATTCGACCACAAATATCACTGTAAATTAATTCAAGTGGTTTATCTTTTCTGAAACGATTTTCTTTTAAAAAGGGTTGTTGAGTCTGTTTGCCTTGGATACACACTTCACAAATAGGTTTGTCATTATATAAATTATTTAAATTAATACCTTTAACTTGCTTTTTTCTTATCATGTCCTTTAAAGTTCTAAAGTTTAAGTGGCCATACCTTTGATGCCAGATTAGAATATCATTGCTTGTCGAGGCTACATTTACTTCATGGCGATCATCTGTAATCACTTCAAATAGACCGTTACGTTTAACCGCTCGTAACAATATTTCATTTTTGTTATTTAGTATTTCTGCTTCATTATTTGAGAAAATTATTTTATATTTATTTTCAGTTATTTTACTGATTGATATCAAATTAGTACGAAGATCAGGTACTAACAACGCGTCTTTTAATTTTATTTTAAATCCTTTAGAAAAAATTTCAGCTTCTCCTTTACCAACTATAACTATTTCTGTTGTCTCGTTATTTGCTAAGTTTACTAGCGCATTTTTTAAATATTTAAAATTTGAAAATTTACCTGGGTCATTGAGCATGTGGGATGTAGCTCCACTATCTAATATCCATTTAGAAGGTTTGTTTGATTTATCAATAGATGCAATATGGGCAGATTCTTCAACGTAAGAACTTCTTTCTTCTTTAATTTTACTTTTACAATCCATAGATTTATGGCCATATTTTTTACACCTGTAGCACATTATTTTACGTCGATTAAATTTTTGAGTTTTGTTTGAGTTTTGAAAATTTTGAAATGGTCGATATTTTTGTTTTTTATTATGTTCTGAAAATAAAGCAGTAGTTGACGATGATGATGGCTGTGTACCTCGTGAGTTGTATTCTTCTACAATTTTAACTTTTAGTGACGACGGCGTGGGCAATGCATCCCTAGATTCGATCGCTATTCGAAAGTTTTCAAATTCATCCGGTAAGCTATACAGCAGTAAAATCGATAGGAGGTCATCGTCTATAGAAATATCAATCGATTTTAACTTGTTCACTACATCAAAGAAGTTAGAGACATGGTTTTCAATATTTTCCCCATGTAACGCTTTTGTTAATATTAATTTTTTCATTAACGCAGCCTTCCTGGTTGGAATTTTTGCGTCGTATGTATTGCTTAATTTTTCCCATACTAATTTTGCCGATTCACAATCCTTAACATCCTTCAATAATGGAGGACTTATTGCAAGAATTAGGTCCGCTTTGGCCTTTTGGTCCAACTTTTTCCATTCATCTTCTTTATCAGTTTTTATTATAGCCTTGCCGGTAACATAGTCCCATAGATCATTTTTGATTAATAAAGATTCCATTTGAACTTTCCACGTGTCATAGTTCTCGTTGTTTAATTGTTCTATTCTAATCATGTTTTGTACCGACATCTTTTATTTTATTATTTGTGTTTTAACTATGAAATTTTCATAAAATTTTTATTTTATTTCTTGTATACGTAGTATTTACATATTTTAAAAAAAATATTTAAAAAAAATATTTTATGATCACAAAGATCTCAATAGATTAAAAAAAATAATTATTGCTTAAATTGAATCCACGTGTTTATATTGGCATCCTGGGCCCATAACCAGTGTTATAATAAAAACAAGGTTGATTCAATTTAATGTTTATTCTTACGATGGTAATTACAGACTAAAAACATAATTCATACATATGGTAATTTTGTACATACAAAAAAAACAATATCATAAAGTTATAACTGTTAGCTAATATAGTTGACATAATTTTAATAGGATGGAGTGCAATAAAATATTTAGTTGTTTTATCAAGTTAAATTATTACAATACATTAACACATAATGATAATGATAATGATAATGATAATGATAATGATAATGATAATGATAATGATAATGATAATGATAATGATAATGATAATGATAATGATAATGATAATGATAATGATAATGATAATGATAATGATAATGATAATGATAATGATAATGATAATGATAATGATAATGATAATGATAATGATAATGATAATGATAATGATAATGATAATGATAATGATAATGATAATGATAATGATAATGATAATGATAATGATAATGATAATGATAATGATAATGATAATGATAATGATAATGATAATGATAATGATAATGATAATGATAATGATAATGATAATGATAATGATAATGATAATGATAATGATAATGATAATGATAATGATAATGATAATGATAATGATAATGATAATGATAATGATAATGATAATGATAATGATAATGATAATGATAATGATAATGATAATGATAATGATAATGATAATGATAATGATAATGATAATGATAATGATAATGATAATGATAATGATAATGATAATGATAATGATAATGATAATGATAATGATAATGATAATGATAATGATAATGATAATGATAATGATAATGATAATGATAATGATAATGATAATGATAATGATAATGATAATGATAATGATAATGATAATGATAATGATAATGATAATGATAATGATAATGATAATGATAATGATAATGATAATGATAATGATAATGATAATGATAATGATAATGATAATGATAATGATAATGATAATGATAATGATAATGATAATGATAATGATAATGATAATGATAATGATAATGATAATGATAATGATAATGATAATGATAATGATAATGATAATGATAATGATAATGATAATGATAACGATAATGATAATGATAATGATAATGATAATGATAATGATAATGATAATGATAATGATAATGATAATGATAATGATAATGATAATGATAATGATAATGATAATGATAATGATAATGATAATGATAATGATAATGATAATGATAATGATAATGATAATGATAATGATAATGATAATGATAATGATAATGATAATGATAATGATAATGATAATGATAATGATAATGATAATGATAATGATAATGATAATGATAATGATAATGATAATGATAATGATAATGATAATGATAATGATAATGATAATGATAATGATAATGATAATGATAATGATAATGATAATGATAATGATAATGATAATGATAATGATAATGATAATGATAATGATAATGATAATGATAATGATAATGATAATGATAATGATAATGATAATGATAATGATAATGATAATGATAATGATAATGATAATGATAATGATAATGATAATGAGAATGAGAATGAGAATGAGAATGAGAATGAGAATGAGAATGAGAATGAGAATGAGAATGAGAATGAGAATGAGAATGAGAATGAGAATGAGAATGAGAATGAGAATGAGAATGAGAATGAGAATGAGAATGAGAATGAGAATGAGAATGAGAATGAGAATGAGAATGAGAATGGGAATGGGAATGGGAATGGGAATGGGAATGGGAATGGGACTGGGAATGGGAATGGGAATGGGAATGGGAATGGGAATGGGAATGGGAATGGGAATGGGAATGGGAATGGGAATGGGAATGGGAATGGGAATGGGAATGGGAATGGGAATGGGAATGGGAATGGGAATGGGAATGGGAATGGGAATGGGAATGGGAATGGGAATGGGAATGGGAATGGGAATGGGAATGGGAATGGGAATGGGAATGGGAATGGGAATGGGAATGGGAATGGGAATGGGAATGGGAATGGGAATGGGAATGAGAATGAGAATGATAATGATAATGATAATGATAATGATAATGATAATGATAATGATAATGATAATGATAATGATAATGATAATGATAATGATAATGATAATGATAATAATGATGATAATAATGATGATAATGATAATGGTAATAATAATGATAATGACTATGGATGGTGATAATCATATGGATGGTGTAAAAATCATGTCAAGATCTCAAATAGTAAAAGAAATACATAAACCAGCTAGAAAAAGATATCTTAGAAGGAAAGTGAAGCAGAAAGGGGTAAATGATACCTGGCAAATTGATCTGATGGAAATGGTTCCTTATGGAAAATTCAACAAAAGTTTTAAATATATGTTGTGATCGTTATAGATATATTTTCTAAATATTCTTATGCTGAACCAAGTAAAACTAAAACCGGTAGTAAGGTTTTAAATGCTTTAAAGAAAATTATAAAACGATCTAAAAACTTACCTAAAAACATTCATTCAGATCAAGTTAAAGAATTTTTCAATTCGATATTCCAAAATTTTGTTGTAAAGAAGGGTATTAATCACTATCATACTTACTCTGAAATGAAAGCATCTATTGTAGAACGCTTTAATCGAAATTTGAAAAATTTATTGTGGAAAATATTTAGTTTACAAGGAAAGTACAAATGGATTAAAATATTGCAATCTTTATTAAATACCTATAATTTCACTAAACATAGAACAACTAAATTAGCCCCTGGAAATATTTCTAAGAAAAACGAAAAATTTATTTTAAAATATGTTTGTATGCAGCCTAAAATTTCTCTAAAAGCTAAATATAAAGTTGGAACTATGTTAGAATAAGTAAATACAAAAAAACTTTTGAAAAAGGTTATCAATCTAATTTTTCTACTAAAATTTTTAAAATTATCAAAATAATCCGATCACATATCAGCTGATTGATTATAAAAATGATTCAATATTTGCTGGATTTTATGAGGAGGAACTCACATCTGTTAAACACCCAAACATATATCTTGTCGAGAAAATTTTAAAGAAAAAAGGCAATAAAGTTTTTATTAAATGACTTGGATTTGACGAAAAACATAACACATGGATAAATTCAACAAATATTCTTTAATATCTGTAAAATAAAACTTTAATAAGGATCTGAAAAACTTGATAACATCTGAAAAATAAAATAAAATCATAACATCTGAAAAATGAAAATTAATTTAGAACAGTACAAAATGTATTTGAAATAAAATATTTTATTGAACAAATTTTTTATATAAAATTCTTAATATAAAATGCATAATTCTTAATATATAATAATTCTATGACATAAAAACTTAAAATTATAAGTTTAAGTTAAAGTTAAACGTTCTTCTTTTAAATTATCCCAATAAATTATTTATATTATATTATTATTTTATCACTTTTAAAAATATCCCATTATCCCAATAAGTATTTTTTCGAATACTACTAAAAAGAGTCTGGAAGACCCATTTTTCACCGTAAACGGTGTTTATATTTTTAATTTTATGTATTTTATAGAGCCTACTTGACTCCATATCTTTAACCTTTAAAAATTTTTTTAAAGGTTTTTTTTTTTAATTAAATAATTCCACCAGTTTTCTTTTTTTGGTGGAATTTGATGTTGTCTCGTGATATGCAAAATACTGCACCAGCAAATGTTCGATTTGCTTTGGAGGCTGGTAACATGAATGTTGTTGTTGCTCTTGTTGATGATGTTGCTGTTGTTGTTTTTGTTGTTGTTGATGGTCATGATAAAGTGGCATTTTCGCCATCTTCTTATTTTTTGTAGGAATTTGAGCCTGAATGGTTACATCATCCAACACATAAACGTAGTCAAATTCCTCTGCCATCCTTCTTGTTTTAAATTAAACTGATATTTTTATAAAATCTCGATGTATTTATATACAAATTTCGAGTAATATTATAACAAAATAAAAACTTTGGAACTAGTGACACTCTCGCAAATATTTTCTAAGTGGAAAGGGTAAAATCTATCAAAAATGTCAGTTGATTACAATGTTGCTGATATTTTTTATGCAGAAAAAGGATAATTTATTAAATTACTGTTTGATTATAATGTTGTAATACTGTTTTCTATTTAAAATACGTATAAGATGAGAATCTAATTATTAATGAAATATAATTTATTATAGTGTTATTTGATTACAATTTATATCTTTAAGATAAGTTTTAAATTACATTGTAGTTTTAAAATTACAATGTTGCATATAATTTTCTATTTGAACCTTAAGATAGGATTAAAATGGGATTCTAATTAAAACAACTAAAACTTATTAAAGCGTCATTTTAATTTAAGAGAATGAATCTGTATTGAAAATTTAATATTACTCTGTTATTCAAGCATTTAACATCTTCGTATAAAGAAAATGTCGAAAAAAATAATTTTACAAAGGTTTCTTACCGAAACTATAACGCCTTACATAATAGAAAGCGAGAATTCGACATTTTTAAACGGTTTAATATGAACGGTCATAAAATAAAATTTGTAATTAAATCCGTACCTGAACATAGAGAACCAATTAGCTGGATTAAGGATGCTATACATCAAATAATCAAGATTGCTGTGAAAGATGTGAATTCCACTGATAAGATTGGGTTAACATTTTGTGGAGAGAGCTTTGAACATCAAGGTCCTGCGTATGTCAGTTTTAGATCCGCTCATGAACTTAAATTTAGCGACGTTTGAGATGTAATTTCTAATGTTTTTCAAAGTAATTCTGAAGGTAGTTATAATGCATTTTTTGTTTCATTTATTTAAAAACTATTTTTATTTTACGTCTATAGGCTTAAGTACAGACACTTTTTGTTTAACAGTTACCCGACTTTTATATTTAATTTTAGTTGACAATAAAAAAAATTATCAACATAAATAAAACACACATTAATCTTTAGATTAATATTTATATTTATTAAAAATGGTTCTAACTTCAGTTAGAACTGTTAATAATGGTATTACAAAATATACTACTCTAATTAACTAAAATTAAGGTAATTTATATTGAATCGATTTAATTTATATTGAATTCGACAATACAAAATCATTATTAAATGTTTCTCGCAACGTTGGCAAATTTGTCATGTTGCTGAGACATTTTTTATTTGTTACCGATTTGTTCTTACATATAACTCTCCCTTCGTTAGAGTTAAGATTCTCCTGAATCTTTTTATTTAAAATCGATCCAATATTTTTTATTTTACAATTCATAAAACATACAATAGTTATTATTGATATTACAGTTATTGTTACAGTTAATGTTATGACAATAATACAATACATTAACAATACATTTTTATTAATTTTCAATTTTTCAATTTGATCTATATTTTTCTTTGTTTCTAATATGATTTCATTAAAACTGTAAGAATTATTTGCTGGTTTATAATCTAGATTTGACAATACAAATTTATTTTTTATTTCTGTTATCTCATTATAAAAAGTCTTATTATCTAAACCTATACTACAATTATAAAATTTTACAAAACAGTTACCTTTAAGATTCATTTTTCTTTCATCACATTTAGAAGTTAGTATTACATTTTTTGCCAATTGTACTAGTATACTGCTATCATCGATTTCAATTATTTCATTATTACAGTTTTTTAAAGTTTTACAATTTTTATTTTTTATACAATGATTAATTTTTCTTAATTGATGAAGAGCTTTGGTTTTATCGTATTCATAGAGTTCGTTACGAAATTCTAAAGTTTTTGTTATTGAATAATCTATTATATTGCAATTATTTTCATTAGCTAAAGGTGTAATTAGTTTTTTGTTAATAGAGGTTAGTTTGAAAGGAATTTTAATTAAGAATATTAATTTGTTAGTAGTTGTTCTTGAAAATCCTACTTTTATATGTTTTAATTTCTCAGAGTTTATTTTAAAATTAATTATCTCTTCGTGATTTAGAAGAGATGGATGGATAATATTTAAATTTGAAAGAATTATATTATCTTGTAAGTCCTCTATAATTTTATTTATCTGTTGTATATTTAATTTTAAGTGAAAAAGTGAAATTTTTAAAGCGTTTTCGTCAACTTCGTTTTTTAGCATATTTTTTATTAATTGTCTGTCTTGTTGAATGTTATCTAGTAATTTATTTATGGAGTTGTTGAAATTATTATTGATTTGTACTTGTTCGTTCATATTTTTAATAAGGTTGTCGTTATTATATTCAAAGGATTGCAAATGTTGGTTTATGACGTGTCTGTCGTCGTCGTCCATAGTTCCAGTTAGCCATTTACTAATTGTTTCGAAAAAGTTAAAAAGTCCACGTTTTTGTATTGTATGATGTCCGTTTTTCAAGGTAGCTAATTTGTCTTCTAATCTGTCAATTTTCTTTAGTAAGCGATTGCTTGTATTTGTTGTAAAAAGGGATGAACTTCTTTTTATTTCACTTATTAAGTTGTCTATTTCATTTAGATCAATAATATGCAAAGAGTAATTAAATGTTTTTGGAATTAGTATTTGACTGTCTTGAATAATCGTATAACCATTGTTTGTTTCAATTTTCTCTACTTGACTCGTTCGTGCTAGCGGAAGTAACGTTAAAAATAGTAGAAGTACTTTCGTTATCGAGATTGTCTGAAAATTTTAAAGGTTGTTTAATGTTAATAGAGTATACATTATTTAATTTGTATTTTCTAAATTTAGGTTGATCTTTGTGTCTGAGACATTTGTAGTTTTTTATATATCCTATTTTTCGATTTTCTCTATAGTCTTCCCTATTTTTATTATGTTTTATTAAACGTTTTTCTTGGGATTTAATTAGATTGTTGTATATAATATCAGATGAAATAAATTATTTTCTGCGTTTTGTGGAGTGGTTTTAATTGTACTGTGGTATAGGTTGTTGTAATTTTTTATAGCGTTTAACATTTGAATTCTAATGGCAAGTTGTTCTTCTAAATTTAAAATACGTAACCTTTCCGTTATGGTGTTATTTAATCTTTCTACGTCAGAATTGCCAGTGTGGCTGTTTGGTTTAACCAAATGAAGTTCGATATTTTCTTGTGATAAAAATTCTTTGACGTACATATTATTAAATTCATTATCTGCAATTAATTTTTTTGGTTTTTTATGGTTAAAGTACATTTTAAGTTTTTCAATTAATTCTGTATGGTTTTTATGTTCTAACGGATATGCAGTTGCGTATTTGGTGAATTTATCAATGAAAACTAAGAAATTTTGTTTCTTATTGGTATAAGTGTCAATATGAATAATTTGGTTTTTTTCCACTGGGATTTCTTTTTTTTTGAATTTGGGTTTAATAGGGTTTCTGTCATATTTGCCTTTACTGCAAATTTCATAGTTGTTAGTAATTCTAGTAATTGTTATTTTTAGTTGTTTGTGATAAACTTTATATTTTAAATATTCGTATAATGAAATAATTCCCGGATGTTTTTGTTCTTTGTGATGCAAAGATATAATTTTTATAAGTTCTTCTTCCGATTTTATGTCTTGTGCAAAGTAAGTACATTTTATAAATTTGGTATTAGGAAAGTTCTTTATTAATATTTGTTCAATAATATTGTAATCATGATCTGATATTTGGGTAAAGATAGCAATTTTGGAGTCTGCTATATAAGATTTTAATTTGTTGATAAGTTCTGGTTCAGTTAAGTCAGGACTAATGTAAATTCTTCGTTTACCATCTAGAAGATTTTCAAATTCTTGAATAAAGTTATGGGAAATTATTATTTGAGTTTTAAATCTATTAACTATAGTTTCTAAAATTGGAATATGGTCAAGTTGTTCTTCTTCTTGTGAATGAATAGTCGGTTGAAGAGAAGTATTGTCATTGTTTTCGTCATTATTATTTATTTTGAAGGTTTCTCTCCCTTCGTTAAGACTGAACGTCTCGGTCAGTTCATTTATTTCGTTTTTATCTGTATTTATTCTACTAAGAAAATCTGCAATTTTATTATCCTTACCTTTTAAATATTCTATTTTTATATTATATTTACCTAAGGATAGTATCCATCTTTGCAATCTTGGATTTAAATCTTTTCCCAAGTACTTGGTATGAAGCCATTTTAGTGCTTGGTGGTCAGTTTGAATTTCAAATTCTTTGCCATAGATATATGGTCGAAAGTATTTTACTCCCCAAACTAAAGCAAAAAGTTCTTTTTCAGTTGTACTGTATCTGATTTCGTGGTTACTTAAAGTTCTGCTAGCATATGCAATAGGACGATTGTCCTGTAAAAGCACAGCGCCAATGGCGAATTGACTAGCATCGGTATTTATTTTGAATGGTTTGTTAAAATCAGGATACTTTAAAATTGTATGAGATGTTAAAAGTAATTTTAATTGCTCAAAAGCTTTAATATAAGTTGGGTCTTTAATATAAGTTGGGTATTTATTTTAGCATCTTTTTTTAAGTATTTTGTTAACGGTTGAGCTATTTTTGCATAATTTTGTATAAATTTTCTATAAAACCCAGTTATGCCTAAAAAAGATTTTATCTGTTTTTGAGTTGTTGGTAGTTTTAATTCCATTATATCCTTGATTTTCTTAGGATTAGGTTTTACGCCATTTTGGGTTAGAATATGTCCAAGGTATTCTGTTTCTTTGCACAGAAAATTACATTTGTCGATTTGCACTTTAAGATTTGCTTTTTTTAGAGCATTAAAAATTTTATTTAAGTTATCTAAGTGCTCTTGTAGAGAGGTACTAAAAATAAGTATGTCGTCCAGATACACTATGCAGATTCTGTTAATATATTCTCTTAATATAGAATTCATCAGCCGTTGAAAAGTTTCTGGTGCATTCTTTAATCCAAAGGGCATTCGAATATATTCGTAATGTCCAAATGGAGTAGAGAAAGCAGTTTTTTTCTGGTCTTCTGGTTTCATCTCGATTTGATGAAAACCTTTTGCCAAGTCGAGCGTTGTAAAGTATTGCGCTCGGCCTAGCTTGTCCAGAATATTATCGATGTTAGGTATAGGAAACTTGTCATCAATTGTGGTGTCATTCAATTTCCTATAGTCAATTACTATACGCCATTTTTTTTTATATTGGAATTGTCCATTTTCTTTGGAACAACCCAAACTGGTGAATTATATGGGTTGATTTCAATTTTATTTCATGGGTTGATGTTAAATTTTCTCCTTCATTATAAAAAAGATTGATATTTTTTGATAAAAGTTCTTTTAATTTATTTTTTTCTTCATTATTTAAATGATTTTGGTTAATTTTATTTAAAATTTCCTCCTTGGAGTTTTTTATAGGTTCTAAGTGATTTGCTTCGGCAAATTCACGAGGGTAGTTAAGATTTTCAAACGGAATCTTATATTTTGAAAATATTAAAAGACATTGGTTTTTAATGTCGATTTTAGATTCGAAGGATATTAGAAAGTTTATGCCAATTATAGCATCGTATTTCTTACTCTTTAGAGGAAATACTTTCCATTCTAATGTACCTTCTCTTTTCAATTCTTTTGGAATAGGTGTGATCAAATTCTGTCTCACACTATTTGGACCGCCTAAAGAACTATATACAACCGGTTTAACTAAATTTTGGGTTGCATAATTTAAGATGTCAGGTTTAATAAGACTGGTATCTGAACCTGAGTCTATTAATCAATTTATTTGTATATGGTCAAAAGTAAGTTTAATTATTGGGAGTCTGTTTTCCGAGGCAAGTCTGTAAAATTTACTTCCTGACTTACCACGTCGACCTCCATTTGTTCATTATTATGGTTGTTGTACCTATACTGTCCTGAATAATTTCTATTACATTATATTACTTTATTACATTATATCAATTATATAATGTAATGTATACATTATATCAATTTATTACATTATAAATTCGAATAATTTCTATTACATTGATTTATTCTATTTTGGTTTGTCCTGTTATAATTATTATTATGGTTACATCTTACTTGGTTTGAGTTAGTATTATAGTTATTTCTATATTTATTATTAAAATGTTGGTAGTTTTGATTATGATAATTATTATTATAATTGGAGTGATAATTATTGTTAGATTCGCTTTTATATTTATGAACCGGTTTTTTGGATTTTGAATTGAATTTTGAAAGACGAAATTCTTGTTTTATAACTTCGTCTGAATAATAAATTTCGGATTGACAAAATTGATTATCTAACTCAAATAGAGTTTTTAAGTTCTCAATTTGAATTTGCAATGTTGGAATTAACTTAGACTTTAGAATTTGTACAATTTCTCTATCAATACTTTCATATGTAAAAGCTTCTGCATTATCATAATCACATATTTCTGTACATTGGCTTTTAATATTACTTAATCTACAAAATAAATCCTTAAAACTACTTACTTTTAATTCTTTTGCTTGATATAACAGTCTATGAATTGTCTGCTTCAGTCGAAATCGAACCATTAATTTTTGACGAAGAGTTGTCCAATTTCTGCAATGTTCAGGAATCTCCAAAATAGACGTTTTTGTTTTTCCAATAATTTTTGTATTAACCACTTTTCTTAGACAATATTGTTTTAGTGTTATGTTGTTGGTACCACATCAGGACTCTACGTTCCCCACTGTTTTTAAAAATGTTTTTAATTTAAGTGAATCCTCACCTGAGAAAGGTGGAATCTCATTAAAGTTTCTAATAATTTGATCTGCAGTTAGAGAAAATTCAGTTTGATTAATACTATTCATTCTTGCACTTTGCTCATTGAGTTGTGCTGTCAAGGCCTGAACTTGAGCAATTAATTGTTGTTCCATTTCACTCATTTTTAGTTCTCTGTTTTGATCAAACACTTTATTTCTTTTATTTGAAGCAATTTTAGCACGATTTTTTTTTCACAATAATTAAAATTTAAAATTTAAACCGCAAATAGTTTTTATTAAAACATACGTAGATAAAATTTTTTATTTTTATTTTTATTTTTCACTATTTTAGACAAGAATTTTTTATTCTTTTTATATGTTCTAAAGAAGAATTTCAATGTTTTATTGATACTTTTAAATTTTGATTTTACTACCACGGATTTATTTAATATATTTTTTCTGTATGCTATTACTTGAACAATTAGCATACTGAGTTTTGATTTAATTAATTTAAGTTTTAATTTGATTTATTTATATATTATAATAATTTTTAATTTTTTTAAGTAATTTACACAGTTTTATTGGTGTTATTAGTTACACAATTTTATTAAATTTAAATTTAAATTTCACTAATTACTAAATGTTATTATTATTTTATTTTTGTTATACGTATTTTAAAGAATACGATTAAGTTTAGTTCGAATCACTGGAAACACAATCTTCAGATTGGTATCCTACCGACTGCGCCACTTTTATATTTAATTTTAGTTGACAATAAAAAAAATTATCAACATAAATAAAACACACATTAATCTTTAGATTAATATTTATATTTATTAAAAATAGTTCTAACCTCAGTTAGAACTGTTAATAATGGTATTACAAAATATACTACTCTAATTAACTACAATTAAGGTAATTTATATTGAATCGATTTGCTGATTAATTACTTTACAATACTTGCGAAATATTTTTGAAATATGATATATTTAAATTAATAAAGAATAATATGGTGGGAATGATTTTTCCTGGGAAAATCATTATTAAATGTTTCTCGCAACGTTGGCAAATTTGTCACGTTGCTGAGACATTTTTAATTTGTTACCGATTTGTTCTTACATATAACTCCCGTGTTAGATTACCCACTGGTAGAGGTAAAAATATTAAATATTCAAATTATAAAGAGAAATGCTTAAAAAGGAAAGGAATAATAACAATAAAAAACACCTAATTTATGTCTACCACGTGTACTTGTTGTTTCAGTAGCTAAAATTGAAAAATTTATTGAATATTAAAAAATTCGAAAAAATATAGGAAAACTTCAAACTTTAACAGCTAAAATTATTAAAAACATCAAAAATAACAATTCCATCTGAAGGTTGCGGAATTTGTGAATTGAATCAATTTCAAAAATTTTTACATAAACACAAAATTGTTGTATATAAATATGGAACAAGGGGTGCAGAAGTAATATTTGAAGGATTTAATAATGGAAGAAAAATTAACTTGCAATGTTAATTAATCATTACAATGCAATAACTTCACTCACAGCTGCTTTTTGCACAGCATTTTATTATGAAGAATGTCATATTCCGTATACTAAGAAAAATTAACATAGGTGTTCGAAAAGTTGCCCTTGCTGTCAAACTCACCAGCTTGTTCAATTAATGTTAAAAATATTTTATGTATGCAGTGCAATCGCGCATTTCGTGGTCAATCATGTTTTGAAAATCATAAGGCTTCCAGTTCAAAAAATAGAAGCATCTGTGAAGAAGTTAGAATATGCAATCTTGTTTTAAAGTTCATAAAAGTTGTAGGACTCATATATGTGGAGAATATTTTTGTAAAATTTGCGACAATCTCGACAATGTTTCTAAAACCATAAATGCTTCAATCAGCAGAAGAAAACAAAAGTAAATTTTGAAAACTGCATTTACCTATTTTATGATTTAGAAACAAGACAAGAAGAAATAACTCCACAAAAATAAAAGAACATTTCCAAGTTTATGTGTGGCTCAACTGAGAAGCTTTAAATGTATAAACATTGATTCTCTATACTTCTGTCAAAAATGTATATTAAGAAAAAGAATTTTTAAAACAAAAAATGTGATAGAGGATTTCATGGAATTTATTTTAAAATTAAGAAAGGAATTCAAAAAGATTCTCATAATTGCTCATAATGGACAGGCGTTTGACCATCAGTTAATTCTGAATTATATACTCAATAAAACTGTACTTGAACCAAAGTTAATTATGCGAGGTACAAAAATTATTGTTATGATAATTGATAATATTACATTTATTGATTCTATAAACTACTTTCCTATGGCCTTGGCAAAATTACCAAAAGCTTTTCATTTATCGATCAATTTGAAAAAGTTTTATTTTCCACATCTATTTAATAAATTGGAAAATGTAAATTACATTGGCACACTTCCAGCAATTAAATACTATAACTCTAATACAATGAAAGCAGATGAGCGTCATGAATTTTTAATGAGGTATGAAGAAAATAGAAAATCAGACTTTAATATGGAGAAAGATATTTTAGAATACTGTAAAAATGATGTTGAAATTTTAACTAAAGCATGTCTGGTTTTCAGAATTTTGTTTTAGAAGAATGTAATGTTGAACCGTTTTTAGAAGCACCAACAAAAGCTTCCGCCTGTAATCTTGTATATAGAAGAAATTTTCTCAAATCGAATACTGTAGGTATTTTACCAAGAAAAGGATATAAGATGGTAGACAGTCAGTCAAAAATTGCCACGCAATGGCTTATTTTGGAAAAAGATTTCAGAAAATTAATTTGAAATGTGCATTTAATGGAAAAGAAAAAACAAATTGGAAATGTTAAAGTCGATAGATTTTGCGAAGAGACTAAAGAAATATTTGAATTTTACGGTTGCTACCTTATCATGGACATCCAAAATGTTTAACAAACCAGAGGGTTATACCATTACATGATAACTCTGGCGATACTTTAAATCTACGATAGAAAAAACATTAATGAGATCAGAGTTTATAAAATCATGTGGATATAAAGTTATTGAGATGTGGAAATGTGAATTCCGGAAGCTAATGAGACACAATGAAAATATGAGATATTTAGAAAGTCATTCATTAATTAATTTAGTTTCTTTAGATCCTCGTGATGCATTTTATGGCGGAAGAACGGGAAATACTTACACATATTATAAATGTAAACAAGGAGAAAAAATGAAATACATAGATGTATGTTCCTTATACCCATATGTTTGCAAACGAGGGAAATTTCCCATAAACCATCCTAAGATTTATATTAGAGAAGATGCCTGCTCCAAGTTACAGTTGACAAAGGGAAAATCAACAATAAACCACCATTATAAATCAACCTTTTAAACTTTACGAATTAATAACTAACCCCTCTGTAGGAGTATGTCACATATTTCCAGTAAATGAAGAAAATATAGTGGTTAGCTGGAAATATAAAGAAGAAGCAGTAACTTCTTATCTACTGTCAACGTAAGTATCGCTGTTTATACAACAACACATGCTCGTCATCAACTTTACAGTTATCTAGAGAAGCTGGATAGTAGGGAATTATATTATGACACCGATTCAGTGTTGTATATTAGCCGAGAAGGAGAATATGAACGAGAAATAGGTGAATTTATAGGAGGCATTACTGATGAATTAGAATGTCAAGGTATAGAAAGCTATATTACAGAATTTGTAAGTAGTGGTCCCAAGAACTACGCCTACAAAATTTATTGTACAAAAGATAATACAGAAAAAATTGTTTGTAAAGTAAAGGATTCTCTCTTAGTTATGAAGCTTCTCTAAAAATTAATTTTAATAGCATAAAGAAAGCAGTTTTAAATTCATTGAATAGTGCAGACACATACGTCATTTCAGAAAATATTCGTCGAAATAAAAATCATGATGTACTTACGATTCCCGAAATAAAAAAATATCAACCAAAATCGGAAAAACGAAAATTTAATGAAGATGATAGTTCTTTACCGTATGGATATAACAAAAAAAGCACGTGATAAGTAAATCAAAATAGTATTCATTCAAATTTCTACATTTTTATTTGTATTGTAAAAATATTTGCTTGTATATTAATTTAAAATTTTTAAGAATGTAATAAAGATTTAAACAAAACAAAATTCTACATGTAAAAGTAAACATTATTTACATTTATATACTAAGTATATACAGTTCTATACTTTCGATTTCTTTTATGATCATTACATTTTTCAGAATCTAAATAAATTCACAATAAATTTTTGTTATTACTTGAATATTGTAATTTTTTAAAACGAGACACTATGTTATCATAGAATCATTCAACTTTTACATTATATTCTTTTTATATCAATTCCTTGCTTTGATTAGATAACTAGTGATTTGTATACTCGTATATTAATTTAACAATAACAAAAACAAGTTTTAATATTTTTTTAGTTTAAAACTAGAAATTTTTGAATTATTTTTTATTCCATACAAAAAAATAAACATAAATGCATATCATATCATCAACTTTAATTTAATCAGTTCCATATTTTTGATTTGCTGTTTGTTTTCATTTTATTCATATTTTTTGAACATTCTTAATTAAAAAATAAAAAAATATTTTACACGACATGCAGTCAGTTAATTAATGACTTTCATTTTCTCTTTTCTTCTATTCATAAGAGACCACATTTTTATGTAAGTAAAAAAATAATCTATACTTTATCTTATCTTACTTTACTTTTCTTCTTTATGCTAACAAAAAAAAAAAAAAACAAAAACAGGATTAAACTTTTTCTTTTCAATTTTAAGGATGCGATTTAAAAATAAAAATCTTTTTTCTGTTTTTTATTTTCATATAAAAAATTTTTCTTACTACATTTACATTTGCGTATAAAACAAAAAAACAAAAACAAGTTTTAATTCTTATTCTTTTAAAACTAGAATGTTAAAAAATTTTATTTAAGTCTTACTTTTTATTTTTTATTTTTTTATTCTACACATTTTTAAAAGAAGGTAGATAGGTAGGTACATTATTTTGTTTTTATTTTCATTTCCTTTAAAAGCAACATTTCTTTTCAATTTTAAAGATGCTCTGTAGATTTAAAAATAAAAAAAAATTTTCCGTTTTTTATTTTCATATAAGAAAACTACTTTTCTTACTAATTTTATATGTGCGCCTATGTTTATTTATTACGGGCCGACCTACTTCAAAATGCTTAACACTTGACTTCCTACTATACAACTGTTTGGAACTTATAAGTTAACAACCCACACATACAA
This sequence comes from Poecilobothrus nobilitatus, assembly GCA_947095535.1. NCBI lineage: Eukaryota > Metazoa > Arthropoda > Insecta > Diptera > Dolichopodidae > Poecilobothrus > Poecilobothrus nobilitatus. Next base: position 113,106,941 of record OX352773.1, read on the forward strand.
CCTAACTTAAAACCTAAACCAAAACATATTTTTGACTAATAGTAACCAAGAGTCATAAAATCAATTGTTCAGTTCATTAACACTGCCTGACAACTTACACAATATCATCAACCTTCACTTCCTATTATAAAACTATTTGGAACTTATAAGTTAACAACCCACACATACAACTTAACCTAACTTAAAACCTAAATCAAAACAATCAAAACAAGTTCTTGACCTACTAACCAAGCATAGTCTACATTAAACCCCATCAATCAAAATGTCAGTGGTCAGCATGTCGTGCGATATGGGCTGCTTTTTTCCCATCCCAAAGTGTAGGGTTACCTTATTTATTTATTTTTTTTTTTTTATTTATTTCTTTATTCTCTTTTATTAATAACAATATAATATAATTCAAAAAATCAAAATAGCAATATACAATTCATCAACTGAGTAGCATACTATTAATGCAAAATATAATTTTCACAAAAAAAAAAAATAAGAGAACAGTTTAAAACACTCTGTATTATTTCTAATAGTCTTGAGTGCTAACTATGATTATAAATTTTTATAAGCTTTAAAACTGGGGTGTTTGAAGTTATGAATTAACGAGGTTTCTATATTATGTACACGCAAAAAAGAAACAAAAAAAAATTTAATACTTGTTTACAATTTGATCTAACATGAAATTTAGAATAAAATACATTTTGTGAATTACGTACTTATATGAATGTTCTATTTTTTAAATAACGAAAAATGAAGAAAGGAATAGCATACTTTAGTACTAAATCCTTAAGAAAACTTTGATATCATCGTGATTCATATTAAATAACCATGCTTTTACTTTTGATAATATAATTTTTAAATTTCTAATGGACCTGATTGAATAATCGATGTTATTAAATAATCTACAGGATGCAATTTTATATGAGCTGCAATAAGTTGTACTATGGAAAACTGGTATGGTAACTATATAGCATTCATTATTTCTGAGATTATAGTTATAATTCATACGAAGATTAGAATTCGAATTTAACTTTAAAAAGAGTTTTATTGTATTATAATAATATAATTGGCGAATAGGTAGAATTTTATGTTCACGAAAAATTTCAAGAGAATTATAAGAACGAGGTCTATTGGAAATTAATCTTATGACAGAATTTTGGAGAATTAATAATGGTTTAATCCTGTTTTCATACGCACCTCCCCAACAGAATATGGCATATTGCAATTTGGAATGAAAAACACCATAATAAAACAAGTTCAAAACTTTCTGTGAAGAAATATTTCTTAGTTTATAAAAACTTTTTAAGGCCGATCTAAAATAAGATTTTAAGGGTATAGTATGACAGTTCCATTTTATATTTCTATCAATATCGACTCCTAAATATTTATAATTTTTTACGGATTCAATCGCGAAACAGTTAGTATTACAACTATTATCAGAATGATATATATTTTTGCTACCACTACAAATAACGCTATGCATTTTAAAACGATCGCATGCCGACGAATGGAAAATAAAGGCAATATCAGGATCTTCCTGTCGTGTAATGTTAAAGTACATAAGTTTTGTTTTATTACTGACAATTAGCTTATGTTTGAAGAACGAATTTCTCAATATATGAACGTCACTATTTATATTACAAGTTAAATCTAACATAAAATCTACAGTGTAAGAAAAAGCTACATCATCTACAAAAGCAGTTTGGTTGCTACAAAGCTGTTGCTTAAAGAGTGAATTAATATACACAAGAAAGAGTATAGGACCCAGCACAGAGCCTTGAGGTACATCAAGATTTATTTTAACTGTACTACTAAATGTGTTCTCTATTTTTACCGTTTGTGTTCGATGTTGCAAATAAGATTTGAATCAGTCAAAAATAAAACTTCTGAATCCAGCATTATACAATTTGGTAAGTAATATATTATGATGGACTATGTCGAAAGCTTTAGCGATATCAACGAATAAATCTGCACAGTATTTTTTTGTATGCAGCCCTTCACTTATGAATCCGCAAACAGCATATTCCGTCGAAACTATTGACTTAAAACCATACTGGTTTGCACTGAAAAATTTGCTTTTGTTAAAAAATTTCAGTATTCTATTCTTTAATGCTTTTTCAAAAATTTTCGAAATAGAAGATAATAGAGAAATAGATTTGTAATTAATATGGTCATTTATATTGCCATTCTTGTAAAGTGGTATAACTATGGCACATTTTAGTTCATCAGGAAAGTGACCTGTTTTTATACTTTTGTTAAATAAGTAGGATAATACATCTACTATATTGTAAGAAATGTTTTTTAAAACACTATTCGAAATTTCATCTCTACCACAAGAATGCGAATTTTTTAATGACTTGGTTATAGTATTTAACTCCCAGGCCGAAAAATCTTCGAATAAGAAGCTTTCACTAGTTGTATTTTCTTCTAAGATATCTTGACTTTTACAATTATTACAACATGAGATAGCACATATAGGCACAGATTTTGCCAATAGATGAAAAATAATTATTGAAAATATCAGCAATTTCCTCTTTATCTATTATCTTTTTATTTACTTCTAGTAAAGAAATTGACATATTTTTGTTTGCCTTATTTTCTATTACATTATTAATAATACTCCATTCTTTTTTTATATTTCCTTTGACTTTTCAAATTCATGTTGAACAAAGGAATCGTGGCATGATTTTATTTCTTTGTTAATCTCTTTACAAACTTTAAAATAATATTTCTTTAATCTCTGATTATTTAAATATTGTCGACATTTTTTCCATAGTTTGTTCTTTCTATGTATTTTCTTGACTAAGTCGGTCGTTAACCAGATTTTTAATCTTTTTAACTTACGCTTGTGTTGAACTATAGTAGTACATCTAAATAAATGTTTATTTAAGATTTCATAAAATTTAGAAAAGGCTTGAGCTGTATTGGTCTCTAAATATATTTCCTGCCAAGTTTCAAGACATAATTGATCATTCAGTTTTAAATAGTCAATTATTTTTTTAGGGACAATCTCTATATTATTATCTGTTGGTTTATTAAAGATATTATTAAATATAATATCAGTCATAGAATGGTCCGATATGTTAAAATTGAAATTGAGAATTTCACAACAATCGATATCAATTTTTTTAAATCGCGCAAAAACATGATCTAAACATGAAGTGGAGATGGACCTGGTAGGTTCATTTAATAAAGAAGTCAATCCATTTTCCGTGATAATTGTCAAGTAAGAATCTACTATTTCGTTGGCTGAAAGAATGTATATGTTGTAGTCACCCAACAACACAAGATTGCCACATTTCACACTACTTAATATACTTCCAAATTGTTCCAAAAAGTATGAATTACAACCATGAAGTCTATAAAAACAAAAAAATGTGAACGCTTCATTATTAATATCACAACAGATGTTAATAATGTCCGCCGAGGAAAGGTTATAATTAAATGACTTACAATTAAATTCTAATTTAACAAAAGCTGTCACACTACCATCGGAATAATTATTGTTAGTAGTAGCATAAAATTTGTAACCGGGAATATTATATTCATTAATTTCAAATATCATATCAGGTAAATTTGAAAAAGTATCAAACCAGTATATCAAAGTTTTGCCTCAAACTTCTTATGTTTTGATGTAAAATAAAAAATCTGCTATTCATCTCTGCAATTTCACTAATACTACTTTCATTAAACAAATTTAAATTATAACTATTATTATTTCTTTTAGTAGAAAAATTATTATTAATAAGATCATTTATAAAAAAAATTGTATTACTTTGCAACTATTTTTTGCAGGTCTTCGAATGATGTAATATAAATAATCTTTCCACTTCCACTATTTTTTCATATTAAAAGCAAAATTTGCAAACCATAAATATTCATAATTCAGTTGTTTTTTCATTTTCTTAGCTTCCAAAAAAAGCGCCTGCGAAAATCTTGTAAAGCTGTGATTAATATAAATATTTTTCTTTCTCGCATCTCCAATTATTGCAGAATTTATTTCGTTTTTTTTTAGCAGCTTTCGCTTTCATAATTTTTTGTTTAACACTACTATTTGTTAAATGTACACATATTATATTCTGTTTGTTGTTGTTTTTGTATTTTATATTCTTAACGTAACATATTTCAATGATATCATCCTTAACATCTAATTTCAAACCATGCTTAAAAATTTTTGTTGTTATAGATAATGCATTTGAATATCGACATTTGTAGCACCGCAAATCTCTCTAATATTGTTTTTCTCTTTTTGGTTTATCCAATTCATTTTACTCTCTAAGTTATTTATTTTGGTTTTTAATGTTTTATTTTCTTCTTTCAGCTCACTTACTTTAGAGAGAAAATTGTTGTTTATTTTTTTCAAATCCAATATTTCTGAGTATAACATTTGTAGCGTTACATCGTTTGTGTTTAATGAATCTAAAATTGAGATATCATTGTTGTTTGTATTATTTATTACTGCAGATGTAGGTGACAAATTCAATAAATATTATGTTGACATCGGTGTTAATGCTGAGGGTGTTGTTGTCGCATTGCCGTCGGTAGAATTTGTTAATGTTTTTGCTAATGTATGCGTATCATTTGGTAATTCATATAATGACTTTCGCCTGAGATGATTACATTTGCTGCATCTAAATTTATTGCCGCTTGTTTTAAAAAATTGTAAATCATCCTCTGTTATATTAACACAATCGCAGTGATAAAAGTTCATACAATCTGAGCATAAAATTTTGCAGTTAGACTACGCTCAATTTTTTTACAACAAATATTGCAAATCATTTTCATTAGTATATATATATTCTTTCTTTTCTTTTTTGTTTCTATTTTTTTTTTTTCTTTTCTTTAACTAATATTTTGTTATATTTTAATTTCATAAATAATCAGTTAAATCAATTTATAAATTAAAGTAAATAAATTTAAGTTATAGTTCAATTATTAAAGAAAATTCAATTTATACTTAATTAATACATTCATAATAATAATCCAAATATAAGTTGGTAAACAACCACACCACTCCATATCCCTCGCACCTACTAATATATTATTTTTTATTATCGTTTTTCTAATATTGGCTGGAAGCACCAAAATGTTTTATCACAAAGCTTTTATCACAATGTTTCTAGATGTAAAAAAAAAAATAAAACAGCAATTTTTCAAATAACTCAAATTCAATTATTTATTTCTTAATTTTAATAAAAAAAACTCTTAATTATATAAATTTACTTAATTACATCAATTACAATTCTAATTATTTTCATTCTTAACCTTTTTTTGGCAGCGACTCGGTAACGATCATATTATTCCTTATTTAATATGATGAACAAAATGTTGATTATGGTTATGGTGCAGGTCTTGGGTTTTTATTAGGAGTAAAAGATTTCGTTCAAATTACAGTTAAAAGGTAAAAAAAAAAATATATCTAAGAAGTTCACTGACCTTAACAGTAACGAATTACATTTCATTATATAATAAAGTAATGATAATCGACATGAGAAAGTACATATGATCATAGTATATAAGAAATATATCCAAAAGCGATGGTTAGAAATTAATTAAAATAATATATTAGCCTATTACGATGACATCTGGTGACGAATAGAATTAAGAATAAAGTTAATTAACTATTATAATACCAGAATACTATGTGTTACAATTATGAAATAATAACAATAATTGCCTTTAGTAAAAAATAGAAAGAAAATTTCGGTAATTATTGATAATTAAAAGTAAACATTAAATGCAGCAGTAAAAAGGTTATTTATATGAATTAATATTAAAAAATTATATGAATATTACAAAGTTATCAAAGTTATCTTAATAAAGTAAAATTATATAATTACAAAAGAAGAAAGGCAATATAAATCAATAAATGGCAACAATTCAAGTTCGGCAATTATTGGTAAGTTTTACATAAGAAATATAATAATAAATATTGGTTTATTTTTAGCTGTTGATTGTTGATTCTTTAGATGTTGAATGGTGAATGATATGGACCAAAGATGACTTCAGATAAGTATATTTATTTGGTTGACAATGATTCTTTGTGATGTGTTCTTGTATTTTCTTTTTTAGGTGCAGGGCGACTAAACAAATAATAATAATAACAGTTGAATATTCCATATTCCATAAAAACAGTTATCGAATATGGAATATGTTTTTATACAGTTAAAATATTCCATAAAAACAGTTGAATTTGGCAGTTTTCTTGACATTTTAATAGTAAGTTAAAGATTTTCCACATCATTCTAAGAATCTAGTTTATTAATAAGAATAGTTCTAACAGTCTTTTATTTTTATTTATTTCTTACCTTAATTCCATTTACAATTTCGTTATAAATTTTTTTAAGAGCTTATACTACAATATAGGATTTACAACTATAATTTATTTTATTTATTAAGACTAGAATTATATTATAATTGAAATGGTATGCTAAAGAAAATGGCAACTAAAAACCTGACTCTTTATTAAATTTAAAACTAGAAAACTTAGCTCACTTATCAACTACATACTAATCTACAATCGCTTTAATGACCGGATTATTAGAATAACAGCTATTTGGAAAAGCTGGATGCAATTTATCTATTTCTTGTTCAATTGTGTTAATATTATCAATACTATGCAAATTTTTAATGGAAAATTAAAACGGTTTGTTGTATATTAACTTTAGGATAGGGTTTTGTTTTCTTTGCAGTAGTGCAATATTAAATTTGGCAGCATTTTTCCAACATTGAAAGCGATACAGAAGTATACTACGGAAAATCGTTTTAAAAAGAAGCACTTTATTGTTTAGAATTAAGTGGGATTTTTTATTTATTAGTGGGTAGTCGAATATATTAGTTTATTATTATTTATAATATTCGATATATAAGTTTGTTTTATCGATTGCTTTAGTTAAATGCAGTTTAAAATTAAGTTTTCTATCTAAATTGATTCCTAGGTATTTTATGTAACCATTTCTCTTATTATTTCTGTATTACTAAAATTTAAATTTCTGCTTGATAAAAAATTTGATTTTCTCCTTTTGGTGAAATAAATCGCTTTGATTTTTTCTTCATTGACTTTAATGTTCCATTTATTGTAAAAATCTTGAATACGCTTGAAACCATTTTCACGATTTCGTATTATTTCATTTGGACATTGAATGCAGATAGAAGTGCTGTATCGTCAGCGAAAAGTCCTAATTCGCAATTTGGGGTTTTAGGAATGTCAGATATAAATATGTTGTAAAGTGTAGGGGACAGTGAAGAGCCTTGGGACACACCGACAAGAATATTTTTAATTTCAGATTTCGCTGATCTTGTTTTCGTAAAATTTTCTATTTTGCACAAAACATTGTATAATTTTTATTATATATATAGGAAAATTTAAAACAAGTAATTTGTGTGCCATACAAAATCAAAGGCTTTTTCTGTATCGAGAGTGATCATACCGGCTGAGTTTTATTCTTGAAGTTTTCCTTAATGAAATTTTGGATCCTGCATATTTGATGAGCGGTAGAATGTCGAGAACGGAAACCAATTTTTCAATAGAATCCTTCACATTATTAGAAGTTAAACGGTCGCTAGATGAATTGGATGAAGTATTTTGAATTGCAAAAAACTCTGCCAAAGCTGTAGCTTTTTCTAGATCAGGGGTTAAGTATTTGTTTCCAAGAATTAATGCTGTCATTTTGGTTTTTCGTTTTTTTAATATTTTTGTCAAATTCCAAAAAGGCTTGCCCGATTTTTCTAAGGATGACAAAAATTAATTTTAATTTTTGTTTCTTAACTCTAATAAATCCTCTTTAATACAATGAGTATAATGGTTATAAATACTTTTATGCGCCTGATTTCTGGTGCGTTGCCATTTACGGCAACGGCGTTCAGTATTTCTTAAGGCTATTAAATATTTTATAAACTTTGGAATTTCCGGTTGGTTACTTTTATAAACTAAAAGTTTTGTTGGTACAATTTTAGAAATGGTATTCAATACACAGCTATGGAACTGATCTACCATTTCATCTATATCAACTGGAGGATTTACATTTGTTTTATTTATAATTAGTAATTGAAGATTAGAAAGGAATTAATAAGCTCGTTATTAAATGTTTTCCAATTGGTTTTCTTGAATAATTAAATTTTGGGCGGTTCTTTCCTGCTTACTTCATTGCTTATTTTAAATAGAACAGGTAAATGAACAAGAATTTAATTCATTGACAGTGTAAGGATCTTTCAATTTATTGACTACATTAGATAGCATCATGTCTAGAGTAGAAGGCTTTTGCTTGGAGGCTACTGGAATATATGTAGATGATGATGGACATAGTAAATTATAGCTGCTGTTACAAAGCTTTTGGTTTAATATTTTTCCCCAAATGTTATTTCTTAAACAGTTCCATGATATATATGCCTACTATTAAAATTACCTGAAATAATAAATTATTATTTGCTAACCAAGTTTATGTTATATGGGTATATCTACATTATATTTTGTTAATATGTTAAAATATTCTATTTTTTTGTTGTTGATCTAGCATTCCAAAATAATAGATTTACATTGCTGAAATTATTACTCATTTTTACATATTATTATTTAAATGCTATTTCTGTTACTAAATTAAGTTACTTTTGTGTTCTACTTACTCATACGAGTAAAAATCTCTCTAGAAATGTCAATTATTTGTTCAAATGTAAATGTATCATTCTCATTACATCTATTTTTAGTACTGTTATTAAGAGTCTTAATGTTATTTACTGAAATATTATTGTTAGTATTATTATAATTTGTGGCTCCGAGGTAATTACTATTGTGGTTTGCTGGCTGCCGATAAATGTCAGATGATTTAGTTATCAATTCTGGATACTGTGTTGAGTCTCTTACATTAAAAATTGTTTGACGCTGAAGTTGAATTTTTTGAACACGTGTTTTATAACTGTTATTTTTCCTTTTTAACGGCCGCATTAAATGTTCATATTTTATTCTTTCTGGACGTTGTGGGTAATTGATTTTGTGTTGACCTTTGCAGTTTCCACACTTTAATATTTGTAAGTCCGCTTCTTTACTAATTTCCGGACATTCTTTCGTGTAGTGTTTCGCAGAAAAGATTCCACAGATAGTGTTTAGGTGACAGTAAGCTCCTCCGTGACCAAGCGTTTGACAATTAAAACAGATAACGTGACCTGTGTGTTTTTATTGCAATATTCCCATTTTACAATTCTGTGGAAAATAGCTTTTATTGTGGTGCGCAGATCGTTCAATTTTATGGAATTTCTTTTTATATACACTATAAAATTTTGGTGATCCAAATATCGAGAGCATTTAACATTCATTGGTATGACATCAATACAATCAACATTCGAATTCTTTAGTTCGTCGAAAGTTCATTAACTTTTACAGATTTATCCAATCCATATAGCACTAATTTTGTTAGTTTGCTCAGGCGATCCTCATTGGTGAAAGACTTCCATTTTTTATCCTGATCGGTTAGAGAATTATTATAAGAGACCAGAGATTGGTACAAATTGTAAAATTGTTCTATATTGTTGGAATAAAATTTAGTGAAACAAATTTTGGGTTTAATGAAAGTTATATATTTTATTTTATAATTTTTAATTTTTGATTTTTATTGTTTTTATTTTTTTATTTTTAAGAATTAAAAAGTATACTCTAGGAATACTAAATCGATGATCGATTGAAACGGTCTTTTGATTTTGAAATAATGAATAAAAAATTGAATGAAGATAATGAATGAAGATATCCTTGTAAACTATACGTTCAGATAGCTCTACAGTTGTACCCAAATCCAAATCCTTCGAAATATAGTACATTTTTTAAATTTTACTTCCAACTCTGCTATTAACTCCAAGAAGAGCCGTGTACTATGGTAAGCGGGTACTCTATGGTCTGTTATTTGAAGATTTTTGAACATTGTCTGTATGGCATAAAAACAAAATATTTTTTCATTATCTGTTGCTATAAGTTTAGGTTAGAATAGACTGATTACTTCTAGCAAACATTGTAGTATGTTTAAATATGACTTTTATTGAATCTGTTTCATAATAGCTAGTTTTGAGAATTTATCTTAACATGTTAAAAAAATTAATTTTTCCGTCATAAATATGTCTAGATGCAAAATTTCGCCTATTTCTTTAGGAATAAGTGCTCCACTAATTAATTGACTTAAGAATTTTACATTCTTTTCTGATTCTTTTTAACATTTTTTTAAGTCCGGAAAAAAATATTTTTCTAAAATTTGCGTTACATTTTCTCTGAAAGACCTGTCAGCCCTATTATGTTCATTTACTGTTATGTCGATTTAATCATTTGGATTAGAAATATCAATACATAATCATTTTTTCACTATGTTTAATTTTCACTGATGGAAACAAGTTTGTCCTAAATTTAACAAACTTGTTAACAAACTGTTTAACAAGTTCGTCCTAAATTTGCTCAAGAATCGTTAAAGAACGATGAAGTCCATTAACAACATGGAGATTTATTGCTTCTTTTAAGAAGTGGGGAATGTGATCTTGTTTATTGGCAGTTATGACGCGGCTGAGTCTATCTTGAAAAATAATCTTCTTTTTATAAGTGGGGTTTCCGTTGAAAATAATTACCTTTTTTTTTCTTTTTCCTAAGGGAGGTGGGAATCTCCCAAAGACCCCAAGAATTCAACCTTGGTAGTGTGAGATACTTAATGACTAAACCTACCTCCTTTAGCCAATATAATGGGATGAAACCTTGACCTGCTAACGCACTATATTCGTTAGGGAGTAGAGATAGGAAAAGATAGGACAACAGGATTTGGAAACATTAGATTGGGAATGGGATGGTAAGGAAATAATAAATCCGCCTATTATTATTATTTGTCAAATGCTTACTGAGTGTCAGATGCTTACTGACTAAGGCCAACTTCACTTTTAGCCAATATAATGGGATGAAACCTTAACCTGCTAACGTATATTGACCTGTATATTGGTTAGGGAGTAGAGATTGGAAAAGATAGGACAATAGGATGCGGAAACATTGGATTGGGAGTGGGATTGTAAGGAAACAATAAATCCGCCTATTATTATTATTTTTACTAACAGTGACAATAGCCGCTACAACAGTTATAACATGCAGTAGTATATAGCACATGAGATAACTCTTGAAGGCAACTCCTATTGTCACTGTAGGAGCTATTATTATTGATATTAGCATTACATATTAATATATAACCTTTTTTACACGATTAGAAGCGTCAACCTCTTCTTTGTCCAAAGAATTTTCACAGTTTTAGAATGCATACTCGCGACATTGCCATTAAGATCCCTTAGATATTTGGTTAAAGGTTTCGCTATTCTGGCGTAGTCTCGAATAAAATGACTGTAATAGCCTGCAAGGCCTTGAAACGCGCGAAGCGTTTGTAGCCTTTTGGGTTCATCATATTTAAGGATGTTATTGACCTTGCTCGGAGTAGTTTGTATTTCTTTTCCATTTAAGATAAATCCTAGAAATTCAACCTCTTCCCTAAAAAATTCCTAACAAATTTTGACGAGTTTGATGTAGGTTAGTAGGTCAAAGACTTATTTTAATTGTATAAGCGTGGGTTATTAACTTATAAATTCTAGTAGGAAGTGAAGGTTGTTTGTACTGTGGAAGTTGTCAGGCAAGGTTAATGAACTGAACAATGGATTTTATATAGGTTATTCTTGGTTATAAGCATGGGTTGTTAATTTATAAGTTCTAGTAGGAAGTGAAGGTTGTTGATACCGTGGAAGTTGTCAGACAGAGTTAGTGAACTGAACAAGTTTATCATATTTAGGTTTTTCAATAAATTTATTTATACTTTATAATAGGATATCATACAAATAGTAAGCAAAAATTTATTTTTTTTAAGTCAAATCAAGTTTGTTTTTATTGCGGAAACTCATATGCTTAATAAAATATACATATGTAGGTAAAGGGAAATATAAAAGAAACGAAAAAGAAAAACATTCATTGGTACTTTTGGATATCAAGATTTAAAATACAAAAAATAAAAACGTTAACAAGAAGGTGTGTAATCCATATTTAGTTCTTAAAAGTTGTTTTTATTTATTTAAATAGTAAGAAGCTTTTAACTAAAAAAGCTTTTATGCGATGCGATGCTCAGCGATGATCAGATTCTTGAAATAGTAAAACCAGCTTTTTCTATACGTCTTTGAAATCTACTTCTATCACGTGCGTATTCCTCTCAATGACCTTTTCGTGCTGATCTGTATGTGTGGGGCTACATGTATAAAGTGAATTTCTTGTCTTAAGTAGAAGTGTACTTTTTTAGTTTTGTTATTTAAATTCATATCGTGCAAGTATGAAAATTGAAGATTTTAATTTAAAATGTTTTCTTTTAAAAGATACCTGTACACATTACAACAATTTTTAACTGCACATATAAAACTGTTGTTTGATAAGTGCATAGGACATGTTGATTTATAATTATCAATCTTTAGTAATGAATTTTTTTGCACACATATTTCATGTTACATAATAATTATGTGACAATAAAGTACTGGAAATAAATAGAGGTTGCTGTCCCCAAACTCCCGCTAAACAAAATTATTGGAACCTTATTTTGTAACTAACTCTAAAATCCTTCCTAATTATTTTGTTTATATACATATTTCATGTTACATAATAATATGTATTGCATACATATTTCATGTTACTTAATAATTCTGAACCCTTTTCGATATATGAGGAGTTAAAGATATTTTAGCGACTTTTCATAAAAAAATCTATAACTTTTGAACGGCTTGCTATGCGGAGATAAAAAAAATTCGTTTTGTAGAGTAAGTTGCTTCAATTTTAGTTTACTAATGGTTTCCATATCATAATAGTTACAAAGTTGTGAAGGTTAAAAATGAAGAAATTGTGTTTAATTAAATAATTAGTACCTAATAACTTTTTTTCTATCTCTAACCGTTTTTGATATGAAATATATAAAAGTGTGTTATAACACACAAAATGTGCTAACACACTTTTCTATAGTGACTGAAAATAACACAGCGATTGAAAATAATTTAAAATATCATGGTTCTTCAAACGATGTAGAACTTTTTGAAAATTTGTATGAAAAATGGAAAAAATTTTTATGAAAAATATTTTTATCAAATTCACACACGTCTTGTTCGAGTTCATTTTCATCAGATGCTTTGGAATTATTACTAGAAAGACTTTCTTCCTCCTGATTGAGTTTCTGAAGATTCTCGTATTTTTCTAAAACATCCAAAAATAATTCCTCTTCATTGTCTCATTATCAGTCGTCAAAAATGTCTAAAACTTTTTCAATATCTAGATCTGTTAATTTGTTTGGTTGAAATTTCTTTCGTGGATTTTCTGAAAGTTAGATATACTTCTATATAATTCAATTCATTATATTCAAAGTATACAATGTTGCATTTGGCAACATTTTAAGTCAGTGAAATTTATAATCCTTTGAGAACACTTGTTGACATATGGAAATATAATTTTAAAGCATGTTTTTACATAAGAATATGTGTTTGTAGGCATGAAATATATTAAATCACTTCAATTTACATTCATAGTGTAAAAAAATTTTTTTTTATGATTCAAACTATTTTATCTTCTAAGTCCCAGTCCACCAAAGAAGAAAACGAAAACTATAAAAAGAGTTAAGCAATACATCAAGACGTGTTTTACGATCAGCTATTGCAGGTAATGGTTGGTTTACGTGGCTGGTCCTGTCAACCGCGGCAAGACGACAATTAGCGCGTTAGCACCGTTTTGCTACCATTTGCGTGACCACAAGGCTTATGTTTAGGCTATAATGGATTTAATTTCAGATCCATTTCGCGGCATTCAGGAACCTTAACATTTCTGCTGGTTGCTAGACGCTACATCGCTAAGATCGTTAAATTCATGGCTAGCCAGAGCTGCTCTTGTGACCCTGGCCAGCGCTGGGCATTTACACGTAAAATGTATAATGGTTTCTTAATATAATGGAATACACCTAGTGCTCTGGCTATGTCCCGCCGAAATAGCTTCAATAGGTTGTCCGTTCTTTTGTTGTCGTACGTCGGCCATATTTTCTTGGTCGTACGGCATGAGGTTAATTCTTTTCATCTTCTTTTCGCTAGGGATAAAAAGTATAGAAAGATTTCCCTTTTGACGCTGTTTAGTAGTGGATCCACCTGTTCTTCCAGTGGATCAGATTCCAAGCATTCAGATTGGAACCACTCTTTGCTAATTCATCAGCATGTTCATTTCCTGTGATGTTCCTATGTCCCGGAACACACAGTAATGTAACATTGTGTTGATAGCTTATATTCTTAAGCTAGTCAGAGCGTTTTTTGACAAGCTTAGATGTTATCATCGCAAAGTTAAGAGCCGCAATTGCTGCTTGGCTATCAGTGACAATGTCAATGCTTCCCCCCAAAGAAGTATTGCTCCTAAGTATTTGGCATGCTTTCCAGATTCCTAGCATTTCAGCTTGAAATAGACTGGATTTATTGGGAAGTATGAAAGCATGTTCTATTTATAGACAGCAGCACCGACAGTCTGTGGAATCTGGCAGATCCCAAGCTGTCAAGCTTAGAATACTGCTATGTCCATAAGGTTTTGTGCGCCAGTGCCAATTTTTTCTGAGTCTGACCACACTACAACAGGTTAGAAATTTTATATGGTGGTCAGCTAGGAGGAGATAAAGAAGTGCATCTAGTGCATTACTTGGGGTCCATCTCAACGCATCCGTAATGCTTATACATGCACCTCTCTGTATATTACCAAGTTTGGCTCGAATATACCTACTCCTTCTCCAGCGCTGGCCGCCAGTCTAAAGATCCGTAGGTAAGAATGGGACGTACTATAGCTGTGTACATAAATAAAGCCATTCTTGGCCTTAATCCCCATTTTTACCTAACATTTTTCTACAAGAATACAGGGCTACACAGGCCTTTTTGGCTCTTTCTTCACTATTAAGTCTCCAGTTCAGTTTCGTATCAAGTTCCACTCCTAGGTATTTGACACTGGGAGCTAAATTCATATATACACCATTTAGTCTAGGCTTGGTGAATTCCGGTATCTTTGTTCTGTTTGTGAATAGCATTAGATCGGTTTTGTTCGGATTGACGCATAGGCCACATCCATTAGCCCATCTACTAACCCTTCTTAAAGCTCTTTCCATAATTACATCACCATAATAGTGGTGATAACACCCCACCCTGGGGTGTGCCTCTACTTACTCTTCTAGTAATTTTATGGTTGCCAAGTTCCGATTGCATCTCTCTTGATTGCAGTATATTAACAATCCACTGACTAAGGACAGTTTCTGCCCCTAGTTCTTCCAGTGAATTCTGTATGGCCGCTACATGCACATTATTGAAGGCCCCTTCTATGTCTAGAAAGGTAGCTAATGTATATTCCTTATACTGAATCGATTGTTCCACGTTCCGCACTGGTCACTCAGTGCAGTCTCTGTTGACTTGCCCTTACAATAGGCATGTTGGTACTTACATAGCGGAGTACTGTCTAGCACTCTTCTAAGTTCTAACTCGAGTGTTCTTTCGAGAGTTTTCAATAAAAAGGATGATAGACTGATTGGTCTAAAATCTTTAGCGGTTTCGTTAGCTTTTGGTATAAAGATGGCATTCACCCGGTCCCATTGCCGGGGAATATGACCAAAAGTGAGGCTGCTCCTCAACAGCTTAGTAATTAATTGACCTACAGGCCCCTTCATTTCTTGCAGCATTTTTGGAAAAATACAGTCTAAGCCTGCAGCTTTGTATGGAGCGAAGTTATCAATTGCCCAGGCAACGTTTTCCTCCGTTATAACTGAGTTAACCCTTTCGTCAGGGCCACTTCGAACTCTAGTGTCAACCGCTTGGTTAATCACATGGTTGTACTCAATGCGCCATGGAAAATGGGTAGACACTAAAAGATCTAGGATTTCAGCGGCTGAATCAGTTCATTCCCCTTCACACAGTTCTCAGGAAGGAAGGATTGGAGTGTTCTCTAGATAAGATTCTGCTATGTCCGGCTGAGTCTTTAGTACTTTCAATTGATTCACAATAATCCTTTCATGATTGGGTTTTAGCCAATCAGATTGATCTCTTATATTCCCTAAGTTGGTCCTTATAGAATTGCCACTTATTCTGCCTGTAGCAGATATTGTAGACGTCTGTAGTCTCTTTTCTTAGGTTTCTTAAGTTCTCATTCCACCAGACCGGATATATCTTTTTGCTACGCTTAATAGGACATGCCACTTTCAATGAGACCTCCATGGCCCTTGAAAACATGTCAGTTCTCTTTTCTAACTCATTTTCAGTTGCGATATCTGAGTTAGCTATTACCAAAAGTTTTGTTCTAGCTACTTTTTTGTATTTCCCCCAGTAAGTGTATTTCGGTAATCCTGGGGTTTCTGTAGGGCTTGAGATTTTCAGGCTTAATATTGATATTGAAGAGAATCCAATTGTGGTCCGAAAAAGACCTCTTCTCGGAAACTATCCATTTCTCTATATTTAGGATTTCGTCGTTACTAATACATGTAATATCTAACACATCTGCCAAACCTGGAAAACCATCCGAGCTAGGAAATTTGAAAGTGGGGTTTAGGTTGCTATTTAAAATAAAATCAAATAATGACTCACCTCATCCATTCGTTTCCGAGCTACCCCATAGAGTATGCTGTGCATTAGCATCACAGTCTGCGATCAATTGTTACCAACTACCAACTGCTGAAACCGAGGCGGTGGAGCACATTGTTCCGCCGCATTCACATTGTTCCGCATCTCCAGTTTAAAAACTGTCAAATCTTCATAACTAAAATTAGAACAGAGATGTGCACTTAAATGTTTTTTAACCAGAATACAAGTTCTTGGCTATAGAGAATATAATTCTTGTAGAATAGATCATAGTTACAGCTGTTTAACTCTCTAATCTTAGAGGCGTTAACCCATGATTCTTGAATGAGGGCTATATCTAAGTATCCAGCGATTGATGCAGTGGTTGACGCATAAGGGAATGAGAGGTCTCGGCTTCGATTCCTGATTGGGTACAATAATTATAATATAAAAAAAAAATTTTCATATATCGCAATATATAAATACTTAAATATATCACATAATATCTCGTACACCCCACATTCCTACCAGGAAACAGTGGTTATAGCTACTTGGCACGTTTTTGTACCTCGGTAACTGTATATAAATAAATAAATAAATATATCTAAGTACTCCTCACCTAGGAGAACTAGCAGATTATCCGAGACTTCGATTGCCTTAGGTTAATCTGCACCATCCGCATCGTTTACCTCACAACGAGCTGCTGTAGACTCCTTGTATATTGCCAAGTCACCCAGCAGCCCGCTTGCTTCGTCCAGGTCGTCTACGTCTGGACTCCTTGGCTTGAATATTTTTAGTTTGGGTCCAGAGGACCCAGACTGTCCTCACTGATAAGAAGGAGAAACGATATACTGTTTTTCTGCAGTTTATCTGACAATTTCTCCTTCGTTATCACCCACCAGTTCCCCATTGGAACCGTCGGGTTATGTAATCGGAGACACTCGCGGAGCTTTCCCCCGCTTATCTCCATTCTAGGCAACCAGATACGGGCTCTAGGCCTCCCAGGGATTTTGCTAGCTGGGAACACTCCAATTTTGGCTTACTCCCCAGCATTGCTAATCTTAGCAATGCTTTTGCTAAAGAAATTCAAGCAGAACTGATCCTTGCATCTGATTACCCTGTAGCTCCTGACTACGTCGGATGAATCAAAGCAAAGGAGTTGTCGTCATGTACCTCCTAGGATAAACTCATTGACGATCTCGAAAAGTTTCGCCTCAAGCTTGATCCACAGATCATTGGCAACTTTCCTGTGACTGGCTCTCTCGTTGACAACTGCAACACATAAAATGTCTTTTACAATATCATTGTAATTTTTATGTGCTACAGTTTTCGAACTGATATGTAAATTCATCCTAGGCACCTTAGTTCATTCTGTGCCAGGACTGGTCCCAACCTATGACCCATTCCTTTTAGACGAATCTTTTAGAATTATGGGATTCATACAGTCGCATAATCTCGCTATATTTCTACTTGTCTTCTGGATCCCTTTCGTTAACAATACCTTTGGCTTCGTTCTGGGCTATCTTGCCCAATATGAATTTAACTTTCTGGTACTGTTTCTGTAAAGCCGATCCAGAGCTTCTACTCGACTTCTTTTTAGTAATGGAAATACTATGACTGGTATTTCCACTACTATTTGAACCTGATGGCTTTGGAGAACTATGCAGGTGCTTCCTCCACCAACAGGCACTATAACTTTTGCAGGACCTTGGCTGAGTCCTGGTTTCGTTGCTGAATAGGTACTCTGGCTGGTACCGATAATAGTCTACTAACTGGAGACAAGTATCTTATCTTCAGAAGATGAGTTGATGTTTGTTTGTTTTTTTATGTTTCTTTTTCATTTTTGTTCCCACGAGTTTGGCGAGAAAGGACGGTCGACATATGCAGAGCTCCCGTACATATGCAAGGCTGCTTACAATGGAGTGGCGCCTGGTACCCCAAGGAGACCGTTAGCGATACCATCTTTATACACTTGATATCATTCAGGCCTCGGCACGGTTTACTTTCACACCTTGGTTTGAGTGTACACCTATAATCAGCCAATTATCTGTCTCCAAAAACAACATCTAGAAAATACATTATCAGCTTTTGCAAACACCTTAAATAAGCAAGTAATTTTAGATTCAAAATGGAAAGTTGGTATTACTGATATATATATAAATGATTTTATTTCAAATGCATATGGAACAAACCCGGAAAGAAGAATTACAATTCATATCGGAGGTACAGAAGTTAAATATAATAGTATTGCTTCAACATACATTCCATGCAGATCTGAACAAATTAATATTGTGATTGGAAAGCATTTGCTTTACCAACACTAATACAAAATATACAACAATTTGATGGATATATAAAGACAGAATGTGAACGTCAACTTGTATTGTATGGACAAGGTAAAAGGAAAGAAGAAAACCTATAAAAAAACATTTCAATAATAATTTACATTTTTATACGTCAAAGCGACGTAAAGTTAGTAGCAAAAGGAAACAAAAGATATTTTAAAATAATTATGAGTGTATGAAATCGGAGTTGGATGTATTTAAAACACAACCCGTTCAGTGAAGTATATTGCATTCTGAAGAAGTTTTCTATAACCCCATTGCTTCTCTAGATAATCCATCAGTCATAGAATTTGTTTCATTAGGTCATGGTGATACATATAGAGACTAATCTTCTACATATCTAAAATTAAAAGTACAAATTTTGAAAAAAAAGATGGAACGCAATGGAAGAAAGATAAAGACAAAAAAAACTGATGGAACTGCTATACAACAACCAAGTGTAGTTAATAATATATTACACTTATTAATAAATGATCGAAATGATTTGATCGGAAAATGTCAACATGTCAAATAGTAAAAATAATAATTGTAACCAGTGCAACAAAAAAATTAATGTTAGAACGAATAATGGTATCCAGTGCGATGGAGACAATGGTTTTGTAGTCAATGTTCATCATTGGACATTGAAGTCATCCGAGAATATTCGCAAAATATCGTAAAAATTTGGTTTTGCAAACAATGTAAATTGAAGCGCCAAAAAAGAAAATCAGCATCCACATCATTTTTAACCACACCAATTATCGAAAAGGGAAATAGAGATTCAGAAGTTACAAGTGATTTTCAAGTAATAAATAGTAAGCTTGAAACTATCATCAATATGATGTTGTTTACAACAGAATAGAACTGGAAAAAATAAAACAATCTCAGCTAGATAATCAAATCGAAATAAGCGGTTTATCAATTGATATTCCTGAAGAAAATTCAACTTCAATCGTTAAACAAATTGGGGAAAATGTTGACATATTTTTGGATTCTAAAGATATTATGTGTATTTACAAAGTGGATAAGAAAAATAATAATAAAACAGGTGAATCAGGTAATGTAATAGTAAAATTTGTTGATGAAAAAGTGAAAAATAGGTTAATGATTGCTACAAAAAGAAAAAAATTGAAAATGAATATATTTAGTGAAAAAATTTTGCACACTGAACAAAATGGACAGGGTAAACAAACTTCACAGAATAGCAATCCTATTTTTATTAATGAAAGACTTACAAAATATTTCAGCTTATTATTTAAAAAGATCAGGGATTTAAAAAGAAATAATACAATTGAGTTTGCATGATTTAAAAATGGCAAATTGTTCATAAGAAAAAACTCTTCTTCTAAAATTATAAGAATTTTACAGGACAGGGATTTAAATGTCGAATGAAATTTCATATGATTTGTCTCTTAACACCAATGTTAGAACCAACTTGCTTAGTATTAATGAAGTAATTATAAAAGAAAAAAATTCACTGAAAATCCTATATTTAAATGCAAGAAGTTTAAAAAATAAAATAAACAAAATAACTTTTCTATTTGATTCTATTGAATACACTATTCACTTTATTGTTATAACAGAAACTTGGGTCGCAGACATAGACCTTGCCATAATTAACAGTAAAAACTACTCCAAAGTATTTTCATGTCGACAAAATAGAGCTGGAGGAGGTGCTGGAATATTTATTAACAACTGTTTGAAATATTCAGTACTTGATGTATATTACGATGAATACAATAGTATTGCTGGTATAAAAACAAATACAAACCAGACAGTATTTACTATTTCGGCTGTCTACAGGCCCCCAGATAATTCCGTAACACAAGTGAATAAATTTTTTGAAAAATTTGAATCGCATTTGGAAGATCTAAAAAATAAAAATTCTATTATAATAGGTGACACTAATTTTAATATTATCAATCACTTAGATAAAAATATAAACACTTACAAAACTATAGTTGAAACAAATGCTTTTTATTTTTGTAATAAAGCAGTAACGAGACCTGATTCCAATACTTGTTTGGATCATGTTTTAAAAAATAATCCAAAACTAGAGCTGGAAATATCGCTTTTTTATCATGATATTTCAGATCACCTAGGAATGTTAGTTGAATTGAACAATGTAATAAATGTAAATAAACAAAATAATGAAAAACAGATGATCAAAAAAATAAATTATAATTCTGTCAAAAACGGATTAAATGGCGCTGCTGTCAATGAAGTTACAATAGGTAACTTCATTGACAGCAGCGCGAATGAACTGACATCTAGATTAAAAAATTAAATAAACAAAGCTACCGTCTTAGTTAATTTAAATAAAAAAAGTAATAAATATTCAGCTCCGTGGATAGACAAAGAATGTATTGAATTAATTGAAATAAAAAACTATTGGTATAAAAAATTAGTACAAAATAATAATTATGATTATATTAAATCAAAATATAAGTAGTGGCTAAATAAACTAACAACAATTAAAAGAATAAAAAGAGAGAAATATGATACCGTGCAGTTTAGAAAAGCAGATGGGAATCCAAAAAAAAATTACCAATACATAAAGCATCTTATTAATGGACCCAACACACAGCAAAATGAACTTTTTTCCGACCTTTCTATTAATAAAGAAGATAAACTGAAAAAAATAAATAGTTTCAACTCATATTATTGTACAGTGGGAGAACATATGGCCAAGAATTTTAATACTATATATATTCCAAAATCTAGAACAAAAAGGCAATTCAAATTTAAATCAATTGATAAAAGCGGTACCTTAAAATTAATAAATAAAGTCTCGAACACGGCTTCGTCAGGAGCAGATGAAATTCCGCCTAATTTAATCAAGTTCTGCAAGGAGGAAATAGCTGAACATATTAAAAATCTAATCAATTTTTCTTTACATCAAGCTGAAGTATTCAACATAATGAAAATAAACAGAGTAATTCCCATTTACAAGCTTTCACGAAATACTAACGACATCAATAATTTCAGACTAATATCTATCTCATCTCATCAATATTTAGTAAAATCATTGAAACGTATGTTAACAAACTACTTGTTGCATATTTAGAAAAGGCTGAATTAATGAATAGTAAACAATATGGGTTTAAAAGAAAATCTAGTACTCAAGGAGCTTTATTTGATGTGATTTCTGAAATGCAAGCAGGTATTGATGATAAAAAGAAAGTGATAACGATATTCTTTGACTTGCAGAAAGCTTTTGATTCAGTGGACAGAACTACATTATTAAGAATTCTTTTAGAGTGTGGAATACAAGGTAAAGAATACAAGTGGTTCGAAAATTATCTTAGAAATAGATTGCAATACACTGAGTGTGAAAAATTAAAAAGTGATAGTTATAATGTTTCATTTGGAGGGTAGTTCTCTTGGTCCAACGCTGCTTTCCTGCTATATTAGTGATTTGCTAAACATAAATTTAAAAAGAAAACCATTTATGTATGCATATGATCTGGCAATAGTTTATAGTGGTAGCTCATATGAATATTTGGAGGATGCTGTAAACCAAGACTTATCAGTTATTAGTGGATGGATGAATAAACATAAGTTGACTGTCAATACAAAAAAAACAAAATATATTATACTTAGAAATAAAACAAATTTAGATGTGAATATTAAGTTCAATGAATGCAAGCTAAAGAGGGTGGCCTCATATAAATATCTGGGGGTGACAATTGGTGCGGAACTGAATTGGAATTTACAAATTAGTGAACAACTAAAAGAAGCAAGAAGGAGCAGGTATTTTCAAACATATTAGTAAAAGAGTACCTCAAAATATGAAAAGAGCTCTATTCTACAGTATGTTTCATAGTACTATCACGTATGCTGTACACATATGGGGAAATGCATACATGAAAGATCTGAGCCTACTGCAGAAGATACAAAATAAAGCTATCAAAAATTTGTATGGGTCGACAAGATCGTCGTTGACAAGATCGTCAACAAAAACAATTCACAAGTTACATAATATTTTGTCTGTAGACCTACTTATGAAATATAAATTAGTAATCCAGATTCATCTCATGCTAAATTATAATATTAATACAAATACTGCGCCTACTTATAACTGAGAGTATCACCGCTACAATACAAGATCTGCTTCAGATATTAGAATAGTGTCATCAAATATTAGATTTAATGGGCATGATGCAGTTTACAATTTAGGCTATAAAAACTATAATGAATTACCAGTTGAAATTAGAAGTATTGATACAGTAGATAATTTTAAAAGAAAGTTGAACGAATTTGATTTAAATCAAATTTAGGAATTAATTAAATACATAATTAGAATATTGTTAATTTTTTATTCTTTTTTTCTTTCTTTTTTGTTTCTTTTATTAATACTTTTATCTTTTTGTCTCTTTATTAATGAATTTTATAGTTAATGAGTTGTATGAGTTTATTATATTTTTATTATTATTTTTTGTCTTTAATACATTGTGAATCGTTGTTTATAGTTTTTCCATTGATTATTTTTGCACTGAATTATTTTTAATATTATTATTTTTATATAACTATGTATACTCTGTACGAGCGAGTGAGCTCTTTAAGAATTGAATAAATAAATTAATAAATAAAAATAAAAAAACAATACAACGTTCAACTAAATGGAAAGAATATATCTCCATCAGATGGCAATTACCATTAGACAGCTTATATTGAATCATTATTAAATTACGGTACAGATGCGCTGGATGGGTGTGAGATAAGCCGAATATAGAAAAATCAGATAATGGAGGTTCAAAAGAACGTCAAAAATTATACCAAAATAGCAATGTAGTAGAACTTATGGGTAAACTATATCTAGATATTATGTTTAATCAACCTACACTTTTTATAAACAATGTTATTGTTCGAATTCTCCTAACACAAAAAAAGACAGAATTTTACGTATTTGCAGATGATTCTGACGAATCTCAACTGAAAATTTTAGAAGCTACCTTATTTATGAGTCATGTAACTATTAATCCTAGTGTTCTATTGGCACAAAATGCTGTATTGGAAAAAACTAACGCCAAGTACAATTACAAACGCGTAGAGGAAAACAGTTTTACAATTCCCCAATAGTTCATCAATATCACTTAATAATATTTTCATTGGACAGTTACCAAACACAATAATATTTTGTATGACAGAAAATGCAGGTTACTATGGAAAAGGATCAAAAAACCTATACAATTTTAAACACTTTGATATTTCACAATTTATATTAAACGTAAATGGAGTTCAAGTATCCAATTCAACAATTGAAACTAGTTTTTCCGAAGAAAATAATTGCCACACTAGAGCGTATAGTACACTTTTTTCAGGTACTGGAATTTACCATAATGATAAAAGACATCAGATAACAAAGCACCGGATTCTTTATACTAGCTTTTGATTTAAATCCAGATGCATCTGGAAATGAAGTGAGTCAAGGTTTACTAACCCAGGGTACAATTAGAATAGAGGTAAGGCTTTCAAAGCCCCTTGCATCAACACTAACTGCTATTGTTTATGGAGAATTTGATTCAAGCTTACAAATTGATAAAAATCTAAATATATTCACAAACCTACAAACACCATACATAAAAGTATAAATACGATACGATAAAATTAATAAAGAGCTCTCTCAAATACTAAAAAAATTTGATGATATTAACAAATAAAAAAACCAAAAAAGTATTTTTTCGAATTACATTAAAGAAACAACTGAACCATATGATTTTATTAATTTGATTAATGAACATCCTAGAAATAAGCAGCGTATTAAAATGTAATAAATACACAAGTAAATTTTTTAGAGAAGTTTTTGCTTTAGGTCAACTCCCCAAAATAACTAAAAATCAAACTTTTTTAATTGTAAACAACAGCATCAGGGACACATTGGTTAGCTATTTATATTCCAAAACATGGTTGTATTGAATATTTTGATTCGTTTGATAAAAAACCAGATAAATTAGAAATTTTAAGTTATTTAAAAAACCAATGTACATATAATTTTTAATGAAAAACAGTTACAAAGTAACTATTCAGACATGTGGATAATATTGTTCTGTTTATACGTGTTATAGACATATGCACGTGTTACACATATTCTCAATAAGAGCCATAAATTAAAAATTGCTGTTGGATTTGACTGTGAGTCATTTATAAATTTGCTAAGATAAATGTAAAAGACTGTGTTGAGAAATATCTGAAATTATGTGGTAAGTAACAAATATTAAGGTTACAAAGAGAAATTTATGTACCAATACAGCGGTTTAATGCACAATGTAATTATTCAAGCTTTTTTTTTGAAATTCCAGTAATTTTAAGAGAAAAAAATCTGTAATATTCTAAATAAAATAATTAAAATAAATCATAATACATAGTAACATATAACTTAGATTTATTTTTATTTCTACGTTTAGGTAGACAATTTTTTTTTAATTAAAATTATTTAAAATTATTAAATCATTAAAATAATTAGGGTCTCCTTGCTGCTTATATATATTCCAAATTTGAGCAAATTGATCTTCTTCTTCTTCGTCTTCCAATTACTGATTATTTATATTCCAAATTTGACCAAATTGTTCTTCTTCTCCTTCGTCTTCCTCTTCCAATTCATCTAACTGAAGAGGTAACATAAATTCTTCTGTTTCTGCTAACTCCTCATCTTCCACAGTGGATGTAATTTCATCATACTGAATCTGACTTTGTGTATTAACACAGTCAATTTCTTCAAACAGAAATGTTGTCGAATCATCTTGCATTTTTAGTCTTCTGTTCAACAAAAATCAGAATGGAAATGAATTAAATATACAAATAAAACCCGCTTATACTCATGCACAATAGTATAAAAGCAAAATATATTCAAACAAATGGTTAGTTGAAACCATGATTTGGTCTATTATTTTATACATAATAATTATTATCTTAATATCTTTAACATTTATAAAATTAGTGGACTAAATTATTTAATATAAATAAAATGTCAAGAGCCCAAATAGTAACTGAAATTACATAGACAGGCAAGACGTAAATTTCCTAGAAGAAAATTGAAACAAAAACGAATAAATGACACATGGTAACAAAAAATGCTGAAGATATCTTAATTGCCTTAAAATCAGTTATTAGTAGAGCTAAAGTCATACCAAAAAATATTCACTCTGATCAAGGTATAGAAATTTTTAATTCACGGTTTCACTATGATATATATATATATTTTTTTTTTACGAGGGTAGGTGGGAATCATCGAAAGACACTATAGTGGAACGAAAACGAGCACGAGTCCTCTATGAGTGTGTGGGACTTTTACCCGCTAAACACCACCTCCCTTCTTTTACCAAACAATAGGCTATACGACCTTTAGTATTAATGTACTGTCAGGTCAGATGAAGTTGAGTTAGGGAATGAAAATGATTTGAAATTGGCAGGCATATTGTGAACAAAGTTGTTAATATTCACCTTGAATCTTTGCACGTTGTAAATGTAATCATTACCAATTCTGCGGAAGACATGAGGTGGGTGATGTTTCAACATTCGCGATGTTCATACTACAAACGAATTTCCATAAGGCGAATTATACCATCTGGGAATTTGAACTACATAGGGGTGGCAGCAGAAGCTCTCCTTGTTTCTCTTTGGAATGCTTTGAGAGGAGGCATCAAAAGAGGAGGCTCGTTAGAACAAGAACCCAACCCTATGAGGTATCTATAAAACAGGGTAAGTCTTCCTATTGGGAGACGGAGACCGTGTGGAGAGAGCGTAGAAGTTAATTGCACATAAAATAATTATGGGGAAAATATTAAAAATTAAACAATTTGTTGTATTTAATTAATTTTTAAATCAATATAAAATTATTAATGTTGAATAATAGAAAAATTTTAAAACAGATGAACTACTAGTAAAAAAATAAATACTTTTACCAAAAAACTAATAAATCTATTTTATCACAACTCTATATTTAACGCCATTTTGCTGCACATAATAAACACATTAACTAATTACAATTTGCTTGAAGTGCGGTATTTTTCAATATCATCCGAATTAAAGCGAACATTTTTAAACAATAAAACATTATGTGGAAGAATATGAATAACTAAGTAATTTTAATAATTTTGAGTTCGCCTTTATAAAATTCACATTGCATTAAGAAATAATTTAGAGTTGTAAAAAGAAAGGAAAAAAAAATAATAACACTGTTCTTTCATTTAAGTTTTTACTTTATTTATATTCATGTGTTGGTTTACTAAAACTAAATTAACACGATTGAAAACACAAACACCATCTGCATTTGCTTAATAAATAACAACAATTGAACATATGGAATAATAACTTATGAAAACATGAAAAATAAAATAAAATTAAAATTAAATTAAAATCACTCTAGTTATGTACATAATGGAATATTAAACATTTATAAAAACAAAAAGTAATAAACGTTTGAATTAATTTAATTACACAATAAAATATTTAAACTTTTATAATAAATAACACATTTATTAATCACTTAACAATAAAATAATTTTTTCTTAAATATTATTAGTGACAAACAAATAATAATTTAAATTTTATTTTCTATTGAATTGAATTACAATTTACTAAATACTAATGAAATAATCATAATAATCATTAATCATATATTCCTATGTCAAAATATTATTCTATTCACAATATTAATCTATTCACAATAACTTTCGTGAATTATTGATAAAAAATCGATCTTTTTCTAATTTAATGTAATTATGTATATATAAATTTTATTTTAATGGATCAGTAATAAATAAATTTTTCTGGGTCAGTAACAAAAAAACTTTAAAAATGTTTTCTTTTCTAACATAATATATATAATATAATCTTTATTTTCAATATGATCAATAATAAATAAGTTTTAATCTATAAATAAATAAGAAAAAATTCATAAATCTAAGAAGCCAAATTTAAAAATTGTTATAATAAAATAAAGGAATAAAACAATTAATTATGAATAATATTAGCATTAATAATAGTAATAATTATAATAAATAATTTTATGAATTTTCTTTTTATGATTATGTAAATGTTATCATAGGAAATGCAATAAATTGTGATAGTAGATACTTAGTTTTCTTCGCATCACTTTATCTCCGAATAGCAAATTAGTACTACATTTTTTTACTTTTAATTTAAAAGTTACTTCTAAGTTAATTAATAAATTGTCATTATTAATACTGATTGCTGTTTCTGACCAATGTCATACTATATCTAATGAAATTCATAATTTTGTTCTCACTGACGTTTTGCTAAGAATTCATCAGCTGGAGAACAGTGCATGCAGGAATGATCTGTTAATTAACAATTTCCTTAAGTTAAAAATGAGTCGATGAGTGAAATTTTTATAATAATGAAATGTTGAGGTTGCATTCCAATACAATTTTAGCCAAATTTATCAACTCTTATTCTAACTCTATAAACTAGTATTCTTTCGAAAATATATAAAAAAACGCAATCTTTGTCTATAACACATTAGCCTGCAGAGCGACGATATTACTTGTCATTTATATGTCGGATAGTCTGCCTCACTCAACCCGTGTTTTAGTAAGACTTGCTACACAAATGAGAAAGGACGGTTGGATTCACCGAACAATAACTAAAAATGGGGGACTTTTTATTCAAAAAGAGAAAATGATGAGTTAGTTCTTATTTCATCTAAAGAGCAACTTATTAGTACGAATCTGAATCACTGTAATCCACTGGCAAACATTCACTCTGGTGTTGTTCAACAACTTTGATCTTATTATTTTCTTCTTGGTAACTCGCTTGCTTTAATCATATAAATTACAAATAAAAAGTATCATTCTTATTTTTTTTTTCTTTCTTAGATGGCAAGTTAGTTTCTTTTTTAAAATACATAGTTTTAATAAAACCCACACAATACTTAATGTAAAGCAACGCGCTGGTGTAAATATTTGTCATATTAATGCACGGAGTTTGTTACCTAAGATTGATGAACTGAGAGATATTTTCGTAGGGTCCCTGGTGGACGTTATTTTTGTTTTAGAGAGTTGGCTAAGGAGAGATATTATGGATGGTAGTGTTTCCATTCATTCATATCGAATCGTGAGATGTGACCGTTCTTTTCGGCGTGGTGGTGGAGTTGCTATGTTTTTAGGAACGGACTAGGAATTTCTTGCTGCAGTGGTTTATAGGCCACCAAACTGCAATAGCATGGATACATTTGCTGCTAAACTTTTCGATATTGCTCCGCAATATCATGACATTATCATAAGTGGCGACTTTAACTTAAATTTTGTTAGACCAAATACTATAACAAATTTCTTCAATAACACTCTAGAAACTTTGGATTTACTTATAGTTAACGACCAAGCAACACACTTTTGTGGTAATTCTGCTTCACTTCCTGATCTCTTTGTGACAGCGAATTTGAACAAAGTTCTATTCTTTAACCAGATATCACTCCCGCGAATCTCTGATCACGATTTAATATTCATAACATACGATTTTCAAATGTTTAGATCTGATGGGCGGGCATCATATTCATATTATGATTATAATAGAGTTAACACCGAATAACTATATCGATGTGCTGAATCTTTTAACTTAGGTAAAATTTCTCAGTTCCCTAATATCAATGACCAAGATCGTTTTTTGACCAATGCTCTATCCCAAAAACACAGTAATGTTCCTCTCATTACTAAAACAGCTCGGGATCCTAAGTGTCCCTGGTTTTCTACGCATATTATCAAATTAATTTGTGATAGAAATAGAGCATATGCTATGTGGAAGCGATATTGACACATGATTTATTCAAAGTACTACGTAACAGAACAATTAAAGCAATTCGTGATGCTAAAATGAGATATAACGTTTCCTATCTTAATCATAAACTTCCTACAAAAACTCTTTGGGCAAATTTAGAGAAAGTTGGCGTTACTTCTTCTAGTGTTGAATTATGTAAAGAGGGTGTTGATTGGCTTAATTCAACATTTTTATCTCACACGGCTGATGAAGATAATAACATTTTAGACTTTAATATTACATATGAATCTATTCGGCGCTTCACTTTTCACATGTCACTCCCGGTGATATTTTAGACATTTTACAGAAATTGAAGCCAGACGCAACCGGACTAGATGAACTAAATCCCAAGTTTAGCAGGCTGTGCATTTATTTATCCTCTCATTTATCTTCTTAGTCGCATCTGTAATACCGCTCTGACTTCTACTTCATTTCCTAAGTTCTGAAAGTTTTCTAAAATTATTCCTATTACTAAAAGTAAAGAATGTACAGAATTTCGACCAATTAGCATTCTACCGTTCTTATCAAAAATTTTGGAAAATCTCAACTTTTCTAAAATCAAACAATTTGCTAAATCAATACCAATCAGGATTTAGAGAGAGGCACAGTTGTACTACAGCATTGTTAAACATTTCAGGAGATATTTGTGGAGCCATTGATAATGACTTAACTGCGTTCTTGGTGTTGTTGGATTTTTCAAAAGCTTTTGATTTGGTGAATCACCGGCTCCTGTGTTCTAAGCTTTTGCACAGGTTTCAGTTTTCGGCTCAGTCTGTTAAAATGGTCTATAGTTATTTAAACAATAGATATCAGGCCGCATTCTGTAATGGCAATTTATCTAAACCCTTGGCAGTTAAAACGGGAATTCGACAAGGGTCTATTTTGGGTTCCCTATTGTTTTCAATTTTTATTGACGACATTTTTGCATCTACTAATTTTTCCAAGGTACATTTGTACGTCGATGATGCTCAGTTGTACTTGTCTAGACCACTTGGCTTGGTAGAAGATGGCATTTCTTGCATAAATGAAGATTTGAATCAATTACTTGGCTGAGCAATAGACAATAAGTTGTCTCTTAATTCTCTGAAATCTAAGCGTCTTGTTATAAACCGTACTGCCTTAGATACAAGAAGTTTTCCGCCAGTTTGCATTGGAAACCAAACTATTCCTTCTGTGGGTTCTGCAATGAATCTTGGTGTTATCATTAACAGCACTTTTACTTGGGGCAGGCAAGTAGATAATGGAACACCTTGGCCTGGGAAAAAAATTATGCAAATGAGCTCACGACAAAGATGTTTGAACTTTAAAGGAATGTTGTTGGCGCATGTGCATAGGAATTTTATTAAGTTTTATGCAAATGAGCTCACGACAAAGATGTTTGGACTTTAAAGGAATGTTGTTGGCGCATGTGCATAGGAATTTTATTAAGTTTTATGCAAATGAGCTCACGACAAAGGCGTTTGAACTTTTAAGGAATGTTGTTGGCTTGTGCGCATAGGAATGTTATTAAGTTTTATGCAAAGGTGTTTGAAAGTTTAAGAAATGTTGTTGGCGAGTGTGCATATAGAAAAGTTGTTTATTATGAATAATTGCAAAATAGTTTGAAATGTTTTTATAAGTACTTAAGTTATGTAGAACGAAAATTTAAGAAGAGGGGTAGAAAAATGAGATGTAGGTTTTAGTTGTTTTTTTAAATTATTAATTTAATTTTAAATTAAGGTTGTATGTATAAAATCGTAAAAAAAAAAAGAAAAGTTGTATTTATTGATTTATAAGTACTTGTTAAGGTAGAACGAAAATTTAAGAACAGGTGTAGAAAAATGAGGTATAGTTTTTTTTTTTGCATTATTAAAATGTTAGTTTGAAAGCTTTTTTGACACAAAAAGGCAGTTGTTATTTATTAGGTAAATGAAATGCAAGTATCGACCTTGATATTATATCTTAGTTTTAAGTAATTTAAGGTAAAGGTTGTATGTATAAAATAGTGAGAAAAAAAAGAAAGTTGTATTTAGTGATTAAATTTTATGTTTAATGCAGAAAAATTTTTTAAAGAAAAAATGCAGGTGTTTGATATGAGTTTATGTTATGTTAATTGATTTATTATGTTAACTACTTTGTATTTTGTAAATGGAAATAAAATACAGCTATGGATAAATTTTCTGCTAGTTACTTTCTATAATGTAAATTAAAGTTTTAGTTATTGGGCATACAAGTTAGAACATTATAAAATGAAAGTATTGAATATATTATGTTAACTACTTTATATTGAAATCGTGATTTTAAAAATAAAATGGAATGTGTTGACATTTAAAATTAATAAATCATTCGTCACATCCTATTGTAAATTAGCTACTTTGTATTGAAATTAAATGGTATAAAAACTGTAATTTTTAAAAAGTGGAATGTGCATACAATTAAAATTAATTATCGAAAGTGTCAACTACTTTGCATTGCAATTAAAATAATAAGAATCGTGACTTTTAAAACTAAATTGGAATGTTTTTATTTAAAATTAATTAAACATTTAAAATTAAATTACATTATTGTAAAGCATACTTTGGAATATGACAATGAAGTTTCCAGCTCCAAACTTTGTGCTTTACCTGTGAATATATATTCAGAACAAACTCATTTCCAATAACAATTTGTTAACTAACCATCAAACGAAAAAGAAGTATTGCAATGTCTAAGAAAACATTACTTCAAAAATACAAAAATATATCCGGCGCTTTGACTTCCTCGGGCGAATTGAACGACCGCTACAACATTATTAAAGATCACATGACCAACATTAAAAGATTTAATATAAGAGGAAGGAAAATAGAATTTCAACTAAAACAGGTGCCGGAGAATGCAGAGCCAATATCTTGGATAAAGGAGGCTATAAATGAAGTAATAACATATGCCGCCAAATACATTTTACCCACAGATAAAGTGGGTATAATTTTCTGTGGAAAAAGTTTTGAAGAGCAGGGTCCTGGTTGGATAAATTTCAGATACGCTGCTGAAGTTAAATTTGAGGATATTTGGAAAATGATAACTATATTTAACTATATTTAGGTATATTATAATTCACAGGATTGAGTACCGATACTTTTTGTCTGGGGATGACTACTGTGCGGTTACCTTAAGGTCGTGGAAAACGTGGTAGGAATTATAATTCCTTTACGGATAAATGCGCAAAAGACATCATCAAAATTAGGAACAAAGATAACCTGTGCCTTCCACGGGCACTTATAGTAAAGCTCATATAGAAAAAGATTCGGAATATACCAAGATCAAGAAAAACACCTCTAAATTACAATCAAATATGACCACATATCTTATCAACAACGCTGGAGTAGATATATCAGAAAACGGGTGTGGGATACCAGAGCTTGAACAGTTTCAGCTATATTTAAAAGATTATAAAATTGTCGTTTATCAATATGGAACTAAAGGTAGAGATGTTTTATATGAAGGAAGTGGTGATGGCAAAAGACTGAATCTCCTGTATCATGAAGGTCATTACAACTTTGTGATATCATTAACAGCTGCATTCTGGTTTTCATATTGTTCTGAAATTTGTCACATACCGTACAACAGCAAAAACAATCACAGATGCTTTGGTACATGCCCACAGTGTCAACAATCTCCGGCATGCCCAAAAGATCAAAAAAATATTTTATGTAAAGGTTGTCATCGTTATTTTAGAGGGCAACAATGTCTCAATAATCACAAGGCTTCGAGATCTTCAAGAAAAGTGTATCCGATACGGTAATAAGATGTAGCGAGTGTTTAAAAACACATTTACGGAATAGAAGACGGATTTTTGCGGAGAATATTTTTGTAAAATTTGTAAAACACATGTGGATCAAGAGCATCTATGTTATATACAGCCAGATGTACGGCAACCAAAAACAGGAGATATATTATATATATTTTGCGATTTAGAAAGTCGACAAGAACAAATTGTACAGGAAAAAAAATTAAATGAAGAATCTATAGGAGAAATTAAACAACATGAAGCTAACCTTTGTATATTTCAACAACGTTACGATTTATATTTATGTGAGGAAAATCTTTTCTTCTGTCAAAAATGTAAATTTCGCACCACGATTAAAAAAAAAGTAATAAACGATTTCTTAGCTTATATTTTAACCCAAAGAAAAATGTTTAAAAATATAATCGTAGTAGCATATAACAGTTAAGCGTACTATCACCAATTTATATTGACCCATATTTTACACAATACGTCGTTGAAACCAGAACTTATAATGCGCAGTACAAAAATAATTTTGATGATATTAGAAAATATTAAGTTTTTAGATTCATTAAATTATTTTCCAATGGCGTTATCCAAATTGCCAAAAGCCTTTGATTTACCACAAGTATTAAAAAAGGGATATTAGGATTAGAAATAGATTAGATTAGAAATCAAATGCAATGAAGGTTAGAAGAACATTCCACTTTTCTTAAATGGTATGAAGATAACAAAAATAACCAGTTTGATATGAAATGCGAGATAGTTGAATACCGCACTAGCGATGTAAACATTTTGGTAGAAGCCTGTTTAAAATTTAGAAAATTTTTTTTGGATGAATGCACTGTTGAGCCTTTCCTTGAAGTGTGGAAACTGCAAAGGTCAACACAAAATCAATTACCCACAACGTCCAGAAAGAATAAAATATGAACATTTAATGCGGCCGTTAAAAAGGAAAAATAACAGTTATAAAACACGTGTTCAAAAAATTCAACTTCAGCGTCAAACAATTTTTAATGCAACAGACTCAACACAGTATCCAGAATTGATAACTAAATCATCTGACATTTATCGGCAGTCAGCAAACCACAATAGTAATTACCTCGGAGCCACAAATTATAATAATACTAACAATAATATTTCAGTAAATAACATTAAGACTCTTAATAACAGTACTAAAAATTGATGTAATGAGAATGATATTTAATGAGATATATATTTACATTTGAACAATTAATTGACATTTCTAAAGAGCTTTTTACTCGTATGAGTAAGTAGAACACAAAAGTAACTTAATTTAGTAACAGAAATAGCATTTAAATAATAATATGTAAAAATGAGTAATAATTTCAGCAATGTAAATCTATTATTTTGGAATGCTAGATCAACAACAAAAAATAGAATATTTTAACATATTAACAAAATATAATGTAGATATACCCATATAACATAAACTTGGTTAGCAAATAATAATTTATTATTGCAGGTAATTTTAATAGTAGGCATATATATCATGTTTAAGAAATAACATTTGGGGAAAAATATTAAACCAGAAGGTTTGTAACAGCGGCTATAATTTACTATATCCATCATCATCTACATATATTCCAATAGCCTCCAAGCAAAGGCCTTCTACTCTAGACATGATGCTATCTAATGTAGTCAATAAATTGAAAGATCCTTACACTGTCAATGAATTAAATTCTTGTTCATTTACCTGTTCTATTTAAAATTAGCAATGAAGTAAGCAGGAAAGAACCGCCCAAAATTTACTTATTCAAGAAAAGCAATTGGAAAACATTTAATAACGAGCTTATTAATTCCTTTCTAATCTTCAATTACTAATTATAAATAAAACAAATGTAAATTCTCCAGTTGATATAGATGAAATGGTAGATCAGCCGGAAATTCCAAAGTTTATAAAATATTTAATAGCCTTAAGAAATACTGAACGCCGTTGCCGTAAATGGCAACGCACCAGAAATCAGGCGCATAAAAGTATTTATAACCATTATAATCGTTGTATTAAAGAGGATTTATTAGAGTTAAGAAACAAAAATTGAAATTAATTTTTGTTATCCTTAGAAAAATCGGGCAAGCCTTTTTGGAATTTGACAAAAATATTAAAAAAACGAAAACCCAAAATGACAGCATTAATTCTTGGAAACAAATACTTAACCCCTGATCTAGAAAAAGCTACAGCTTTGGCAGAGTTTTTGCAATTCAAAATACTTCATCCAATTCATCTAGCGACCGTTTAACTTCTAATAATGTGAAGGATTCTATTGAAAAATTGGTTTCCGTTCTCGACATTCTACCGCTCATCAAATATGCAGGATCCAAAATTTCATTAAGGAAAACTTCAAGAATAAAACTCAGCCGGTATGATCACTCTCGATACACAAAAAGCCTTTGATTTTGTATGGCACACAAATTACTTGTTTTAAATTTTCCTATATATATAATAAAAATTATACAATGTTTTGTGCAAAATAGAAAATTTTACGAAAACAAGATCAGCGAAATCTGAAATTAAAAATATTCTTGTCGGTGTGTCCCAAGGCTCTTCACCGTCCCCTACACTTTACAACATATTTATATCTGACATTCCTAAAACCCCAAATTGCGAATTAGGACTTTTCGCTGACGATACAGCACTTCTATCTGCATCACAATGTCCAAATGAAATAATACGAAATCGTGAAACTGGTTTCAAGCGTATTCAAGATTTTTACAATAAATGGAACATTAAAGTCAATGAAGAAAAAATCAAAGCGATTTATTTCACCAAAAGGAGAAAATCAAATTTTTTATCAAGCAGAAATTTAAATTTTAGTAATACAGAAATAATAAGAGAAATGGTTACATAAAATACCTAGGAATCAATTTAGATAGAAAACTTAATTTTAAACTGCATTTAACTAAAGCAATCGATAAAACAAACTTATATATTTCGAATACCCACTAATAAATAAAAAATCCCACTTAATTCTAAACAATAAATTGCTTTTTTTTTAAAACGATTTTCCGTAGTATACTTCTGTAACGCTTTCAATGTTGGAAAAATGCTGCCAAATCTAATATTGGACTACTGCAAAAGAAAACAAAACTCTATCCTAAAGTTAATATACAACAAACCGTTTTACTTTTCCATTAAAAAATTGCATAGTATTATTGATAATATTAACACAATTGAACAAGAAATAGATAAATTGCATCCAGCTTTTCCAAATAGCTGTTATTCTAATAATCCGGTCATTAAAGCGATTGTAGATTAGTATGTAGTTGATAAGTGGGCTAAGTTTTCTAGTTTTAAATTTAACAAAGAGTCTGGTTTTTAGTTGCCATTTTCTTTAGCATACTATTTCAATTATAATATAATTCTAGTCTTAATAAATAAAATAAATTATAGTTGTAAATCCTATATTGTAGTATAAGCTCTTAAAAAAATATATTTATAACGAAATTGTAAATGGAATTAAGGTAAGAAATAAATAAAAATAAAAGACTGTTAGAACTATTCTTATTAATAAACTAGATTCTTGGAATGATGTGGAAAATCTTTAACTTACTATTAAAATGTCAAGAAAACTGCCAAATTCAACTGTTTTTATGGAATATTTTAACTGTATAAAAACATATTCCATATTCGATAACTGTTTTTATGGAATATGGAATATTCAACTGTTATTATTATTATTTGTTTAGTCGCCCTGCACCTAAAAAAGAAAATACAAGAACACATCACAAAGAATCATTGTCAACCAAATAAATATACTTATCTGAAGTCATCTTTGGTCCATATCATTCACCATTCAACATCTAAAGAATCAACAATCAACAGCTAAAAATAAACCAATATTTATTATTATATTTCTTATGTAAAACTTACCAATAATTGCCGAACTTGAATTGTTGCCATTTATTGATTTATATTGCCTTTCTTCTTTTGTAATTATATAATTTTACTTTATTAAGATAACTTTGATAACTTTGTAATATTCATATAATTTTTTAATATTAATTCATATAAATAACCTTTTTACTGCTGCATTTAATGTTTACTTTTAATTATCAATAATTACCGAAATTTTCTTTCTATTTTTTACTAAAGGCAATTATTGTTATTATTTCATAATTGTAACACATAGTATAATAGTTAATTAACTTTATTCTTAATTTTATTCATCACCAGATGTCATCGTAATAGGCTAATATATTAATTTAATTAATTTCGAATCATCGCTTTTGGATATATTTCTTATATACTATGATCATATGTACCTTATCATGTCGATTATCATTACTTTATTATATAGTGAAATGTAATTCTTTACTGTTAAGGTCAGTGAACTTCTTAGATACATTTTTTTTTTACCTTTTAACTGTAATTTGGACGAAATGTAACATACTGTAATTTGAACGAAATCTTTTACTCCTAATAAAAACCCAAGACCTGCACCATAACCAAAATCAACATTTTGTTCATCATATTAAATAAGGAACTATAATATGATCGTTACCGGTCGCTGCCAAAAAAAGGTTAAGAAAGAAAATAATTAGAATTGTAATTGATGTAATTAAGTAAATTTATATAATTAAGAGTTTTTTTTATTAAAATTAAGAAATAAATAATTGAATTTGAGTTATTTGAAAAATTGCTGTTTTATTTTTTTTTACATCTAGAAACATTGTGATAAAAGCTTTGTGATAAAACATTTTGGTGCTTCAAGCGGATATTAGAAAAACGACTAAAAAAAATAATATATTAGTAGGTGCGAGGGATATGGAGTGGTGTGGTTGTTTACCAACTTATATTTGGATTATTATTACGAATGTATTAATTAAGTATAAATTGAATTTTCTTTAATAATTGAACTATAACTTAAATTTATTTACTTTAATTTATAAATTGATTTAACTGATTATTTGTGAAATTAAAATATAACAAAATATTAGTTAAAGAAAAGAAAAAAAAAAAAATAGAAACAAAAAAGAAAAGAAAGAATATATATATACTAATGAAAATGATTTGCAATATTTGTTGTAAAAAAATTGAGCGTAGCTAACTGCAAAATTTTATGCTCAGATTGTATGAACTTTTATCACTGCGATTGTGTTAATATAACAGAGGATGATTTACAATTTTTTAAAACAAGCGGCAATAAATTTAGATGCAGCAAATGTAATCATCTCAGGCGAAAGTCATTATATGAATTACCAAATGATACGCATACATTAGCAAAAACATTAACAAATTCTACCGACGGCAATGCGACAACAACACCCTCAGCATTAACACCGATGTCAACATAATATTTATTGAATTTGTCACCTACATCTGCAGTAATAAATAATACAAACAACAATGATATCTCAATTTTAGATTCATCAAACACAAACGATGTAACGCTACAAATGTTATACTCAGAAATATTGGTTATACTCAGCTGGAAGAAGAAAATAAAACATTAAAAACCAAAATAAATAACTTAGAGAGTAAAATGAATTGGATAAACCAAAAAGAGAAAAACAATATTAGAGAGATTTGGGGTGCTACAAATGTCGATATTCAAATGCATTATCTATAACAAAAAAATTTAAGCATGGTTTGAAATTAGATGTTAAGGATGATATCATTGAAATATGTTACGTTAAGAATATAAAATACAAAAACAACAACAAACAGAATATAATATGAGTACATTTAACAAATAGTAGTGTTAAACAAAAAAATATGAAAGCGAAAGCTGCTAAAAAAAAACGAAATAAATTCTGCAATAATTGGAGATGCGAGAAAGAAAAATATTTATATTAATCACAGCTTTACAAGATTTTCGCAGGCGCTTCTTTTGGAAGCTAAGAAAATGAAAAAACAACTGAATTATGAATATTTATGGTTTGCAAATTTTGCTTTTAATATGAAAAAATAGTGGAAGTGGAAAGATTATTTATATTAGATCATTCGAAGACCTGCAAAAAATAGTTGCAAAGTAATACAAATTTTTTTATAAATGATCTTATTAATAATAATTTTTCTCCTAACAGAAATGATAATAGTTATAATTTAAATTTGTTTAATGAAAGTAGTATTAGTGAAATTGGAGAGATGAATGGCAGATTTTTTGTTTTACATCAAAA
Organism: Poecilobothrus nobilitatus; assembly: GCA_947095535.1. Lineage (NCBI taxonomy): Eukaryota > Metazoa > Arthropoda > Insecta > Diptera > Dolichopodidae > Poecilobothrus > Poecilobothrus nobilitatus. The sequence continues at coordinate 113,146,493 of OX352773.1, forward strand.
CATAAGAAGTTTGAGTCAAAACATTAATATACTGGTTTGATACTTTTTCAAATTTACCTGATATGATATTTGAAATTAATGAATATAATATTCCCGGTTACAAATTTTATGCTACTACTAACAATAATTATTCCGATGGTGGTGTGACAGCTTTTGTTAAATTAGAATTTAATTGTAAGTCATTTAATTATAACCTTTCCTCGGCGGACATTATTAACATCTGTTGTGATATTAATAATGAAGCGTTCACATTTTTTTGTTTTTATAGACTTCATGGTTGTAATTCATACTTTTTGGAACAATTTGGAAGTATATTAAGTAGTGTGAAATGTGGCAATCTTGTGTTGTTGGGTGACTACAACATATACATTCTTTCAGCCAACGAAATAGTAGATTCTTACTTGACAATTATCACGGAAAATGGATTGACTTCTTTATTAAATGAACCTACCAGGTCCATCTCCACTTCATGTTTAGATCATGTTTTTGCGCGATTTAAAAAAATTGATATCGATTGTTGTGAAATTCTCAATTTCAATTTTAACATATCGGACCATTCTATGACTGATATTATATTTAATAATATCTTTAATAAACCAACAGATAATAATATAGAGATTGTCCCTAAAAAAATAATTGACTATTTAAAACTGAATGATCAATTATGTCTTGAAACTTGGCAGGAAATATATTTAGAGACCAATACAGCTCAAGCCTTTTCTAAATTTTATGAAATCTTAAATAAACATTTATTTAGATGTACTACTATAGTTCAACACAAGCGTAAGTTAAAAAGATTAAAAATCTGGTTAACGACCGACTTAGTCAAGAAAATACATAGAAAGAACAAACTATGGAAAAAATGTCGACAATATTTAAATAATCAGAGATTAAAGAAATATTATTTTAAAGTTTGTAAAGAGATTAACAAAGAAATAAAATCATGCCACGATTCCTTTGTTCAACATGAATTTGAAAAGTCAAAGGAAATATAAAAAAAGAATGGAGTATTATTAATAATGTAATAGAAAATAAGGCAAACAAAAATATGTCAATTTCTTTACTAGAAGTAAATAAAAAGATAATAGATAAAGAGGAAATTGCTGATATTTTCAATAATTATTTTTCATCTATTGGCAAAATCTGTGCCTATATGTGCTATCTCATGTTGTAATAATTGTAAAAGTCAAGATATCTTAGAAGAAAATACAACTAGTGAAAGCTTCTTATTCGAAGATTTTTCGGCCTGGGAGTTAAATACTATAACCAAGTCATTAAAAAATTCGCATTCTTGTGGTAGAGATGAAATTTCGAATAGTGTTTTAAAAAACATTTCTTACAATATAGTAGATGTATTATCCTACTTATTTAACAAAAGTATAAAAACAGGTCACTTTCCTGATGAACTAAAATGTGCCATAGTTATACCACTTTACAAGAATGGCAATATAAATGACCATATTAATTACAAATCTATTTCTCTATTATCTTCTATTTCGAAAATTTTTGAAAAAGCATTAAAGAATAGAATACTGAAATTTTTTAACAAAAGCAAATTTTTCAGTGCAAACCAGTATGGTTTTAAGTCAGGTTTTAAGTTTACTTCAGGAGTTTCATGGTTTTAAGTTTACTTCAGGAGTTGCGTCGGAATATGCTGTTTGCGGATTCATAAGTGAAGGGCTGCATACAAAAAAATACTGTGCAGATTTATTCGTTGATATCGCTAAAGCTTTCGACATAGTCGATCATAATATATTACTTACCAAATTGTATAATGCTGGATTCAGAAGTTTTATTTTTGACTGATTCAAATCTTATTTGCAACATCGAACACAAACGGTAAAAATAGAGAACACATTTAGTAGTACAGTTAAAATAAATCTTGACGTACCTCAAGGCTCTGTGCTGGGTCCTATACTCTCTGGGTCCTAGGCTCTGTGCTGGGTCCTAGCAACCAAACTGCTTTTGTAGATGATGTAGCTTTTTCTTACACTGTAGATTTTATGTTAGATTTAACTTGTAATATAAATAGTGACGTTCATATATTGAGAAATTCGTTCTTCAAACATAAGCTAATTGTCAGTAATAAAACAAAACTTATGTACTTTAACATTACACGACAGGAAGATCCTGATATTGCCTTTATTTTCCATTCGTCGGCATGCGATCGTTTTAAAATGCATAGCGTTATTTGTAGTGGTAGCAAAAATATATATCATTCTGATAATAGTTGTAATACTAACTGTTTCGCGATTGAATCCGTAAAAAATTATAAATATTTAGGAGTCGATATTGATAGAAATATAAAATGGAACTGTCATACTATACCCTTAAAATCTTATTTTAGATCGGCCTTAAAAAGTTTTTATAAACTAAGAAATATTTGCTCACAGAAAGTTTTGAACTTGTTTTATTATGGTATTTTCCATTCCAAATTGCAATATGTCATATTCTGTTGGGGAGGTGCGTATGAAAACAGGATTAAACCATTATTAATTCTCCAAAAATCTGTCATAAGATTAATTTCCAATAGACCTCGTTCTTATAATTCTCTTGAACTTTTTCGTGAACATAAAATTATACCTGTTCGCCAATTATATTATTATAATACAATAAAACTCTTTTTAAAGTTAAATTCGAATTCTAATCTTCGTATGAATTATAACTATAATCTCAGAAATAATGAACGCTATATAGTTACCATACCAGTTTTCCATAGTACAGCTTATTGCAGCTCATATAAAATTGCATCCTATAGATTATTTAATAACATCGATTATTCAATCAGGTCCATTAGAAATTTAAAAATTATATTATCAAAAGTAAAAGCATGGTTATTTAATATGAATCACGATGATATCAAAGTTTTCTTAAGCATTTAGTACTAAAGTATGCTATTCCTTTCTTCATTTTTCGTTATTTAAAAAATAGAACATTCATATAAGTACGTAATTCACAAAATGTATTAAATTTCATGTTAGATCAAATTGTAAACAAGTAAACATTTTTTGTTTCTTTTTTGCGTGTACATAATATAGAAACCTCGTTAATTCATAACTTCAAAGACCCCAGTTTTAAAGCTTATAAAAATTTATAATCATAGTTAGCACTCAACACTATTAGAAATAATACAGAGTGTTTTAAACTGTTCTCTTATTTTTTTTTTGTGAAAATTATATTTTGCAATAATAGTATGTTACTCAGTTGATGAATTGTATATTGCTATTTTGATTTTTTGAATTTTATAATATTGTTATTAAGAAAAGAGAATAAAGAAATAAATAAAAAAAAAATAAATAAATAAATAAGGTAACCCTACACTTTGGGATGGGAAAAAATCAACCCATATCGCACGACATGCTGACCACTGACATTTTGATTGATGGGGTTTAATGTAGACTATGCTTGGTTAGTAGGTCAAGAACTTGTTTTGATTGTTTTGGTTTAGGTTTTAAGTTAGGTTAAGTTGTATGTGTGGGTTGTTAACTTATAAGTTCCAAATAGTTTTATAGTAGGAAGTGAAGGTTGATGATATTGTGTAAGTTGTCAGGCAGTGTTAATGAACTGAACAATTGATTTTATGACTCTTGGTTACTATTAGTCAAAAATATGTTTTGGTTTAGGTTTTAAGTTAGGTTGTATGTGTGGGTTGTTAACTTATAAGTTCCAAACAGTTGTATAGTAGGAAGTCAAGTGTTAAGCAATTTGAAGTAGGTCGGCCCTTAATAAACATAGGCGCACATATAAAAGTAGTAAGAAAAGTAGTTTTCTTATAAGAAAATAAAAAACGGAAAATTTTTTTTTATTTTTAAATCTACAAAGCATCTTAAAATTGAAAAGAAATGTTGCTTTTAAAGTAAATGAAAATAAAAACAAAATAATGTACCTACCTATCTACCTTCTTTTAAAAATGTGTAGAGTAAAAAAATAAAAAAATAAAAAGTAAGACTTAAATAAAATTTTTTAACATTCTAGTTTTAAAGGAATAAGAATTAAAACTTGTTTTTGTTTTTTTGTTTTATACGCAAATGTAAATGTAGTAAGAAAATTTTTTTATATGAAAATAAAAAACAGAAAAAAGATTTTTATTTTTAAATCTACGCATCCTTAAAAATGAAAAGAAAAAGTTTAATCCTGTTTTTTTTTTTTTTTTGTTAGCATAAAGAAGAAAAGTAAAGTAAGATAAGATAAAGTATAGATTATTTTTTTACTTACATAAAAATGTGGTCTCTTATGAATAGAAGAAAAGAGAAAATGAAAGTCATTAATTAACTGACTGCATGTCGTGTAAGATATTTTTTTATTTTTGAATTAAGAATGTTCAAAAAATATGAATAAAATGAAAACAAACAGCAAATCAACAATATGGAACTGATTAAATTAAAGATATACTCTTTACGCTTGATATGCATTTATGTTTATTTTTTTGTATGGAATAAAAAATAATTCAAAAATTTCTAGTTTTAAACTAAAAAAATATTAAAACTTGTTTTTGTTATTGTTAAATTAATATACGAGTATACAAATCACTAGTTATCTAATCAAAGCAAGGAATTGATATAAAAAGAATATAATGTAAAAGTTGAATGATTCTATGATAACATAGTGTCTCGTTTTAAAAAATTACAATATTCCAGTAATAACAAAAATTTATTGTGAATTTATTTAGATTCTGAAAAATGTAATGATCATAAAAGAAATCGAAAGTATAGAACTGTATATACTTAGTATATAAATGTAAATAATGTTTACTTTTACATTTAGAATTTTGTTTTGTTTAAATCTTTATTATATTCTTAAAAATTTTAAATTAATATACAAGCAAATATTTTTACAATACAAATAAAAATGTACAAATTTGAATGAATACTATTTTGATTTACTTATCACGTGCTTTTTTTTGTTATATCCATACGGTAAAGAACTATCATCTTCATTAAATTTTCGTTTTTCCGATTTTGGTTGATTTTTTTTTATTTCGGGAATCGTAAGTACATCATGATTTTTATTTCGACGAATATTTTCTGAAATGACGTATGTGTCTGCACTATTCAATGAATTTAAAACTGCTTCCTTTATGCTATTAAAATTAATTTTTAGAGAAGCTTCATAACTAAGAGAGAATCCTTTACTTTACAAACAATTTTTTCTGTATTATCTTTTGTACAATAAATTTTGTAGGCGTAGTTCTTTCTATACCTTTACATTCTAATTCATCAGTAATGCCTCCTATAAATTCACCTATTTCTCGTTCATATTCTCCTTCTCGGCTAATATACAACACTGAATCGGCGTCATAATATAATTCCCTACTATCCAGCTTCTCTAGATAACTGTAAAGTTGAAGACGAGCATGTGTTGTTGTATAAACAGCGATACTTATGTTGACAGTAGATAAAGAAGTTACTGCTTTTTCTTTATATTTCCAGCTAACCACTATATTTTCTTCATTTACTGGAAATATGTGACATACTCCTACAGAGGGGTTTGTTATTAATTCGTAAAGTTTAAAAGGTTGATTTATAATGGTGGTTTATTGTTGATTTTCCCTTTGTCAACTGTAACTTGGAGCAGGCATCTTCTCTAATATAAATCTTAGGATGGTTTATGGGGAATTTCCCTCGTTTGCAAACATATGGGTATAAGGAACATACATCTATGTATTTCATTTTTTCTCCTTGTTTACATTTATAATATGTGTAAGTATTTCCCGTTCTTCCGCCATAAAATGCATCACGAGGATCTAAAGAAACTAAATTAATTAATGAATGACTTTCTAAATATTTAGACTTTCTACATATTTTCATTGTGTCTCATTAGCTTCCGGAATCCACATTTCCACATCTCAATAACTTTATATCCACATGATTTTATAAACTCTGATCTCATTAATGTTTTTTCTATCGTAGATTTAAAGTATAGCCAGAGTTATCATGTAATGGTATAACCCTCTGGTTTGTTAAACATTTTGGATGTCCATGATAAGGTAGCAACCGTAAAATTCAAATATTTCTTTAGTCTCTTCGCAAAATGCATCGACTTTAACATTTCCAATTTGTTTTTCTTTTCCATTAAATGCACATTTCAAATTAATTTTCTGAAATCTTTTTCCAAAATAAGCCATTGCATGGCAATTTTTGACTGACTGTCTACCATCTTATATCCTTTTCTTGGTAAAATACCTACAGTATTCGATTTGAGAAAATTTCTTCTATATACAAGATTACAGGCGGAAGCTTTTGTTCTTGCTTCTAAAAACGGTTCAACATTACATTCTTCTAAAACAAAATTCTGAAAACCAGACATGCTTTAGTTAGAATTTCAACATCATTTTTACAGTATTCTAAAATATCTTTCTCCATATTAAAGTCTGATTTTCTATTTTCTTCATACCTCATTAAAAATTCATGCCGCTCATCTGCTTTCATTGTATTAGAGTTATAGTATTTAATTGCTGGAAGTGTGCCAATGTAATTTACATTTTCCAATTTATTAAATATATGTGGAAAATAAAACTTTTTCAAATTGATCAATAAATGAAAAGCTTTTGGTAATTTTGCCAAGGCCATTGGAAAGTAGTTCATAGAATCAATAAATTTAATATTATCAATTATCATAACAATAATTTTTGTACCTCGCATAATTAACTTTGGTTCAAGTACAGTTTTATTGAGTATATAATTCAGAATTAACTGATGGTCAAACGCCTGTCCATTATGAGCAATTATGAGAATCTTTTTGAATTCCTTTTTTAATTTTAAAATAAATTCCATGAAATCCTCTATCACATTTTTTGTTTTAAAAATTCTTTCTCTTAATATACATTTTTGACAGAAGTATAGAGAATCAATGTTTATACATTTAAAGCATCTCAGTTGAGCCACATATAAACTTGGAAATGTTCTTTTATTTTGGTAGAGTTATTTCTTCTTGTCTTGTTTCTAAATCATAAAATAGGTAAATGTAGTTTTCAAAATTTACTTTTGTTTTCTCTTGCTGTTTGAAGCATTTATGGTTTTAGAAACATTGTCGAGATTGTCGCAAATTTTACAAAAATATTCTCCACATATATGAGTCCTACAACTTTTATGAACTTTAAAACAAGATTTGCATTTTCTAATTTCTTCACAGATGCTTCTATTTTTTGAACTGGAAGCCTTATGATTTTCAAAACATGATTGACCACGAAATGGGCGATTGCACTGCATACATAAAATATTTTTAACATTAATTGAACAAGCTGGTGAGTTTGACAGCAAGGGCAACTTTTCGAACACCTATGTTAATTTTTCTTAGTATACGGAATATGACATTCTTCATAATAAAATGCTGTGCAAAAAGCAGCTGTGAGTGAAGTTATTACATTGTAATGATTATTATGGTATAGCAAGTTAATTTTTCTTCCATTATTAAATCCTTCAAATATTACTTCTGCACCCCTTGTTCCATATTTATATACAACAATTTTGTGTTTATGTAAAAATTTTTGAAATTGATTCAATTCACAAATTCCGCAACCTTTAGATGGAATTGTTATTTTTGATGTTTTTAATAATTTTAGCTGTTAAAGTTTGAAGTTTTCCTATATTTTTTCGAATTTTTTAATATTCAATAAATTTTGCAATTTTAGCTATTGAAACAACAAGTACACGTGGTAGACATAAATTAGGTGTTTTTTATTGTTATTATTCCTTTCCTTTTTAAGCATTCCTCTTTATAATTTGAATATTTATTATTTCTACCTCTACCAGTGGGTAATCTAACACGGAAGTTATATGTAAGAACAAATCGGTAACAAATAAAAAATGTCTCAGCAACGTGACAAATTTGCCAACGTTGCGAGAAACATTTAATAATGATTTCCCCAGGGAAAATGATTCCCACCATATTATTCTTTATTAATTTAAATATATCATATTTCAAAAATATTTCGCAAGTATTGTAAAGTAATTAATCAGCAAATCGATTCAATATAAATTACCTTAATTTTAGTTAATTAGAGTAGTATATTTTGTAATACCATTATTAACAGTTCTAACTGAGGTTAGAACTATTTTTAATAAATATAAATATTAATCTAAAGATTAATGTGTGTTTTATTTATGTTGATAATTTTTTTTATTGTCAACTAAAATTAAATATAAAAGTGGCGCAGTCGGTAGGATACCAATCTGAAGATTGTGTTTCCAGTGATTCGAACTAAACTTAATCGTATTCTTTAAAATACGTATAACAAAAATAAAATAATAATAACATTTAGTAATTAGTGAAATTTAAATTAAAATTTAATAAAATTGTGTAACTAATAACACCAATAAAACTGTGTAAATTACTTAAAAAAATTAAAAATTATTATAATATATAAATAAATCAAATTAAAACTTAAATTAATTAAATCAAAACTCAGTATGCTAATTGTTCAAGTAATAGCATACAGAAAAAATATATCAAATAAATCCGTGGTAGTAAAATCAAAATTTAAAAGTATCAATAAAACATTGAAATTCTTCTTTAGAACATATAAAAAGAATAAAAAATTCTAGTCTAAAATAGTGAAAAATAAAAATAAAAATTTTTATCTACGTATGTTTTAATAAAAACTATTTGCGGTTTAAATTTTAAATTTTAATTATTGTGAAAAAAAAATCGTGCTAAAATTGCTTCAAATAAAAGAAATAAAGTGTTTGATCAAAACAGAGAACTAAAAATGAGTGAAATGGAACAACAATTAATTGCTCAAGTTCAGGCCTTGACAGCACAACTCAATGAGCAAAGTGCAAGAATGAATAGTATTAATCAAACTGAATTTTCTCTAACTGCAGATCAAATTATTAGAAACTTTAATGAGATTCCACCTTTCTCAGGTGAGGATTCACTTAAATTAAAAACATTTTTAAAAACAGTGGGGAACGTAGAGTCCTTATGTGGTACCAACAACATAACACTAAAACAATATTGTCTAAGAAAAGTGGTTAATACAAAAATTATTGGAAAAGCAAAAACATCTATTTTGGAGATTCCTGAACATCGCAGAAATTGGACAACTCTTCGTCAAAAATTAATGGTTCGATTTCGACTGAAGCAGACAATTCATAGACTGTTATATCAAGCAAAAGAATTAAAAGTAAGTAGTTTTAAGGATTTATTTTGTAGATTAAGTAATATTAAAAGCCAATGTACAGAAATATGTGATTATGATAATGCAGAAGCTTTTACATATGAAAGTATTGATAGAGAAATTGTACAAATTCTAAAGTCTAAGTTAATTCCAATATTGCAAATTCAAATTGAGAACTTAAAAACTCTATTTGAGTTAGATAATCAATTTTATCAATCCGAAATTTATTATTCAGACGAAGTTATAAAACAAGAATTTCGTCTTTCAAAATTCAATTCAAAATCCAAAAAACCGGTTTAATAATTATCACTCCAATTATAATAATAATTATCATAATCAAAACTACCAACATTTTAATAATAAATATAGAAATAGCTATAATACTAACTCAAACCAAGTAAGATGTAACCATAATAATAATTATAACAGGACAAACCAAAATAGAATAAATCAATATAATAGAAATTATTCGAATTCAGGACAGTATAAGTACAACAACCATAATAATGAACAAATGGAGGTCGACGTGGTAAGTCAGGAAGTAAATTTTACAGACTTGCCTCGGAAAACAGACTCCCAATAATTAAACTTACTTTTGACCATATACAAATAAATTGATTAATAGACTCAGGTTCAGATACCAGTCTTATTAAACCTGACATCTTAAATTATGCAACCCAAAATTTAGTTAAACCGGTTGTATATAGTTCTTTAGGCGGTCCAAATAGTGTGACACAGAATTTGATCACACCTATTCCAAAAGAATTGAAAAGAGAAGGTACATTAGAATGGAAAGTATTTCCTCTAAAGAGTAAGAAATACGATGCTATAATTGGCATAAACTTTCTAATATCCTTCGAATCTAAAATCGACATTAAAAACCAATGTCTTTTAATATTTTCAAAATATAAGATTCCGTTTGAAAATCTTAACTACCCTCGTGAATTTGCCGAAGCAAATCACTTAGAACCTATAAAAAACTCCAAGGAGGAAATTTTAAATAAAATTAACCAAAATCATTTAAATAATGAAGAAAAAAATAAATTAAAAGAACTTTTATCAAAAAATATCAATCTTTTTTATAATGAAGGAGAAAATTTAACATCAACCCATGAAATAAAGCATGAAATAAAATTAAAAAATAATGCACCAATTTATTGTAAAAGCTACCGCTATCCTAAAATACATGAGGAAGAGGTAGAAAAGCAAATTAAATATATGTTAAAACAAAAAATAATTAAGGAATCTAACTCGCCATATAATTCACCAGTTTGGGTTGTTCCAAAGAAAATGGACAATTCCAATATAAAAAAATGGCATATAGTAATTGACTATAGGAAATTGAATGACACCACAATTGATGACAAGTTTCCTATACCTAACATCGATAATATTCTGGACAAGCTAGGCCGAGCGCAATACTTTACAACGCTCGACTTGGCAAAAGGTTTTCATCAAATCGAGATGAAACCAGAAGACCAGAAAAAAACTGCTTTCTCTACTCCATTTGGACATTACGAATATATTCGAATGCCCTTTGGATTAAAGAATGCACCAGCCATTTTCCAACGGCTGATGAATTCTATATTAAGAGAATATATTAACAGAATCTGCATAGTGTATCTGGACGACATACTTATTTTTAGTACCTCTCTACAAGAGCACTTAGATAACTTAAATAAAATTTTTAATGCTCTAAAAAAAGCAAATCTTAAAGTGCAAATCGACAAATGTAATTTTCTGTGCAAAGAAACAGAATACCTTGGACATATTCTAACCCAAAATGGCGTAAAACCTAATCCTAAGAAAATCAAGGATATAATGGAATTAAAACTACCAACAACTCAAAAACCGATAAAATCTTTTTTAGGCATAACTGGGTTTTATAGAAAATTTATACAAAATTATGCAAAAATAGCTCAACCGTTAACAAAATACTTAAAAAAAGATGCTAAAATAAATACCCAACTTATATTAAAGCTTTTGAGCAATTAAAATTACTTTTAACATCTCATACAATTTTAAAGTATCCTGATTTTAACAAACCATTCAAAATAAATACCGATGCTAGTCAATTCGCCATTGGCGCTGTGCTTTTACAGGACAATCGTCCTATTGCATATGCTAGCAGAACTTTAAGTAACCACGAAATCAGATACAGTACAACTGAAAAAGAACTTTTTGCTTTAGTTTGGGGAGTAAAATACTTTCGACCATATATCTATGGCAAAGAATTTGAAATTCAAACTGACACCAAGCACTAAAATGGCTTCATACCAAGTACTTGGGACAACAAATAAGTATTCTGATTTAAATCCTAAACAAATGTTTTAAAACAAAATAATTTAGCAACATAAAAATATTGTACCTATATATTTTGTGTTTTGCTAAATCCTAATACAAAACACATGTGCACACCAAGATTGATTGAACTAAATTATTATAGGAGGAAACATCAAATAATATGTGTATATTATACATAAAATTTTATTAAAAAAATGTTGATGAATACAGTTAACAAAAAAAAAAAAAATATACGTACACGAATTGGATTCGAACCACATTACCCTTACTTTCAAAACCTGTACACTCTCCTCTTCACTATACAACACTTAAATATTTTCTGAACATATTACGAACATAAAATCTTAAGTTTTAACTATGCATATTCAATATGCATTAAAGAATGTTGACAGCAAAAATTTTGATTTAAATACTAAACAAATGTTGTAAACAAAATAATTTAGCAACATACATAAAAATATTGTATGTATTGTGTTTTGCTAATTTAATACAAAACACCATGTGCAATGGACATCAATATTATACCAGATTATACTATCATTATAGGAGAAAAGATCAAAAATATATTGCGTGTGTATTGTATGCATGAATTTAGAGATAAAAATTTAAGTTTTAAATTCATATATATATATACAAAATATATACATATTTTATTCAAAAATGTTTATGAATAGATAGTTAAAAAACAAAAAAGTTGCATGTGAACTGGATTCGAACAAAATGACCTCCGCTTTTGAAACCTGTACACTTTCCTCTGCACCATACAACACTTACAAATGTTGCTAACAGATTACGAAGATAATAAAAAGCGTGACAGAATGACAAATAAATAAAAATATAAATTTGTTCATTAAACAAAAAAGGACTTATAATAAAATTAAGAAAACTTTAAATAAAAAAAATTAAAGAAAATTAAGAAAAATAACTTGTTACATTCAATTTGAAAATATAAATATGTACATATGACCGTATATATGCACATCCATATGTATAACAATATAAATATGTATATATGATTGTATAGTGACTTATGCATATTGTTAACAAAATTCGAAATTTGTAATATTTAATCTTATTTTTTATTAGGAAAATTTTACACCATGACTTTATGGTCTACTCTAAAATAATCTTTATGTCTATGGTTAAAAAATAAAAAAGCATATTAATTATTGAATGAGAATCGAAAAAAAAAGTGAATAACTTTTATATGTACATATGTATGTATGTCGGTAAAGTACCATTAGTATGTATGTAAAGTACTTTGATATGATCATAAATAATATTAAGTAGATATGTATACTAAAAAACTACAAAATAAATCATAAAATTCAAAAAAAGGATTTTTTTCCCTATAGTTTACTATAGTGAATATTCATATGTACATACTTTATATATATGTATGTATCTATGTATGTAAATTCTAACTAAGTATAAATAAATACGTATTCATGCATATACATGTAGGATTCGCAAAAAAAAATATACACCATAGAATCTTTTTGTTTTAAATTATAAGTTACTTTATTTATTAATACTAATGTTAAAAATATTTTGTAAAATCTTATCGTTATAACTTTAAATTTACTACTTAACTTTATAGTTAAAACAAATGTTAAAAAATATAAATGATATAAATTTCAATATTTCGAGTATATAAAAAAAACATTTAAAATTACTAAAAATGTTACAAAACTGTTCAATTTCAATGTTTAAAAATTACTAAAAATGTTTAACAAAACTGTTCTATTTTAAAGTTTAAATTATATAAAAATATTTAACAAAACAAACTGTTTAATTTCAATGTTTAAAAACCACTTAAAATTCAATTATATTATTATCCACGTCCACTTATATCTGAGATGATCATCCTTTTTTTCTTCTTCTTTTATACCTTTCGACATAACTGCTATTCTAAAAAAAAAACCAAAAGGTTAATGACTCTTTGAACTTGAAATTTTAAATTAATCAATCTTCACTAATTGATTGATTTATTATTTATGTGATTTCGACTATCGATTGCTAGCTCCACTAGCGGCTAACTTTATCATATGTTGATTATTTTGTTACGATGACAACTGTCAAATAATAAGTGTTTTAATATTTTTGTAAACAACATGTTTACAAAAATTATTAAAATATAATAATTCTAATTCTAATTAGAATTATTTAAAAAATGAAGACTGGATATCTCTGAGCCATTAGAGATGAAGAAAATAAAGATAAGTATCATTTTGTTTTTTTATTATCTTATATTAAACGATTTTTATTTTAGGTGTTGTGATGTCAAAAAAAAAATATGCTGGATGTAATTTGCTTTCTGGTAAGTTATTCTTTTATTTATTATTATTAGTAATCGGGGGAAATATCCACCCCACATTCGGCCATCCTGCATTTCAATCCGTCTCGGATTGATCCAGATCACTATCACTTTCATAGTGCATCCATAATTTCATTTTATCAGCACTACATTCGGTGTTTATTGGACCTTCATGTTCCCCTTCTTTTTGTACTGTGTACCTATCAAATCCTTTATTTGCTATGATTCGATATGGTCCTAAAAATTTTGGTTTTATTTTTAAACCTACCCTAAATTGCGTTCTTTCAATTGCCACTAACTCTCCAATTTTATATTTGGTAGCTGCTTTTCGCTTTATATTGTAAGTTTTTCTATTTTCCGCCTGCATTCTAGCAATGTCTCTTTTTGTTCGTTCTCTTAATTCGTTTCGATCATCTTGAAATTGTTGCATCCATTCTTCTTCAATAGTTTTGATTATCAATATCATTTGATTATCAATAGTTTGTTGATATCACCTTTCGCTTTCATTTTTATTCCGAACATTACTTCGAAGGGAGTCATCTGGATGGCACGATGAAATGTAGAATTAAAAATTCTTTGTAAATCTGCGACGTGTGTGTACCATTTATCAGGCTTGTTCAATGACATTTTCGTGAGTACTGCAATGGTGGTTGTGTGTAACCGCTCCACTTGACCATTGCCTTTTAGTAACCCTGTCGAAATAAAATAAAGTTTAACATCATGTGTTTTGCAATACTCACGAAAATTATTTGAAATAAAAGCTCCGCCTCTACCTGCTATTATTCCGATGCCGAGTACCCAAAAGTGTTTGATATGATCTCGCATTTTTGAACGACTTCTTCGGCATTTACTGTCTTGGTAGGAAACAACCAGCAGAATTTAGTGAATCCGTCTATAATCGCTAGGATATATCGATAACCCTTTTTTGTTAAACTTAGTGGTTCTAGATGATCTATATGGAAAGTGTCTAATGGTTTCTCTCCTTTTGGTATTGGATTTAAAAGGCATTCTTGTTTTCCACTTTTTCTTTCTGCCAAAATACATTTAATACAATTTCCGATGCAAGAAACTATCCTTTTCTTTATATCCGGCATATCAATTTTCTTTTTCATCTTGGTAAAATGGAAATGACAATTTTCATGTATTGATCTTACCAAAGAATTTTTCATCCCTTCGGGGACAACATATAAAATTTTTCCATTAATCTCCTTGCATAAAATGTTATGGTGAATGACAAAGTCTTTGTACTGGCCCTGTTTCAATATTTTCATTATAGCAATTAATTTTTCGTCTTTTGTTTGTAGTTCCTGTAATTGATTTATTAAATCTTTTTTTATTTAATTTGTATGCAATACGTTACCGGATTTCTACTCAAAGCATCAACATGGCAGATGCTCGTGCCTTCTCTGTGTTCGACCTCGTAACTGAACTCTTCTAGTAATAAAGACCAACGTTCCACTCTGGTTACCAGATCCTTTTTGTTTAACGTCATGGTGAATGCTTTACAATCGGTTATTAATTTAAAATGCTTTCCTAATAAATAAGTCCTAAATTTCTTAATAGCCTCCACAACGGCCAAGACTTCCAGCTCGTAGCTGCTCCGCTTTTGTAGTGCATCGGTTATCTTCTTGCTTGCGTAATGAATAGGATGTAATGCTCCATCTTCTGGATTTCGTTGCAGTAAGAGAGCTGCTATTCCAAATTTACAGGCATCTGTATGTAATTCCGTATAGTCCTCATAGCTGAAAATTTTTAAAAGTGGTGATGTAGTTAGCGTTATTTTAAATGCTTCAAAGGAGTTTCTTTCTTTTGTTTCGAACTTAAACTTGTCATCCTTCTTCATCACTTAATGGTTTTGCGATTATAGAATATTGCGGAATAAACTTTCTAAAATAACTCGTTAAACCTAAAAAGCTGTGTAATTGTTTCACCGTTTTGGGTTCTGGAAAATTTTTCACTGCTCTGGTTTTAGCCTCAGAAGGTGAAACTGTACCATTCTTTATTATGTAGCCCAAATACTCAACTTCCCGTTGTAAAAATTGACATTTCTGCCATTTGATTTTTAGTCCATTCTGAGCAGCAACATATAATACCTCTTGCAATTTTGTTAATGCTTCATCTTCGGATTTTGCTGGAATAATTAAATCGTCAATATAAGTTATTACAAATTCTTTATTAAATTTCTAAATGTAAAATTCACAAATCTTTGAAATACGCTGGGTGAGTTACACAACCCAAACGGAACCCGTAAAAATTCATATTGTCCTCTCTGGGTGACAAAGGCTGTATACTTTCGACTATTCTCCTCTATGGTCACGTGAAAAAAACCATTTTCCAAATCAAGTGTGGTGAAAATCGTTGCGCCTTGTAACTTATCAATTTGGTCTTCTATTACTGGCAATGGGAAATGGTCCCTATGAATTTTCTTGTTAACGGCACTGAAATCTATACAAAGTCTATTTGAACCATCTTTCTTTTTTACCAATACCACTGGACTAGCATAATCTGACGAACTTTCTATAACAACACCATCTTTTACGCATTCTTCTACTTGATCGTTAATTATTTTCTGCTCCACAGGAGGAAACCTTCTTGGACTTTAGAATACCGGTTTATCATCTAACGGAAGAATCTTCATTTGGATGGGTGACGTTTTCATCAATACTGGTGAGTAATTCTCCATCATATTGACAAGCTTACTAACTTTTTCTTCTTTTAGGTTACTTAATCCTGGCAGATCAGCGTAAGTAGTTCCTTATCCAGTTTTATTTCAGCCAAAAAGCAATCATTTTCTTCTCTTTTAGTGTTTACGGTTGAACAACTACTTTTCTTCACGGAAATTACACCACCATTTATGCTGACCACGGAGTGTCTTAGTAAACTTATTCTTATAATTAGAGGGAACTTCATGAAGTTGTTTTCAAAATGTGAACCTCAACATTTTGGTAAGAATCTCCATTAATTTCCATTTCAACATTACAGCAACCTTTGCTGAACACATTAGCACCTACGCCTGATATCGCTATTGTATTGTTCCTAAAGATAGATAAAGGATTAGTACATTTTAAATATGATTCTTTTATTAAACATATATCGCTGCCCGTATCAACCAAACCTTTCATTATCGTATTATTTATTTTTACCAAAACGCAATTGTTGTTTGTATTTACTGGATGTGCTCTCATTGTTACTGGCTTTTTGTTTGGACAATTAGGCCTTTTATGTCCAAACTGGTTACACTCAAAACATTTTAGTCCTCGTTCCTTTTCCGGACATTGATGAAACTCATGAGATGACGAACCGTAATTAAAACAGTATTTATTCGGCCGCGACATATTATTATTATTATTTATTCGTTTTATTTCATTAAATTTTTTAGATATGTCCATATTTCTCGCGTCGACATTTTTTACGTTATTATTTCGATTCGTATCTGTTTTGATTTTTTCGTAAATGATCAAGTTTTCTTTTAATTCGCTAAAATTTTTCGCGCTGTAAAGAATCGCTTTGTTTCCGGGCGCATCATTTATTCCGTTTATCACGTATGTTATGACCGAGATTTCATCCACTTTAGCTTGCGAAGCAATGTCAATCATTTTGTATAAGTATTCCCGATACGATTCGTTTATTTGTTTCTTCCGCGTTTGCAAAATTTTATGCACTTCTGCAGTACTAGTTTTTTGTGCAAATTCGTTTATTAATGGTTGTTTTAATTGTCTATACGTGAGCGGTTTCACTTCACATTCTACATACAGTTTCGCGTCACCTTCTAAAATATATATTTTTGTAATTCTATTAATCCGAACGTATCCGCGTACTGTTCGAAGCACTTTTGCACACTTATGGTTTCTTTACCCGAATATTTTTTAATTAACGATTCGAAATCATTAAAGTTAAATTTAACCGTTGAATTATCAACATCATGTCTTTCATTCACGATTGGCAATTCGCTACTTTGTCGACTGAATCTTCGTCGGGAACTCATTTTAAAAGTTTGTAAAAATTAAAACACAGTAAAATTTATAATAATAAAAAACTTCTTTTTCTTTTATTTTAATAAAAAAAATTCTAAGCTCTACGTTAACTTAGTTCAGACAAAAACTTTTCTTTTTATAGTTAGTTCTACGCTAAATAGAAAATTTGCTTTTTTTTTTTTAAATATATTTTGAGTATTTTAATCACTATTCTATGGTATAAAATATGTACAATTTTATTTTTTCTGGTTTCAGACTAAATATTATATGTTTTGTTTTTTAAAGTACTTATCTGTTTTCCTTTTTTTTTAATTTTAGATCACTTCCAAGATAATCCTGGTGCAGTTTTTTTTTAGCTCCCGGTTGAGTCCCCAAATGTAGGATTCGAAAAAAAAAATATACACCATAGAATCTTTTTTTTAAATTATAAGTTAATTTATTTATTAATACTAGTGTTAAAAATATTTTGTAAAATCTTATCGTTATAACTTTAAATTTACTAGTTAACTTTATAATTAAAACAAATGTTAAAAAAATATAAATGATATAAATTTCAATATTTAGATTATATAAAAAAACATTTAAAATTACTAAAAATGTTTAACAAAACTGTTAAATTTCAATGTTTAAAAATTACTAAAAATGTTTAACAAAACTGTTCAATTTCAAAGTTTAAAATATATAAAAATATTTAACAAAACTGTTCAATTTCAAAGTTTAAAGTATATAAAAATATTTAACAAAACTGTTCAATTTCAATGTTTAAAAATTACTAAAAATGTTTAACAAAACTGTTCAATTTCAATTTCAAAGTTTAAATTATATAAAAATATTTAACAAAACTATAAACTGTTTAATTTCAATGTTTAAAAACCACTTAAAATTCAATTATATTATTTATTATCCACGTCCACGTATATCTGAGATGATCATCCTTTTTCTCTTCTTCTTTTATACCTTTCGACATAACTGCTATTCTAAAAAAAACAAACCAAAAGGTTAATGACTCTTTGAACTTGAAATTTTAAATTAATCAATCTTCACTAATTGATTGATTTATTATTTATGTGATTTCGACTATCGATTGCTAGCTCCACTAGCGGCTAACTTTATCATATGTTGATTATTTTGTTTCGATGACAACTGTCAAATTACAAGTGTTTTAATATTTTTGTAAGCTTGTTGTTTTGTAATTCTAATTAGAATTATTTAAAAAATGAAGACTGGATATCTCTGAGCCATTAGAGATGAAGAAAATAAAGATAAGTATCATTTTGTTTTTTTATTATCTTATATTAAACGATTTTTATTTTAGGTGTTGTGATGTCAAAAAAAAAATATGCTGGATGTAATTTCGCTTTCTGGTAAGTTATTCTTTTATTTATTATTATTAGTAATCGGGGAAAATATCCACCCCACATACATATATACCTACTTAGTTAAACCAAGGCCTAAATAAACAGGCCAAGAACTGAAAACGCATGAATGTAGTTGTGAGAGAATGGCAATCGAGTCTCGCATACATTCAAACAAATTGCATTAAAATTTAATTTTAAAAGATTTTTTTTGTTCTTATTATTTTGTTGTTTTTTTCGAAAAAATGTCCATTTTTAACAATTTTCATTACGAGTTTTCGTTATGAAATATTCCCCAAAATATGTCAAATTTTATATGAAAATAAAATTTGGAATTTTTCCTACAACATATCAAAAAATTAGCTTTCAACTCGTAATTTTAACTTAATATTTAATAAAATTACTTTTAGGTCTTTTTAGTTATTTTTTTCCGCTTGCTTTTTGACATTTGTAAAAGTAGAAGAAGAGAATTTTTTTTCAAAAAATAAGAGTGGGATTGAAAGTTTTATTTGAAAGCTTTCAACCATAACCTAAAATTTATATAAAAATTGTATATGAAATGGGTATATGAATTGAGTTTTAATATTTTTAATTTTATTTAAACATTTTAAAAATGTCATATAATTAAAATTTAGAATTTTTTCTTTCCTCTTGTAAGAAAATTAATTTTCAACTCGTATTTTTCAGCCATATTTCGAGCACATAAAAAAAGGGAGTCACAAATTCTGGTAAGCAAATTATTAAATATTTTGATACACAAATACTTTGATATAAAAAAAAAGTAGTGGTGTAGGAGATATAAGTAATTTTAAATTTTTTTTTATAAGATATAATTAATTAATTATTACTTATTATAATTAGTTTTGTTTGTTTTTTATGTTAAATTAGTTTTATAATTTTAAACAGAAAATCGTATCTGAGCATAGACAATAAATTATTAATATATAAAGTGATATTTAGCAGCATTCTTTTCTACGCTTTCGCCGTATGGATGGATTCTGCAAAATCGCATTTACTTCTTTTACAAAGAAAGCAGAACTCCGTGCTAAAATTAATTTTAAAGAAAAACAGATGCTTTTCAACCGCAAGGTTACATGAAATCGCCCAAGTGCCTACAAGTCAAGACAAAATTGATGGACTTTTTCCAATTTTTCAAGAGAACTGCTTTAACAATTCAAATCCTCTAATAAATAATATTTTCAGTATAATCTAAGTTAACTATATGTAAATTCTAAATTTAATAATTAGTCTTTGGTTAGTTTTAAGTATCTAGTTATAAGTCGTTAAAAAATGTGTCAGTAGGTTTTTTAGCCATTTTTGCTACACCAACTAAATTTTTTAATAATAAATATTAATTCTTTTCTCTTAATTTTAAGTCAAAGTTGAAAATACTCCTATTATAGTATGATTTTCTAAATTTGTAAATATTGGCTTTTTTGTACACAAATTTTTTTTTTTTTTTTAAGGCTTAATAAATAAATAAATAAAATAAATAATTTTGTAATTACGGTTTTTTGGTTTTTTATAAATTGTTATATTTTTTTGTCTTTTATCTTTTTTTTATATAGCCCTTTTTAATTTTTTATACATATAAACTTTGTAAAATGAAAATGAAACTAATATTATTTTATATTTTTTACAAAATGATAATTATTTCGGTTGTAATTTTAAATTTAGAATTATCATTGGTTATCAGTTTGGAATACAAATGATAATAAAAATAGATTTTCGAAAGACACTTTCAATGCTTTAGTATTCACTACTAAAACATTAATAGATTTAGTTCATCTATCCTTAACGGAGCTTCAAATGGACTATGTTTTATTAGGCAAATTACAAGCTGATTCTTTAGAAAATAGATTCCGTTTATATCCTTCTCTAGCTGGGTGCAATTTTACTTTGACGAACTTAGCAGAGGAGGTCTTATTTACCGACTATCAGACAAATTATGTTTTATTTCATATGACAGCAATTTTTTAGAAGATTTTACGGGAAACAAATTTAAAAAAAAATTTCTTTGAGCAAAGTTATCAAAAAAAAATACTAATTGAACTGACATTAAATAGTCTTTGTTTGAGTATGAATGACATTGATTTGGAATCGACGTGTAAATGCGGCAATAGTAGCCGCATAATTTTTTTCCAAATAAGTAAAACATTTGCAAATATTTTGTTAAATAATTACACAAAACGGGAAATGACATATTAAAATCTAATAGACAAAATCGCAAATTAAAAATATTTCAAAATTAAGAAGGGTTATATAATTTTTTGTGATATTTTTTAATTTCGTGATATTTTGTTAATTTTGAATTTTGTGATATTTTTTTTATTTATTATTTTTTTATTAATATTTTTGTTTCTACTTCATAAATATTACACTGTTTTTTTTAGAATTGAGGGGATTAGGCCTATTGGGAACACCACTTAAAAAAAAACGCTCTATATTCCCTACCTCAAAGGTGGTGTGGGAATGGGAAAAATTTTTAGATATTATAAATTATTACTTATATAAGTATTATTTAATTTTTGCTTATTTCACAATAACTTATATTTCAGTTAATAATTTTTTATTTTTAAAATTTAATAAAAATTTTTACTAAGTTAATTTAAAATCAAAATTGTCATTAAAACTTTTTTTGTTATCAGTAGTGTACTATAAAAACACTCTCATTGACTTTCACGAGACTCGAATCTTAAGAACTTTAAGAAGCTTTTAAAATAAAAAATTTAAAGGAAGACAATTTTTTAAATGCATATTTATGAATGAAAATATTATATTTTAAAAAATTTTTCTTTAATGAATTATGTAAAAAAGATGCGACTTTAATTTTCTCTTTGGACCAAATTGAATAAAGTAAATGGTTTTTGTATTATTTCAAGATTTATAGTCGGCCCCCTATTTTTTTTCCATAAGACTACGTGTAAATTTGTTAAAAGCTGGCCCCTTATTAAGCTTTTACTCTCTGCACTTCATGGCCTGATAATTGATGTGAGTTTCGGTTAAACTAATTAACATTAATCCTATATATGTATGTTAATTAATAATTTTATACCTACATTTAAATTTATAAAGTAAAATTTAAATCCTTATCTAGAAAAAAACTTAAAAACCATATCTAGAAAAAAACCATATCTTATCTAGAAAAAAAAATAAAAACCATACAATAAATCTGACAATGTAGTTAATTGCTAACTTAACATAATATTTACTTTCTAGTTTATTCAGTTTATAACACATACAGCACAGCATGCAGATGCTAACTAATCTTTTTGTATTTTAAAAATTGTTTTATTGTAATACATTTTTAAATTTTATGTTAATGAATTGTAATATTATATAACTAGAATAAATAAAATTTATTTAAAACTAACAATCGAATCTAAATTACTTACAAAAACCTACATTAAATTACCAGTATTCAAATTATTATCTATCCTAGTATAGCATATATTATTTATCCAAGGTTAAATTGTATATGATTGTATTATATCAAAAAAAGGAATGAAAAACGTTTATGTGTATTTAAAATTGAAAAAAAAACGAATTTAGTATAACGAATTTCATAACAAAAGATGAATAAAATTCATATTGATAGATGTCGCGACTATTTGGGGCACAGCCTTATTTTTATTTTCTATACTAAAAAATTTGTTCTACTTGGAATGTCTTATATATGTATGTATAGTCTTTGTTAAAAGTAATTGAAATATAAGTAGGGTGAAGATATGAAAAGTTTTTAAAGTTTGGTTTACAAGTCTTTAAAGTTTGGTTTACAAGTTTTTAAAGTTTGGTTTAAATACAAAATTATCATTATTAAAGTTTAAACATATTTACAAAAAGTTAACATATAAGAAAAAAGTTAGACAGTTTTTTTTAATTTCGTAAAATCAACTTGATCGTATTTTAGTTTACTTTTATTTTAATTTTTCTTTTTTTTTTTTTTTGTATGTCAATTGATGTATATGTATATTCATTTGTATATATTTCTTCATAAACTTTTTAGACTTCTTAAAGAAAGAAAAAACCTCGATTCTACCTCGACTTTTTATCAATCAATTTTAGGTTTTTCATAACCCAACTATAGGTACAAGATTTATTATTGTAAAAATATAAAATATGAAAAAATTTATATATTAATATAATTTTAAAGTTATTTAGTTTAATATCAGATCGATATTTATAATCAGAATATAATGATCCACTGTTGAGACAATCAAAAAGTTTATCAAACACTAATACCAAATTTTTCCAAATTTTTTAGTATCTCTTTTAAAGCCAGACGTTTAATTATTGTTCTAATATCTGCACTCACTGTTCTACTAAATATTTGTGTTACTAATTTAACTCTCACTTTTTCAAGAGTATGCGTATTAATACGTTATCTAGTTAATTTGGTACACAATTTATTTTTTCAATTCATTTGAACTTCCCATAATTCGGTTACAACTTTAAAGCTTTTAATATAATCTGAGGTTTTTGAATGGGAATCCATTAATCTGTTTCTAAGAGATTTAATTAGATGGGGAAAATCGAATAAGCAAAAAATGTTTTATTATTATAATTACAAAATGGTTTATCAGATGTTATTTCTGGCAACGAAAAAACTTTGGCTAAAGCTTGATCACAAGTAATTGCCCGTATTATACCAATATACCAATATCGAACAAACTTCTCAAATTTTTTTAATAATTTCTAAAAGTGTTACAAGACGAATATCTGTATTCTATATTTTATATTCTAAAAATAAAATTTAAAAGTGTTACGAGAGGAATATCTGTATAGATATGTATGTATATCCATATATCAGTTACAAAAAAAAATATTCATAAAAAATTTTAAAATATTTTATAAACAACGCCTAAATATCTTACAAGCCGGATCGGAAAACTCAATTTATTTTGTACACAAATAGCCTTTTTTTCCTTAAAGGCGTTGTTATAAATATCGTGCATTAAAATAACTTTTTTGTTGTTCACGTAGTTGTTTCTTCTTAATTAAATTTTTTTTTTTATAAAGTTATGGTAAGTTGCTTAATCCCTACGTGCTGAATGTTTTTTCTTTTAAAAAATACCTTCGTAATTTTTAAAATTTTTAAATTCTGTTCTGACTAACTATATGTAGCTACCTTATTCATATTAAAAAATACTTTTAAGAATTCTACCATCTAGAACGAATTATATATCTATCTATAGTCATAAAGGCTGGTTTTCATGAGAAATTTCATGGATATTACATATATACATATACATAGAGAACTCACGTAAAAGAAAAAATCGTAGTCAATTTCATTGATTTGAAATCACTTCAAGATCGTATTTGGGGTTATTTCGTGAAAACATGACCGTATTTTTGGTATACCATCAAAGAACATAAGAAAAACAAAACAAAAAAATATTTTTTCATTCATTCAGTTCATAATTTATTTTCTTCGAACTGATTGTTTTATTCTCTAAAAATTGATTTTATATTGTTACATACATACAAACAAATGTTCTTATAATTTTAAAATGTAACTTTATAGATCTCATAAAGAATAACTCTACACAACACATAGATAATATTTGAAGGCAAACACAATTTTATTATAATATTGCAAGTGTGATGTAAATTGTAACGGAGATCTATTTGTTTTTATTTTTTTCTTTTTGGTTAAGAAGAATATTTTTTCTAAAAATCAAAAAATATTTTTGGATGGAATATGGAAATTTTCTAAAATATTGGTATTAACCTTTGTGGACCCCAAAAGGTATAGCAAATTAATATCAAATTTACTGAATGTACATTAAGGCTGGTTTTCATTAGACCGATATATCCACGAAAATGTTAGAGCATAGGCAGAACATACAAAAATGATATGTGTTTGAAAGAGATTAAGTGTTATAAGTAATATACCTATAATATAAAAACCTTGAACTTAAGTAACCTTTTAAGTGCACTTTTGGCACAATTCCCAAGAATTCTAGTTAGAAACAATTCTTGGAAACAATAACATTTTTATTCATGTCTAAATGATTTCCGCTATAATTATGAATTACTGTTATAACTACACTTATAAGGTCATTAACATATTTATAAATTCTAACTAAAACATTATAATGTATATAAGAATGTATATTAAGTATAATTAAGATATATGTACATAAGTCAGCAATAGTTCCAAGGTTAAAACATTATTAAACCATTATCGATATGACGAAATTAGTTCTAAGAATAAATATAATTATTAAGAATTTGTATATTAATTGCTGACCTATGTAAAATTAATTGGTAAAATCTTAGTATAAATAGAAGATAAGAATCATTGTAAAATCAGTTCCAACCTGGCTATAGAAGCCCTAATTATAATAATAATAAGTTTTAAATTAATTAGTGGAATTCAAATAAAATAACTGTTTAAAAATAAAACAAGGGTTTTTTTTATATAAATCAAAAATCAGTTATAAAATTGGCGCAGTCGGTAGGATACACTAAGTGAATATATTTGATACTGCACAAGACACCAATTGCATAAAGTTTACTTGAGTCTGGGTAAACAGTATCAAATCACTTGTATATCAATACTTTATAGTGTATCTCTGCATTACATAGTACCAGCTAAGAAGCTGTATTATACAATATACAATAAAATATATTATATATACAATATACAATAAAACTTACGAAGCAGAAGTTTGTAAGCTTTGGGTTAAAAAATTATATACTGTGAAACAAGACTTTTCTCTTCGTTATCCTTAAGTGAGTCTTCTTAAGGCACAGTTATAATAAAAAGTATTAGTTTGAACTACTTAGTATCTTCACATAGTACAAAAAGTAGACTTTCATTCTGCACCACATAAAAGTATATCAAAACCCAATTGGTACGCGCAACCGCAGTGTTACTCGTCTAAAACAATAGTACGTTTAGAATAGCAATACTTAACTGCAAAACTAAGTAACCAAGCCACAAATAAGAATTTGTTTGGCCAACAACTTAATAAATTAGTACAAGTAAATAAGTGCAATAGGCCGCAAATAAAAAAATTGTTAGGCCAACCACTCAACGAATTGTACATCAAGGAAGACAACAAGTTCTTCATATTATCACCATTAAACAGGGGCCCAGTGCGCTGTTTAACTTACAACATCAAAGCAATTCAGCAGGAGTTAGAACCCAACTGAATTAAATAGTAACATTATCAACATATCAAGAGTAATACCAACATCAACGGCAATCATAACAACGAAACAACGATAGCATCTAGACCAACTATAAAAGCAACAATATTAACCGTAAGTTCTAAATTTTTTTTATTGATATAAAAGAGATATAAAATAAATAGAAACATTTGTAAGCAAATTCGTGTTTAAAAATGGCTAATAATAATAACCGCGTTAACAGCTTAACATTAGATCCGTTATAATATTTGGATAGGTTACCTACATTTAATGGCGACAGTAGAGATTTACAGACTTTTGTTAACTTAATTGATAGGATACATCCAATATTAGCAACTTATGACGTATTATCACAAGCAATATTTTCAGACGTTATTAAAAGTAAATTGTTAGGTAGAGCTAGGAAAATAATAGAAATTAATAGTCTACTCATGGACAGATATAAAAACCATACTGCAAAACAACTTTGGAGAAAAGAAAAGTATAGACGAATTATTTGACGAACTTAGGGCTATAACATTTAAAAATAGTAGAACATTTAACATTTAAAAATCGTAATAAATAACTACAATCGCAGTAATGCTAACCGTAACTTCAATCAAAATAGACCACCTAATAATCCAAATCAACGGTATAACCCACAAAACAACTATAATCGAAATAATAACTATTTCCAACCTAACCCTTATAACTTTAACAATAATAACCGTCACAATAATAACCATAATAATAATTTTAACAACCACTACGACCAAAGAGACCACGAACCAATGGACGTAGACATAAATACCAATAACAATAGATGTGATACTCAAATACAAAATTTTCCATTAGAAGCCTCGAAACCTCATTACCCTATATATTAATCAAAACCCATTCTCCACCTTTAAAATTTGTAATAGATTCTGGAGCAACTCACTCCATAATAAGTCCTAACATATGTCATCCTAGATTAATAGAAACATTACAACAAGAAGTGCAATTAAGAATCGTTACAAATGTTGCTAAAATAAAAGAAAAAGCTAAATTCCCAATTTTTGAAGAATTTGGCGAAACTAAAATTAAAATAGAAATGTTCGTTCACCATTTCCATGAAAATTACGATGGACTGATAGTAAACGATATATTAATACCTCTAGAAGCCATAATCGATTTAAAAAATAACATTCTTATAACAAGGGAAAACGAAACCAATTATACTTATCTAATAAAGATCATAAAAATACTTCAACTTATCATGAAGAGCAGAAGTTTTCAGATAACAAAGTTATAAAACACTCCTCATCAAAAAATAAACTAAAACTAAAAATTAACAAAAATAATATCTCGAACTCTAAAACGGCGATAAATAAGTTAAAAATAAATAATCAAAATTATAATATTAAACAAAACATTAATCGTAAACCAATAATAGATCAAGTACGTATTAACCATTTGAATTCAGAAGAAAATTATAGTTTACTAAATATATTAAAAACATACAAAGATGTATTTTACCAGGAAAATTGCGATTTAAGCTTTACTAACGCTATAATAAGAACAACTAACAACATCCCAATTCAAGCAAAGAACTATAGGTACTCGTATCTTCATACCTAAGAAGGTAGACGCGTTACTAAATTCCCTATACCTAAAACACCGAAAGAAATCAAACAATTTCTTGGTTTGACGGGATATTACAGGAAATTTATTAAAAACTATTCGGCTATAGCAAAGCCAATGACAAAATATTTAAAAAAGGACTCCGAAATAAACATTTCAGACCCAGAATATCTAAAAAGTTTTAATACCCTAAAACAAGTTCTGACTTCCGACCCAATACTGGTATACCCAGATCTTACAAAAGAATTCACTTTGACAACGGACGCTAGTAACTTCGCTCTAGGAGCAATATTATCCCAAAACAATCATCCTATTTGCTTCGCAAACCGTACACTTAACAACCACGAAATAAATTACAGCACAATAGAAAAAGAATTGCTCGCAATCGTATGGGCAACCAAATATTTCAGACCATACCTATTCGGGAGGAAATTTTCGATCGAAACATATCACAAACCACTAACCTGGTTATTTTCAATCAAGGAACCAAATTCTAAACTGGTCCGATGGAGAATAAGACTATCAGAGTTTGATTACACAATAAAATATAAAAGAGGGGTAAAGAACGGAAATGCCGATGCATTATCTAGAATACCTCATATAGAAGCGCACAATATAGAATCTAACTTGAATACTATTAAAAATGCAGAGTCACCTATAAATATATTTAAAAACCAAACTATTATAAAAAAATCATTAGCGGGAGCCATGAGAATAAAAAACACAAAAATATTTAGTAATTATATAAAATAACATACTTAAAAAAATTAGATACGGAAACTGCAATAACTATACTTAAGATTCATTTAAACCCAAAACAATTAAACGCAATTTTAATAGACGAAGAATTTTATCCTATTTTTTAGGAAGTCGAAGACGAAAATAAATTAGTAGAATTAATCGAAAAAGAACATAAAAACAATAACCATGGGGGAATTGACGTAGTTTACAAAGAACTAAAAAGTATTATATATCATCCAAATTTAAAATTAAGAAAGGATTAAAAAACTATTGAGCGTTATTCAAATCTATTAATTTTTGCAGACGTAAACATAAATCTATTTGAAAAATCTCATACTGTAACGAAATATTTGGACATGATTACTACCTCTGGATATAATATTATTAATAAAACGGAAGCAACAAGAAGCTCAGAAAATAAAGACGCATTGATTGATCATATCATAACGAATTTTTCAGATGTAGATCATATAAAGTTCGAGATAATAGATACAGATATATCAGATCATAAACTGACAATTACTTTTGTTAAAACCAAAGCAATTAACAGAAAACCTATGGTAAAAACTACAAAAACAAAAATAGATCGCAAAAAAATGTTTCAAATTGTTCAGAGAGATATTGAAAATGAAAATGTATCCGATCTTCAACAATTAATTAAAATTATTTAACAAGCAAAAGGCATTAAGCTCCACAAAATACACAGTCAGAAATAGAAAAACTATAGGCCAATTTCTGTGTTAAACTCTATTAGCAAAATCTTTGAGATAATAGGATTAGAAATTTTATAACTAAAAGAATTGGATTTGATGTTAACCAATATGGCTTCATTGAAAAAAGTGGAACAGAATCGGCCATCAGCACTACATTGGACCAGATTTATAATGCGTTAGACGAACGAAACTATGTAGCAGCAGTATTTGTAGACCTTTCAAAAGCCTTTGACGTTGTTAATCACAAGAAATTGTTGATGTTTATCGACAACATGGGAATAAGAGGTTCAGTAAACAAATTAATAGCAAGTTATCTGAAAAGTAGGACCCATTGCACAAGGATTAATCAAAGACTTTGTGAAAAACTGACAATCAAAATAGGAGTACCACAAGGCTCATTATTAGGTCCCTTTCTATGTTTGCTTTATATAATGAACATTTCTAAATTCGGCCTTAACTCAAACTACAATATTTACGCAGATGATACAAATTTTATTGTTAAAGTTAAAAGTGATGAAAACCTGCAAAAAATTCTGAATCAAGATTTGAAAAAATTTTGTAACTGGCTGAACTATAATGAACTGTGTATGAATACTAAAAAAACAAATTATATAGTATTTAATCCAAAAAGAAAGAATTATAACAATTTGGAAATTTTTGCAAACAACCAACTATTAGACAGAGTGGAATGGGTGAAATACTTGGCACTGTATAAAGATGAAAATCTTAAATGGAATAAACATATAAGGGAAATAAAAAAGAAGATTATTCCGTTTTCAATGGCTATAAAAAGAGCTGGAGGGGTATCAAAGAAGGTAGCTAAGCTTGTATATCATGGTCACATCCTTTCGAAAATTAGGTATAACATTACAACATGGAGTCACTGCTCAAATTTCCACAAATACCATAATGAATAAAATTCTTAAAACACTATATAAAATGGGCACAAGAACAAACACAAAAACTGTATATAATGAAACGGAGCAAATGGACATAAGCCAGATTATGGATTTAGAAAAATGCAAATTTCTTTGGAAAGTTGTAAATAAGCAAATAAAAACAAATTGGGCAATAAACTCTAAATTTACGATACATGAGCATAATACGAGGTATAAGTGTCATCTAAATATACCCAAGGCAAAAACAGCGATGAAGTATGGAAGTTTAAAAAATTCTGCTATTAAGTTATTTAATAAATTACCACATGACATCAAAAGCTGTAAAAGTGCAAATAAATTTACGAAATTGTTGAAAAAATATTTAACTAGGAATAATTAATATAGATAAAGCAAAATTTGTAATTTTTATATATGCTTAAAGTGAATATAAAATTAAAATTATAATTAATTTCTTTAAACACAATTATTTAAATAAATTAAATTGTCTGAAATTAATATGTATATATGTATAATTATATAAATAAATAAATAAATAAATAAAAAAAAATAAAAAAGAATTACACAATATATTAATAACTGTGAGATATGTATGTTAGAAAAATACAATAGAAATCCACCAAAAATACCATTTAAAATCACCGAAACACCAGTAAGACCTAATGAAATAATACATATTGACGTATTTTATACATTAGAGAAGAATTTATTCATGACAACCATTGACAAATTTTCTAAATATGCACAAGCTTATAATATAATAGGACGAACGTGGACGGAATTTAAAACAAAACTCTTACAATACATAAGTACACACGGAAAAATGAAAAAAATTATAGTCGACAACGAACTTGGATTTAAAGCATTACCAATACATGAGTTTCTCAGAAAACAAGATATAGAAATCCACTACACTTCAAATATTAACCACACTTCAAACGCGGACGTAGAAAGATTACACAATAAAATTAACGAACACATCCGTTTATTAAAGCACAATAATATTAATAACTCAGGTACTGTCGAAGGAAAGATCTTAAAAATCATTCACTTTTACAACAATACTATCCATGGTTAAAAAAATTAAAACAATTAACAAATTAAACGAAAACAGGAAAGACTTTAAAATCCGAGAAGGAAAAAATTATATTAAAGAAATTAGAGGTGGCAAAAATATAGGAAAGTATAGGAAAGTTACTGCCACAAAACTAAATAATGACCCTCTAATCGATAATAAACGAAATTTAAAATACTACAAAACACATGTAAAGAAAAGAAAAAAAATTCCAAAACAAAGGAAACCCTTCAATCAATATAAGAAATTAGAAATATGCACTCCCTTTCACACGAAATTACAAAACTTTATTTCCAACAAACACCTTCAACATTCTAAGAAAAATATATATATCAGAAAATTTTTAATAAATAAATTTAATTAATAATAAAGTTAATTCCACAATATGTACATACCATACTCTCTTCCTTTCAAAAAAAAACTTCAAACCTTTTCTTTAAAGTGAGAAAATTCCAAATTAAATTTCCCACAACCCCACAACTTTCGAATTCTCGGAAACCAAGTAGAACTTCCGCTAATTCTAATATAAAAAACTTGAGAATAAGAATAACAACCATACAACCTGACTAACCATCAAAGAGTAAAGACACAAAAAACAAGATGTACTACTTGCAAAATCTAAAAACAAGGAAGGTGATTCCATTAGGAAACAAGAGAAACATAGTAATTGGAAAAGAGGGTTCGGTGTGCGACCTCACACCTCAATCCCTACTACTAAGTAACATACAATGTTACTTAACGTTACACAGGAGGTACCTGACAATAAGGGATTTCAACAGTACAACCGGAACGATCATAAACAATAAGAGAATAATAGAAGTGACAAGAGTAAACCACTTCGACGTAATAGGTATAAATTCCTGTCATTTGATGGTGACCCTTAAGTGAATAAAATATAAAAAAAAAGATAGAAAATTTATATAGAGTTTTAATTACGAGAAGATAATAAATAACAAGGTTGTTATAATTTTCTTTGTTTTATTTAATAATAAAATTTATACAGGAATAATCTTATACATATTAGATTTTTGGTTCATTCCTTTTTCCAATTGTAAACTCCTTTTCTCGCTCATTCTCTCATATTATATTTCAGGTAATATAAAAAAAAAAAAGAAAACCAAAAGAACATAGTTAATATAGGTACGTACAATCAAACCGTTAACAAATAATTTTTTTCCCTAAAAATTCTAAGACCCCACAAAACACGAGCCAAAGAAATTTCACACAAAAAAAAAAAGTTTTTGAATACCTTATACAAACTTGAATTACAGAAAAATTTGTCACACGACTAATTATACAAACATACTTACTTCAATTAAATTATATAAACTTACAAAAAATGAAATCTTACGCACATTATAATAACTAAAATCGCTAAACAAATTTGTTTAACCTTACAAAAAATGCTTACATTAATAATCATACTAACTTACATACTCACTACACACACACACAAACTATAGAAATTCAAGACCTCACTAATAACAACGGATATATAAATATAAAATTAGAAAACATTAAAATTATAGACAATTACACTAAGATACTACATATAATAAACACGACCGAATATCAGATTACAAAAGAAAAAATATGGAACAATCTAAAGACCTTTTACGAGAAAAAGAAAACAAATCCAATCGTCCTCACAACAATGTATAATTACGAATTATTAGAGAAAAAGCTAAATAGATTACTTCCCCACTATAGGAAACCACGCGGTATTTTCAACGGTTTACGAACAGGTCTAAAATACATAGTAGGTACAATGGACAGTAAAGATGCAGACGAAATCCATAAAGAACTAGAATTATTAAAAAAAACAGAAACGAGTTATATATCCACTCCTTAACGGGTGGGGCTACAGAAAAATTAATATTAACATAAAATTAATATTTTTATGATATTTATCAGCAGTTAAAATTTCATGGCTCTATTTCTAAAAATTTGTGAAAAGAGATCTTATAGTTCTAGTGTTCGCACTATAGTGCAATTGCTATTGTAAGATGTAATTGCAAAAGCTCCCCGCGTTCACACTATGTTGTCAGTTGCAATTGCAACTTTATATGTGTGTTAATATTATCACTTCAATTTTTTTTCTTGAAGGATAAGCATCATCAATATAAGAATGATTTTATGTATATTATAAAATTTTTTTTGGCCTGATACAATTTTTTATTGCTGTTTTACATGTATTGGTGACTTGCAATTTGTTCAACCGCTAAATTTTGGTACAAAAAGTTGCAACTACTTTTTCGTCGCTTTTTTTCGCATAAATTCGTTTTTAAGCTTTTTTTAAGAGAAACGAGGAAGTGAGAAAGAGAATGAAGAAGTTACAACTGCAGAATGAACCTAAGTGTGAACAGAGGGTTTTGTCATTTTTTGCAAAAAGTATCCAATCCAAGTAAAAAAAAAAACAAAAAATTAAATAAAAATTCAAATCTCATATTCTCAAAACTCAAACAGTATAAACAATCTGTAGTATAATCTGTAAATACTAATTTATTTGAACAGATTTCAAGTTCTTATGTTAGGTGAGTTATCATTTTATTACATGCATAGGATATTTATAATATATTATAATATATACTATATGTATGTAATTATGTACGATCGGTTTTAGATCATTCATAAATATCAATATAAAAAGAAATACTAAAATTATCCAAAATATTTATAAATGTCAAAATAAAAAAAATATAAAATAAAAATCTTAAACAATAAAATTTATCAAATTATTTGAATAATATCATAGACAAATAACATATACATACATAGATAAGTAAATCATATGGGCATTTTTTAAACACTTCTTTTTTAAAACTTTAGAAAAAACGAAGAATAATACAGTTGCCTTTGTCAACTCTTAGATACCCGTACGAACCGTTAGTATGTTCACAGCCTGTCACTCTGCTTACAATATTATTTTTTTAATATTTTAGTATTTTAAAATAATTTGGGTGAATTTTATAATTTCTAGAACTATGGGTTGTACATATATTCAAACTATATGTTTATATGTACATTCTTCAAAAGCAGATTCTAACCTTCCACATAACGATTATCAATCCAAAACTTTTTCAAATATTCTATAGTACCATTTAATACTAAGTGGTAAATGTATATTAAATTTACTTAGTACGAAATAGTAAATATAATTTTAAATATTGTATTATATTATATTTAAATATTCCATTGACAGAATAATTTCTTATAAGTTCAATAAAATACATATATGTATGTATGTAAATACGGCGTTATATAATATACATCTATTCTCTTATCATTCATTCACTAGTGACATATACGATATGTAAATAAACATGATATTATATAAGTATGTATGTATATCAATATCATATACATAAAAATTCTTCAAGCAACCGTTATGTTGTTTATTTACTTACAATTTTTTGTACTACGCATTATATCTTCAACAATTTCAAATTATCGAGTAAAACAAAATGCAAAAAATTCGTTGAAGAAATTTGCTAGAAAATTTGAAAAAATCAAGCAACACTTTCGTCAATTATAAAGTAACCCTATATTATTAAAAAAAGTTGTTAACATAAATAAGAGTATAATGTTGAAGGTTTAATTTTTGTGTATTACTTCAAAAAAAATTTAACAGGTGTTCAAGTTGCAGGTGTTTAAAAATAGGAAATTTTCAGTTTTTGACCCCTTACAGCTCCTGAACGGGGGGTGATACAAAAAAAATTTCTGAAATGACTCATACTTATTTTCAAAGATCTAACTTCTGTCAAAATTTCAACTTAAACCGTTTAGAAGATAGAAGGGTTAAAAGATTTTGCAAAATTTTAGTTTCGCATAACGGTAAATTAAGACACCGTATGCCACAAATATATATTTATTGTATATGTATATATTTTTAAAGCTAATAAAAGTAGTAATCGTTTGGCTTTTTCAAAATGAAGATTTACCTTATACAACTTGTGCAATAACAATTTAAATATAGAGCTTTTTTGAAGCTTTGGGGAGCTGTAGCTTCGTAACGGGTGGGGCTACAAAAAAAAGTTATAAAAAATAAAATTAATATTTTTATAAGATCTATCAGCAGTTATTATTTCATAGCTCTATTTCAAAAAAAATGTGGGGATCTAAAAGTTAGGTGTTCGAGAGCTACCCTAAGTTTTGATCCAAACTCAACCAATAAAAATAGGGAACCTACAAATTACTCCCAGAATATTTTGTGTAAATTTCAAGATTCTAGCTTTCTTAGTTTTTGAGTTAGCGTGCTGACGGACGGACGGACATGGCTCAATCGTCTTAGAATTTTTTTCTGATCCGATCCATACCTTTGAAGGTATATCTAGCTCGCTTATTTCGAGGTGTTACAAACGGAGGAGTAATTTTATTATACCCGATCCTATCGTACGGGTATAATAACTTGGGAAGTAAATCGTTGTTAAATGTAATAATAAAAAAAAATGTTGATAAAATGTACAATCAAAATACATATGTAGAATAGAAATGTTATCTATACGACTAAACGAATGTTGTTTTTTGTTTTACTTTGATTGCTTTGAATACAGAAAAATAAAAATAAAAAATTCAAAAATTATTTGGATTAGAATAGAATTTAGAGTTAATATTTGGTTAATATTTTTAATAGATGATTTATATGTATTATTTAATTATATGTATAAACAAGGCAGAATGTAAACCAACGGCTTTTAAAAGCGCACATTTACAAAAGATAATACAAACTGTTTACAATTGTGACTTGCACCAAAATTTTAAAATTTCATATAAAAAAAAATGTGAAAATGTAAAATTTCATATAAAAAATAATGTAAAAATATTACTGGAAGAAAAATGTGTATGGTTGTCTAAATTTCAGGTGTATAAAAATAGCAAATTTTCAATTTTTGAGCCCTAATAGCTCATAAGGGGGTGATCCAAAAAAATTTTCTGAGAAAACTTATACTAATTCTAAAAGTTCTTC
The DNA here is from genome assembly GCA_947095535.1 of Poecilobothrus nobilitatus. Taxonomy (NCBI): domain Eukaryota; kingdom Metazoa; phylum Arthropoda; class Insecta; order Diptera; family Dolichopodidae; genus Poecilobothrus; species Poecilobothrus nobilitatus. The sequence goes on from OX352773.1 coordinate 113,182,712, forward strand.
TTTCCTCAAAATTTAAAGCTCCTATCTAAAAATATACCGGAGTTATGAACATAGAAAAATCATGTAAAATTTGATTTTCACACAACGGTAAATTTAAATATTAAACTTAAAAAATATATATGTATGTCCTATGTATAATTTTGATATTGATTTGTAATGGTAAAAAAAATTGCTGTCGAATGGCGTTTTTAGATTGTAAAATTGTTAAGCGGAAGATGAAATATACGCATTTAAAAATAGGGCTTTTTCAAAGTTTGAAGGGGTGTAGTTCGCTGATGAATGGGCTACATGAAAAAGTTGTTCCACATAATTAATTTTTTTATGCGACCTACCCATGGTTAAATTTTTTTTTCTCTATCTTTAACGGTGTAGAAGTTTTTTAAACAGACGGACCGTCGGGCGGACGAACGAACAGACGAACGGACGGACAGAGTAAAACTAATAGACATATTTTTTCAAAATTTTTTTGGAAATGTGCTACAAAGGTATAAAGAATATTGCATCGTTGCCAATTGCAACGTTGTTACTTTGGTTTTTAGCAAAAAAATTTTGTATGTATACGCATAAAAAAATAATATTATGTGTTTGCATACATATGAACTATCAAGTAATTCTTTTATTTTTGCGTGGGGTAATATATGTATATGTATATGTACATATATAAATAGGTCAGCAGCTTTTTTAACTCTGACAGACTAATCGTGTGTACAAGAATATTAAAACAAAACACATTTTATGATACAAAAATGTCGTATGATTTTTAGCAAGAATTAACCTTAAAACGTTTGTTTAATTGACTAAAAATTTTTAACAGTAATAACATAAATAAAATTGTGTTTTAAATTAATTATAAAATTTAATATTTACATACTTGTTTTGATTTTTAGACGTTATTTAAATTAAATATTTGGTTTAATTTTTTAAAATTTTAATGCTTTTGAACAACATAAATATTTAAAAAGATATAAAAGAGAAAAGGAATAGGTACCTATATTTACTTATTTTAATATGATATAATATGTCTGTTGTAATATGTATTTGAAAGTTAGTTATTTGTATATAAAATGTTCAAGATAGCCTTGGCCTATATTAGCTGCATCAAATTTTTAATATAGCCAATCATTTAAATTTAAATATATAATAAAAAATTGAATTTTCCCATATTGGGGAAATAATTGAATCATTCTATCCAAAAGCATTTTATCATAAGACAAAAACTAAAAAAGTTAGAGCAACCAATGAGGGGTTGTTGAAAAGTGGAGAAAGATGAGAAAAAAATTTTATATGTACTTATGTATGTACATATGTTGTATGTTGCTGTATGCATGTTGCCCAATATTTCTTTTAATTGGGAGCAGTTTCTCGGTTTATTACAATGAGAAGGAGTAAAAACCTGCTTTAAATGATACTTTTCAAAGAAAAGGAGTAGGTAGGTATTCTAAGTTTTTAATATTTTTTATTAAACTTATTAAGATAAAAAGAAAACTTCAAACAAAAAATAAAAGATATAGCTACATTTTTTAATTTATATTTCAAATTAATTAACAATGGTAAAATTAAAAATGAAAGGACAAAAACATTTACATTTTCTCCTTCCACAACCAATAATAAAATACTTAAAATCCATTTAAAAACTAATTTTATTGTCATAGCTAAAAATTTTAAAATAAGAACTAACAATTAAAATTACTTGTATTTTAAACATTAAATCCAACTATCAAAAGAAATATTTTGCAAAAATAAAATAACTATAATTCATTCATATGTTTGCATATAAATCCTCTATTAAAAATATTAACCAAATATTAACTCTAAATTCTATTCCAAATAATTTTTGATTTTGATTTTTTTCTTTTTATTTTTCTGTATTCAAAGCAATCAAAATAAAACAAAAACAACACAAATAAATAAAAAAAGAATGAAAAATGTCATACAAGTCATACAACCATAGACAAAAATGTACGGTTTAGTCGTATAGATAACATTTACATTATACATACTAATGTAATAAATGAAATTATAGTAGATGAAAATAACAATATCTATGAAAAAAATGTAAAAGAAAACTATATTAAAAACTTAATCAAAATAAAAAATGAATGTATTATCAACATATTTAAATTAAAAAATGTAACTTGTAATATGAAAAATTTTAATGATAACATTATAAACGAAATAAGAAACGGCCTAATCGTTACAAAAAATATTAAACAAATGACAGTTAAGCACAATTGTAATAAATCAAACATTTTAATATCAGGTACTAAACTAATAAAATTTGAAAATTGCGAAATTGAAATTAATAATTACACTTATAAAAATTATGAAACTAAATTTATAGATTATATTATATTACCTAATTTTTATATACCTCTTAATGAAAATGAAAATAATACAGAAATAATTTTTAAGAAATTATACTTAGAAAAAATTGTTAATAATAAAGAAAATATAGAGGAAATCATAGAAACAAGTAACTTAAGAAACATAATAAATATTAGCTTATTTTCGGGCACAATAAAATTTGCAATTTTACTACTGGTGATTACCGTTTATAATCAGCTTTCTAATAAACACGTAAAACTTATAATACCTTCGTCGGAGCCTCAGACTAAGGGGGGTGGTGTTATAAGTAATATATCTATATTATAAAAACCTTCAACTTAAGTAACGTTTTAAGTGCACTTTTGGCACAATTCCCAAGAATTCTAGTTAGTAAACAATTCTTGGAAACAATAACATTTTTATTCATGTCTAACTGATTTCCGTTATAATTATGAATTACAGTTATAACTACACTATAAGGTCATTAACATATTTATAAATTCTAACTAAAACATTATAATGTATATAAGAATGTATATTAAGTATAATTAAGACATATGTACATAAGTCAGCAATAATTCCAAGGTTAAAACATTATTAAACCATTATCGATATGACGAAATTAGTTCTAAGAATAAATATAATTATTAAGAATTTGTATATTAATTGCTGACCTATGTAAAATTAACTGGTAAAATCTTAGTATAAATAGAAGATAAGAATCATAGTAAAATCAGCTCCAGCCTGGCTATAGAAGCCGTAATTATAATAATAATAAGTTTTAAATTAATTAGTGGAATTCAAATAAAATAACTGTTTAAAAATAAAACAAGGGTTTTTTTATATAAATCAAAAATCAGTTATAAAATTATTAAGCTAAAAAAATATCCATGAAACATTTGAAAATATCCAAGAAAGTAACCATAACCATCAAATTACATATGTAAATCAAATGTTTATTAGATATGTAATCATATGTATTACATATGTAATCATTAGATTACATTACATATTAGATATGTAATCATATGTATTACATATGTAATCATATGTAAATCAAATGTTTAACACACCAAAAAATTAAATATATATTCCAATGAAAACACTTTATTTATTTTAGATTTTAAACATTTTATTTATTTTGATTTATTTTATATTATTTAGATTTATTTATTTTATAGTTGTTACAACTTAATTGTTAAATCAATACAAGGTAACATTTAATTCTAGCTTAGACTATTTATATTAAAAATATGCTTATAGTGCAAAATTAGTTTACGTTGCGATTAAATGATTGAAAATAATAATATTAATAATTTTGTTAAGGTTCTCACGGGAAAGAAAATTTACTTACAGGTAAAAATGCTTATTAATCTAAATTGAGTTTAAGTAATAATTTAAATGAAATGGATTTAAAATTTGTTATTAGAAAACTTACTTGTGGGAATAAAAAAAATGTAATTTTAGGATCTTTATTTAATCGCAACGTAAATGAACTTAATTGCTATAATATTATAAGTTTTTATTATTTTTCGTGTTTTGATTGAAGGGAATATATGACTCCCCCATCGTTAAGCTGGAAACTCTCCTGAGTTTCCTTATTTGTATTTGTTAAATCATGTTTTATTGTGATTTTAACTTTTTTTATTTTATTTATCTTAATATAACATTTTATAATAAATATTAATAAAGAAATTACTCTAAGAACAAAGAAATTAGATAATATAAAAATGCTATGATTTTTAATTGTTTTTTTAACATATTCTATTTCGCTATAATTTTCAATTTGTTTTAAGTTAACATCTTCTAAGTTTGGTACAAAGTTTACATTCTTAATTTCTAAATAATTTGGTATTGTTAAATGGTTTACAATATTTTTCTTTCAGAATTTTTAAATGTTGCATCAACAATTTTTCTGTACAATTATTAAAAGCAATTATGCTATTTTTTATTAGTTTATATTCAATATCATTACAGTTACTTTTTACATTTACATTGTTTGCATATTTTACTAGAATTATATTAGAGGAAATTTCTATAATGTCAAATTTGGGATTTTTTATTTTTGTACAATTCTAAAACTATTCTTCATTAAATTTTTTAAACAACCATTTACTTTTTTTAGTTTTTGTTCACAATTTTCTTCAGTATCCCAATAAATTTCATTTTTTAATTTTATAATATTAGTAGCCTCAATGTTTATCTCCTCCAAATTTTTATTTGGTACTGATAGTATTTTATACCTGCTTGCGGATTCGTTAGAAACGATAGGATTAAAGATAGCAAAAATAATATTAGAATCTAAACTGAGAAGTGAACTTTTAATTTCCTTATATTTTAGAGACGTCAATTTCGAATTCATCGATTTCTTCGTTGAATAGTATTGGATGAGTCATAATGCCATGTTTGGCAAATAATATGTTTTCTTGTATTTTGTCTATTTCTGAATCAAGTGAGTTAATATTGGTACAAATGGTGAGAAACTGTAATGCTTTTATACTTCTTGTAAAGGTATTGTTATTTCCTATAAATGATGCTTTCAAGATTGCTTGATTGTCGTTAATACGTTTTTGTAAGATATTTAGATTTTCTTGAAGTTGGTTATTAATTTTAATTTGTCTGTTAGAAGCTTTAATGGCGTTGTAACTGTTCTCTTCCAAGAGTTTTATGTCATTCACGATTTCAGTTCTGTCGTCGTCATCTAAATTTCCTAATAGCCATTTAAGTATTTTACCGCCGAAATTTACAAGTCCTCGTTTGTGTCGATGTGGGATTAAACTTTTTTTGTTATGTCGAGTTTTTTCTATCTGGCTTTTTAGTGCTTCTGTCATGGTATTGTCTTCGGTTGAGTTAAATGTATAGAGGATGTTATTTTCTATTTGGTATAATGTATTTTCTAATTCGCTTATGTTCATAAAATGAAGAATTTTGGAGTAATTTTGTATTATAAGAATTTCTTCTTGTTTTATTATTTGATATCCACCTTGGTTTTCTAATTTTTGAACATTAATTGTTGCAAAAGACGTATTTAAAACAAGAGAGAGCACTAAGAGTATTAACCTAATTTGCTTGATGTGATGTTTCTGTGGAACTTTTCTCTGAGTTTTTATCACCTGAGAAATATTTAAAATATCTTTTAATTCTATTAGGATGGATATTTTTATTTCTATTATCTTTCAATTTATTGTCGACTAACTTAGATTTTATACAAGTATATTTCTTTTTGTGCTTATATCTAACTGCTTCAGGATTTTCTATAAGGACATTATCTTTATCTTTATATTCAAAATTTTTTCTACTTTCGTTTAGTTTTCCGATGGTTTTAAATTTTTGATCTTCAATTAATTTCCTAATTTTTTCTATATCTTTTACTTCGCCGTTGAGAAAATCGAATGGTTTGACTTTGGTTACGTGTTACGTGTTCGGCCGCGAATAATATTTTTTCATGTGGTGTTAGGGTAGATTTCTGGGTGTCTAAGATTCGAAGATGCTCTATTAATGTACCGTGAGCACGCTCAATGGTGGAGTTGCCTGTGTGGCTGCGAGGTGATGTGAAATGGGTATTAATATTTTCTGTTCTGAGAAAATCTTTAATATTAATGCTGTCAAATTCGTTATCTAGAACATTTTTTTCTGGTTTTCTAAAGATGGGGAATCGCTTTCTTAGACCTTGAATTACAGTTATTTGTTCAAAGAACATAAAAAGAAAAACAAAATCTAAACTTATAATAATAAGATATACTATTTAACATTGACTTAAAATTTAAATTTTTATCTATGTAACAACATTAGGGTTAATTAAAATTACAATTTACCTTTAATAACTTTAATACATTCTTTTTAATATAAATTTGTTGTAATATGACTCGTATGAACTTAATGTAGAACATTTTAAAACATTTTTTGTATAAATTCATACTAACCTACATTAATTATTTTAACTGAAAATATTTAAATGTTGTGGCAGCTAATTTAATTGCATAATGTAATTGAATGTTAAAATTTGTATTTTTTAACGTAATGTATCATAAATATTAACCTAAATAAAATTGTATTTAAAGAATGAATTTTTTATTAAAATTTATCATTAATAAAAGCAAATTACAAGAAAAACATTGTTTTTTATTGTGAAATAAACATTGGTCCTTCGAGCCCGATATTCTATAGAACAAGTGTCTTTAGAATTTAAAACCGAAAGAAAAAACTTTAGAACAGGTGTCTTAAGCTTTTTCATACAATATTAATTGTAAACCTAGTATTTGCAATTACATCTATAGAACCAGTGTCTATAGAGAAAAAAAAAAAGACAATAAGTAATCCTGTAGAACTAGTGTCTACAGACATTTTTTAATCAATTTCCTAATAAGTAGGCAGGACTACAACCAAAGGCGTTTCAGCGAATCAAAACAAATAAGGGGTCAAAATAAAATTTAAGAAAACAAACAAGAGGTTAAATAAAAACAATTAAAAATGGACAAACTAATCACTTCTCAAAAGGAGTTATATACCAAGATCCTAAAAATTCAGACTAACTTCAAAAAAGATTGTTTAGAGAGGAAAAGCAAAGAATACGTAGAAGTACGATTGAAAAATTTAAACGAGTACTGGCAAGCCATTATTAACAACAACGAGGACATCGAACAATTAAAAGATAGTTACCCGGACCATTTGTATTTTAAAAACAAAGATTTTGAAAGTATTCAGAATTTAGTGACCGAAATAACAGGTGTTTTGGAAGCTGCTTTATCGAATGCTCCTGCCAGTAATATATCGAACAAGGTCTCTAAGACGCTAAATAGACAAATGGAGCTAATAAAGGCGGTAGAGCGCATATCCAGTAAGGTAAGAAAGAAATGAAAATGGAACCGAATTTGGCCTTCATCAACCTTAATTTAAAAACATTAGAAGAGTACTGGCATTTACTAATGAAAACTCATTTGGGGCTGATAGAAAATAAGCCTATCATCATGAGTATTTTGAGGACAATAAATTTGAACAAGTCAAGAATATTTACAAGGAAACAGTAGTAGAACTAAATACTGAATTAATGAACATATCTCCAGCTCCGGCAGTTCGATCACAAAGCGCAAAGGCATTGGTTCTATCAAAAATAACTGGTTATTTACCGTCGGAAAATGTAACATCATATCAGAATTGGGAGCATATAAAAACACTAGAGCTGGCAGATTCAACCTTTTACAAACCAAGTAGGATCGACATAATCTTAGGAACCGACGTTTTCAGTCAAATAATACAAAACGAGCTCATAAAAGGAAGACCAGGAACGCCAATAGCTCAGAAAACCAAGTTTGGTTATATTTTATCAGGTAAAATAAAGAACGAAGTTCCAGAAAATACTATTAACTGTTTTATTGGCGAAGTTGACCTAAGCCAGAAGCTAACCAAATTTTGGGAAAGTGAAGAGCTTATGCCAGAGAGGACTACAACAGCTGAAGAGATAGAATGCGAAGTTCATTTCAAATCTACCTGTCAGCGCCGAAAAGATGGAAGATACACTGTGCGATTACCGTTTCGGGAACATTATAATTTTGAAGAACTTCAGGGATCTAGAGAACTGGCACTTGCAAGATTATTTCAGCTTGAAAGAAAATTTAAATCGCACAACTTGTTGGAAGTTATGTACAAGGAATTTATGGCAGAATACATTCGACTAGGTCATATGGTTCCAGCTCCTGAAAAAACAGAGGGAAAATACTGTCTACCTCATCATGCAGTATTTAAACACGATAGTTCGACTACTAAATTAAGAGTAGTGTTCGATGCTTCAGCTAAACGAAACTCGTCCAAAAGTCTTAACGACATAATGTTGACTGGAGAAAACCTGCAGCAAAATATATCCGAAATATTGATGCGATGGCGCAAGTACAAGGTGGTATTTACAGCGGACATTGAAAAAATGTACTGTCAAATTCGCGTAGATAGCCGAGATCAAGATTTCCAGAGAATCCTGTGGAGAGAGTCACCAGGCGAGCCGATTAAAGAATATAAGCTTACAACCCTTACTTATGGAACAGGGCCAGCTCCGTTCTTAACTATAAGAACGTTGCACCAACTCGTTTCAGATGATGGCTAGTTATATCCTTTGGCGACCAGGGCAATTTGTAAGGATACCTATATGGGTAATGTAGTTTCGGGAGCACATAGTTACGAAGAAGCTGCTTCAGCTAGTAGTCAATTAATTAATTTGTTAAAAGCTGGGGGTTTCAACCTACGTAAGTGAAATTGTAACGACTCTCGTTTATTGAAACAAATACCACCAGAACTAAGAGATTGTGCAAATAATAAAATATTTGATTTTGGAGAAGCTGTCAAGGCTTTAGGAATTTATTGGGTACCAAAAAGCGACAGACTAAAATACAACATAAATATTCAACCAATTTCGGAAACATCTACAAAACGATCTATCTTATCCGAGGCTCGAATTTTTGACCCAATTGGATTGTTATCTCCAGTCACGATAAAAATCAAATTACTATTTCAACAAATATGGTTGGAAGAGACTGATTGGGATCATCCAGTATCAACTCACGTTCAAAAGGAATGGCAACAAATTAGAGAAGAACTACCAGCACTGAGGAAAATAGAAATTTGCAGATGGATTGGTTATGGAGATCGTAGGAAAAAATGCCAACTGTATGAATTCTCTGATGCTTCTGAAAAGGCTTATGGTGCGGTTGTATGCCTAAGAACAATTACAGAAGAAGGGAATATTAGGGTAACACTCATAGCTACAAAAACAAAGGTGGCACTTTTAAAATCACAACTTTCTCTACCAAGATTAGAATTAAACGGAGCATTATTATTAGCTAGACTACTGAGGGAAATTCACAGGGCGTCAGCTATTGTGTTATCATGGTTACAATCTACTCCACATCGTTGGAAAACATTTGTTGGGAATCGAGTAGCTGAAATCCAAGCTCTTATTGGCCCCGACAACTGGTATCATATCAGTTCACCCAGTAATCCAGCTGATTTAGCTTCACGAGGAATCTACCCAATGAAATTAGAGAACAATGCGCTTTGGTGGGAAGGACCCTCGTGGTTAAAATAAAAGTAATTTAAGGCTTCTAAGACGCCAGTAAGCAAAACAAATTTAGAAATCAAAGCAAAATTTGAAGTTAATGTTGTAAAAACTGAAGTCGATATTTCTTTGGTTGAAACCTTACTACTTAAATATTCATCTCTAACAAAATTAAAAAGAATCTTAGCTTATTGTTTTCGATTTTGTAAGAATATTCAGAGCAGTCCAGCAAATCGGAAGACTGGAATATTAACGACTAATGAAATAGACAATTCATTCGTAACATTAGTGAAGGTTACTTAATTAAAATACTTCCATGAGGAAATCGAGCAACTTTCAAAAGGCAGATCATTACACAAGACAAGCAGATTACTAAGCTTAAACCCATTTTTGGATGCAAATCATCTAATTCGTTTAGGTGGAAGATTAGCTGAATCGGAACTTTCATATAAACAGAAACATCCGTTAATTTTGGCTTACAAAAGCGATTTAACTGATTTGATCATAAACCAAGCACATTTGCATTCCTTACATGGGGGTAATAATCAAACATTGGAATATATAAGACAAACATTTTGGATACTAAACTCGTTAAAGGCAGTCAAGAGATGAATACATAGGTGTACAACTTGTCATTGCTTTAAAGCATCTTCAGCTTCTCAGTTAATGGAAATCTACCTAAACCTCGTGTAACCATGTCCAGACCATTTACTAATTGCGGTGCGGACTATGCTGGACCGTTTACTTTGAAATCATCTGTTGGTCGAGGTAACAAAACTTTTAAAGGTTATATAGCCCTGTTTATTTGTTTGAGTGCCAAGGCAATACATTTGGAAGTGGTTAGTAATTTAACATCAAATGCATTTCTTGCAGCATTTAAAAGATTTATTAGCAGAAGAGGACCAGTTGCAAATGTGTATAGTGACAACGCTGCGAATTTCTCCGGAGCAAGCAAAATTTTAAGCGATTTATTCAACCAATCAAATTATCAGAATGAAATTAAAACCTCGTTAAGCAAAGAAGGAATTCAATGGCCTTTTATACCACCCGCGTCACCACATTTCGGCGGTCTTTGGGAAGCTGGTATAAAGTCTACTAAATACCATATGAAGAGGACAATAAAGGACACTATTTTAACTTTCGAAGAACTTACAACTTTAACCGTAAAAATTGAGGTGTGTTTGAATTCGCGCCCGCTATGTGCGTTAAATAATGATCCAGAAAACTTGGAAGTTCTAACACCTGGACACTTTTTAATAGGAGCACCATTATTAACCGTTCCTGAAGAAAATGTGTTAAATGGAAATCCTAATCTGCTAACAAGATGGCAACTGTTGGATCAGCTTCATCAACGATTTTAGCAGAGATGGTCTAAAGAATATTTGTTTAGATTACAACAAAGACCAAAATGGACTCAACAGCAACCTAATTTAAAGGTTGGTAACATAGTCTTAATAAAGGACGATAACTTACCACCGACGAGATGGTTACTGGGAAGAGTCATTGGAACAACTTGCGATTATAACGGTCTTGTTAGAGTTGTAACCTTAAAGACAAAAACTTCAATTTTAAAAAGATCTATAACCAAATTATCGTTATTGCCAATTATAGACAATGAAAATAAACCTAACTATGACACAATAGAAACGGCAAACGATGATACCGCAAATACGCCTAAACTTAAAGAAGACATACATCCATCTTCTTTCAAAAGGAAACATAAACACTCTCAACAGGAACGAAACAATAAAAAGATAAAATCATCTAAAACAGCATGTCACAGTTTAAGCTCTATGATATTTAGTTTAGTTTAAAAACTTAAGATGATAGTTTTTTCTTCGCGATAGCATTGGCAACCAAACCATCTGAATATTACAGTAATATTCAATTTGGGAATGAACAAGGTATTTACTTCGAGAACATTGCAACCACTAATATTTACAGTCGCGAATTGAATTTAATTGTTCATTTTAATCTATCTTCATACCAGCACCAAAATAATATATTAATCAGATCCATAACCTATCTAAAGGAAACATGCAGCAAGTTTTCTGCTGACATTGAATTTGAAAATCATAGCAAACCTATGATAGCTCAACTACAACATCATTTAGAGGAGTTAGAGAACGCTAATTATTTAATTTATCAACAAAACGAAAATTCACTTAAGCACAAAAGAGCTGCTTTGGGATTATTGGGAACGTAGCACATAGTTTCTTTGGGGTTCTAGACGAAGAATTTGCTGAAAAATATGAAACAGATATCAGTCATATGAAAGAAAATAAACGGCACATAGAAGCATTACTTCTAAGGCAAACTTCCATTCAAACTTCTGATTCAACTCTAAACATAATTAAAAGTGAACAACTGCATGGACATCAGCAATATTTAGCTATGAAAAAACAGCTTTCTTCTTTTCAAGACGACATAAATAGAACAAAACAAACGCAGGCTTTATTTGAAAAATTTAATGCTGCCGCCTTAGTAATAACATTGGACTTAAGTAGCATGCGGCACATACAACAATCGATCCTTTCAGTCTTAACTGACACACGTCATGGACGAATTAATACTTTGTTACTAACTCCTGAACAACTAAAATTACAATTTAAACTGATACGAGAACATATTCCTAGTAATTTGAGACTACCTGATGATCAAAACCAAATCTTGACATTATACTCTTTAATGCAAGTAAGAGCACGAATCACTTCAAACAACGTAATTTTTGAAATAAAATTACCATTGTTAGATGCAGACTATTATAAGATATATCAGCTAATTCCTATTCCTCTAACTAGAGCTAACAAGTTTATATATATTCAACCTTCCAGTAAGTATTTATTGTTAAATAAACTTCGCGATAGATACTCACCTATGAGCGAAGTTGATATAAATATGTGCAGGTCTTGGAAATCCGATCATCTTTTATGCAGATTTAATTCACCAATGTATAGTCTAGGATCTAACATTAGTCGATGCGAAATGGAGTTATTATCCTCAGAACCAAGACTATCTAATTTTTGCAAAATAAAGAGTTCGTCAATAGACCTCAAATGGGTTAAATTGCATGCAGCTAACCATTGGATCTATACTTTAAATAAAAAAAGCATAGTCGATTTAAATTGCGGTACTTATTTCGAAAAGGTTGCATTAACTGGAAATGGGATTATTCGCTTAAACCCTGGTTGCAAGCTTAAGCACACCGGCATGTTTCTATCGTCTAGTCAAGAGTTTACAGCAAATATGACATCATCCTTTTTAATAGTATCAGAAATACCACTTAATATTTTAGCTAATTATCTTAACAATTCAGAAAAGATCAATAACGATTTAAATAATTTGTCAATTTTGGAAGACGAAATAACATCAGACGACATTCAAACATTACATACTAAAATAAATGATCAAAGAAATGACATAGCAGCAGTTAGAAACATTAACATTCATGATGTTCATCATTATGCCATGGTTTATATAATTCTTGTATTAGTTTGCGTAACAGCAATTTGCTATTGGTTGAGCCGTTATAGAAGAGTTTTGGTAACTTCGTCGAAGACATCAACTATGAATCCAACTATAAAGATTTCAGAATCAGTGACTACAGTAACTAGCAGCACACCTACAGTTGTTCCTAGACAGCATCCTTTTAATTACTAATTCAACCCGGGGGGAGCATGTTCAAAGAAATTAAAAATAAAAACAAAATCTAAACTTATAATAATAAAATATACTATTTAACATTGACTTAAAATTTAAATTTTTATCTATGTAACAACATTAGGGTTAATTAAAATTACAATTTACCTTTAATAACTTTAATATATTCTTTTTAATATAAATTTTTTGTAATATGACTCGTATGCACTTAATGTAGAACATTTTAAAACATTTTTTGTATAAATTCATACTAACCTACATTAATTATATTAACTGAAAATATTTAAATGTTGTGTCAGCTAATTTAATTGCATAATGTAATTGAATGTTAAAATTTGTATTTTTTAACGTTAACCTAAATAAAATTGTATTAAAGAATGAATTTTTTATTAAAATTTATCATTAATAAAAGCTAAATTACAAGAAAAACATTGTTTTTTATTGTGAATTAAAGTTTGCGAGTTTCTGTCATTTAAACGTTGTGCTGTTAGATGTTTGGCAAACTTATCGATTATGGTTAAAAATACTTCTTTATAACAAAAGAATAGGTCGTTGTGAATTATTTTATTGGGTCGACTGGTGTTTCCGAGATTTCAAATTTGTATTTATTTGGTTTGCGATCATATTTATATTGGTTACAAGTATCATAATTGTTTATGTACTTGTGAAATAATTCTTTGAACTTAGGGAAGTAATATTTATCTTTAACTTCGGCATAGTTTTCTATTATTCCTCGGTGATTTGTTTCGTTATGGGTTTTCTCTATAATATCTAAAGCGTCTTTTTCGGTTTCTAAGTCATGAGCCTTTTTTGTACATTTTATAAACTTTGTTTTATTGTTATTGGAAAAGAGTTCGATAAGTTTGTTTTGTAAAATATTGTATTTTTTGTTCTCGAGTTCTGAGTAAATTGCGGTCGTTCCTCTCTTAATGAATCTTCGTAAAATATCATTTAAATAATGGTCATTATTTAACTCGTTTTCACTTATAAAAATGTGCCTAAATTTACCATATTTTATAATTATTTCTCTTTCTTTTTGTTTAACTAAATATAATTGCGTAAAATATTTATTTATTATTGCATCCGATATCGCGATGTGATCTTGCTGGTTTTCAACGCAACTATGAATTGTTGCTAGTTCAGAGTTATTAGTGATTGTTTTGTCACCGTCAAGATTACACACATTGTAGCTTCTTGGTTTTATGCGAGCGAACTTTTACATTCGTTCTAGAGTTTCGGGTTCGCTCCAGGCTTTACTTATAGGTGCTATTCTCTCCTTTTTGCGGGTTTTGAAACTTATAACTGGTTTTTGTAAAACTGATTTGAAATATTTAAAAATTTTTAATTCTTTAGGGTTGATAATTGTTGTAGCGTTTAAGATATTGACTTCCTCACTGTTGTTGGTTTCAGGTACGCGATTCACGTGAAGTATTTCATTTGTTGTAGAATTCATTCTACTCAAGAAATCTGCAACTCTATTTTCTTTGCCTTTTACATAGGCTATTTCAAAATTGTACTCGTTTAACCTAATTCGCCATCTTTGTAGTTTGGCGTTAGGTTCTTTTAAAGAGCTTAACCATTTTAGAGGTAGGTGGTCTGTTCTTATTAAGAATTTGGTTCCATATAAGTATGGCCGAAAATACTTAGTGGCCCATACTATAGCGACCAATTCTTTCTCTATGGTAGAATAGTTGCAAACATGAGTATTTAATGTTCTACTTGCGAAATAGACAGGGTGACCCTCCTGTGAAAGGACCGCTCCGATCGCGATATTGGAAGCATCTGTTGTCAAGACGAACTCCTTTTTGAAATCGGGGTAACGCAAGATAGGATGACTTGTTATTAGAGTTTTTAATTTTTGAAATGCTTCTTTATAAAGTGGGTCGTCAACATTGATTTTTGTACCCTTTTTTAAGTATTTTGTCATAGGTTGGGCTACTTTTGCGTAGTCGTGGATAAACTTGCGATAGTAGCCCGTAACACCCAGGAAGCTTTTATTTGCTTAGTGGTTTTAGGCAGATTGATTTGTTTTACTACGTTGATTTTATTTTCATTAGGTTTAATGCCATTTGTTGTAAGAACATGGCCCAAATACTCAGTTTCTTTTGCGAAAAATTTACACTTGTATACCTATATCTTTAAATTAAATTCTCGTAATTTAGAGAAAATTTTGTTGATAGCAGAAAGACGCTCTTGTAGTGACGTGGAAAAGATGAGAATATCATATGAGTAAATCACACAGATTTTTCCGATGAAATCTTTTAGAATATAGTTGATCATTCTTTGAAATGTTGCCGGAGCAATTTTTAAACCAAATGGCATCCGTACAAATTCAAAGTGACCTTGTGGTGTAGAAAACGCGGTCTTGGAGCGATCTATTTCATCGACTGAAATCTGGTGAAACCCTTTTGCAAGGCCCAGGAGTATTCGAGAAGTAAGTCGAGAAGTATTGTGCTCTACCCAGCTTATCGAATATAGGGTCTATATTCGGAATCGGGAATTTGTCATCGGTCGTAATTTCATTAAATTTTTTGTCATCGACTTTTGCTTGCCCGAGTTGTCCAGCTTTTTTGGTACTACCTATATAAGGCTATTGTAAGGGCTTTTTGATGTTTGGATAATATTTTGATCGAGCATTTCCTGAACTTGTTTGTTTACCTCTTACCTCTTGAACTTGTTTGTTTACCTCGTGGATTTTAGGGAACATATAGATTTTACTGTAGATAGGTTGAGAGGTTGATGTTATAATTTGGTGCTTGACCCCGTTTACACAAGTTAACTGATCCCCCTTGTTGTAGAAAAGATCTTTATTTGAATTTAAAATGTATTTTAACGGTTTAATTTCTTCAGAATTCATATTTTCATTTATTAATTTTTCAAATAATTCGTTATAATTTATTTGCAAAGGCTCTATTCCATAAACTTCTTGGAAAGGATAAACATTATTAAATTTTATAATTTGGTTATTAATTTGTAACTGCTCCTTAGCAAAATCAATAATTGCTCCTATTGGCTTAAGGATATTTTGTCTAAAATTTTTGTTCTGAAGATTTATTAATTTCCAAGACATGGTGGATTTTTTATTAAATTCATCCGGGGTTTTCGTAATGATTTCATGTTGAATAATTTGATTTCCTACGAGTGTTTTCAATTGGATTGCGTTTTTTAATTTTTTTGTTTTGTAATGAGGAAACATGTTTTCGTTTATGATGGAGGTAATTGAACCAATATCGATTAAACAGTTCAGTTTTTTACCTTCCACTATTAAATTTACTAAGAGTAATGAGGGGCTGGCAGAGTGAAAATTTTCAGCGATATCTGAGCCATATTGAATTTCCATAGGACTGGATTTATGGCGGTTCCTATTAATAAAAGAAGTTGATGGGTTGTTTCTAGATATTCTAGACTGTTGATTCTGATTAAACCTAAAGTTTCTATAATTGTTGGAAGACGTACCATTATTTCGCTTAAACCATTCTGAGTTATTTTGGTAAACATTTTTTGAGTGATCATTAAAGTACCTGTTATTGTATTTATTTTGTACCCTATTTTTATCATTGTTATTGCTATATTTAAACTGTCTTTTGTTATTATTGCTATTGTAGTTCGAATTTAGATTTCTAATATTGTTATTGTTTGCGTTTCTAGATTGGTTAGACGCGTAAAAAATCCTATTTTCAGGTATATTAGTATCTATTAAAGCTCTATAGGCTTCTTCTAAAGATGTGACATTTTTGGTTCTTAAATACATTGAGTCTACTCTATTAATTTTACTTAATTTTTTAAAAATTTTCCGATATGGAGGAACTTCCATTATTTATTCCATTTATTCCATTCCATTCCATTATTGGCTTAAATTCTAAAGGTTTTGTGTTATCTAGGTCGTATTTTAAGTTTAATTGATTTAGGGTATCATTTAATTTAAGAAAAAGTTGATTTACGTTTTTATAGTTGGTTTGGTTTGCTTCCTCTTTCAATTTTAAATAGCTGGTTATGACTCCAAATGAATCTTTAAGTTGTGTCTTGACTTCGACCCATGTTAATTCCTGTAATCGCCGTACTACTGCAGGACCTTGTATTTTGGCATATAAAATTCTGTAAATATAATCCTTTTATTCTTGTACTGTTAATAAGTTTACAAGAGCTTCGATCTCTCCGATGAAGGATTTTAGCCTATAGGCGCCTTGTCCAGTGAATGCTGGCACTGAACAAGCCTCATTTACTACATCCTTGAATGATATATCTCCCAAAGCCATATTTGTTTCGAATTTTATACGGATTTAGATTTTATCCAATTTTTTATTTTTATTTTAAAGTGAATTTTTATTGTTTATATTTTTTCTTTTGTATGTTTTTTAATACCGAAATGTTTCCTTTAGAAAGGTTTTCCGTTGCTTTTCGTATAAATTGATTTTATTATTTTTTCTTATTTTTTTTTTGTTATTGCGCCTAAGGCAGCCTCGCCTTAGGTAGAACGAAGAAAACGGCTTGATCGCAATAAAAATTTTTTCTTTTTTTTTGGAAGAAAAAATAATTTGAGGAAACTCTCCTGAGTTTCCTTATTTGTATTTGTTAAATCATGTTTTATTGTGATTTTAACTTTTTTTATTTTATTTATCTTAATATAACATTTTATAATAAATATTAATAAAGAAATTACTCTAAGAACAAAGAAATTAAATAATATAAAAATGCTATGATTTTTAATATTTTTTTTAACAGATTTTATTTCATTATAATTTTCAATTTGTGTTAAGTTAACATCTTCTAAGTTTGGTACAAAGCTTACATTCTTAATTTCTAAATAATTTGGTATTGTTGAATGGTTTACAATTTGTCTTTCAGAATTTTTAAATGTTGCATCAACAATTTTTCTGTACAATTATTAAAAGTAATTGTGCTATTTTTTATTAGTTTATATTCAATATCATTACAGTTACTTTTTACTTTTACATTGTTTGCATTTTTTACTAGAATTATATTAGAGGAAATTTCTATAATGTCAAATTTGGGATTTTTTATTTTTGTACAATTCTTAAAACTATTCTTCATTAAATTTTTTATACAACCATTTACTTTTTTTAGTTTTTGTTCACAATTTTCTTCAGTATCCCAATAAATTTTATTTTTGAATTTTATAATATTAGTAGCCTCAATGCTTATCTTCTCAAAATTTTTATTTGGTACTGATAGTATTTTATACCTGCTTGCGGATTCGTTAGAAACGATAGGATTAAAGATAGCAAAAATAATATTAGAATCTAAACTGAGAAGTGAACTTTTAATTTCCTTGTATTTTAAGACGTCAATTTCGAATTCATCGATTTCTTCGTTGAATAGTATTGAATGAGTCATAATGCCATGTTTGGCAAATAATATGTTTTGTTGTATTTTGTCTATTTCGCAATCAAGTGAGTTAATATTGGTACAAATGGTGAGAAACTGTAATGCTTTTATACTTCTTGAAAAAGTATTGTTATTTCTTATAAATGATGCTTTCAAGATGCTTGATTGTCGTTAATACGTTTTTTGTAAGATATTTAGATTTTCTTGAAGTCGGTTATTAATTTTAATTTGTCTGTTAGAAGCTTTAATGGCGTTGTAACTCTTCTCTTCCCAGAGTTTTATGTCATTCATGATTTCAGTTTTGTCGTCGTCATCTAAATTTCCTAATAGCCATTTAAGTATTTTACCGCTGAAATTTACAAGTCCTCGTTTGTGGCGATGTGGTATTAAACTTTTTATGTTATGTCGAGTTTTTTCTATCTGGCTTTTTAGTGCTTCTGTCATGGTATTGTCTTCGGTTGAGTTAAATGTATAGAGGATGTTATTTTCTATTTGATATAATATATTTTCTAATTCGCTTATGTTCATAAAATGAAGAATTTTGGAGTAATTTTGTATTATAAGAATTTCTTCTTGTTTTATTATTTGATATCCACCTTGGTTTTCTAATTTTTGAACATTAATTGTTGCAAAAGACGTATTTAAAACAAGAGAGAGTTCTAAGAGTATTAACCTAATTTGCTTGATGTGATGTTTCTGTGGAACTTTTCTCTGGGTTTTTATCACCTGAGAAATATTTAAATTATCTTTTAATTCTATTAGGATGGATATTTTTATTTCTATTATCTTTCAATTTATTGCCGACTAGCTTATATTTTATATAAGTATATTTCTTTTTGTGCTTATATCTAACTGCTTCAGGATTATCTATAAGGACATTATCTTTATCTTTATATTCAAAATTTTTTCTACTTTCGTTTAATTTTCCGATAGTTTTAAATTTTTGATCTTCAATTAATTTCCTAATTTTTTCTATATCTTTTACTTCGCCGTTGAGAAAATCGAATGGTTTGACTTTGGTTACGTGTTACGTGTTCGGCCGCGAATAATATTTTTTCATGTGGTGTTAGGGTAGATTTCTGGGTGTCTAAGATTTGAAGATGCTCTATTAATGTACCGTGAGCTCGTTCAATGGTGGAGTTGCCTGTGTGGCTGCGAGGTGATGTGAAATGGGTATTAATATTTTTTGTTCTGAGAAAATCTTTAATATTAATGCTGTCAAATTCGTTATCTAGAACAATTTTTCTGGTTTTCTAAAGATGGAGAATCGCTTTCTTAGACCTTGAACTACAGTTATTGAGTTTCTGTCATTTAAACGTTGTGCTGTTAGGTGTTTGGCAAACTTATCAATTATGGTTAAAAATACCTCTTTATAACAAAAGAGTAGGTCGTGTTTTAACTGGTGTTTCCGAGATTTCAAATTTGTATTTATTTGGTTTGCGATCATAATTATATTGGTTACAAGTATCACAATTGTTTATTTACTTGTGAAATAATTCTTTGAACTTAGGGAAGTAATATTTATCTTTAACTTCGACATAGTTTTCTATTATTCCTCGGTGATTTGTTTCGTTATGGGTTTTCTCTATAATATCTAAAGCGTCTTTTTCGGTTTCTAAGTCATGAGTTTTTTTTGTACATTTTATAAACTTTGTTTTATTGTTATTGGAAAAGAGTTCGATAAGTTTGTTTTGTAAAATATTGTATTTTTTGTTCTCGAGTTCTGAGTAAATTGCGGTCGTTCCTCTCTTAATGAATCTTCGTAAAATACCATTTAAATAATGGTCATTATTTAACTCATTTTCACTTATAAAGATGTGCCAACATTTACCATATTTTATAATTATTTCTCTTTCTTTTTGTTTAACTAAATATAATTGCGTAAAATATTTATTTATTATTGCATCCGATATCGCGATGTGATCTTGCTAGTTTTCAAGGCAACTATGAATTGTTGCTAGTTCAGAGTTATTAGTGATTGTTTTGTCACCGTCAAGATTACACACATTGTAGCTTCTTGGTTTTATGCGAGCGAACTTTTGCATTCATTCTAGAGTTTCGCGTTCGCTCCAGGCTTTACTTATAGGTGCTACTCTTTCCTTTTTGCGGGTTTTGAAACTTATAACTGGTTTTTGTAAAACTGATTTGGAATATTTAAAAATTTTTAATTCTTTAGGGTTGATAATTGTTGTAGCGTTTAAGATATTGACTTCCTCACTGTTGTTGGTTTCAGGTACGCGATTCACGTGAAGTATTTCATTTGTTGTAGAATTCATTCTACTCAAGAAATCTGCAACTCTATTTTCTTTGCCTTTTACATAGGCTATTTCAAAATTGTACTCGTTTAACCTAATTCGCCATCTTTGTAGTTTGGCGTTAGGTTCTTTTAAAGAGCTTAACCATTTTAGAGGTAGGTGGTCTGTTCTTATTAAGAATTTGGTTCCATATAAGTATGGCCGAAAATACTTAGTGGCCCATACTATAGCGAGCAATTCTTTCTCTATGGTAGAATAGTTGCAAACATGAGTATTTAATGTTCTACTTGCGAAATAGACAGGGTGACCCTCCTGTGAAAGGACCGCTCCGATCGCGATATTGGAAGCATCTGTTGTCAAGACGAACTCCTTTTTGAAATCGGGGTAACGCAAGATAGGATGACTTGTTATTAGAGTTTTTAATTTTTGAAATGCTTCTTTATAAAGTGGGTCGTCAACATTGATTTTTGTACCCTTTTTTAAGTATTTTGTCATAGGTTGGGCTACTTTTGCGTAGTCCTGGATAAACTTGCGATAGTAGCCCGTAACAGCCAGGAAGCTTTTTATTTGCTTAGTGGTTTTAGGCAGATTGATTTGTTTTATTACGTTGATTTTATTTTCATTAGGTTTAATGCCATTTGTTGTAAGAACATGGCCCAAATACTCAGTTTCTTTTGCGAAAAATTTAAACTTGTATACCTATATCTTTAAATTAAATTCTCGTAATTTAGAGAAAATTTTATTGATAGCAGAAAGATGCTCTTGTAGTGACGTGGAAAAGATGAGAATATCATCTGAGTAAACCACACAGATTTTTCCGATGAAATCTTTTAGAATATACTTGATCATTCTTTGAAATGTTGCTGGAGCAATTTTTAAACCAAATGGCATCCGTACAAATTCAAAGTGACCTTGTGGTGTAGAAAACGCGATCTTGGAGCGATCTATTTCATCGACTGAAATCTGGTGAAACCCTTTTGCAAGGCCCAGAGTCGAGAAGTATTGTGCTCTACCCAACTTATCGAATATAGAGTCTCTATTCGGAATCGAGAATTTGTCATCGATCGTAATTTCATTCAATTTTTTTTCATCCACTTTTGCTTGCCCGAGTTGTCCAGCTTTTTTGGTACTACCCATATAGGGCTATTGTAAGGCTTTTTGATGTTTGGATAATATTTTGATAGAGCATTTCCTGAACTTGTTTGTTTACCTCTTACCTCTTGAACTTGTTTGTTTACCTCGTGGATTTTAGGGAACCTATTGATTTTACTGTAGATAGGTTGAGAGGTTGATGTTATAATTTGGTGCTTGACCCCGTTTACACAAGTTAACTGATCCCCCTTGTTGTAGAAAAGATCTTTATTTGAATTTAAAATGTATTTTAACGATTTAATTTCTTCAGAATTCATATTTTCATTTATTAATTTTTCAAATAATTCGTTATAATTTATTTGCAAAGGTTCTATTTCATAAACTTCTTGGAAAGGATAAGCATTATTAAATTTTATAATTTGGTTATTAATTTGTAATTGCTCCTTAGCAAGATCAGTAATTGCTCCTATTGGCTTAAGGATATTTTGTCCAAAGTTTTTGTTCTGAAGATTTATTAATTACCAAGACATGGTGGATTTTTTATTAAATTCGTCCGGGGTTTTCGTAATGATTTCATGTTGAATAATTTGGTTTCCTACGAGTGTTTTCAATTGGATTGCGGTTTTTAATTTTTTTGTTTTGTAATGAGGAAATATGTTTTCGTTTATGATGGAGGTAATTGAACCAATATCGATTAAACAGTTCAGTTTTTTACCTTCCACTATTAAATTTACTAAGGGTAATGAGGGGTTAAGCTGGCAGAGTGCAACTTTTCAGCGATATCTGAGCCATATTGAATTTCCATAGGACTGGATTTATGGCGGTTCCTATTAATAAAAGAAGTTGATGGGTTGTTTCTAGATATTCTAGACTGTTGATTCTGATTAAACCTAAAGTTTCTATAATTGTTGGAAGACGTACCATTATTTCGCTTAAACCGTTCTGAGTTATTCTGGTAAACATTTTTTGAGTGATCATTAAAGTACCTCTTATTGTATTTATTTTGTAGCCTATTTTTATCATTGTTATTGCTATATTTAAACTGTCTTTTGTTATTATTTCTATTGTAGTTCGAATTTAGATTTCTAATATTATTATTGTTTGCGTTTCTAGATTGGTTAAACGCGTAAAAAATCCTATTTTCAGGTATATTAGTATCTATTAAAGCTCTATAGGCTTCTTCTAAAGATGTGACATTTTTGGTTCTTAAATACATTGAGTCTACTCTATTAATTTTACTTAAAAATTTTTCCAATATGGAGGAACTTTCATTATTTATTGGCTTAAATTCTAAAGGTTTTGTATTATCTAGGTCGTATTTTAAGTTTAATTGATTTAGGGTATTATTTAATTTAAGAAAAAGTTGATTTACGTTTTTATAGTTGGTTTGGTCTGCTTCCTCTTTCAATTTTAAATAGCTGGTTGTGACTCCAAATGGATCTTTAAGTTGTGTCTTGACTTCGATCCATGATAATTCTTGTAATCGCCGTACTACTGCTGCTGCAGGACCTTGTACTTTGGCATATAAAATTCTGTAGATGTAATCCTTTTGTTCTTGTACTGTTAATAAGTTTACAAGAGCTTCGATCTCTCCGATGAAGGATTTTAGACTATAGGCGCCTTGTCCAGTGAATGCTGGCACTGAACAAGCCTCATTTACTACATCCTTGAATGATATATCTCCCAAAACCATATTTGTTTCGAATTTTATACGGATTTAGATTTTATCCAATTTTTTATTTTTATTTTAAAGTGAATTTTTATTGTTTATATTTTTTCTTTTGTATGTTTTTTAATACCGAAATGTTTCCTTTAGAAAGGTTTTCCGTTGCTTTTCGCATAAATTGATTTTATTATTTTTTCTTATTTTTTTTTTATTGCGCCTAAGGAAGCCTCGCCTTAGGTAGAACGAAGAAAACGGCTTGATCGCAATAAAATTGGAAGAAAAAAAAATTTTTTTTGTGCTTTATTTGGACGGAATTGGTATCCTACCGACTGCGCCAATCAAATGTTTATTTATTTTAACACACCAAAATATTAAATATATATTCCAATAAAAACACTTTATTTATTTTAGATTTTAAACACTTTATTTATTTTGATTTATTTTATATTATTTAGATTTATTTATTTTATAGTTGTTACAACTTAATTTTTAAATCAATACAAGGTAACATTTAGTTCTGGCTTAGACTATTTATATTAAAAATATGCTTATAGTGCAAAATTAGTGTACGCTGCGATTAAATGATTGAAAATAATAATATTAATAATTTTGTCAAGGTTCTTACGGGAAAGAAAATTTACTTACAGGTAAAAATGCTTATTAATCAAAATTGTGTTTAAGTAATAATTTAAATGAAATGGATTTAAAATTTGTTATTAGAAAACTTTCTTGTGGGAATAAAAAAAATGTAATTTGAGGATCTTTATTTAATCGCAACGTAAATTAACTTAATTGCTATAATATTAGTTTTTATTATTTTTCGTGTTTTGATGTAAGGGAATATATGATTCCCCCATCGTTAAGCTGGAAATTCTTCTTAGTTTCCGTATTTGTATTTGTTAAATCATGTTTTTTTGTGATTTTATCTTTTTGTATTTTATTTATCTTAATATAACATTTTATAATAAATATTAGCAAAGAAATTACTCTAAGAACAAAGAAATTAGATAATATAAAAATGCTATGATTTTTAATTGTTTCTTTAACATATTCTATTTCGCTATAATTTTCAATTTGTTTTAAGTTAACATCTTCTAAGTTTGGTACAAAGTTTACATTCATAATTTCTAAATAATTTGGTATTGTTAAATGGTTTACAATTTTTCTTTCAGAATTTTTAAATGTTGCATCAACTATTTTTATTGTACAATTATTAAAAGTAATTATGCTATTTTTTATTAGTTTATATTCAATATCATTACAGTTTTACAGTTTTTACACAATATCATTACTACTTTTTACTTTTACATTGTTTGCATTTTTTACTAGAATTATAGTAGAGGAAATTTCTATAATGTAAAATTTGGGATTTTTTTATTTTTGTACAATTCTTAAAACTATTCTTCATTCAATTTTTTATTCAACCATTTACTTTTTTTAGTTTTTGTTCACAATTTTCTTCAGTATCCCAACAAATTTCATTTTTGAATTTTATAATATTAGTAGCCTCAATGTTTATCTCCTCAAAATTTGTATTTGGTGCTGATAGTATTTTATACCTGCTTGCGGATTCGTTAGAAACCATAGAATTAAAGATAGCAAAAATAATATTAGAATCTAAACTGAGAAATTAACTTTTTATTTCCCTATATTTTAAGGTATTGTTATTTCCTATAAATGATGCTTTCAAGATTGCTTGATTGTCGTTAATACGTTTTTGTAAGATATTTAGATTTTCTTGAAGTTGGTTATTAATTTTAATTTGTCTGTTAGAAGCTTTAATGGCGTTGTAACTGTTCTCTTCCAAGAGTTTTATGTCATTCATGATTTCAGTTTTGTCGTCGTCATCTAAATTTCCTAATAGCCATTTAAATATTTTACCGCCGAAATTTACAAGTCCTCGTTTGTTACGATGTGGGATTAAAGTTTTTATGTTATGTCGAGTTTTTTCTATCTGGCTTTTTAGTGCTTCTGTCATGGTATTGTCTTCGGTTAAGTTAAATGTATAGAGGATGTTATTTTCTACTTGATATAATGTATTTTCTAATTCGCTTATGTTCATAAAATGAAGAATTTTGGAGTAATTTTGTATTATAAGAATTTCTTCTTGTTTTATTATTTGATATCCACCTTGGTGTTCTCATTTTTGAACATTAATTGTTGCAAAAGACATATTTAAAACAAGAGAGAGTACTAAGAGTATTAACCTAATTTGCTTGATGTGATGTTTCTATGGAACTTTTCTCTGGGTTTTTATCACCTGAGAAATATTTAAAATATCTTTTAATTCTATTAGGATGGATATTTTTATTTCTATTATCTCTCCACTATAATTATTTCTATATTTCTTTATTTCTATTTATCTTTGTCGACTAGCTCAGATTTTATATAAGTACATTTCTTTTTGTGCTTATAACTGCTTCAGGATTTTCTATAAGGATATTATCTTTATCTTTATATTCAAAATTTTTTCTACTTTCGTTTAGTTTTCCGATGGTTTTAAATTTTTGATCTTCAATTAATTTCCTAATTTTTTCTATATCTTTTACTTCGCCGTTGAGAAAATCGAATGGTTTGACTTTGGTTACGTGTTATTATATTTTTCGGCCGCGAATAATATTTTTTCATGTGGTGTTAGGGTAGATTTCTGGGTGTCTAAGATTCGAAGATGCTCTATTAATGTACCGTGAGCTCGCTCAATGGTGGAGTTGTCTGTGTGGCTGCGAGGTGATGTGAAATGGGTATTAATATTTTCTGTTCTGAGAAAATCTTTAATATTAATGCTGTCAAATTCGTTATCTAGAACAATTTTTTCTGGTTTTCTAAAGATGTAGAATCGCTTTCTTAGACCTTGAATATTATTATTGTTTTTCTAATATTATTATAGTTTGCGTTTCTAGATTGGTCAAACGCGTAAAAAAGATGTGACATTTTTGGTTCTTAAATACATTGAGTCTACTCTATTAATTTTACTTAAGAATTTTTCCAATATCGAAATTTCATTATTTATTAGCTTAAATTCTAAAGGTTTTGTATTATCTAGGTCGTATTTTAAGTTTATTTGATTTATGGTATCATCTATATTATCGGCATAAAAATATTATTAATAAACTATGTATATTATTTTTAACAACTTTATTAATAAAATATTTTAAATTTTTAACTAAATATGAATATAAACATTTATTAAATTAGGTTATGAACAATTTTAACTGTCAAAGTGTTGCTATAATATTTTTTAATAATATAATTTTATTTTCTCCCTCTTTCCCACTGGTAGTGCAATATATTTTTCTCTTTCTAAAGTTGCGATAATATCCCTAGAATTTAAAAGGAAATCAGTCTTTATGACTATAAAGAGATATATTGTAATTCTTTCTAAATAGCAGAATTCTTAAAAGTATTTTTTGATATTGAATAAGATAGCTACATATACATAGTTAGTCATATTAAAAAATGGAATTTAAAAATTTTAAAAATTAAGAAGGTATTTTTTAAACGAAAAAGCATTTGGCACGAAGGGGTTAAACAACTTACCATATCTTTACAAAAACAAATTTAATTAAGAAGAAACAACTACATGAACAATAAAAAACTTATTTTAATGCACGAAATTTTTAACAACGCCTTTATGTACAAGCCGAAATATTCAACGAAAACTTTGAGAAAAAGTCAATTTGTGTACAAAATAAATGGAGTGTTCCGAGCCGGCTTTTAAGATATTAGGCGTTGTTTATAAAATATTTTAAAATTTTTTATGAATATTTTTTTTTGTAACTGATGTATGTATATCCATACATATCTATACAGATATTCCTCTCGTAACAATTTTAAATTTTATTTTTAGAATATAAAATATAGAATACAGATATTCGTCTTGTAACACTTTTAGAAATTATTAAAAAAATTTGAGAAGTTTGTTCGATATTGGTATTATAATACGGGCAACTACTTGAACCAAGCTTTAGCCAAAGTTTTTTCGTTGCTAGAAATAACACCTAATAAACCATTTTGTAATTATTTGCTTATTCGATTTTCCCCATCTAATTAAATCTCTTAGAAATATATTAATGGATTCCAATTTAAAAGCCTCAGATGGTTTATCGGTCTATTGTAAGTTTCAAAGTTCTCATAGAATTATGGAAGTTCAAATAAATTGAAAAATTAAGATGTGTACCAAATTAACTAGATAACATATTAATCCACATACTTTTGAAAAAATAAGAGTTAAATTAGCAAATATTAGCAAAAATTAACAAATATTTGCTAGTACAGTGACTGCCGCTATTAGAACAATAATTGAAACGTCTGGTTTTAAAAGTATTACTAAAGAAGTTGCAAAAATTTTGTACATATTAGTGTTTAATAAACTTTTTGATTGTCTCAACAGTGGATCATTATATTCTGATAATAAATATCGATCTGATATTAAACTAAATAGCTTGTATTTTTAAAATATTGTAAGATTGACTAAAAAGAAAAAATATATTTTTAGAGGGAATGAAAATAACTTTAAATTTATATTAATATATACACATTTTTTCATATTGTATACTTTTACAATAATAATTCTTGTACCTATTGTTGGGTTATGAAAAAACTAAAATTGATTGATAAAAAATCGAGGTAGAATCGAGGTTTTTTCTTTTTTTAAGAAGTCGAAAAAGTTATATGAAGAAATATATACAAATGTACATACATCAATTGTCATACAAAAAAAAAAAAAAGAAAAAGAAAAACTAAAATAAAAATAAACTAAAATACGATCAAGTTGATTTTACGAAATTAAAAAACTGCCTAACATTTTTCTTCCATGTGAATACTCTATGTATATAGTTACTTTATGATAATATGATATTTTATTAAAAGTTATTGAGTATTCTAAATTAAACTTAGCTGTAAGTATATTCAGAATTATTTTAATAAATAAAAGTCAAAAGTGAACTTGAGTTAACGTGATAAAATACACAATTATTGTTGAAAATAATTTTATGAACATTTTGCTTTGTATTGTTGAAAAATTATAATTATTTAATAAAAAGCTTTTTCAATGGTGATTCTTGACTTTAGTTTGAACACAGAATTATTTTAATAAATAAAAGTTAAAAGTGAACTTGAGTTAATTGTGATAAAATACACAATATTGTTGAAAATAATTTAATGAAGAGTTCATAAATTTTTAAATAAAAAAAAAAAAAATTATAAATAACAAGCTCAGTACTAAATGATTTAAAGTTTATATAAAAAATTAAATTCTGGGTTTAAAATGTTGTTTTTTTAAACTTGTATTAGAGTTTATTTTTAAAAATAAAAAAGTAAAACCAAACAACTTTTTATTATTATTTTTCTTGCAATTTAAATTTTTCTATCTGTAATTCAAAACTGATTTTACAAAATTTTTATATGGTTAATATTATACCTATATTATACCTATATTATGCAATATATTATACCTATTGCATACCTATAAAAATGTGAGTAAAATGAAAAGGAAACAAAAAAATGTTTATGCATTTTAATATATTACAAAATATTTGCAATTAATATCATATTATGAATAAATAATATCTTGTTTGTTTATTAATCTGAAATACCTGAAATATTAAAAAATAGTTTTTATTATGTATGAAATAATAAAACACTACTAAATTTTTAAAACATTTATTTTTATTTTTTTAATTACTTATATAAATAACTACAATTAAGTTTATATCAGTTCATTTAATTTATAATGCTCCCATGCAAGTGTATGAATTTTATCATCTAATATATATCTTTTATTATCTAATGAACTTAATTTTGTGTATAAATTACATGTAAGTACGATCTAAAATTGTTCATTTTTCTAAAGAGAATTTATTTAATAAGCAGTCTTTATAATGATTTAAATCCAAATCTTTTATGACATATTTTGTTATCCCTTTTTTACTTGATCACCCTGAAACGACTCAAGGTAATACATTTTTGATCTTAACCCAATAAATTCAGAAACAATTTTGCCATTGAATTCATCTTTAAATAACCCAAGTTTTTTCTTATTTATTAAAGGAAATTTGTATGGATTATGAGGATTATAATCCGAAGTATCAAAGTTTATAGGTAAATCCTTTTCTATATCGGCATAAAAGTCATTTGTTTGAATTGTATAAATTAAACTGTCAGTATCAGTGTAATTTAAAGAAATTCTATTATCATATTTAGGTTTAATATAATTATAATGAAAATCATAGAACAGAATTTTAGATTGTTCATGTACCGCAAATCCTAAATATATTGGTTTATCATAAAAAACTTGAGATTTATTTACTTGAATAGCATGTATAGCAATATTCAGTAAACCTAGAAGAACTGTGGTAATTTGGCTTTGCTTTTAAAGCACGGACGCCTAAATGTCTTCCTTGACTCTCCCAGGATGTGGCAATTTTCAAATTGACTCACTTATCAACATTCTCCATAGTTTTGCCAAAAACGGCGTTATTCTTTAATTTGAAAAAATCTTTCTCGAAATTATTTAATGTATTCGTTCTATATATTATGATACATATCGGTATATATATATATATATATATGTATATTCTATGTATATATGATATATATCGGTCTATAACATAATTGAGAGGCTAAGCTCTCTCAATATTGGTCTAGTTAACTGAGGGGCAAAAGAACTCCTTAGCCCGGGTCAAATAGAAGTAGCAAACCCCAAGAAGGACAAGCCCCAAGAAGGACAAATCAAAGGGCCTTATGTCCAAGAGACAGAGATCACAAGATGAGCCACAGGGTAGTTTCAAAAAGGCGATATTGCTAAGGAGCAACCAGGTAACCAAGGCTTGCAATGAAATTGCAAAGGATAGTTTAATTCTGGCAATCATTGATGAGGGGTTAGAGCATGGGGATATTTCTCCCAGTAACTGGAAGAAGGTTGTTGTTGCTTTAAATCCCTAGTAGGCCAAGAGTTAGGGTATGGCTGCCAAAGGAACTTGCCGAAGCAGACATGATCATCGAAATGATGAAAGTATCAAAACTCCAACTTCCAACTCATAATTGGAAGATGGCCAAACTAGGGTAACTAGTAGTAAAATCCCGATAGGCGTTGGTCATTGTCAATAAGAACTCTCTACAACCCCTAGCGTAAAGAGGTCATTAGTTACGGCTTCACAGCGGTAACACTGAAGGTGTATAAGAAGGATGAGGTGGAAGCCTCAAGGAGAATCGGTGAAGGCCCAAGTCAAACCCAAGAGGCAGACTCTGACCCATCCGATGTCGTTGACGTAGCATCCTCCTCGGCTCCAAAGAGAGTGAATGATGTCATCAAGGTTGACGATGAAGAAGATCTACTTAGATTTGATTCTGACAGCTTTGATGATGCCAAAAGCTTCTCAATGGACTTTGAGGATGAAGCTCAAACGGAGGTGGAGATTAAGGATTGCTCAGGTAATGAAGCTACTCCAAATTAATCTCCATCACTCGAAAGCGGCTTCCGCCGCACTTGACATCCGCCTCAAGAGAACGGGTTAGGATATTATCTTGATCAAAGAGTCATGGGTTTTTGCGGCGTATCTTCCTCACGACTCGCAGGATTCACTCCCTCCATCCAATCTTACAGGGTTGGTAGCGGATGCTAGAAGGATGAACATTGGGGTCACCATAAGCTGCGACGCCAATGCTCACTATGACATCTGGGGTAGTTCGGATACCAACGAAAAAGGTGACTCACTTTTTGATTACATTTTAAGTACTAACCTTCTTATCTGTAACATTGGCAGGGAACCTACCTTTGTTACTAGTAATAGTCAAGATGTCCTAGATATAACCTTAGTCTCGGACTTCATTTATTCTAAAATAAACTCATAGAAAGTTTCTGATGAGCATTCCCTTTCAGATCACAGATACCTTGAGTTTAGTCTGGACGAAAGTCCTCCAATAAAGTCAGTCTATCGAAATCCTAAGAGAACTGACTGGAAAAAATATAGGAAGCACTTAAAGTCAACGCTTCCCTTCTTAACACCTGGAATTCCTAAAAATATATAGGATCTAAATAGCCTAGTAAACGTTTTTACTAAGGCCTGCAATAAATCCTTAGAGCATTCGTGTCTCATTAGTAAGCCTAGGAGAAAACCTAAACAACCTTGGTGGAATGATGAAATCAAAGCTCTAAGGAAAGATAGTAGGAGCGATTTTAATAATACCAAAAAAGCGAATGAGGTACAGGACTGGACCTCTTATAAAACGGCTCTTAGTCAGTACAAAAAAGCACTTAAAAAGGCGAAAAGAGAGACCTGGATACTATTCTGCGGAGGTATTGAAAACGTCTCCGAGGAATCTAGACTTAGTAAAATTCTATCGACAAACCCCATGGTTCCCAGTCTTCTTGAAAAAGATGATGACAGCTGGGCTACCACAAGCGAATCGTTGGAATTACTTTTAAAAACCCATTTTCCTGGGTGCACAAATAACAGCTCAGAGGTGGCTTGTCTTCTGAATCCTCCCCCAACTATTTCAGAGGTGGTCGTTACAGGAGACAAACTACAATGGGCTATAGATAATTTCAAACTATTCAAGTCAAATGGACCGGATAGAATTATACCCGCTTAGATCCAGCAAATTGCATCTACTACCCTGGCTTGGCTAAAAAGCATTTTCTGTGGTTGTCTTAATTTGGGGCTTTACCTGGGGAGGGACTCCGGAAGGAGGAGTGGTATCTCCCCTTCTTTGGAATATGGTGGTAAATAAACTGCTTAAAGTCCTGGAAGAGGCGGGCTGCACAATAATCGCCTATGTGGACGATGTTCCTGGTCAGTGACAAGTTCCCCGACAGTCTCAGGACCTTTTGCAACTTGCACTAAACAAAATCCCAACATGAGCTACAGACTGTGGACTGTCAGTCTGTAATCCACAGAAAACCGAACCGGTTCTTTTTACAAGGAAATATGAAATTCCTAAAATTCCGCCTTCGTTAAATGGCTCCACTCTTGCCTTTAGCCAAACGGCGAAATTTGTGGGTCTAACTCTAGACAGGAAGTTAAGCTGGAAGACTAACATCTCAGAAAGAGTAAAGAAGACCTCAATAGCACTCTATTCGTGTAAAAAAGCCATTGGTAGGAAATGGGGGCTTCAGCCATACATGACTTACTGGCTATACA
The DNA here is from genome assembly GCA_947095535.1 of Poecilobothrus nobilitatus. Lineage (NCBI taxonomy): Eukaryota > Metazoa > Arthropoda > Insecta > Diptera > Dolichopodidae > Poecilobothrus > Poecilobothrus nobilitatus. The sequence continues at coordinate 113,215,238 of OX352773.1, forward strand.
CATTCGTAGTAAGATCCATTCTTATGTACGGAAACCTAATATAGTAGAAGGCAATCGCTAGGGTCCAAAGAACTGCCACATTATGTATTAGTGGTTCTTTAATAACAACCCCTTCTGCGGCATTAGACATCATGCTTAATCTGATGCCTGTAGAATATTATAGTGAATTTGCAACCGCAAACACAGCTGTGAGATTAAAAGCTACATCCCAGTGGATCAATTCACGAGAAGGTCACTCGGATATCATAAACCAATTCAAGTTCACTCCCGCCTTGGTGGACTACACGTCCCCCACTTACTTCTTCGGGAAATCTCATGTGACGAGCATACCAAGCCGTGATTGGAACTCGAACACAGTGATAACCTTCGAAAGAGTACAATTCTACACGGATGGTTAAAAAATGAACAGCAGTGTAGGATGCGGGGTCTTCTCAGATAATCTGAATATTAGTCATAATTTCCGATTACCAGACCATTGTAGCGCCTTCCAAGCGGAAATTATGGCAATTCAAGAAGTCTTGATTCTACTGAATAGAAACGTTTTGACTGTGAAGCAAGTACGTATTCTGTCAGACAGTCAGGCTACGTTAAAATCTCTGAAATCAACAGAGATAAACAAATACAACAACTCAACAGGGTTGTTGTTCAATCCACAAGCAAAACGCTATTTCGAAAGGAAATAGCAGATATGGTAAATTACAAATGGTCAAACTTGACCTCGTGCAATATCACAAATTGATATGGCCCAAAACCGATTTAAGACGATCCAATGATCTTCTTTCTCTCAAAAAGGCAGACATTGGAATGACAATGAGTATAATCACCGGTCACTGTCTAATAGGGAAGCATGACAGAGGACTTGGATTATCCGCAAACGACTATTGTAGAGCCTACAAGGATGAAGAAGAGGAGGAAACTACTCTCCATCTTCTTTGCACATGCTCAGCCTTGTCGGCAAGAAGGGATACCCATTTGGAGAATTATCTCTTCGACAGCGATCTGTCAGGTAAAAATGTGAAGATTATTCTTCGTTTTGCACAAATCTTAAATTGGTTTTAACGAGTGGGATAGAAAAGTTTTTATGTGGTATCACAATTGCCCAAATACGGTCTAAGTGTGCCTTTTTGGCAGCCACCTTAACCTAACCTAACCTATGTATATTATTCAAATCAATGTATTTCTTTAGCCAGTCGGATTGTTGAAATTTGATAGCTCTATGAACTTTTTGAATTAACAAACCATTTTGAAGACCTTGTTTTAAATTTCGGTAATGAATAATGTATTTATGTTTATTATTTAAATCAAACAATAGTTTTGGTATTTTACTACCCATAGGAAATTTATTTTCTGCACAAAATGGTAAATCGTTATGTAAATCATGAAGGTTTTGTGGATATTCTAAATCTACTTATTTCCTATGATATAGTAAATGTACCCTATTTCCGAATCTTCCAAAATTTCCATTACATTAATACTTTCAGGAGTGTCAAGCCATTTAAAACCTTTATATGGTACATATTGTGACATTGCCCGACCATATAAATTATTTGCATCTAAATATACAATGTAATTAGAGTTGTTATCTTCTTTTTATAAGATTCACCCATGTATTTATTATTAGCATTTGAATGGCTTAAAGAACATTGACTAATGCCACCACGTATTCCTTTTTGGAAGAAATTATACATGTTGATAACAGTTAATAATTCTAACTCAATATTTGTATATTTTAACATTGCAGCCCACGTAAGACCCTGTGGAGGGTAAAAATTAGCAGGATTTAGTTATAAATTTTTCTACAAATCTTTCGAAAGTTTTTGAAAAACATCTACCAATATTAACACATCTGTTTTTAAGTACAATTTCATATAATCCCAAAGGTTTCTACAATTAAGTGTATGCCATACGCTTGTTGTGTGATTATAGTCAGAATTACAGCAAGCCGTATTTGTCATTCGGTTTTGAAATGCTTCTTGAGGTTTTTGTTTTTTTTACGAGGGTTTTTGGAAAACTCGAAAGTCACCAAGAGGAACTGCACATACTTCCCCAGAGTAGTGTTTGACTTTAACCAACCAAAACCACCCCCCCCCCCCCCTTTTAAAACGAAACTTTAGGATGGAACCTTTAATTCAAAAGTACAGTTTGGTTTTGGAGATAGGGATGTGGGAAGGATAATTCGGGAAATTGGAATTGGGAAATTTGGATTACGGGGGATAGGTAGGAAAATTTGGAGGGACATTTTGAAGAAAGATGTTAATGTTCTTCTTAAACCTAAGTAAATCTTACACATAGGAATTACCAACTTTAGGGAACACATGCGATAGTATATGGTTCCACAAAAGGGACGTGCGAGTTACGTCCAGACACTACGTCAGCACTTCCTGTTATTATTAAAAGTTCAAATTCTTCAAATTCTATTCCCACAAGAATAATAGACACTAAATTTGCATTTCCTGTTATTCCTAAATAATAAATTTATTAATCAAATAATTGAAGAACAATATATTTCAGTCATGTTTAATCATAATTTTATCGTGGAATAATTAAAATAAAAGGTTTCCCACAATTAATTAACATTGCTCGAATTACATCAAAATTAAATAGAATTAAGTAAAGTATTGCTGAGATTGCAATTTTTAAATAATATACTATTTATAAATAGTCATACAAATCAGAAGAAATTCAATCATTGTTTAGACTTGAAAGTGGTCGTAATTAAATTATTTGTGTTGTAAGTTATATTTTAAGATAACTGTTAAATAAAATTTGTTTAGTAAAATTAAAAATAATTTTTTTTTTTAAAATAACCAAAAGAAGTTATTTAAGTGGCATATAAGTAGAGTACCTATGAGAGAGCTGGCTCATTACGGGGTATTATGGAATTGAATTTTGGTTTGTAAGGGTGTTATGAAATAGAATTAAGATATATAAGAAAAACATAAAAACAAAAGAAAACATAACAAAAACAACAAAAAACAAATAACAAAATAAATAAACAAACATAAAAACAAAAGAAAACATAACAAAAACAACAAAATAAATAAACAGCAAATAAAAATTTATATATATACCATAGCTATACTAGTAAATATAATCGCATATAATTAAATATAATTAAACAACAAAAAAGAAATACAGTTTCAGTTTTAAAGCTTATAAAATTTGGATGGAAATTTACTCAAAAATAGTATAGCTTATTTATCTTTTTAATTGTCGTGCTTAATTGATAACCCTATAGTTGTAAGCAATGTTAAAAATTATTATAAGCCTACGCAAATTTAAAAAAAAAATTTTTTTTTCTGTGGTCACTTGAACTGTATAATGAATTATGATAAGAAAAGAAAATATATTTTTTTTTTTTTTGAATTGTTTAATTATACTGATAAGAAATTTAAAATTTTTAAAAATTGAGGAATTTTTAAGAATAAAAAATTAAATGTTAAAAAATGACGTCAGGGGATTCCTATTGATAATTTAAAAAGAAAAAACAAAATATATAAGAAAAGAAAATATATTTGTTTTTTTGAATTGTTTAATTATACTGATAAGAAATTTAAAATTTTTAAAAATTGAGAAATTTTTAAGAATAAAAAATTAAATGTTAAAAAATGACGTCAGGGGATTCCTATTGATAATGTAAAAAGAAAAAACAAAATATATTAATATTATAGTTTTTATTTATTTATTTTTAAACGTTTTTCGATATTTATAATTATTTTCTTTAAATTTTTTTATGATATTAGCAAATCGTAATAAAGATATTTTAAAAAATTTGGTTGAATTGTGTGTAACCAAATCCGTCTATTTATCATTTTGACCCTCTTTGAGTGAATTAAATTGAATTAGTGTTGAATCAGCATAATTTTTCAGAAACTTAATATGATACTTAATTTCCTTCTTGTATCTCTTTCTAAAATTTATTTTATTTTCTAAATAAAATTTATTAAACATATGAATTGTTCTTGCGAACTCCATTATACGATTAAAACTAATTAAGCCCTCAAAATTCTATAAAAGACTAATTCTAACATAAAATCCACCATAAACTGATTAGACTATTAAGTATAAACAACATAATGTTTTGGGCTGATAATATTCAACATGGTTATAAATATTGTATTTGTGGAAGGAAATGGGCTTCAATTAAAATAATTAATTGGAGAATATTTAACGATTTTTTGGAGGTATATATAACTCCAGAAGGTGGTGAAAAAATTTGTTTATTTAAAATTAGAAATAGTGAATCATTTACTAACCAATTCGATTTATCTCCTTTGGATTGGCAACATCTAAAAATAGAAGTATATGGTGGTGATATATCCATTATTGGTAAAATAAGAGGTTTAACAAATAAAAAAAAGCAAGCACCTAATCATTTTCATGTTGATTGTCCATTTTCTGAAGAAGATGATTGGGAGATGATTGATAAGAATATTTCAAATATTATGCCAACTGGTAAGAATAAAATTACTGAACATATTGATTCATTACCAGTAACAAGAAATGAATATGAAGAAAATCAGAATGAATTGAAAAAGTTGATGATAAGGAAACGAATCGATGAAGGAATTATATTTATAGCATCAATAGAAAATACATATAATGAAAAAAATAAAAAATCTAAAATTGGTGATGTGTTAACTAATTTTAGAAAATTACTTGAAAGTTTAAAAGAGGAATATTTAGATTATATGGAAGCTTATTCAGATGGAAGAGATAGATTTTTACCGCTCTTTATGTATGTGTGTTCTATTATAAGTCAAGTAAAGTTTGCACATAATAAAGAACTTTCTAGAAAATAAAAAGCGTAAAATATATATATTATTAGTTTTTATCAACGCATTACTGCATAAACCTTGAATGAAGATAGATCAAAGTTTTTTTTGTGACAATGAAATCATTTTTTATTTTAATATTTTGCTTGTTAACTATTCAAGCAAATTCAGCTCCAACTTCTAATATTAGATTGGATGAATCAGCTTTTGGGAGCACATATTTTAATATATTACTTCCAAATAATGAGACTGTTAAAGTAAATTTATCAGTTCAATTTTTAAAACATGTAATCTCGTCAGAAAAAAATACTAGTGAAATTACAACAACAACTACAATACAACCATTAACTACTTTGCAAGCAGGTGATCAATTTTTATCAGATAAAGCTGATTCAGTACCACAATATGGATCTATAGATGATGCTATTAAAGCTTTTAGAAATGAGTTAGTTTTAAAAGAGCAGAATATTGGTGGAATAATAAATAGTGAACATATATTTTATAGACATTTTATATTGAATTTTGGTGAGAATCAAAAACTCACAGTGAGATGTGAATATGAAAGCATTTTTATTAAAAAGTATCTGAAAATTTAATGTCATGAATATCGGGAAATATTAATTGAAAGAATTACTGGTGATGGAGAAGCAGAAAAAATTATGATGGTAGATACAGAATATAAATCTGAGTTCACTGTAATTGATTTACAAACAATCAAACAGGATCCGACATATCAAATGAAAATTCATTAAAAACAACAAAAAAAAAAAAAAATGTAATTAAAATAATATGAAATAAAAAAAAAATTTTTCTCTATATTAAATCAGTTTTATTTATCCATGAATTGTGGTCAGATGAGAATCCAAGCCATTTTACAAAAATCTTATTATCTTTACTTTTAATAACTTTTTCAACTAGGTAAATATTATTATGTTTAGATTTTAACAATTCATATTCATAAAAGCTTCCTTGTATAGGTTGACCTTGATAATCTTCTAGTAAATATGTGCCAGGGCTAGTGATTTGAACTTTTCTTATCTTGAATATTTCAGTTGTCCAATTTGGTGTGTAGCCTTTTTCAAAAACATGTTTATACTTACTTATTCGAACTAAGTCACCAATTTTAAATTTATATGGTGGTGAAATTTTAATATGGTTATATACAGTTTTAAGTAAATTTTCAGCATTATCTTTATTGATATCAGATGGTCGTTTTTGAATTGTTCGATGTTTACTGTTGTTATATTGTTTTGTTAATTCTTGAATTAGGTTAATCCATTTATAATTTCCATTAAAACTAAATTCTTTCCACATCTTTTCTTTTAAAGTTCTATTAAAACGTTCAACAATAGAGGCCTTTAATATGCTAAATGTTAAATAATGATTTATATGATATTTATCCATTAATTTTTTGAATATTTTATTAAAAAATTCTTTCCCATCATCTGTTTGTAAATTTTGCGGATGTCTTTTAGAAGTTAGAAAAATATTTTGCATTGCTTTTGTGACGTTCTCTGAAGTTTTTGCTTTTATAGGGATTGTCCAGGCATACTTAGAAAAGCAGTCAATCACAGTTAATAAAAATTTAAATCCTTTGTTCTCTTTAGCATATGAACCCATTTCTACTAAATCAGCTTGCCAAAGATCATCAAATCCTTTAATTATAACTCTACGTTGTTTAAAATTTCTTCGTGCAGACTTATGCAACTCTTCAACTACCTCTCTTTTACTCATTTTTAAATAAAATGTGTCTATATAATTAATATATAATATATATATATATATAATAAAAAGCAAACAATAAAATGTATTTAAAATTTATATTCTTTATTTATGTATATAAAGTTATATTATGATTTATTTTTTATTCTTTTATATAAATCCATTAGTTTGGAACATTTTAACATATGATGTTCTGCTGAATGACAAGGACAAGTATCTGGAACAGTTGTCATGTTGTCTGATGTATAGGGACATATATCCCAATGATATCCATACTCCTTGGTTTTAATTTGTATAGAATTTTTAAATAATTTTGAAAAATGAAAGTGAACTTTTAATTGTTCATAATGTTCCTCCAATAAAATATCCTCATATTTATCTAAAAAATTATTTAAAGTATATCCGATTTGATGTATATCCATTTTGAATGATGAATGAAAACTGATTTCAATTATTTTTTTTTAAGTTTTAAATCAATTAATAAATCCAATGCAGATTGAGCTTGAGCTTCAGCTTTTTGTAGTCTCTCATTAATAAATTTAATTGGTTTTTTGAAATTCAATAAAATCATTCATTTGTGAAAATTTTTCATTTAACAATTGCGAGAATTTGATATGGATTTCCTCTAAACTAACTTGCATTTGTTCTTCTATTATTTTTAATTTTTCTTCTGTTAATTTAAGTTCTTTAGATACTGATGTCTCTGCACGAGTAAACATTTCTCTCATCTCGTTTTGTAATAGTTCTTTCTGAAAGAAAATATGATTATTTACAAAATTTTCTGTTGCTGCATCTCTTCCATCAATTGGTTCTTGAACATTTGATAAAATTTTGTTATCTAAATCATAATTTCCTTCAGAAGTTAATTTGAAACCTATACCTGGAGTACCTTGAATATGTAGTTTTCTGTAAGAAGAAGAAGCTGTACTACGCCCAAACTTATCAAGTGACGTTTTACTAATTATATAAAATTATGTAAAATATTAGTAAATTATATTTGCTTCTCTCAATTCTTCAATTATAGACACAATTTCATTGTGATGATTATTGTTACCAGCTGTTTCTGACGCAATTAAAAGCTTTAATCTATCAACTAACTCATTAGGATCATCCCAATAAACTAACTGATTTGATTGATTTGTATAATTTAAATGAGTTTCCGGTGTAGAAGATTTATTAAAATAATTAGTAAAATTTTTTTTCGAACAACCTGGACCAGTTTTTTTATATCTAGTGTCATAATCATGTTCATATAATTTTCTTAATATATTTTTGTATTTAAAACCTCTGTTTCCTTTTATTTGTTCTAAATGATCATAATTTCTTCTATGTGCATTCGTTTTGTTAAGTATTTGATGATATGTTTTTAAATCACTTTCAGTATAGTTTATAGGTTTTTTTTTTAATATCAATTCATATAGACCATCAGTTCCTTTAAAAACTTCATTATCAATCAAAATATTTTTAGTAATTTCATCTATTTCAAAATTAGCATTCCCAAGTTTTCGAACATTTAATGACTCATCAAAATAGGGCCCATATGATTTATCAAGTTGTGACTTGTTAAGAACAGGAAATTGTGAAATTGATGATTCATCATCATCATCATTATGAATATGTAGAGTATTTGGTGTTGAAGTTATAAATTTACTGTAAGTATTACTTTTGTTGCTAGGGGTTTTAACTTCCGGTTTAAATGATCTCAATAATTTTAAGGTGTTATCATCACCAGCAGACAATTTAATTTCCGGTTTGACAACATTATTTGAAAATTGTTGTTGTTGTTGTTTGACAACATTTGTTAATTCTTTCAATGGTTTTATAATTGGAGTGAAAGCTTCTTCCCGATTATGGTCTTCCGGTAGCTTCTGAACTTTTAAAGATTGAAATTTCCTTTTTAAATTTTTACAAGTCTTAATTAAATCTTTCATAAGTTGTTCATCCATTTTTTGAATGTGGATTAGATCAATTATTAACTGTAAAATATCGACTGAACTGTTCTCTTGCTAACTGATAATCGCTAACTGCTAATCACTAAATAACTCGTTCAGTTAGTAACTGCTGATCTCTTGTTAACTAAAATTTAACAAATTCTTCAAAATTCTTTCTATAACGGCCATTATTTAAACTGCTATCTTTATAGATTAATAGAAAACCATAATTATCATTCCAGCAGCATGCACTTAATTTTTTTAAATCATTATAAGACATATCAGAATTAACATGATCATTATAAATATGTTTCAGCTTTAAATCATCTTGTTTGAATATAATTAAAAAGTTTGCATTATCTCTAACTAAATGCTTTGGAATTCTTGTATATGACTGACATAAATAAAAGCTATCTACTTCTTGGTGACGTCCCATACAAAAATATGCTCTTATATTATCTTGCTTATCACAAGCTACATCATCAAAAATAAAAATTGAGTTTGGTTGTGAGGCTGATGGTTCAATTACATCAACATTATTTGAAAATTCTTTATATCCCATTCCTTTGATTGGTTTAATTAATTTTTTTAAATATTCATATTTAGGTTGATGTAATGATTTTGAGTAAATATATATGTTTTTAAATTTCAACCCTTTGGAATCTAAAAGCATACTCAACATAACATTAGTTTTACCACAATTTGAAGGTCCTACTATTAGTCCTCTTATACTATCTGGAAAGCATTCGCCACGTTTTTTTGTTTTATTTTGTTTTTTGAGTTTCGATCAAAATTTTTTACTTTAACTACGTTATCTACTTTTACAAATTTCATTTTTTAAAAGGTACTTAGTGTTTCAGTAATTATCTAAAACTAATCGTTGTAATATGTCTCTTCATAATAAATACTCAATCAGTAGCCAAAAAACTGTTAATGGAAAAGGTGTAGTTAATTCTCTCATTAATAAACTACCATTTGAAGCACATTTACCTGGCTATAACTATTGCGGCCCAGGAACAAAACTAGCAAAACGATTACCACGAGGTGACAAAGGAATTAATGGTTTAGATGAGGCTTGTTGAGAGCATGATATAGCATATTCTCAAAATACTGATAAAAATCAACGTCATATAGCTGATAAAATATTAGCAGAGAAAGCTTGGCAAAGGGTAAAAGCTATAGATTCAAGTTTTGGTGAACGTTTAAATTCATATCTAGTTACAAACACAATGAAAGCTAAAGTTAAACTCGGTATGGGTTTAAAAAAGAAAAACAAGAAAACTGCGAGAAAAAAGCCCTTGAAAAATGTTATAAAGGAAGCTAAAGTAGCTGTTAAATGTATAAAAAAACCAACGAATTCTAAGAATATTATAAAAATTTGCAGGTCTATCAGCTATTGGTGCACTTTCAGGCGGTGCTGCAGGAATAACTAAAGCTGTTAACGATGCTAAAAATGCTCATAAAGAGTTAAAAGAAAGTCAACGTCATAATAAAATGATGGAAGCGATAGCATTAAAAGGAGGTAATGGATTGCATTTAAAACCATATAAAAAAGGATTAGGTCTTTATTTGAATCCAAAAAACCATTAACTAAGCTACCCAAAGAGCCCTTACAAATATTGATTTAGAAAACTTTGGTAAAAAATACATAAAACATTTTCGAGGAGTTTTTATGAGAGATAATTTGCCAATACGTAGACCTTGGAAATATGAATGTGGTATAATAAATTTGGTTAATTCTATTGGAGATGGATAGCATTGGGTAGCTTATTTTAAAAATGTTGAAATAACTCATTATTTTGACAGTTTTGGAAATTTAAGACCACCATTAGAAGTAATAAAATATTTAGGAGATAAGCTTACATATAATTATAATAAATATCAAAATTTTAATTCTTACAATTGCGGGAATTTATGTTTAGAATTTTTATTTCACATTGTTAAGAAAAAAATATTATCAGTAAATAAAACATAATAAAAATAAAAATATTTTATTCATAGTCTAGCTTTATTTAAACTGACCTACATTAATAATTTTGTTGAAGTTCAAGGTTATTTCTCTATATTTGAACATAAATGAAATAAAAAAAACTAACTGATAAAGAATAATTAGAATTTAGTTATAACAAAAGAAATTTAAACGAAAGATCTTTGTATGTATATATATTATATTATTATTAATGGACCTTAAATCTAAAATCATTGAATTTTGGATTAACCTTAAAAACATATAAAAAGAGAATACGCTACTAAAATATCTCATTGTATGAATTAAAGACATGTCAATAACATTAACTTTAAACGGAAACTCTTCCATATTGACAGCTAATTATTTTCCTCCTATAGATCTAAAGGGAAGCGAATACACCTGCGGTTTAGTAGATTTTCAAACGTATAACTCAATACCCAATATACATGAGGAGAATAATCGATTTATTATTGATGATAAACCTATTATAATTCCAACAGGTTCATATGAAATTGGTGATATTGAGCTATTTCTTAGAAAAACGTTAAATGTAACTAAAACAGATAAGGAAAAATTAATTATAAGAGCAAATAATAATACATTGAAGTGTGAAATTTTTGCAAATAAGGATATTGATTTTGAAAGAGAATATACAATTGGAAGATTATTAGGTTTCAGTAAGAAGAAATTATTAGCCAATAAATGACATACTTCAGATCTTTTTGTTGATATTAATAAAATAAATATAATAAGAGTAGAATGCAATATTGTTTCTGGAGCTTATATTAATGAAAAAGAGGCTCACATTTTACATGAATTCTCTATTAACGTCAGTCCTGGCTATAAAATAATTGAAGTTCCTAAGAATGTAATTTATTTACCGGTAACTATTAATCAGATAAGTTCTATTACTGTAAAACTCCTTGATCAGAACGGTAATTTAATAAATTTTCGTGGAGAAACAATAACAATAAGATTGCACTTAAAGCTTCAGAATGATCGTATTTAATCAAAATTATCAATCCAATATGCATTCACAGAATGCTAAACATCACCTTAATTCATCAAAGTTAGTCAAAGGAGGAGGAAGTCAACATTTAAAATACAAAAAACTATTATCATTTGAAAATAAAGAATATTTAAAATCTCTTGGATATCTACTAAAAGTAAATTAAAATGGAACTCTTTAATGATCCTATTTTTGATGAAACTATAACTAGTGCTCATTGGTATTCATATTCACCATTCTTAAACACATTCGCATTAAGTGATATTATACGAATACAAATACAAAATCAAAACTTATATATATTACCCTCAACAAGTCTAATCTACATTGAAGGTTATGTATCAAAACATGATGGAACAACTGTTACTCACACTAATCTAGTTAATAATGCTATACCATTTCTATTTGATGAAATTCGGTATGAACTTAATGGTAAGGAAATTGATCATAATCGTAATGTTGGAATAACTTCAACATTAAAAAACTATATCTCACTCAACCTGAATGAAAGTACAGCTTTATACAATGGAAGTTGGTCACCAGATGAATCAATTAAAATAAATAATTTATATTTTAATTTTTGTATTCCTCTAAAAAGATTAATAGGGTTTGTTGAAGATTACAAAAACATTATTCCACATGCAAAACATGAATTAATATTAACTCGCTCCTAAAATTAATATTAACTGAAAATGATAATTCATTATTATGTAGCAGTAATAATGCAAATGAAAAACCAAAACTTATTATTACTAAAATATATTGGAAGGTTCAACATATTAACTTAGCTGATAATCTTAAATTAAATGTATACCAAAGTATTGGAAATGGTTCGGTTATGAAAATTCCTTTTAGAAATTGGGAATTACATGAATATCCAACATTACCAGCAGGAACTACACATCATATTTGGAATGTTAAAACAGCCTCACAACTTGAAAAACCTCGTTTTATTGTTTTTGCTCTACAAACTGATAAACAAAATAAACTGGATGCAGATCCTTCAAATTTTAATAATTGTGATATTGAAAATATAAAAGTACATTTAAATTCAGAATCATATCCATATGAAGATATGAATTTAGATTTTTCAAAAAATCGTTATGCCTTAGCATATGAAGCATATTCGAATTTTAGAAACTTTTATTATAATAACTCAACCTCAGAACCTTTAGTTTCATGGGAAAACTTTAGAACTGATTCTCCAATCTTCATAATTGATACTCGTTATCAAAATGATAATCTTAAAATATGTCCAGACATGTCCAGACATGATGTTAGAATCGAATTAAAGACTTTAAAAAAATTCCAGACAATACTACAGCTTATTGTCTTATTTTACATGACCGTTTAATTGAATTTAAACCACTAACAGGAGAAGTTAATAAAATTATTTAAATTTCTAAATAAAAAATAAATGAACTTATCTACAAAAGAAGTAGCATTTTAAAAACAAGTTTTTAACATATAAACTGTATTTTTATATAAAATTTAATCAATACAATTTATCTAAAAATATAATGTAAAAATGAAATATGCAATTATTGACATACAAGGTTTTCATGATAATAACCAAAAATTCATTTTGAAAGAAATCGCAATACTTAATTCAAATAATGAAATTCAACATTTCATTGTTAAACCTCCTTATGGATATCAAATATTGACAAACAAAGCAAAACAAACAAACAATTGGCTAACCAAAAATCACCATGGGTTCAAATGGAGTGATGGCAAAACAAATTTTCATGATGTCATCAGTTTCTTAAAGTTATTCGTAAACAATAATAAAATTTATGTTAAGGGAGATGAGAAAAAAACCTGGATAGAAAGCATTTTAAAACAAAATAATTTATTCGATTTAAATGAACATGATTCAACAAGTTTAAAAGTATTGAAAGATCAGCACATTCATTCTAACACAAAAAGATGTTCCTTTAATCATGTTGGAATTTGTTCCTTTGAAAATGTTCAAATAATAAAAACGCTGATCAATCAAAATAATACTATTTAAGGAGAAAAATATTTCCATTCGATATCAATGTGAGGAGATCAATCAAACGTTATTGATCGAATCATAATTATCACGACAATATGGATAAATATACTAAGAAAGCATCTAAACAGAAATATGAAAAGTTAGCTAATACTTCAACGGAATCAACTAAACGTTGGAAGGAAGAAAAAAAACAGAATAATTCTAACAATGATAAAATAAAAACTAAGAAATAAAAATTTTTTTAAAAAAGGAGAGTTTCGATTTCATCATCATATAAAATTACATGAAACCTAATAAAGAAAAAATGTATATGTAAATTGGGTGGTTAAAAACCATCACTTAAAACCTGTAAATATAAAATGAATTTATTATTTATTATATATAATAAAAACACAATTAATTTTGTTAAATAAAAAAATAAAAATTTATTTGAAACTTTGTTTTATTATTTTTATAAAATTTAGTAAAAAAAAAGTAATGTTATTTTTTTTTTATTTTTTTGTTATAAAAAAATTTATTTTTAATTTATTATTTTCTTTTGAAATAATTTTAAAAGAATAATTAATTTTATTTGTAGAAATTGATTTATTTAATTTATAAATCATTTTTGTAGTATGCTTTTTAACATATATGTGGGGTAAGTATGTGTAAAAAGCTTCGCATGCTATCTTAACGCTTCGTTGATAATTGCCCAAAGCATTTTTAAAAGAAGTATCTTTTTCTTCTATTGATGTGATGACGAAATGTTTTCCAATAGGTATCTCACTCATTGCTAAATAACTAATGGTTGGTTCATCTTCATTGATATCCTGCAAGAATTCTTCCAAGTCATCAATCTCAATATCAGATTCTTCTTCTTCTTTTTCTTCTTCTTGAATCCATTTTCCATTAAATCCATTTTCCTTATTGCCATTTTTTTTGTATGTTAGGTCTATCTGGTTATTCTAGTTCAAGTTTTAAATCTCAATTAATATTTTCTTTATAATATTCTTGCTATTTATACTCAAAAAATCTAAATTAATAGTGCAAATATAAAGCAAAGATAAAAAAATGTTATTAACTATTAAAGGATGTTTGCGGTTTTATAGTACTTACATAAGAAAACAAATGTTATTAACTATTAGAGGATGTTTTCGGTTTTATAGTACCAACATTTTTTAAATTTAATATTCCATCATATTATAAAAAATGTCTGGTTTTATGATAAGTAATAAATATTTTATTAAAATTTCTATTTCTTAGTAAAGAAAAAAATTAGAATGTTTTACTATGATAAAAAAGTGTTTTGTTTGATTAAATACAATTGAATAATAATTATATTCAAGCATTAATTAGAATGGATACTGTGAAACAAGCAGCAGATTCCACTACGTTTCCATTTCATGAAATTAATAATGGAAACAACAACAACAATAACAACAACAACAGTAACAATCAAGATGTTCAATGCTTGGATGTCTCATCTACTTGGATGTTGCAGTCTTAGATGAAGAAGTTCAGAGCACACATTTCGAAGGTTCAGTAATCCTCTGGCCTTTAGATGAACGAAGAGGATTAGATAGATATCACCAAGAAGAGTTTAACATACAACTAATTGATGGTGATGGTGATGAAATAGTTAATGCAGAAATAGAATATGATATTAACAATCAACAAGGGGATCCATACTATATGGAGTGGTTGCAGAGACATTTTAATTAAAATAAATAATCAAATTCTTTCTAAATTGTCAATAAATTATTTTTTATTCAAAATCTTAATAAAATTTTCAATTATTGTTAATTTTTTTTAATCTTTATTGTCAATTTTCAAATGTTGTAGTGACCCCAAGGTAAAGTATCTGTAGAATCTTTTAACAATTTTCGTTTATCATCATATGGGTTTAATGCTATTTCATCTTGCTTTATGGTGTAAACTTGATGTTTTTCAGATTTAAGTATAAACTGCGATTGTACAATCGTTTTCTCATCGTTTAGACAGCGTACGTAATCATCAAATATTATTCTTTTTGTTATAACATTTTTTTTCACTCCCTTGGCTTTCTTTATATCTTCTACATTTCCATTCATTTTAATTGAATACATTTTTGATCTTAAGCCTGCAAACTCAGTAATAATTTTTCCATTCATCTCATCTTTCATTAACCCCGGTACCTTTTTATTGAGTAAAGGTATGTTATATATATTGTTTGTAGGGTAATCACTTGTATCAAATTCATGGAGATTTTTCTTTATATCTTCGTATATGTCATTTGATTTTAATTCATATATCAAAGAATCTGTATCAGTATAAAGAAGTTTACATTTATTATCAAATTCAGATAAGATATATTCATAATGAAAATCATATAAAGGTATTTTTGAAATATCTAATATAGTCATTCCCACATAAATTGGTTTGTTCATTAAAACTTGAGTTTTTTTTAATTCTACAGCTACTAAATTTTCACTAAATATTGTTCGATCATAAAATGTTGGTTTTGAGATCATTGCTTTAATTCCATATCGCCCATTCCATTTAGTTAACAGTTTAACATCTCGATATTTTCTTACATTTTCCATTGTCTTTCCAAAAACAGCATTTATCATCAATTTGTATAAATTTTTTTGGAATTCGTTTGTAGCCATTTGTCGTAATTTAGTGTTCATTTCTATATAAGGTTTTAACCATGCTGATTGCTTAAATTGAAGAACTTTGTGTATTTTTTTTAATATCAGTCCATGGTTTAAGGTTTGTTTTAAATTTCGATAATGTAAAATATATCTTTTTTTGTTTTCAAGTTTTGTTAATAATTTTTTATATTTTGTGCTAATTGGTGGTACTTTATGTTCTGAACAAAATGGTAAGTCTTTATGTTTATCATGAAGTAAAACTGGGTAATCTATATCAACATCTAATATGTATCCAACATCACTCTCATCATTTACAGACATAACATCAAAATTCTGAATTTCTTTATTTCCCATCCATTTAAAACCTCCAATTGGTAAAAACATTGACATAGCAAATCCATATAGATTGTTTACATCCCAATACATAAGGAATTTGGATTCTTTATTTGCATCATAGTCTGCCATGTATTTATTATTCGCCTTACTATATCTATTAGAACACTGGCTTATTCCACCGCGTATACCTCTTTCTATAAATAATATCATATCAATATTTGTTAACAATTCTAGGTTGACCTTAGTAGTTTTCAACATAGCATCCCATGTAAATCCAGGTAAAGTGTAATAATGTGCAGGATCTAGTTTATAAATTTGTATGGATTTGTTTCGAAATGATTCAAATATATCTGCTAATAATAATATATCAGTTTTCATATATATATCTGAATATTCCCCCAAAGTTTGAATGTAAAATTTTTCCCAAACTGTATTAGCATGCATATAATCATTATTGGATATATGACTATCATTTAAATGACTGTAGAACTCTTCTTTTATAGGCAAGTTTTTTAATTCTAATTTTTGCCAACTATCAATATATTCATAAGGAAAAATTCCTTTTTTAGAATTAATTGAAACTTTTCATAAGAAATATTCCCCCATTCTCTATGTGTTATTTGTTTTTCGTTTTCAGGAAGTAAAGTAGAAAGATTATCTAGTGATGATGGTAAAAATCGAAATGAATCTAAAAACTTGAATTTTATTTTATTTCCAACAACACTTTTTGTAAATGATACGTATTTTTCTTTGTTTATAGGCAACAGAGAAACTTTTCCTTCAAACTCAGTAGCAATTTCTTTAATAATAAAATGTGCGTCATATCCCGATAAATTATGAAAAATAATTGGAATTTCTTGTTTTTGTTGGTAATTTAAATTACAACTTTGATGAGCTGCTCCTCTAAATTTCCCAGTTAAATGACAATGATCTTTAACTTTAATATTTTCCATTACAATATCTTTTTCACATATATGACACACTGTACTATTTTTAAAATAATCAATTTCTTCTTGTGATAATGGATTTAAAGGTTTTAATGTATTATAAATATTTTCAAGCTTTTTAGCAATCTCGAATAGCTTTTGGGCAAACCATTTTGCACAATTCTGACCTCTATAAGATTCATAATAGGATAGAGAATCATCATATGAACATTTCAAATAAAATCCAATACTATAAATTTCATGTTTTTGTTTCAAAATTAAAGTTTCTGTTCGCTTATCTTCCATCGGTATCAAAATAGATTCTAAGTCTGCATATAAAATAAATGAAACTTGTTCTTTGTACATAAAATTTTTGAAAAATAAAACTGAGTCTTTCTCTTTTGGTATTGAAACAATACAATAATTTTGTTTTTCACAGTTAACTGCATTTAAATCTAGTTTTTCTTTGAAATAAAAATAGTGATAGATAGATGTTTTCTATCAGAAACGTATATTTTACCATTATGTTTAGAAACTTGTTTTGTTAATAGTTTTGATAAATCTTTTATCCAACAAAAATGATATTTTACTAAATTTTCTTGTTCATTATCATCATCATCATCATTATCATCATCATCATCATCATTAAATTGATCGATTTCTTTTTCATCTTCATAACACTCTTGAATCATCAATAAATTGATATGTTTATTATATTTTTTTTGTTTTATTAATTTTAATGGAAATATAACATCTTTCCCTTTTTCCTTTTTGATAGCATAGATATTAATGGAAATATTATTTAAATTTTCAAATTTTGGAATTTCCTTAACTTTCATAGGCATTGTGATATTTGTAAGGTTTAAAACATTCTTATAATTTGGATATGATGAGATCCTATTACTATTTGCTTTTGCTGGATATAATGCGGATACCACTTCCCAAGCGAAACAAGCATCATCATTGTTTTTAACATTTATACAAGCATGTTTTAATTTAATAAACTTTGGAAGATCAATGTATGATGAGCCTACTAGTTGTTCATAATTGTTAATATTTATACTCAAATAAATAATAGATGATAACGCCCTTCCACTATCTTTTTCTTGGAATTCACTTAATTTTACTAATATTTCATCATTTACATTATTTTGAAACCACTCATCTAAATCATCAAATTTATCTAAAATTTTATTAGGAGTTGGAAAAAATTTTTTTTCTAAAATAACTTCATCAGCTTTTTTATTTATAAATTCTCCACAAAGATTGGTATTTATTTTGAAACATACAGATTTCATTTTTCCAAATTCTTTTTTTAAAATTTTTTTAAACATTTTCTTAGCTTCAATTAAAAAATTCATAGAATTCTTATGTTCATAATTAATAATAACACCTGTTTTTAGTCTACAATGAAAAGCTGATTCAATTTCAACCCATCCGACATCGTTTATATTTTCATTGTTATTATTATTTTCATTTAATCCTACAATAAAAAAAGTTTTTGAATTTGATAAATTTTCTAGTTTTGAATTAATACTTTCTAACCATAAAAGTTCACTTTCAAAATGTCTTTTCTCACCAATTGTTGTAGAATTAGTTAAATGTTCTTTTATTTTTTTTATATAATCATTTATTTGTATTATTTTATTATTAACTTCATCTTCACTTAAATTTATTAATTCATTTATATTTTCAATATTAAAATTTAATTTAATTTTTTTATTTTTAATTTTTTCAAATGATTGTTCTTGTTGTCTTTTTCTATTATTTTCCATTTTTTCTTTTTTATTGAAGTTTTAAAATAAATGTTTAAACTAAAAATTATAAAGAAATTTCAATTTAAGAAATCAGTATAATTAAACAATTCAAAAAAAAAATATATATATATATATATTTTCTTTTCTTATCATAATTCATTACACAGTTCAAGTGACCACAGAAAAAAAATTTTTTTTAAAAATTTGTGTAGGCTTATAATAATTTTTAACATTGCTTACAACTATAGGGTTATCAATTAAGCAAGACAATTGAAAAGATAAATAAGCTATACTACTTTTGAGTAAATTTCCATCCAAATTTTATAAGCTTTAAAACTGAAACTGTATTTCTTTTTTGTTGTTTAATTATATTTAATTATATGCGATTATATTTACTAGTATAGCTATGGCATATATATAAATTTTTATTTGTTGTTTATTTATTTTGTTATTGTTTTTTGTTGTTTTTGTTATGTTTTCTTTTGTTTTTATGTTTGTTTATTTATTTTGTTATTGTTTTTTGTTGTTTTTGTTATGTTTTCTTTTGTTTTTATGTTTGTTTTTATGTTTTCTTTTGTTTTTATGTTTTCTTTTGTTTTTATGTTTTCTTTTGTTTTTATGTTTTTCTTATATATCTTAATTCTATTTCATAACACCCTTACAAACCAAAATTCAATTCCATAATACCCCGTAATGAGCCAGCTCTCTCATAGGTACTCTACTCATATATAACTAAAATGTTTTTGTGAAACCAGACTTCTCTTCGATACCCTTAAGTGAGTTTGCTTAAGGCACAAAGAATTTTATATATAAACAAATTATCCAGTGGTCGAATATAAATATACGATAGTGGACAAACTAGCTTTCGTACATAATAAAATTAAAATCATAAATACGACAGTGGACAACGTATAACAATAAAATAAAATTTTATGAATAAATACGACAAAAGCAGGAATCTCGAAAATCAAAACGATATGGAAGAACAACTACAAGAACGCAATATTAATGGAAGCAGTATACAGAAACATCAAGTTCATGTCAACTTTTACTGGTAAAGGAGACGTAAGTGTTAACTGCTTTATTAGTAATGTAAAATATCATTTACCAACAACAAATGATGCAGATACTAAACAACCAATGGTTTGAGCAATATTCTACGAGAAAATACAAGGTGAGGTGAAAAGCTTTGTTATTAATATACAAGATTCATCCGATTGGGAAGCAATTAAAGTAATTTTAAAACTAAGATACAGACCAGAAGTAGAGCCGTCCGAAATCAATAGAATGATTTCCAACTTTCCATAAGTTAACTCCTTTATTAGTAATGTCATATCAGCTATCGACAACAAATGATGCAGATACTAAACAAGCAATGGTTTGAGCAATATTCTACGAGAAAATACAAGGTGAGGCGAAAAGCTGTGTTATTAATATACAAGATCCATCCGATTGGGAAGCAATTAAAGTAATTTTAAAATTAAGATACAGACCAGAGGTAGAGCCGTCCGATATCTATAGAATTATTTCCAACTTGAAAGTTAACTCGGTAAGTGAATTAGCTACTATTATCCAAGATATCAAATATAAGGTAGATGAAATGCAGGTTTATTATAGAGGTCAAAATCACATAGATTTAAATAATGTAGACAAAATTTATTATGAAAAAGAGTTAGGTAATATTGTTGCTATTATGAGAGAAAGAAGATTTGAAGATTCATGTATTAGAAAAGAATTTAATAAAAATATAACTAATCAAAAAAATTTTAATGTTAACTAAAATAAGAATGTAAAAGACAATAGAAACTCAGCCTTTAATAATGATCTTTCAAATTAAAGAACATAGCACGAATTGAAATGAAAATAATAATATAGATTTTTTTATAAACAAGCCTCGAAACTCCCCATTATTAATATAACAATAGAAAACAGAATATTTTTAGCATTAATTGGCACTGGATCTAGTTTTAGCATTATTGACGATAGAATAGAAGGTTTTACAAAATGTAGGATCCAACCATTGGTTTATTCAACAATTAGTGAAAAAGATAGTATTAATTTCGAAATCCATACACGACCACCAAAAGAATTTAAAATGCCATCCAATGCATTAATAAGGTGGAAAATTAAAAATTTACCAAATTGAAAGTACCAAATGATAATATAGAAAGTATAATAGATTTTGAAAAGGAAGTATAAACGTAAACGAAATTTGAAAAATCACCGTATAAATTTAATGAAATATGTATGTTAATAACAGTAGACCCAAAAATAAATTTATTAAAATGGTTCACTAAATTCAGAAGAACGTTCAGAAATTGAAAAACTAGTTAAAAGATTTTCAAAGTTGTTTTTCAAAGACGATGATATACTGACACAAACGACAGAAATTAAACACGAAATAGTAACAACAACTGACCAATCCATAAACTCAAAACTGTATAGATATCCACCAAAGAAATAGCAGAAATGGAAGCCCAAGGAATTATCAGAAAAAATGATTCACGGTATTTCAGTCCGTTAATAGTAGTACCGGAAAAATCGGACAACTCAGGACAAAAGAAATTTAGGATCGTGATAGACTATAGAAGACTTAACGAAGTGACAGTGGACGATAAATTTCCGTTACCGAACATTAACTCAATATTAGATAAATTAGTTAAAGCACAGTACTTTACAACGTTACCCCCAAATATCTATAAAGGAGGAAGACAAACAAAATACAGCATTTGTAACATCACATGGGCTATATGAACTTAACAGAATGCCTTTCAGACTTAAGAATGCGCCGGCGACATTCCAACGACTCATGAACGACATTTTAAGAGACTATATTAACAAGGTATGTGTAGTATATCTAGACGATATTCTTATATTCAGTACCTCACTTAAAGAACATATTAGTGCTATTTATAGTATTTTTAAAGTTTTAGAAAGTAAAAATTTTAAAATCCAAATAGATAAATGCAAATTTTTGGAAAGAGAGACAGAATTTTTAGCAAACATATTAACTAAAGACGGACTGAAATCTAACCCAAATAAAATTAAAACTATCCAAAATTTAACTTTACCAAAAACAGAAAGACAAATCAAAAGTTTCTTAGAGTTAGCCGGTTATTATCGGAAATTTGTGAAGGATTATGCAAAAATTGCACAACCTATCACAAAATATTTGAAAAAAACTACTAAAATTAACATTAACCACCCTAACTATATTACGGCATTTGAGAAGTTAAAATCTCTTATAATAAGTCACCCAGTAATCAAATATCCGAATTTTGAAAAATCTTTTGTTCTAACAACTGACGCATCAAAAGGAAAAGATTTATCACCTAGACATCAAAGGTGGTTATTAAAATTAGGTGAATATCAATTCGAAATCGAATACCTTAAAGGAAAAGAAAACCGCGTCGCAGACTTTTTAAGTAGAATTGAGAACACGGAGGAAAAAGTAAATGAGGGAAAGGATTATAAAGAATCAATTGACTCCTTAAATATATTTAATGTTGAAGATGACGTCACAATGGCAACAGTACGAGACCATATTGGCATTAAAGAGGGAATAGTTAATTTGTATAAAACACAAATTATTCTCACAAATAATAAAATTTTAAAAATAGAAAATATTTTAGGTAGAAGATTAATATATATAGCTGAATACGATTTCAATAATTAAAATAATATTTTAAGAAGATATATTAAAAAAGGTATAACTGGTATATATTCACAATTACCAGACCATAAATATAATACAATATTGTATAACATAATATTGTACAAAATTAACTTATAGAACTATTTTCAAATGACCGATCTATTAAATTTATTAAATGTTCTTATAGAGCACAAGAAATGAAAGCTGAAGTAGAAACAGTGAAGCAAATTCCATTCTATCATGTTAAAAAAAACCTCTCATTCGGGTATACAAGAAACATATAATCAGTTAAAAAATATAATATACTACCCAAAACTGTTAGAAACAACTCAAATAGTTATAAATCAATGTGATATCTGTCAGTTGGTTAAATACGATAGAAAATCTATTTAACCTAAGTATAATCTCACAGAAACACCCAGTGATATAAATCAAACTATTCAGATCGACACTTACGTCATAATGAAATGTTCATTTTTAACAGTAATTGACAAATTTTCGAAATTCGGTTCTGCATATTATTTATCAGACAGAAACCAATTAACTATTATCGAACAAATAGAAGAACATTTCGCAAAGTTAGTTAAACCTAAGAAAATTATAACAGTTATTTAAACAATTTGGATATTTTAAAATTAATAAAAGAATTCAGGAGAATTCTAATTTAAAGGAGGGAGAAGTTACGTATTCACGAAATTCTTTATGTAATAAAATAAATTATTTTCCAAACACTACCTCAGCACTTCCTGTTATTATCAAAACAAGTACAAATTCTATTCCCACAAAAATAACAGACGCTAAATTTGCATTTCCTGTTATTCCTAAATAATAAATTTATTAATCAAATAATTCAAAGCAATATGATATTTCAATCATGTTTAATCATAATTTTATCGTGGAAAAATTAAAATAAAAGCTTTCTTTATATTACACTAAAAATGTGCAGGATCTCTATATGGCAATGGTCTCTTACTCTATCAATATAATCTAAAGACTTACTACAAATGTGACAATTCCTCTCCGTTAATTGATGTAATTCTTCATCTAATGTTTCATCTCATTGTTAAATTAGGTACCATATGATGATTTTGAAAAATATTAGTACATTTAATAGCCAATGATTCTATAAACTGCTTATCACAATCCACTCCTGTAAACTCCTTATAACAACTCAAAGAATCATCGACAGAACATTTAAAATAGTAGGAAAACGCTATTGGTACATGTCTATTTGTATTTTTAGTTGACGAAATTTCTGGATTAGGGTTACATGTGGAAATTGGTGATAAAATACTTTCATCATCAGCATAAATGACAAAAGGAGCTTCCATTAATTTTTATATATTAGAGTGTTGTTGTCTTCAGTAGGAAGTATCGCAACAATTTTCTTACACTCCTCCTTGTGTATAATAAGCTGTTGCGGATCATAGAAATGTTGCAAACAAGAATTACATATATGTATTTGATGTTCATGATATGTAATAGAACTCCATATCAACTTCGAGACATCACTTATATACACAAAGTGAAAATTTTCATCTTTTTCAAGTAGTAGATTAATATGATGAATTTTTTCATCTTTGGTTACATAAAAAGGTTCGACAACTTGATGTTGTTTATTTTTGTACTCCAGCCCAAAAACATTAATACTTATACTATCATTAAGTTCTTCAAATAGATGTAAATCACTTAACTCTATTGGAAATATCATACCCTCAAAATGAATAGAGCTTACAACTCCAGATTCTAATAGTTGTGGATGTTATATCATTAATTTTATATAACGATGGTTTATATCCGTAATGTTGTGATGCAAATGGTTCCATTGCTGATATAACACTCCACTTGAAACAGAAAAGATTTTCATTGCGTACATCTATACAAGCTCTTTTTTGTTCAATTGATGGTGGAAAGGCAATATGTGATGATCCACGGATTGGTTGATATTTATTATCCTTATAGCCCAATCGCTATCTTTTTTTTGAAAATCTTTCGCTTGTTGTTGGATTTTTCTATTACATCATCATACATACAAGAAAGGCTATCTGAACGTGTAGCAATTTTCATTTTAGTTTGAAAAGACTTAGTTGATAAGTTCTCTATATTATCATCGGTTGGTTTTACATAATCTCCAAAAAGTTCAAGATTAAATTTAATGGCATTATGCTTTCTTACTGATTGTTCTAGTAATTGAACAACTCCATCTTTGATACCATCAAGAAATTCTTTAGGATTTAAAATGGAAACATTTTTATTCTCACAATCTATTCTCCAATCTATTGCCAAAAGATTCATTGTTTTAAATTCTCTGAAACATGTTTAGTTGAATTTACTTTATGTATATTATTAGTACGTAAATGTGCAGCTTGAAACTTTTTGGATACAGATTTTTTGCAGGGAGTACAAAAAAGATATTATTCCTTATCTTTAAGTATAATATTTTTATGTTTTTTTAAATTATTTGCTCTCGTAAATTCCTTCGAACAGATTTCACACAAATTTTAATTTTTTTTTGGTGGTGAACTCATTTTTTTTGTTTTTAATTTCTGCTTCTTGTTAATTTTCAATAAAAAAATTTTTATAAGTAGTATTATATTATGTAGGTATATGTATACTTTAGTTGCAATTCTTGAACTATTTAAATTTATTACCTGGATAGAGCATAGTTTATATAAAGAATTTTTAGCCTGTAAAATTAAAAAATTTTATTCTAATTTCCATATTTGTAGTTACAAAATTAATTTGTATGTGAACTAACAATTTTTAATAACTTTTTTATGTAGGTATAGATACGTTTAGACATACAATCAACCATCAATATAAATTAATGAAAAAACACACACAATTTTTTATATAAAATGCTGTGTGTTAAAAATTTTAAGTATGTTAATAATACACATTTGGTTAATGAGTCAAATGAGTGCAATAATGTAATATGTTAAATAGTCAAATCAATGTCAAAAATGTCAAATATCAAAAATTTAATTTAATGATATAATGTCATGTAAAAAACATATGGTACAAGTAGAGAGAAATCCTTGGTCTAGTATTTTAGAAATGTATATAAACTGATTAACTTACTTTAAAATTAATCAGGTTGGTACAGTTGGTACAACCACAAAAAAAAACAAATATATAATAATATAAAAATGGTAAGATTGTTGTTTTCTTCTGCTTAAATTATTTCTGTATTATTTTCTATCGATACTTACAGATAATTTCAGACTGTTTTTTTTTTTTTTTTTTTTACGAGAGTTGGTAAGAACTGCACGTGGTTCCTCAGGGTAGTGTTGGACTTTAACCAACCAAAGCAACCCCTCTTTATTTACCAAACTTTAGGATGGAACCTTTAATACAAATATAAAATATATGGTTTTGTGGAAAAGGATGTGGAAAGGATGATTGGAGAAATTAGATAGGTAGGAAAATTTGGAGGGATATTTTGAAGAAAGATGTTAATGTTCTTCTTAAAGTTAAGTTAATCGTACACATATGAATTACCAACTTTAGGGAACACATGTGATGGTATATGGTTCCACAAAGGGGACGTACGCATAACAAACGAATTTCCATAAGCCGTATTTCGCCATCTTGATAACTCTACATGATAGGGATGAGATTCTGTTGCACTCCTTGTTTCTCGTTAGAAAACTTTCAGTGGAGGCATTAAATGTTTTATTTCTTTGGAACAGGTGTTAATCCCTACGACATATCTATAAAACAAGGTCAGTGACCCAACTGTACGGCGAAGGTTGAGTGGAGTGAGCATTGAAGTTACACTGGGGTTGTTGATAAGACAAATAGCTCTGTTTTGCACATTATCTAGATAACCCATTTCTGTTTGAAGGCCTGCAGCCCAATTGTGTGCAATATACTCGATTTTTAGCCTAATGTACGTTTTATAGATATTAAGGAGATCAGATGCAGAAAAGGAGGTTTTGAAGCTGCACGAAAGTGCCAAACATTTAGTTACATCTTCAGCTATGCCATAAATGTGATTTGACGATGTCATTTTTGGTTTAACTCGACACCCAGCATGTTTAAATCTGTTGAATGCTTCAAAACTTCTCCCTGAAATAGTAGGTTAGGAATAGTGGTGGCAATTTTTTGCGAGATCAGGCAGCATTTAGTTTTTTTGGTGTTGGAAGCAACTTTGTTGACTTCATCCCATTTTTGGATTTTTGCTAAATCATTATTTAGCTCACAAATAGTGAAATTTTTTGCTGTTGTATTAATTTTGTGATTAATATTACAACGACAATGAAACTCATAGTAAGTTACAAGGGTGCTGTCGTCTGCGAAGCTATGAATAGGATTGGAGGTTAATGAAAGTAGGTCATTGATAAATTTTAAGAAGAGAGTGGGTGATAAAACTGATCATTGAGGGACACCGGCATTTATTTTGAATTTGTCAGATGAATATCCATCGACCAGTACACAAATTGTACGATTTGAAGGGAAATCTCCAGTCCATTTTAAAAAGACCCTACCTAGATCTAATGCTTTGCATTTTGCCAATAGAGCATCGTGCCAAACTCTGCCGAAAGCCTTAGAAATATGAAGAACCACAACATCGGGCTCACCAGAATGATGAAGGCCGATGTTTAGCTTCTCACAAAGGTAAGTCATGAGATTACCGGTTGAATGACGGGCTCTGCATCCATGCTGTCTGTCCTAAAGCAAACCTTTGTGATCCAGGTATTTCAGAAGCTTGTGATTCACAATTTTTTCCATTACTTTGGAAAGGACCGAAGTTATAGCAATAGGGCGGTAGTTAGAGGGATCGCTTTTGATACCTTTTTTGGGAATTGGGAAAGAATGTGCAACCTTCCATTCGATAGGATGGATACCCAAAAGTCAAGGAAAGGTAAAAAAGTTTGCGTAGAGGTTTTGAAATACTAGAGTAGGTATTATGGAGCACCATGGTAGTTATACCATCTGGACCGGCTGACTTATTTATATTAAGATTTTTTAAGATTTTCATCACCGTCCTAAAGTAAATTTTACCGAAGGAACAGCCAACTGCTGGAACGGAGAGTGGCATCTGAGCTGACTGTGGCAGTGTCGAATTGGAAGCGAACTGCTTGTCAAATAAGTTCACCTTCTCTTTAGAATCTGATACGGTTCTTGGTGGAAAAGAAGACCCTCTAATGTCTTCTTTTAAACTTTTGGCAAAATGTCCAAAAAGACTTATGTGACTCTTTGGCATGTGGATGATTTTACGCTTCAACTTTTGGTTGAACAGGAATTTTTGCTTGTTGATAACTCTCTTGCATCTGTTTCTAACCGCTATATAGTTGGCCCTTTGAGCCTCTGACCTGTTGTTTTAGAACCATTTCAAAGCCTCCTCTTTTCTAGAAATGGCTTCCTTGCAAATGCGATTCAACCAAGATTAATGCCTCCTTTTGACAGTTTTCATGGAATGAGGAATGAATAATCTCATTCCAAATAAAATAGTTTCACTAATCAAGCAGCAAACTTGACATTTCTATTACGGAAGCAGAATGACCAATCAAAGGTTCTAAACAAATTGTTAAGGCCCGCCAGTTAGCATGACTGTAATGCCAAACTAACTTTTTGGGAGAAGACCTCTGGTTGGAGATTGGGCTTACCCGAAAACTTGTGTTAACCAAACAATGGTCGGAATTACCCAGGGGACAAACCAACTGAAACCACATATTTTGCAAGGTGTATGGTGAGAAAGAGATCCAAGAGGTGACCTTCTTGATCAGCACTGTACGGGATGCTAGTGAGATTTTTAACAAGTTGAAAAAGGTGGAACAATGAGGAGAATTGTTCAACTTGTTTCCCAATTGAATTTTGACTCGGAGAAGTGTTGCTAGAGAAATGAAGCCAGTCCCTGTTATGAATGTTGAAATCTCCCGCCAGAACAATTTCATTTTCTGGACATGAGTCCAAAATTTCATAGATCTGGTTCGATAGATTTTCGATATCCATAGCAGTTTCTTGTTCATTTGAGTTGGGCGATCTGTATAGGAAACAGAAATGTGTGACATGCTTTTCAACGAGAATTTTGACCCAAATATAGTGGAAGGTTTGGCTGAAACATTCATATTTTTTAGGTGTGTTGAAAGCGGGCATTATTTATATAGATTGCATATCTCTTTTGGGTACGAAGTGATATAAATCAAATTATTCAGATCGATACTTACGTCATAATGAAATGTTGATTTTTAACAGTAATTGACAAATTTTCGAAATTCTGCGTATTATTTATCAGACAGAAACCAATTAACTATTATCGAAAAAATAGAGGAACATTTCGCATAGGTAAACCTAAGAAAATTATAACAGGCAATGAATTCACAGCTATAAAAACAAAAACCTTTTTACAAGAGCAAAATATAGCATTATACTTGACTAAACCAAACAGTCACACAGGGAACGGTGATATTGAACGTTTCCATAACTGCCTAGCGGAAAAATTTAGAATTTTGAAACTAACCGAAAATAATTTATAGTGTAAACAAATAATTCAAAGAGCTATTAGAAGCTACAATGAAAAATTTAATTCAAGTATAAAAGGCACACCATTAAACGTAAAAATTAAAGTTTCAGATTATGAAAAAATTAGAAATACTATAACTAAGATTAAGATACTAGGACGACAGCCAAAAAATTATACCATTAACGTAAAAAATTATAAAGCAGTTAGGCATAAGGAACAACCTAAATACAAAAAGTTAAAATTAGATAACGTATATTTGACAAATATTAAAAAACCATTAAAATTTTCAGACACTCATTATATTGACGATACTGACAATAATAATTCAGACCGTGAACACTAATCTATTAGAAATAAACAGTATAAACTCAAATACGGGATTTGTAAAACTCCATTTAGGTAAAGAAGATTTAGTTACTCAGACAGATATTGTCATACATATTATTCACCCAGTCGAAATTTTGGACTTACTTAACAACATTTCAAATAAAACCAACATATTAGAATCCAAGCAAAGGGAAGTACTAAAAACTGAAATTTCAGAAATTACAAATAAACTAAAAACTATTATACCAATGAGAAGATTAAAACGTGGTTTAATAAACGGCGTCGGTATTATGTCTAATTGGTTATTTGGAACAACGGACGAACAAGACCGACAAAACATCAAAAAACACTTACAAATAATAGATCAAAACAACCATTTATTAATCACAAATTATAATGATCAAATTAAAATTAATAATCAGTTTCATAGAACAATAAACCAAATTAATAAAATTATAGAAAATACAGTGATTAAGCCGCCAACCTTTCTATTGAAGGGTCTTGGGTTCAAACCCCGGTCAGATCATAAATAAAAAAAATATGTAGTACTTTTATATCGTATAATTAATATTAGTAATAATAACAATAATAATATTAATAATAATAATAATGGTAATAAAAATAACAATAATTATAATAATAATAATAATAATAATAATAGCTGCTACAGTCGAGCCATCTTTGGTTATATCATGCAAGTAAGGTGTTATATACTGCTGCATGTTGTAATTCACGGATGGCGCTGACTCTGTAGTAAAATAATAACAATAATAATAATAGTAATAATAATAATAATAATAATAGTAATTATTATAATAATAATAATAGTAATAGTAATAAAACAATAACTATAATAATAATAATAGTAATAATAATAGCTGTTACAGTAGAGCCATCTTTGGTTATATCATGCAAGTAAGGTGTTATACTGCTGCACGTTGTAATCCACTGATGGCGCTGACTCTGTGGTAAAATAATAATAATAATAATAATAATAATAATAGTAATAGTAATAATAATAATAATAATAATTAATAATAATAATAGTACAATAATTAAATAGTATAATAAATAGTACAATAATAATATAACAATAATTATAATAATAATAATAGCTACTACAGTGGGGCTATCTTTGGTTATATCATGCAAGTAAGGTGTTATATACTGCTGCACGCTGTAATCTACTGATGGCGCTGACTCCGTAGTAAAATAATAATAATATTAATAAGAATATTAATACCAATAATAACAGCCACTATAGTGACAGTGGGGGTTGCCTTCAATAATTACCTCATGTATATATATACTACTACATGTTGTAACTGTTGTGACGGCTTTAGTCACTGTTAGCAAAATAATAATAATAGGCGGATTCATTGTTTCCTTACAGTCCCACTCCCAATTCAATGTTTCCGTATCCATCTTCCTATCCCTACTCCCTGTAGGGATAGGATATACTGCTTTCGCAAGTAAATATACTGCTTTCGCAAGTAAGGATTTTATCCTGCTATATTGGCTAAAGGGGGAGGTGGGTTTAGTCAGTAAGAATCTGACACTACCAAGGGGTAATTATTGGTGTCTTTGGAAGATTCCCACCTCCCTTAGGAAAAAAAATATAAATATGTTAGAAGATTCTCTTAGTCAACAAAATTTATACTTAGACTTACTTTTCAAAATCCAATTTATTAAAGAAAAAATTAATACAATACAAGATAATTTAGCTTCAATTAGGCACGAAATTATACATCCAAATATATTAACAGAAGAAGAAATAGAAAATTATCAGATAGACTTTTACAAATTGCAATACCTTAAACTAGGTCTCGCTCAATTTAAAGAAAGTTCATTATTACTGGCAATTAAAATTCCAAGAAAAGTTAAATCAGTACAATTAGAAGTTATAATTTCTATAACCAATAAAGAAAATAAAGAAATAGACTCTACTAATGAAATCATATTTGCATATAATAATAAAACTTATACATATGAAAAATTAAAAACTTTAAATGAATTAACTTTAAGCAAACATTGTATATTTAAAACTTATTGTCAATTAATAAATAATAAATTAATAGAAATTGTAAAAATTGATAAAGAAACAATTTTAATCAAAAATGCTAATAATTTACATATAAATCAATCATGTGATAATAGAAACATAATTGTATCAAATCATGTTCTTATTCATTTTAACAATTGTTCATTAAATGTAATGGATCATTATTTTTCAAGTTTAAAACAAGAAAGATTCTATTATCCATTAAATGAAACTTATAATTTTAAGAATAAAATAACATTTGATGAAATTGTATGAAAATAATGTAAATGTAAGAATAAAATTTCATAAATATGTCTCTTATATATTCGACATGATAATTTTTGTAATTGGAAGAATTGGAGCAATTGTCTTATTTAAAAAATTTGGATATTTTAAAATTAATAAAAGAATTCAGGAGAATTCTAATTTAAAGGAGGGGGAAGTTACGTATTCACGAAATTCTTTATGTAATAAAATAAATTATTTACCAAACACTACGTCAGCACTTCCTGTTATTATCAAAACAAGTACAAATTCTTCAAATTCTATTCCCACAAAAATAACAGATGCTAAATTTGAATTTCCTGTTATTCCTAAATAATAAATTTATTAATCAAATAATTCAAAACAATATCATATTTCAATCATGTTTAATCATAATTTTATCGTGGAAAAATTAAAATAAAAGCTTTCTTTATATTACACAAAAAATATGCAGGACCTCTATATGGCAATGGTCTCTTACTCTATCAATATAATCTAAAGACTTACTGCAAATGTGACAATTCCTCTCCGTTAATTGATGTAATTCTTCATCCAATGTTTCATCTCATTTGCAAATTAGGTACCATATGATGATTTTGAAAAATATTAGTACATTTAATAGCCAATGATTCCATAAACTGCTTATCACAATCCACTCCTGTAAATTCCTTATAAAAACTCAAAGAATCATCGAAAGAACATTTAAAATAGTATGAAAACGCTATTGGTACATGTCTATGTGTATTTTTAGTTGACGAAATTTCTGGATTAGGGTTACATGTGGAAATTGGTGATAAAATACTTTCATCATCAGCATAAATGACAAAAGGAGCTTCCATTAATTTTTATATGTTAGAGTGTTGTTGTCTTCAGTAGGAAGTATCGCAACAATTTTCTTACACTCCTCCTTGTGTATAATAAGCTGTTGCGGATCATAGAAATGTTGCAAACAAGAATTACATATATGTATTTGATGTTCATGATATGTAATAGAACTCCATATCAACTTCGAGACATCACTTATATACACAAAGTGAAAATTTTCATCTTTTTCAAGTAGTAGATTAATATGATGAATTTTTTCATCTTTGGTTACATAAAAAGGTTCGACAACTTGATGTTGTTTATTTTTGTACTCCAGCCCAAAAACATTAATACTTATACTATCATTAAGTTCTTCAAATAGATGTAAATCACTTAACTCTATTGGAAATATCATACCCTCAAAATGAATAGAGCTTACAACTCCAGATTCTAATAGTTGTGGATGTTATATCATTAATTTTATATAACGATGGTTTATATCCGTAATGTTGTGATGCAAATGGTTCCATTGCTGATATAACACTCCACTTGAAACAGAAAAGATTTTCATTACGTACATCTATACAAGCTCTTTTTTGTTCAATTGATGGTGGAAAGGCAATATGTGATGATACACGGATTGGTTGATATTTATTATCCTTATAGCCCAATCGCTATCTTTTTTTTGAAAATCTTTCCCTTGTTGTTGGATTTTTCTATAACATCATCATACATACAAGAAAGGCTATCTGAACGTGTAGCAATTTTCATTTTAGTTTGAAAAGACTTAGTTGATAAGTTCTCTATATTATCATCGGTTGGTTTTACATAATCTCCAAAAACTTCAAGATTAAATTTAATGGCATTATGCTTTCTTACTGATTGTTCTAGTAATTGAACAACCTCATCTTTGATACCATCAAGAAATTCTTTAGGATTTAAAATGGAAACATTTTTATTCTCACAATCTATTCTCCAATCTATTGCCAAAAGATTGATTGTTTTAAATTCTCTGAAACATGTTTAGTTGAATTTACTTTATGTATATTATTAGTACGTAAATGTGCAGCTTGAAACTTTTTGGATACAGATTTTTTGCAGGGAGTACAAAAAAGATATTATTCCTTATCTTTAAGTATAATATTTTTATGTTTTTTTAAATTATTTGCTCTCGTTTCTTCGAACGAGAATTTCGAAAGAAATTCCTTTGAGCAGATTTCACACAAATTTTAATTTTTTTTTGGTGGTGAACTCATTGTTTTTTGTTTTTAATTTCTGCTTCTTGTTAATTTTCAATAAAAAAATTTTTATAAGTAGTATTATATTATGTAGGTATATGTATACTTTAGTTGCAATTCTTGAACTATTTAAATTTATTACCTGGATAGAACATAGTTTATATAAAGAATTTTTAGCCTGTAAAATTAAAAAATTTTATTCTAATTTCCATATTTGTAGTTACAAAATTAATTTGTATGTGAACAACAACAACTTCTAATGAATGCAACAAAGTAGAGATGTGTCGTTCATGAACGATTCGTTCTTAATGAAGGAGTCATTCGTATCAAAAAAAGATACGATTCACTATAATAAAAATGACTCGTTCAAAAAGAATCAATCAAATTTATACCAAAAGCAAAAAAAAAATATACAGCAAGCGTTACTACTAGCAAAAAAAAATTCTTACTACGTGTATTTATTTTAAAATTTAATTGATAAATAATACACAATATTTAATATCTTACTATAATAATGTAGTACCATCATACCATGTTACAGGCTTACAATACCAGTACGATAGTATCATGATACATGATTCATGTATTCTAAAAAAAATATAAACAAAACAAAATACTACAAAATACCCATATTTTTATTTGTCTAATATATTATACAGTATACGCACACTACCATTCACAACCCACGTCCATTTCATAAAGTCACTAGTCAGTGAGCTGAGCACTGAGCAGTATACTGTATCTGTATAATATGTACTATATTATTACTCTATATAAAAAAAAAAAAAACACATGATATTTCGTTCTTTTTTTTTTTGTACATATTCTGTCTGATTCTTTTTGGTACCAGTTCTTTTTTGTATACATACGATTGGAAATGGTTCTTTTCTTATACATACGATTCTTTTTGGAAATAGTTCTTTTCGTATACATACGATTCTTTTTGGAAATGGTTCTTTTCGTATATATATGATTCTTTTTGGAAATAGTTCTTTTCGTATATAAACGATTCTTTTTGGAAATAGTTCTTTTCGTATATATACGATTCTTTTTGGAAACAGTTCTTTTCGTATACATACGATTCTTTTTGGAAATAGTTCTTTTCGTATACATACGATTCTTTTTGGAAATAGTTCTTTTCGTATATATACGATTCTTTTTGGAAATAGTTCTTTTCGCATACGTACGATTCATTTTTGAAATAGTTCTTTTCGTATACATACGATTCTTTTTGGAAATAGTTCTTTTTCGTACACATATTATACATACGATTTTTTTTACTAGGTACATACCAGTTCTTTTTAGTTTTTAGTATTATTAATGTATGTACATGTTGGTATATATATATTTCAATATTTATATATGCACTACTTATATATGCATGTATGCATATTACATAATATGATTCTTTTTGCAAGATGTACATACTATTTATTTCATTCTTTTTTTTTGATACTGATTCTTTTTAAGTCAATAATCTTTAATCTTTATATTGGAATATTGGATTTGTGTTTTGTATGTTCAGGTCATTTGAGTATTTTTTTACAACAGAGATGAGATATAAATTTTATATATCATTTTATTTTTCGAGCCTGTCCATTACATTTGTATGTATGTGTTTCAGGTCATTTGAAAAATTAAACAAACTATACAACCAAGATCAAGACTATAATCGTCATTCGTCAATATAATTATAATTCAAATATTATATGGCACTTACATAATATGTATGTATATTATTAGCAGTACATTTCATTTCATTAGGTAATAGGTTACTGGATGAGTGGATGAGAAAATGGATGGATGTGAATTAAAAAAAGGTAAATACAGTACATTAAAATTAAAATATACTGTTATTTATTTATTTTTTTTTAATTTGTTTGCCTCTTGTTTTTAGAGAAGACCGATGATGAGGACGTGGTTGATTTTAAGGACGATGACAAGAACACAAATCAACGTGATCAAGACGTGGTCACACAAAATAGCAAGAATTTTAATAATATAACAAGTTTTTAATATGTATTTACCTACATAAAATATATATTTTTTTTTTTCAGAACCTGAATCTGAAAAGCACCAAACAATCGACGATGAAAACGTCGTAATTGTAAGTTGGGAAGTACCGGGGGACGTCGTCATCGTCATAAGTGACGACGAAGAAGAGGACGTCGACGCTTTAATCTGACAGAAGAGTATGTCACAGCAGGTACTTCGAAAATGAGCGTTTGGGAACAATTTGATAAGGAAATTCTTGATGAAAAGACGTCCAATGCAAATAGAGGGATCTCTCAAGGAATTATTGAACTAGACAAA
The DNA here is from genome assembly GCA_947095535.1 of Poecilobothrus nobilitatus. Lineage (NCBI taxonomy): Eukaryota > Metazoa > Arthropoda > Insecta > Diptera > Dolichopodidae > Poecilobothrus > Poecilobothrus nobilitatus. The sequence goes on from OX352773.1 coordinate 113,251,385, forward strand.
TATTTGCAAGAGGGCTATATCCCAAGATCAACTAATCCTCTGAAATGGTGGGACAATAAAAAAAATGTTTTATTAATTAATTAATAATTAATTAATTTAGGTTATTTCAAATTGTTCAAAAACGTTTATGTGTGATAGCGACATCAGTACCTTGTGAGCGTGTATTTTCAAAAATATGATAATATCTGATCGACCTAGTAGAATAAAACCAAAGTGTCACAAGTTGTATTTCTGAATGCAAATTTTTAAACAAATATACTTTTTTAAATACTTTTTTTAAACTTCTTTTGCTATTGAATTTCATATTTATTTTTATTTTAAGTTTGTTACTGAATATTAGTTGTTATTTTTTTAGCTATAAGTACTCTTTCTTTTATATAAAGAACATATATTTTAAATTTGTTACTAATTATATTTTATAATTACATATATAAAACAACTCTTTGAATTTAACGTTTTATTTATTTTAAGTTTATTACAGAATATTTTTCTTACGCTCCGAGGTAAAACTGCTAATGATTCTTTTGGAACGAGTCATTTTGAACGAATCATTAAAAATACAACAAAGAAGCATTATTATTTTTAATAACTTTTTTATGTAGGTATAGATACGTTTAGACATACAATCAACAATCAATATAAATTAATGAAAAAACATACACACAATTTTTTATATAAAATGCTGTGTGTTAAAAATTTTAAGTATGTTAATAATACACATTTGGTTAATGAGTCAAATGAGTGCAATAATGTAATATGTTAAATAGTCAAATCAATGTCAAAAATGTCAAATATCAAAAAAGAAATTTAATGATATTATGTCATGTAAAAAACATATGGTACAAGTAGAGAGAAATCCTTGGTCTAGTATTTTAGAAATGTATATAAACTGATTAACTTACTTTAAAATTAATCAGGTTGGTACAGTTGGTACAACCACAAAAAAAACAAATATATAATAATATAAAAATGGTAAGATTGTTGTTTTCTTCTGCTTAAATTATTTCTGTATTATTTTCTATCGATACTTATATATAATTTCAGTATGTTTTTTTTTTCTACGAGAGTTGGTAAGAACTGCACGTGGTTCCTCAGGGTAGTGTTGGACTTTAACCAACCAAAACAACCCCCCTTTATTTACCAAACTTTAGGATGGAACCTTTAATACAAATATAAAGCTTGGTTTTGTGGAAAAGGATGTGGAAAGGATGATTTGAAGGAGGTTTTGAAGCTGCACAAAAATCCCAAACATTTAGTTGCATCTTCAGCTATGCCATAAATGCAATTTGATGAAGTCATTTTTGGTTTAACTCGATACCCAGCATGTTTAAATCTGTAGAATGCTTCAAAACTTCTCCCTGAAATAGTAGGTTAGGAATAGTGGTGGCAATTTTTTGCGAGATCAGGCAGCATTTAGTTTTTTTAGTGTTGGAAGCAACTCTGTTGACTTCATCCCATTTTTGGATTTTTGCTAAATCATTATTTAGCTCACAAATAGTGAAATTTTTTGCTGTTGTATTAATTTTGTGATTAATGTTACAACGGCTATGAAACTCATAAGAAGCTACGAGGGTGCTGTCGTCTGCGAAGCTATGAATAGGATTGGAGGTTAATGAAAGTAGGTCATTAATAAATATTAAGAAGAGAGTGGGTGATAAAACTGATCCTTGAGGGACACCGGCATTTATTTTGAATTTGTCAGATGAATATCCATCGACCAGTACACAAATTGTACGATTCGAAGGGAAATCTCCAATCCATTTTTAAAAAGACCCTACCTAGAGCTAATGCTTTGCATTTTGCCAATAGAGCACCGTGCCAAACTCTGCCGAAAGCCTTAGAAATATCAAGAACCACAACATCGTGCTCACCAGAATGATGGAGGCCGATGTTTAGCTTCTCACAAAGGTAAATCATGAGTTTACCGTTTGTATGACGGGCTCTGAATCCGTGCTGTCTATCCTGAAGCAAACCTTAGTGATCCAGGTATTTCAGAAGCTTGTGATTCACAATTTTTTCCATTACTTTGGAAAGGACCGAAGTTATAGCAATAGGGCGGTAGTTAGAGGGATCGCTTTTGATACCTTTTTTGGAAATTGGGAAAGAATGTGCAACCTTCCATTTGATAGGATGGATACCCAAAAGTCAAGGAAAGGTAAAAAAGTTTGCGTAGAGGTTTTGAAATACTAGAGTAGGTATTATGGAGCACTGTGGTAGTTATACCATCTGGACCGGCTGACTTATTTATATTAAGATTTTTTAAGATTTTCATCACCGTCCTAAAGTAAATTTTACCGAAGGAACAGCCAACTTCTGGAACGGAGAGTGGCACCTGAGCTTACTGTGGCAGTATCGAATTGGAAGCGAACTGCTTGTCAAATAAGTTCACCTTCTCTTTAGAATCTGATACGGTTCTTGGTGGAAAAGAAGACCCTCTAATGTGCTCTTTTAGACTTTTGGCAAAATGTCCAAAAAGACTTATTATTCTTTGGCATGTGGATGATTTTACGCTTCAACTTTTGGTTGAACAAGAATTTTTGCTTGTTGATAACTCTCTTGCATCTGTTTCTAACCGCTATATGGTTGGCCCTTTGAGCCTCTGACCTGTGGTTTTCGAACCGTTTAAAAGCTTCCTCTTTTCTAGAAATGGCTTCCTTGCAAATGCGATTAAACCAAGATTAATGCCTTCTTTTGACAGTTTTCATGGAATGACGAATGAATAATCTCATTCCAAATAAAATAGTTTCACTAATCAAGCAGCAAACTTGACATTTCTATTACGGAAGCAGAATGACCAATCAAAGGTTCTAAACAAATTGTTAAGGCCCGCCAGTTAGCATGACTGTAATGCCAAACTAACTTTTTGGGAGAAGACCTCTGGTTGGAGATTGGGCTTACCCGAAAACTTGTGTTAATCAAACAATGGTCGGAATTACCCAGGGGACAAACCAACTGAAACCACGTATTTTGCAAGGTGTGTGGTGAGAAAGAGATCCAAGAGGTGACCTTCTTGATCAGCACTGTACGGGATCCTAGTGAGATTTTTAACAAGTTGACAAAGGTGGAACAATGAGGAGAATTGTTCAACCTGTTTCCCAATTGAATTTTGACTCGGAGAAGTGTTGCTAGAGAAATGAAGCCAGTCCCTGTTATGAATGTTGAAATCTCCCGCCAGAACAATTTCATTTTCTGGACATGAGTCCAAAATTTCATAGATCTGGTTCGATAGATTTTCGATATCCATAGCAGTTTCTTGTTCATTTGAGTTGGGCGATCTGTATAGGAAACAGAAATGTATGGTTTGCTTTTCAACGAGAATTTTGACCCAAATATAGTGGAAGGTTTGGCTGAAACATTCATATTTTTGAGGTGTGTTGAAAGTGGGCATTATTTATATAGATTGCATACCTCTTTTGGGTACGAAGTGATATAAATCAAATTATTCAGATCGATACTTACGTCATAATGAAATGTTGATTTTTAACAGTAATTGACAAATTTTCGAAATTCTGCGTATTATTTATCAGACAGAAACCAATTAACTATTATCGAAAAAATAGAGGAACATTTCGCATAGGTAAACCTAAGAAAATTATAACAGGCAATGCATTCAAAGCTATAAAACCAAAAAACTTTTTACAAGAGCAAATTATAGCATTACACTTGACTAAACCAAACAGTCACACAGGGAACGGTGATATTGAACGTTTCCATAACTTCCTAGCGGAAAAATTTAGAATTTTGAAACTAACCGAAAATAATTTATAGTGTAAACAAATAATTCAAAGAGCTGTTAGAAGCTACAATGAAAGATTTAATTCAAGTATAAAAGACACACCATTAAACGTAAAAAGTAAAGTTTCAGATTATGAAAAAAGTAGAAATACTATAACTAAGATTAAGATACTAGGACGACAGATAAAAAATTATACCATTAACGTAAAAAATTATGAAGCAGTTAGGCATAAGGAACAACCTAAATACAAAAAGTTAAAATTAGATAACGTACATTTGAAAAATATTAAAAAACCATTAAAATTTTCAGACACTCATTATATTGACGATATTGACAATAATAATTCAGACCGTGAACACTAATCTATTGGAAATAAACAGTATAAACTCAAATACGGGATTTGTAAAACTCCATTTAGGTAAAGAAGATTTAGTTACTCAGACAGATATTGTCATACATATTATTCACCGAGTCGAAATTTTGGACTTACTTAACAACATTTCAAATAAAACGAACATATTAGAATCCAAGCAAAGGGAAGTACTACAAACTGAAATTTCAGAAATTACAAATAAACTAAAAACTATTATACCAATGAGAAGATTAAAACGTGGTTTAATAAACGGCGTCGGTATTATGTCTAATTGGTTATTTGGAACAATGGACGAACAAGACCGACAAAACATCAAAAAACACTTACAAATAATAGATCAAAACAACCATTTATTAATCACAAATTATAATGATCAAATTAAAATTAATAATCAGTTTCATAGAACAATAAACCAAATTAATAAAAGTATAGAAAATGATAGAAAAATAGTTTCAAATCAAATCATCTGACTCATGGCGCAGTGATTAAGCCGCCAACCTTTCAATTGAAGGGTCTTGGGTTCAAACCCCGGTCAGATCATAAATAAAAAAATATGTAGTACTTTTATATCGTATAATTAATATTAGTAATAATAACAATAATAATATTAATAATAATAATAATGGTAATAATAATAACAATAATTATAATAATAATAATAATAATAGCTGCTACAGTCGAGCCATCTTTGGTTATATCATGCAAGTAAGGTGTTATATACTGCTGCATGTTGTAATTCACGGATGGCGCTGACTCTGTAGTAAAATAATAACAATAATAAGTAATAATAATAATAATAATAGTAATTATTATAATAATAATAATAGTAATAGTAATAAAACAATAACTATAATAATAATAATAATAGTAATAATAATAGCTGTTACAGTACAGCCATCTTTGGTTATATCATGCAAGTAAGGTGTTATACTGCTGCACGTTGTAATCCACTGATGTCGCTGACTCTGTGGTAAAATAATAATAATAATAATAATAATAATAGCAATAGTTATAATAATTATAATTAATAATAATAATAATAGTACAATAATTAAATAGTATAATAAATAGTACAATAATAATATAACAATAATTACAATAATAATAATAGTAATAATAATAATAGCTACTACAGTGGGTCTATCTTTGGTTATATCATGCAAGTAAGCTGTTATATACTGCTGCACGCTGTAATCCACTGATGGCGCTGACTCCGTAGTAAAATAATAATAATATTAATAAGAATATTAATACCAATAATAACAGCCGCTATAGTGACAGTGGGGGTTGCCTTCAATAATTACCTCATGTATATATGTACTACTACATGTTGTAACTGTTGTGACGCCTTTAGTCACTGTTAGCAAAATAATAATAATAGGCGGATTCATTGTTTTCTTACAGTCCCACTCCCAATTCAATGTTTCCGTATCCATTTACCTATCCTTTCCTATCCCTATTCCCTAGCCAATATACTGCTTTCGCAAGTAAGGGTTTCACTCCACTATATTGGCTAAAGGGGGAGGTGGGTTTAGTCAGTAAGAATCTGACACTACAAAGGGGTAATTATGGGTGTCTTTGGAAGATTCCCACCTCCCTTAGGAAAAAAAAAATATAAATATGTTAGAAGATTCTCTTAGTCAACAAAATTTATACTTATACTTACTTTTCAAAATCCAATTTATTAAAGAAAAAATTAATACAATACAAGATAATTTAGCTTCAATTAGGCACGAAATTATACATCCAAATATATTAACAGAAGAAGAAATAGAAAATTATCAGATAGACTTTTACAAATTGCAATACCTTAAACTAGGTCTCGCTCAATTTAAAGAAAGTTCATTATTACTGGCAATTAAAATTCCAAGAAAAGTTAAATCAGTACAATTAGAAGTTATAATTCCTATACCCAATAAATAAAATAAAGAAATAGATTCTACTAATGAAATCATATTTGCTTATACATATGAAAAATTAAAAACTTTAAATGAACTAACTTTAAGCAAACATTGTATATTTAAAACTAATTGTCAATTAATAATTAATAAATTAATAGAAATTGTAAAAATTGATAAAGAAACAATTTTAATCAAAAATTCTAATAATTTACATATAAATCAATCATGTGACAATAGAAACATAATTGTATCAAATCATGTTCTTATTCATTTTAACAATTGTTCATTAAATGTAATGGATCATTATTTTTCAAGTTTAAAACAAGAAAGATTCTATTATCCATTAAATGAAACTTATAATTTTAAGAATAAAATAACATTTGATGAAATTGTATGAAAATAATGTAAATGTAAGAATAAAATTTCATAAATATGTCTCTTATATATTCGGCATGATAATTTTTGTAATTGGAAGAATTGGAGCAATTGTCTTATTAAAAAAATTTGGATATTTTAAAATTAATAAGAGAATTCAGGAGAATTCTAATTTAAAGGAGGGAGAAGTTACGTATTCACCAAATTCTTTATGTAATAAAATAAATTATTTACCAAACACTACGTCAGCACTTCCTGTTATTATCAAAACAAGTACAAATTCTTCAAATTCTATTCCCACAAAAATAACAGACGCTAAATTTAAATTTCCTGTTATTCCTAAATAATAAATTTATTAATCAAATAATTCAAAACAATTTCATATTTCAATCATGTTTAATCATAATTTTATCGTGGAAAAATTAAAATAAAAGCTTTCTTTATATTACACAAAAAATGTGCAGGACCTCTATATGGCAATGGTCTCTTACTCTATCAATATAATCTAAAGACTTACTACAAATGTGACAATTCCTCTCCGTTAATTGATGTAATTCTTCATCTAATGTTTCATCTCATTGGCAAATTAGGTAGCATATGATGATTTTGAAAAATATTAGTACATTTAATAACCAATGATTCTATAAACTGCTTATCGCAACAATTTTCTTACACTCCTCCTTGGGTATAATAAGCTGTTGCGGATCATAGAAACGTTGCAAACAAGAATTACATATATGTATTTGATGTTCATGATATGTAATAGAACTCCGTATCAACTTCGAGACATCACTTATATACACATAATGAAAATTTTCATCTTTTTCAAGTAGGAGTAGATTAATATGATGAATTTTTTCATCTTTGGTTGTATAAAAAGGTCCGACAACTTGATGTTGTTTATTTTTGTACTCCAGCCCAAAAACAATACTATCATTAAGTTCTTCAAATAGATGTAAATCACTTAACTCTATTGGAAATATCATACCCTCAAAATGAATAGAGCTTACAACTCCAGATTCTAATTTAATAGTTGTTGATGTTATATCATTAATTTTATATAACGATGGTTTATATCCGTAATGTTGTGATGCAAATGGTTGCATTGCTGATATAACACTCCACTTGAAACAGAAAAGATCTTCATGACGTACATCTATACAAGCTCTTTTTTGTTCAATTGATGGTGGAAAGGCAATATGTGATGATTCAAGGATTGGTTGATATTTATTTATATTTATTTCAACCCACAAAATTTGTATTACTGCCCAATCGCTATCTTTTTTTTGAAAATCTTTCGCTTGTTGTTGGATTTTTCCTATTACATCATCATATATACAAGAAAGGGTATCTGAACGTGTAGCAATTTTCATTTTAGTTTAAAAAGACTTAGTTGATAAGTTTTTTATATTATCATCGGTTGGTTTTACATAATCTCCAAAAAGTTCAAGATTAAATTTAATGGCATTATGCTTTCTTACTGATTGTTCTAGTAATTGAACAACCTCATCTTTGATACCATCAAGAAACTCTTTAGGATTTAAAATGGAAACATTTTATTTTCACGGAGACATGTTTCCAATATATTGCCAAAAGATTGATTGTTTTTAAATTCTCTGAGACATGTTTAGTTGAATTTACTTTATGTATATTATTAGTACGTAAATGTGCAGCTTGAAACTTTTTGGATACAGATTTTTTGCAGGGAGTACAAAAAAGATATTATTACTTATCTTTAAGTATAATATATTTATGTTTTTTTAAATTATCTGCTCTCGTAAAATCCTTCCAACAGATTTCACACAAATTTTAATTTTTTTTTTGGTGGTGAACTCATTCTTTTTTGTTTTTAATTTCTGCTTCTTGTTAATTTTCAATAAAAAATTTTTTATAAGTAGTATTATATTATGTAGGTATATGCTTTAGTTGCAATACTTGAACTATCTAAATTTATTACCTGGATAGAGCATAGTTTATATAAAGAATTTTTAGACTGTAAAATTAAAAAATTTTATTCTAATTTCCATATTTGTAGTTACAAAATTAATTTGTATGTGAACAACAACAACTTCTAATGAATGCAACAAAGTTGCATTATTATTTTTAATAACTTTTTTATGTAGGTATAGATACGTTTAGACATACAATCAACAATCAATATAAATTAATGAAAAAACATACACACAATTTTTTATATAAAATGCTGTGTGTTAAAAATTTTAAGTATGTTAATAATACACATTTGGTTAATGAGTCAAATGAGTGCAATAATGTAATATGTTAAATAGTCAAATCAATGTCAAATATCAAAAATTTAATTTAATGATATAATGTCATGTAAAAAACATATAGTATAGGTAGAGAGAAATCCTTGGTCTAGTATTTTAGAAATGTATATAAACTGATTAACTTACTTTAAAATTAATCAGGTTGGTACAGTTGGTATAACCACAAAAAAAAACAAATATATAATAATACAAAAATGGTAAGATTGTTGTTTTCTTCTGCTTAAATTATTTCTGTATTATTTTCTATCGATACTTACATATAATTTCAGACTGTTTTTTTTTTTTTTTTTTTTACGAGAGTTGGTAAGAACTGCACGTGGTTCCTCAGGGTAGTGTTGGACTTTAACCAACCAAAGCAACCCCCCTTTATTTACCAAACTTTAGGATGGAACCTTTAATACAAATGTACAGCTTGGTTTTGGAGAAAAGGATGTGGAAAGGATGATTGGAGAAATTGAATAGGTAGGAAAATGTGGAGGGATATTTTGAAGAATGTTCTTCTTAAACGTAAGTTAATGTTCTTCTTAAACTTAAGTAAATCGTACACATATGAATTACCAACTTTAGGGAACACATGTGATGGTATATGGTTCCACAAACGGGACGTGCGCATAACAAACGAATTTCCATAAGCCGTATTTCGCCATCTTCATAACTCTACATGATAGGGATGAGATTCTGTTGCACTCCTTGTTTCTCGTTAGAAAACTTTCAGTGGAGGCAGTAACTGTTTTATATCTTTGTAAATGGTGTTAATCCCTACGACTTATCTATAAAACAAGGTCAGCGACCCAACTGTACGGCGAAGGTTGAGTGGAGTGAGCATTGAAGTTACACTGGGGTTGTTGATAAGACAAATAGCTCTGTTTTGCACATTATCTAGATAACCCATTGCTGTTTGAGGGCCTGCAGCCCAAATCTGTGCATTATACTCGATTTTTAGCCTAATGTACGTTTTATAAAAGTTATAGTTTTCACCTTTCGCTTATATAAAAAATTTTATTATATTTCAATTAAAAAATGAAACGAAAACTCTTTTTTTTTAATTATATAATTTTTTATTTTAACTAGTCTAAGCCTAAAAAGTGAATACAAAATTCTTTTCAATTTACCAATATTTATACTTTTACAATTTTATTAAAAAATAGTTTTATTTCCTTATCTTCAAGATTTCAAAATAATGACTTGGTTTAAATAAACTAATATGTGTTTTTAGTTAATTAGTTTACAATAAGAATTTTACATTTCCCTATTTTGAAATCTTAAAAACTAAGAAACTGTTACAAAGAAAATAATTACAAAACATAATTCTTTACAAAAATTAGCTTATCTTACAAAAATCGAATATTTATTACAGAAAAAGAAATTACTATAAAGAAAAAAAATTTATTATAAAAAAAATGCTTATTTTATAAAAATAAATAAATTTACAATTTATAGTATTTTTACGGTCAAATTTATTAAAAAAATATTTTATTCATAAAACAATATTGACATTGAACCGTATTAACAAAATTATGTCATTAATTATAATATTAAAATTTTATTTATTAGGGGAAATAATGTTATTTATTTAAATTTATACAATTGTTGATAATTACTTTTCGATGGGCAACATACTAACATAAACATTGATACTTTGTAGTCATTGTTGAGAAACATTGTAGCAAGTTAATTGATATGAAATTGTAAACATCGTTAACTCTTCGCCTCTTAAGTTCGGATGTTCTCATCCGATTTTTCCATCGGCTTCAGATGAAATACGACAGTAGTCTGATTTTTATCGTCAATGTTATTACTTTCTGCTTCGTGTCTTCCTTCATTATTGATAATTAGCTTACTTCTTCGCTTGGTAAAAGTTATTGCAAATGATAATAATACTATTATAATAATTGTGGTAAAACTGAAATTAATATATTGGTCCCTTTGTCTGTCGTTATCAATTAGACTGATTGCCTAAATTAGATAGTTTAAATTAGTTTGTAATATGGCTGGTAGAGGTTTTGCTATCATAACTTCTTCTGATTTAAAGGTTTGTTCGTCTATCTCGATAGTAGAGTTTCGATATGTTATTAAAAATGTCCCAGTAATATTTTGTTTATTTCCATCAAATGTGATTACCCCTTTATATTGATTAAGCAGTAAAGTACCTGTTGTTATTTCCTCGATTGTTGGGATATGTTGATTGTTAGTAACGTTGCACATTGAATTTTCCCCTTTTAACAAATTAGGTATACAATTTGAATTCATTAAATCTACAATATTATTTTTATTACATATAATTACAGAATTAACAATATTACATTCATTTACAATTCCATAAATCAAGAACAAAGATTAATTAAAATTTTATTAAAATTTATTTGTATTACAATATTTTTTCGTTTTACAGGTTTAATTAAAATTTCATTCAAAATTTCGCGCTTAGTTAAAGGTATTTCAACGATATAGAATAAGCCAGATCCATCAGAAATAATTTTAATATTAGAATAATTTAGCGCTTCTTCTGAAGTAGAATATGGCATATTTTCTTTATCTAATAAGTCAGTAACGGATTTAATTTCAAATTTGGAAAGTAAGATTGAATTTATTATACCGACTTTTGCCCAGTGCACTGAGTATTTTATATTTGTTACTTCTTCTTTAATTAGCTTTAATTTATACTGAATTTGAAGGACCGATTCGTTATCGATAATGCTTTTATTTTTTAAGTTCTCTAAAATTTTGTTAGTAATGTTAGTTATTTCATTTATGCGGTCAGTATGAATTTGATTTATAATTATTTGTTCGTTGTTGTTTTCTAATAACCCATTCGTTTTTCTTTTTATCATGGCAAAGTTAGAATGATCTGGAGTTCCTGCAATCCACTTCCAGGCTGTTCCAAGAAAGTTGATCGATCGTTTTTTCCGTTTAACTTCAATTTCATCTAATAATTCCTGTATTTGTTCGCTTTCGTGTTCCAGATAATCATATAGAGGATGTGATGCATCTATACGTTTGGTTATAACAAGTTTAATATCAACTTCTTTTGTAATATTCTTATTTTAATGATGTGGATTAATTTGAATTTACCTTCCTCTATCTTTGCTTGCCCAATATTAATAGTAACTATTTGTGAATTTGTATAGTCCAATATTTGAACCTTTGCCATACAAGCCGAAATTAATTACCAAAAATATTAATTACTAATATTAGATTTGTGAACTACTTTATTTGATTTTTATATATTTTTATATGATTGTTAAAATGGTTGTATTCCTGTTTTCCTTAACTATTTCTTTAACATATCTGTGAGTAAGTTTAGATCCTAATCTTTTATTAAATTTTACATATACCATTTGCGCTACTTTATACTGTTTTATGGGTTTTCTTCCTTTGTTATGAAATTCTATGCCCTTAGCTTGTTTAGCTTTTAACTTTTCTATATTATTGTACCTAGTTTTTTTCGAATTCCTCTGGAGTTATATTTGTAGTTCTGCCAAAGAATAATTCTATAAGTCTCTTTCCTGTTGTAGAATGAAAAGTGAAATTGTACTCATTAACTGCTCTTACCATTAGATCTTCAAAATTACGGTTTACTCCGTCTGCCTTAAGACAGCGCATTATTTCTGCTAATGTCGAATGAAATCTTTCGACCTGACCATTCACTTCGCTTTTGTAAGGTGGTTTTCCATCATAAATTTGATAGAAGCGGAATTTAGTGATTTATTTAGTGAAACTCTTTAGGATTTAAAATGGAAACATTTTATTTTCACGGAGACATGTTTCCAATATATTGCCAAAAGATTGATTGTTTTTAAATTCTCTGAGACATGTTTAGTTGAATTTACTTTATGTATATTATTAGTACGTAAATGTGCAGCTTGAAACTTTTTGGATACAGATTTTTTGCAGGGAGTACAAAAAAGATATTATTACTTATCTTTAAGTATAATATATTTATGTTTTTTTAAATTATCTGCTCTCGTAAAATCCTTCCAACAGATTTCACACAAATTTAATTTTTTTTTTTGGTGGTGAACTCATTTTTTTTTGTTTTTAATTTCTGCTTGTTAATTTTCAATAAAAAATTTTTTATAAGTAGTATTATATTTATGTAGGTATATGCTTTAGTTGCAATACTTGAACTATCTAAATTTATTACCTGGATAGAGCATAGTTTATATAAAGAATTTTTAGCCTGTAAAATTAAAAAATTTTATTCTAATTTCCATATTTGTAGTTACAAAATTAATTTGTATGTGAACAACAACAACTTCTAATGAATGCAACAAAGTTGCATTATTATTTTTAATAACTTTTTTATGTAGGTATAGATACGTTTAGACATACAATCAACAATCAATATAAATTAATGAAAAAACATACACACAATTTTTTATATAAAATGCTGTGTGTTAAAAATTTTAAGTATGTTAATAATACACATTTGGTTAATGAGTCAAATGAGTGCAATAATGTAATATGTTAAATAGTCAAATCAATGTCAAATATCAAAAATTTAATTTAATGATATAATGTCATGTAAAAAACATATAGTATAGGTAGAGAGAAATCCTTGGTCTAGTATTTTAGAAATGTATATAAACTGATTAACTTACTTTAAAATTAATCAGGTTGGTACAGTTGGTATAACCACAAAAAAAAAACAAATATATAATAATACAAAAATGGTAAGATTGTTGTTTTCTTCTGCTTAAATTATTTCTGTATTATTTTCTATCGATACTTACATATAATTTCAGACTGTTTTTTTTTTTTTTTTTTTTACGAGAGTTGGTAAGAACTGCACGTGGTTCCTCAGGGTAGTGTTGGACTTTGGACCAACCAAAGCAACCCCCCTTTATTTACCAAACTTTAGGATGGAACCTTTAATACAAATGTACAGCTTGGTTTTGGAGAAAAGGATGTGGAAAGGATGATTGGAGAAATTGAATAGGTAGGAAAATGTGGAGGGATATTTTGAAGAATGTTCTTCTTAAACGTAAGTTAATGTTCTTCTTAAACTTAAGTAAATCGTACACATATGAATTACCAACTTTAGGGAACACATGTGATGGTATATGGTTCCACAAACGGGACGTGCGCATAACAAACGAATTTCCATAAGCCGTATTTCGCCATCTTCATAACTCTACATGATAGGGATGAGATTCTGTTGCACTCCTTGTTTCTCGTTAGAAAACTTTCAGTGGAGGCAGTAACTGTTTTATATCTTTGTAAATGGTGTTAATCCCTACGACTTATCTATAAAACAAGGTCAGCGACCCAACTGTACGGCGAAGGTTGAGTGGAGTGAGCATTGAAGTTACACTGGGGTTGTTGATAAGACAAATAGCTCTGTTTTGCACATTATCTAGATAACCCATTGCTGTTTGAGGGCCTGCAGCCCAAATCTGTGCATTATACTCGATTTTTAGCCTAATGTACGTTTTATAAAAGTTATAGTTTTCACCTTTCGCTTATATAAAAAATTTTATTATATTTCAATTAAAAAATGAAACGAAAACTCTTTTTTTTTAATTATATAATTTTTTATTTTAACTAGTCTAAGCCTAAAAAGTGAATACAAAATTCTTTTCAATTTACCAATATTTATACTTTTACAATTTTATTAAAAAATAGTTTTATTTCCTTATCTTCAAGATTTCAAAATAATGACTTGGTTTAAATAAACTAATATGTGTTTTTAGTTAATTAGTTTACAATAAGAATTTTACATTTCCCTATTTTGAAATCTTAAAAACTAAGAAACTGTTACAAAGAAAATAATTACAAAAAATAATTCTTTACAAAAATTAGCTTATCTTACAAAAATCGAATATTTATTACAGAAAAAGAAATTACTATAAAGAAAAAAAATTTATTATAAAAAAAATGCTTATTTTATAAAAATAAATAAATTTACAATTTATAGTATTTTTACGGTCAAATTTATTAAAAAAATATTTTATTCATAAAACAATATTGACATTGAACCGTATTAACAAAATTATGTCATTAATTATAATATTAAAATTTTATTTATTAGGCGAAATAATGTTATTTATTTAAATTTATACAATTGTTGATAATTACTTTTCGATGGGCAACATACTAACATAAACATTGATACTTTGTAGTCATTGTTGAGAAACATTGTAGCAAGTTAATTGATATGAAATTGTAAACATCGTTAACTCTTCGCCTCTTAAGTTCGGATGTTCTCATCCGATTTTTCCATCGGCTTCAGATGAAATACGACAGTAGTCTGATTTTTATCGTCAATGTTATTACTTTCTGCTTCGTGTCTTCCTTCATTATTGATAATTAGCTTACTTCTTCGCTTGGTAAAAGTTATTGCAAATGATAATAATACTATTATAATAATTGTGGTAAAACTGAAATTAATATATTGGTCCCTTTGTCTGTCGTTATCAATTAGACTGATTGCCTAAATTAGATAGTTTAAATTAGTTTGTAATATGGCTGGTAGAGGTTTTGCTATCATAACTTCTTCTGATTTAAAGGTTTGTTCGTCTATCTCGATAGTAGAGTTTCGATATGTTATTAAAAATGTCCCAGTAATATTTTGTTTATTTCCATCAAATGTGATTACCCCTTTATATTGATTAAGCAGTAAAGTACCTGTTGTTATTTCCTCGATTGTTGGGATATGTTGATTGTTAGTAACGTTGCACATTGAATTTTCCCCTTTTAACAAATTAGGTATACAATTTGAATTCATTAAATCTACAATATTATTTTTATTACATATAATTACAGAATTAACAATATTACATTCATTTACAATTCCATAAATCAAGAACAAAGATTAATTAAAATTTTATTAAAATTTATTTGTATTACAATATTTTTTCGTTTTACAGGTTTAATTAAAATTTCATTCAAAATTTCGCGCTTAGTTAAAGGTATTTCAACGATATAGAATAAGCCAGATCCATCAGAAATAATTTTAATATTAGAATAATTTAGCGCTTCTTCTGAAGTAGAATATGGCATATTTTCTTTATCTAATAAGTCAGTAACGGATTTAATTTCAAATTTGGAAAGTAAGATTGAATTTATTATACCGACTTTTGCCCAGTGCACTGAGTATTTTATATTTGTTACTTCTTCTTTAATTAGCTTTAATTTATACTGAATTTGAAGGACCGATTCGTTATCGATAATGCTTTTATTTTTTAAGTTCTCTAAAATTTTGTTAGTAATGTTAGTTATTTCATTTATGCGGTCAGTATGAATTTGATTTATAATTATTTGTTCGTTGTTGTTTTCTAATAACCCATTCGTTTTTCTTTTTATCATGGCAAAGTTAGAATGATCTGGAGTTCCTGCAATCCACTTCCAGGCTGTTCCAAGAAAGTTGATCGATCGTTTTTTCCGTTTAACTTCAATTTCATCTAATAATTCCTGTATTTGTTCGCTTTCGTGTTCCAGATAATCATATAGAGGATGTGATGCATCTATACGTTTGGTTATAACAAGTTTAATATCAACTTCTTTTGTAATATTCTTATTTTAATGATGTGGATTAATTTGAATTTACCTTCCTCTATCTTTGCTTGCCCAATATTAATAGTAACTATTTGTGAATTTGTATAGTCCAATATTTGAACCTTTGCCATACAAGCCGAAATTAATTACCAAAAATATTAATTACTAATATTAGATTTGTGAACTACTTTATTTGATTTTTATATATTTTTATATGATTGTTAAAATGGTTGTATTCCTGTTTTCCTTAACTATTTCTTTAACATATCTGTGAGTAAGTTTAGATCCTAATCTTTTATTAAATTTTACATATACCATTTGCGCTACTTTATACTGTTTTATGGGTTTTCTTCCTTTGTTATGAAATTCTATGCCCTTAGCTTGTTTAGCTTTTAACTTTTCTATATTATTGTACCTAGTTTTTTTCGAATTCCTCTGGAGTTATATTTGTAGTTCTGCCAAAGAATAATTCTATAAGTCTCTTTCCTGTTGTAGAATGAAAAGTGAAATTGTACTCATTAACTGCTCTTACCATTAGATCTTCAAAATTACGGTTTACTCCGTCTGCCTTAAGACAGCGCATTATTTCTGCTAATGTCGAATGAAATCTTTCGACCTGACCATTCACTTCGCTTTTGTAAGGTGGTTTTCCATCATAAATTTGATAGAAGCGGAATTTAGTGATTTATTTAGTGAAACTCTTTAGGATTTAAAATGGAAACATTTTATTTTCACGGAGACATGTTTCCAATATATTGCCAAAAGATTGATTGTTTTTAAATTCTCTGAGACATGTTTAGTTGAATTTACTTTATGTATATTATTAGTACGTAAATGTGCAGCTTGAAACTT
Organism: Poecilobothrus nobilitatus; assembly: GCA_947095535.1. Classification (NCBI taxonomy): domain Eukaryota; kingdom Metazoa; phylum Arthropoda; class Insecta; order Diptera; family Dolichopodidae; genus Poecilobothrus; species Poecilobothrus nobilitatus. Next base: position 113,268,407 of record OX352773.1, read on the forward strand.
TTTGGATACAGATTTTTTGCAGGGAGTACAAAAAAGATATTATTACTTATCTTTAAGTATAATATATTTATGTTTTTTTAAATTATCTGCTCTCGTAAAATCCTTCCAACAGATTTCACACAAATTTAATTTTTTTTTTTGGTGGTGAACTCATTTTTTTTTGTTTTTAATTTCTGCTTGTTAATTTTCAATAAAAAATTTTTTATAAGTAGTATTATATTTATGTAGGTATATGCTTTAGTTGCAATACTTGAACTATCTAAATTTATTACCTGGATAGAGCATAGTTTATATAAAGAATTTTTAGCCTGTAAAATTAAAAAATTTTATTCTAATTTCCATATTTGTAGTTACAAAATTAATTTGTATGTGAACAACAACAACTTCTAATGAATGCAACAAAGTTGCATTATTATTTTTAATAACTTTTTTATGTAGGTATAGATACGTTTAGACATACAATCAACAATCAATATAAATTAATGAAAAAACATACACACAATTTTTTATATAAAATGCTGTGTGTTAAAAATTTTAAGTATGTTAATAATACACATTTGGTTAATGAGTCAAATGAGTGCAATAATGTAATATGTTAAATAGTCAAATCAATGTCAAATATCAAAAATTTAATTTAATGATATAATGTCATGTAAAAAACATATAGTATAGGTAGAGAGAAATCCTTGGTCTAGTATTTTAGAAATGTATATAAACTGATTAACTTACTTTAAAATTAATCAGGTTGGTACAGTTGGTATAACCACAAAAAAAAAACAAATATATAATAATACAAAAATGGTAAGATTGTTGTTTTCTTCTGCTTAAATTATTTCTGTATTATTTTCTATCGATACTTACATATAATTTCAGACTGTTTTTTTTTTTTTTTTTTTTACGAGAGTTGGTAAGAACTGCACGTGGTTCCTCAGGGTAGTGTTGGACTTTGGACCAACCAAAGCAACCCCCCTTTATTTACCAAACTTTAGGATGGAACCTTTAATACAAATGTACAGCTTGGTTTTGGAGAAAAGGATGTGGAAAGGATGATTGGAGAAATTGAATAGGTAGGAAAATGTGGAGGGATATTTTGAAGAATGTTCTTCTTAAACGTAAGTTAATGTTCTTCTTAAACTTAAGTAAATCGTACACATATGAATTACCAACTTTAGGGAACACATGTGATGGTATATGGTTCCACAAACGGGACGTGCGCATAACAAACGAATTTCCATAAGCCGTATTTCGCCATCTTCATAACTCTACATGATAGGGATGAGATTCTGTTGCACTCCTTGTTTCTCGTTAGAAAACTTTCAGTGGAGGCAGTAACTGTTTTATATCTTTGTAAATGGTGTTAATCCCTACGACTTATCTATAAAACAAGGTCAGCGACCCAACTGTACGGCGAAGGTTGAGTGGAGTGAGCATTGAAGTTACACTGGGGTTGTTGATAAGACAAATAGCTCTGTTTTGCACATTATCTAGATAACCCATTGCTGTTTGAGGGCCTGCAGCCCAAATCTGTGCATTATACTCGATTTTTAGCCTAATGTACGTTTTATAAAAGTTATAGTTTTCACCTTTCGCTTATATAAAAAATTTTATTATATTTCAATTAAAAAATGAAACGAAAACTCTTTTTTTTTAATTATATAATTTTTTATTTTAACTAGTCTAAGCCTAAAAAGTGAATACAAAATTCTTTTCAATTTACCAATATTTATACTTTTACAATTTTATTAAAAAATAGTTTTATTTCCTTATCTTCAAGATTTCAAAATAATGACTTGGTTTAAATAAACTAATATGTGTTTTTAGTTAATTAGTTTACAATAAGAATTTTACATTTCCCTATTTTGAAATCTTAAAAACTAAGAAACTGTTACAAAGAAAATAATTACAAAAAATAATTCTTTACAAAAATTAGCTTATCTTACAAAAATCGAATATTTATTACAGAAAAAGAAATTACTATAAAGAAAAAAAATTTATTATAAAAAAAATGCTTATTTTATAAAAATAAATAAATTTACAATTTATAGTATTTTTACGGTCAAATTTATTAAAAAAATATTTTATTCATAAAACAATATTGACATTGAACCGTATTAACAAAATTATGTCATTAATTATAATATTAAAATTTTATTTATTAGGCGAAATAATGTTATTTATTTAAATTTATACAATTGTTGATAATTACTTTTCGATGGGCAACATACTAACATAAACATTGATACTTTGTAGTCATTGTTGAGAAACATTGTAGCAAGTTAATTGATATGAAATTGTAAACATCGTTAACTCTTCGCCTCTTAAGTTCGGATGTTCTCATCCGATTTTTCCATCGGCTTCAGATGAAATACGACAGTAGTCTGATTTTTATCGTCAATGTTATTACTTTCTGCTTCGTGTCTTCCTTCATTATTGATAATTAGCTTACTTCTTCGCTTGGTAAAAGTTATTGCAAATGATAATAATACTATTATAATAATTGTGGTAAAACTGAAATTAATATATTGGTCCCTTTGTCTGTCGTTATCAATTAGACTGATTGCCTAAATTAGATAGTTTAAATTAGTTTGTAATATGGCTGGTAGAGGTTTTGCTATCATAACTTCTTCTGATTTAAAGGTTTGTTCGTCTATCTCGATAGTAGAGTTTCGATATGTTATTAAAAATGTCCCAGTAATATTTTGTTTATTTCCATCAAATGTGATTACCCCTTTATATTGATTAAGCAGTAAAGTACCTGTTGTTATTTCCTCGATTGTTGGGATATGTTGATTGTTAGTAACGTTGCACATTGAATTTTCCCCTTTTAACAAATTAGGTATACAATTTGAATTCATTAAATCTACAATATTATTTTTATTACATATAATTACAGAATTAACAATATTACATTCATTTACAATTCCATAAATCAAGAACAAAGATTAATTAAAATTTTATTAAAATTTATTTGTATTACAATATTTTTTCGTTTTACAGGTTTAATTAAAATTTCATTCAAAATTTCGCGCTTAGTTAAAGGTATTTCAACGATATAGAATAAGCCAGATCCATCAGAAATAATTTTAATATTAGAATAATTTAGCGCTTCTTCTGAAGTAGAATATGGCATATTTTCTTTATCTAATAAGTCAGTAACGGATTTAATTTCAAATTTGGAAAGTAAGATTGAATTTATTATACCGACTTTTGCCCAGTGCACTGAGTATTTTATATTTGTTACTTCTTCTTTAATTAGCTTTAATTTATACTGAATTTGAAGGACCGATTCGTTATCGATAATGCTTTTATTTTTTAAGTTCTCTAAAATTTTGTTAGTAATGTTAGTTATTTCATTTATGCGGTCAGTATGAATTTGATTTATAATTATTTGTTCGTTGTTGTTTTCTAATAACCCATTTGTTTTTCTTTTTATCATGGCAAAGTTAGAATGATCTGGAGTTCCTGCAATCCACTTCCAGGCTGTTCCAAGAAAGTTGATCGATCGTTTTTTCCGTTTAACTTCAAATTCATCTAATAATTCCTGTATTTGTTCGCTTTCGTGTTCCAGATAATCATATAGAGGATGTGATGCATCTATACGTTTGGTTATAACAAGTTTAATATCAACTTCTTTTGTAATATTCTTATTTTAATGATGTGGATTAATTTGAATTTACCTTCCTCTATCTTTGCTTGCCCAATATTAATAGTAACTATTTGTGAATTTGTATAGTCCAATATTTGAACCTTTGCCATACAAGCCGAAATTAATTACCAAAAATATTAATTACTAATATTAGATTTGTGAACTACTTTATTTGATTTTGTTAAAATGGTTGTATTCCTGTTTTCCTTAACTATTTCTTTAATATATCTGTGAGTAAGTTTAGATCCTAATCTTTTATTAAATTTTACATATACCATTTGCGCTACTTTATACTGTTTTATGGGTTTTCTTCCTTTGTTATGAAATTCTATGCCCTTAGCTTGTTTAGCTTTTAACTTTTCTATATTATTGTACCTAGTTTTTTTCGAATTCCTCTGGAGTTATATTTGTAGTTCTGCCAAAGAATAATTCTATAGGTCTCTTTCCTGTTGTAGAATGAAAAGTGAAATTGTACTCATTAACTGCTCTTACCATTAGATCTTCAAAATTACGGTTTACTCCGTCTGCCTTAAGACAGCGCATTATTTCTGCTAATGTCGAATGAAATCTTTCGACCTGACCATTCACTTCGCTTTTGTAAGGTGGAGTTGTAAAAATTTTAATATTCAACTCGTTTTCCATCATAAATTTGATAGAAGCGGAATTTAGTGATTTCTCATTATCAATTATAACCTATTCTGGTTTACCGTAATATAAAAGTACATCTCTCAAGGCCAGCCTTACATCCTCGATCGATCTACTTTTGATAATCCTAGCCTGAGCAAATTTTGTTAATTTATCCAGAGCTGTCAAAGCCAATTTAGATTCAGTTCAAAATATATCGATATGAACTATATGTCCAGCATAATTAGGAATTGCAGTGCTCTCTATTATCTGATGATTTGGATGTCTATCATATTTATTCTCCTTGGATATTGAACATCTATCTACGTATTCTTTTAATTTTCTTGTAATTCTTGGGAAATAGTAGAGGTCTAGTATCTATCTGTTGTTTATTTTCCTTTACATTCCTATGAGCTCTGCGATGGATTCGTGCTATAACTTCATCTTATTCACTTTGATGTGGAATATCTTGAACCAATGTTTCCGTAAACCTAATTTTGTATCTTTCAAAATGTTCCCCACACACTTTTCCAACTTTTTCTTTAAGTTGTGCATCAACCTTTAATCCGTTTATAATATTCGGATTTAAATATTTTTTTAATAAATTAATTAACTCTATCTCTGTAAAATCTTTTTTAGTAATTTTATGTCTATTATAAGTTTTAAATAACGTTGACATTTTCATTAAAAATTAATATAATTTGATTTCTAAATACATTAACAGGTTTTAGTACGTAATTATATTCTTCTATGATTGATTTCCATCTCTTCATCTTTGCATTACTGTTTTTTGTACTAAGAGCAAAGGTTAGTGATTGGTGATCTGTGTAAATTACAACTTTCCTTGATCCATAAAGAAAATTACTTAAAGATGTAAGAGCCCATACAATTGCCAACATTTCTTTTTCATTTGTTGCATATGCTTCCTCCGTTTTTGTGAGCGTTCGTGATAAAAAACATTATAGGCCTTCTATCTTGTGATAACACTCTGCCAATTGCATAATTTGATGCGTTGGTTGTTAATTCAAACGCTTTAGCAAAGTCTGGATGTGCTAATAATACTTCTTCAGATATTAAGCAATTCTTTATTCTTTCAAAGGCTTTGATAGCTTCTTCATTCAATGTGATTTGAACTTTTCTTGATTTATTTTTGGATACCCGTCCATCTTCTCCTCTTAGAAGAGATGTCAGGGGTTTTGTAATTTTCATAATCACAAATGAATCTTCTGTAATATCCTGACATTCCTAAAAATGATCGTAAATCTTTTAAAGTTTTTGGTATTGGTATTTCATAAACTGCTCGAACCTTCTTGCTATTAGTTGTAATACCTTTTGATGAGACAACAAAACCGAGAAATTCTACTTCGTCCTTCAAAAATTCGCATTTGTCCAACTGAATTTTCATATTAGCCTCCTGCAGAGTTTTAAAAATTATTTCTAAATTTTCAAAATGATATTTTTCATTTTTAGCAAATATGATTACATTGTCGATATAAACATAACATATTTTTCCTATGTATTCTCTTAGAATATCATCTAAAGTCCTTTGAAATATTGCTGGTGCATTTTTAAGTCCAAAAGGTAATCTTGTGAATTCATATTTCCATATTTTCATATTTCCTTTCATTGTTTACTGATAAAGCAGTTTTCTCAATATCTGATTCCTTTAATGGTATCTGGTGAAATCCGCTTTTTAAATCTATAACTGAAAATATTTTATTTTGTCCCATGTTGGCTAATACCTCATTTACCTCTGGGATTGGGTACTTATCTGCAATTGTAATGGTGTTAAGTTTCCTGTAGTCTATTACCATCCTAAATTTCCTTTTGCCTGATGCATCCTGTTTCTTCTGCACTATCCAAACTGGAGAGTTATAGGGAGATCTAGAGGGTCTTATTATTCCAGCGTATAAGAATTCCTTAATTTGTCTGTCAATTTCATCTTTGAAACACATTGGATAAGGGTATGATTTTGTGAACACCGGTTAATTTGTAGTTGTTCTGATTTCTCCTTTTACCACAGTTGTATAAGTTAATTTTTCATTGGGCTCGCACAATAAATTCGAATGCCTTCTAACTAAAAGTTGGAGTTTTTCTTTTTGTTCTTTACTTAGATGGTCTATTCTTATATCAATAGTATTGACGCTCTCCGAAATATGTTGTTTCAACGGGATATTATTTTTATAATCTAAATTTATATAGTTTCCGTTTGTATGAATGACCGCGTTGAGTTCCTTCAAGCTATCATTTCCTATGATTCCATCAAATGTAATAATTTTTGATAATAAAAAAAAATTGAGTTTTTTTGTATTTGCTTCAAAAAGATTTATCAGGGCATGATGGGTTACCTGTACGTTTCCTCCTATTGTATTTGCATAAAATTTTTGCTTATTTGGTATCGGATTGTTTATTAATTTTGAGTTGATATAATTTTTATTTGAGCCTGTATCTATTAAAAATTTTAACTTTGCATCATTCCCCGCCATATGCTCAATATAGGGGAGCGAGGAAGGATTTAATCTAAAAAAGTAGTAATACTATTATTTTTCCCTTGTTCATTATTAGTAGTTTGCGTATATTGTTCTTTATTCTTATCTTCATGTCCGTTTGCTGGTTCTGTGTATTGTAGTTGTTGCATTTTATTTTCCGAACGATTGTTTGATGATGTTCTTATAGTGCATATTCCTTGTAAATGGCTTATAGTGGCTGTTATTGTAATTGTTATTGAAATTATTATCGTTCCTTCTATATTGCGATTGATTTATTGACTCTATTTCCCTTTTAAATGATCGAGGTTGCTGAAAATTTCTATTGAACTGATTTTTATAATTATGATTAATGTTGCTATTTGAGTGAAAATTGTTATTAGGATAAAAATGTTTATTAGTTTTCCCTGAATATCCTTGTGAGAATGCTCTTGGAGGATAATATGAAGAAGATTGTTGCGATTGATTTTTAACTTGGTTATCCATGTCCTCTAATTTTAAGCATATTTCGTATGCATGTTTTAGATCTACCGATTCTCGTAAAGTAAGCAATCTTGGTAGATCCCCTTTTAACCCTCTCATAAAAGTATCTCTAGCTTTTTTTCCATAACTTTCAGCCGAAGATTCCATAGATTTTTTACATACATCCATATCCGATAATTTATTTAAGATTACTTTTAAATGATGAGAAACTTTATTGTAGAATGTTTCGGTTGAATCTTCATTTTGCATAATACTTGTCATTTCGTATTCGTATTTCCAAGATCGTGTCTTTCATAATTCTAGGGTCGAAAAGAATGGTTTGTTCTGTCACTTTTTTCGGTGTTGATGCTGCGTTTGGACCTAAATTTGGATCAGTATCAGCAGAACCACAGGCAACTGGTGGAGTTGGTACTTGTGACATTTTGAGAATAGTAGAAAACTTCACAATAATTATTTAAGACAAAAAAAAGGAGAAAAAGAAACAAAGGAAAGAATATTTCTAAGGGCAAAATGATTTAGAAAAAAAATTTTTAAATATGATAAAACAATAAAAGCTATAGAAAGCGCCAAAAATTCAAATAATAAAAAATAAAATTTAATTGAGTTCTTATATTTTTCTTAAACTATAAAATATTACTTGCTTATTCTTTACAATGATAATAATTTTCTTAGTACTCACTTTGTATTTTTAGTAAAAATTCTTTATTTTTATTCTCAGTAGATAAGTATTTTAATCTCTTCAACTTTACTAGATAACTTTTTCCTAAGTTATTTTATATTCTTAGATTAGTTTTATTATTCTTATTATTTATTTTTATTATATTTCTTTTATTTTTAATAAAATGTAAAAAATTTATAATGAAATTAATATAGCAATTTTTATTATATTAAATGATAAAATAAAAAGTAAAAACAAATTTTGAAAATCTTAAAATTAAAAAGAATAAAAAATAATATATGGTAAGTTTTCAAAGAACAAATTTATTTACTTTTTTTTTCTGAATTTTATATAAGTAATAGAAAAATGTCATTCAATCTAGATATTAGTTTATAAGGTTTATTCTTATTAGTAATTAGTAGTTGATAAGTTAGTAAAATTTGAAATTATTATTATATTTAAGAGACAGATTTGACGCCCAGTTCGTTGTAAGTTTTATTTTATTTATTTTTGATTTCTTTTATAAGTACTTTCTTCTTTTTTTTCTTTGTATAAGATATCTATTTATTCCTTTTTTTTTTATATTTCTATATATTTTTTTTATATGGCCAGTTATTATATTTATTATGTTATTCATGTCCTATCATTGTTATGCTGGACATTCCCGTGGACTCCTTTTCGGATAGATTGAGCGGCTGCCCCCAGAACTTTCAGTGATGGTTTTTCACAGTAATGGTGCTCCTTTTATCTCTGCAGATTACTCGGGTGCCTCGTTTCACAATCCTTTATATCGTCAAGGATAACCACTCGTACCACAAAATCACTTTTAAGAAGAGTTTTTTTTTCTTTTATATTTCAATTTAATATTTTTTTTATTTATTAATTTATTCTTTTTGTTTTATAAAGTTATAATATTCTTTATTCTTTATTTATTCTGTAATTAGTTACTCTTTAATGTTACTTTGTCTTACTTTATTTTTATTTTTTATTTATTAAATTGAAATTAAAAAGATTAACAACACTCTTGTGCTTTTAATTGGCACTAAATAATATCCAACACTTTCACACTTTACTTTCACGGGTTTAAAAACTGCTTGGCGTTCCAGTTATAGTTTTCACCTTTCGCTTATATAAAAAATTTTATTATATTTCAATTAAAAAATGAAACGAAAAATCTTTCTTTTTAATTATATAATTTTTTATTTTAACTTATCTAGTCTAAGCCTAAAAAGTGAATACAAAATTCTTTTCAATTTACCAATATTTATACTTTTACAATTTTATTAAAAAATAGCTTTATTTCCTTATCTTCAAGATTTCAAAATAATGACTTGGTTTAAATAAACTAATATGTGTTTTTAGTTAATTAGTTTACTATAAGAATTTTACATTTCCCTATTTTGAAATCTTAAAAACAAAGAAACTGTTACAAAGAAAATAATTACAAAAAATAATTCTTTACAAAAATTAGCTTATCTTACAAAAATCGAATATTTATTACAGAAAAAGAAATTACTATAAAGAAAAATAATTTATTTTAAAAAAAAATGCTTATTTTATAAAAATAAATAAATTTACAATTTATAGTATTTTTACGGTCAAATTTATTAAAAAAATATTTTATTCATAAAACAATATTGACATTGAACCGTATTAACAAAATTATGTCATTAATTATAATATTAAAATTTTGTTTATTAGGTTTTTGTTTATTTAAATTTTTACAATTGTTGATAATTACTTTTCGATGGGCAACATACTAACATAAACATTGATACTTTGTAGTCATTGTTGAGAAACATTGTAGCAAGTTAATTGATATGAAATTGTAAACATCGTTAACTTAGATATTAAGGAGATCACATGCAGAAAAGAAGGTTTTGAAGCTGCACAAAAGTCCCAAACATTTAGTTGCATCTGCAGCTATGCCATAAATGTGATTTGACGAAGTCATTTTTGGTTTAACTCGATACCCAGCGTGTTTAAATCTGTTGAATGCTTCAAAACTTCTCCCTGAAATAGTAGGTTAGGAATAGTGGTGGCAATTTTTTTGGTGGTGGAAGCAACTCTGTTGACTTCACCCCATTTTTGGATTTTTGCTAAATTATTATTTAGCTCACAAATAGTGAAATTTGTTGCTGTTGTATTAATTTTGTGATTAATGTTACAACGGCTATGAAACTCATAGGAAGCTACAAGGGTGCTGTCGTCTGCGAAGCTATGAATAGGATTGAAGGTTAATGAAAATAGGTCATTGATAAATATTAAGAAGAGTGTGGGTGATAAAACTGATCCTTGAGGGACACCAGCATTTATGTTGAATTTATCAGATGAATATCCATCGACCAGTACACAAATTATACGATTCGAAGGGAAATCTCCAATCCATTTTAAAAAGACCCTACCTAGACCTAATGCTTTGCATTTTGCCAATAGAGCATCGTGCCAAACTCTGCCAAAAGCCTTAGAAATATCAAGAACCACAACATCGGGCTCACTAGAATGATGGAGGCCGATGTTTAGCTTCTCGCAAAGGTAAGTCATAAGATTACCGGTTGAATGACGGGGTCTGAACCCGTACTGTCTGTCCTGAAGCAAACCTTTGTGATCCAGATATTTCAGAAGCTTGTGATTCACAATTTTTTCCATTACTTTGGAAAGGACCGAAGTTATAGCAATAGGGCGGTAGTTAGAGGGATCGCTTTTGATACCTTTTTTGGGAATTGTGAAAAAATGTGCAACCTTCCATTGCATAGGATGCATACATAAAGTGAAATCGGTTTTGAAATACTAGAGTAGGTATTATGGAGCACCGTGGTAGTTATACCATCTGGACCGGCTGATTTATTTGTATTAAGATTTTTTAAAATTTTCATCACCGCCCTAAAGTAAATTTTACCGAAGGAGCAGCCAACTTCTGGAACGGAGAGTGGCATCTGAGCTGACTGTGGCAGTGTCGAATTGGAAGCGAACTGCTTGCCAAATAAGTTTACCTTCTCTTTAGAATCTGATACGGTTCTGCCATTGTTATCAACAAGTGGTGGAAAAGAAGACCCTCTAACGTCTTCTTTTAGACTTTTGGCAAATGTCCAACAAGATTTATTATTCTTTGGCATGTGCATGATTTTACGCTTCAACTTTTGGTTGAACAAGAATTTTTGCTTGTTGATAACTCTTTTGCATCTGTTTCTAACAGCTATATAGTTGGCCCTTTGAGCCTCTGACCTGTTGTTTTCGAACCGTTTAAAAGCCTCCTCTTTTCTGGAAATGGTTTCTTTGCAAATGCGATTAAACCAAGATTTGTGCCTCCTTTTGACAGTTTTCTTGGAATGAGAAATGAATAATCTCATTCGAAATAAAATAGTTTCACTAATCTCATTTGCAGCAAACTTGACATTTCTATTACGGAAGCAGAATGACTAATCAAAGGTTCTAAACAAATGGTTAAGTTAGCCAGTTAGCATGACTGTAATGCCAAACTAACTTTTTGGGAGAAGACCTCTGGCTGGAGATTGGGCTTACCCGGAAACTTGTGTTAACCAAACAATGGTCGGAATTACCCAGGGAACAACCAACTGAAACCACATATTTTGCAGGGTGTGTGTTGAGAAAGAGATCCAAGAGGTGACCTTCTTGATCTGCACTGTACGGGATCGTAGTGAGATTTTTAACAAGTTGAGAAAGGTTGAACAGTGAGGAGAATAGTTCAACTTGTTTCCCAATTGAATTTTGACTCGGAGAAGTGTTGCTAGGGAAATGAAGCCAGTCCCTGTTATGAATGTTGAAATCTCACGCCAGAACAATTTAATTTTCTAGACATGAGTCCAAAATTTCATAGATCTGGTTCGATAGATAGTTCGATAGACGTGGTTTAATAAACGGCGTCGGTATTATGTCTAATTGGTTATTTGGAACAATGGACGAACAAGACCGACAAAACATCAAAAAACACTTACAAATAATAGATCAAAACAACCATTTATTAATCACAAATTATTATGATCAAATTAAAACTAATAATCAGTTTCATAGAACAATAAACCAAATTAATAAAATTATAGAAAATGTTAGAAAAATAGTCTCAAATCAAATAAATATGTTAGAAGATTCTCTTAGTCAACAAAATTTATACTTAGACTTACTTTTCAAAATCCAATTTATTAAAGAAAAAATTAATACAATACAAGATAATTTAGCTTCAATTAGGCACGGAATTATACATCCAAATATATTAACAGAAGAAGAAATAGAAAATTATCAGATAGACTTTTACAAATTGCAATACCTTAAACTAGGTCTCGCTCAATTTAAAGAAAGTTCATTATTACTGGCAATTAAAATTCCAAGAAAAGTTAAATCAGTACAATTAGAAGTTATAATTTCTATACCCAATAAAGAAAATAAAGAAATAAACTCTACTAATGAAATCATATTTGCATATAATAATAAAACTTATACATATGAAAAATTAAAAACTTTAAATGAATTAACTTTAAGCAAACATTGTATATTTAAAACCTATTCATATAATAATAAAACTTATACATATGAAAAATTAAAAACTTTAAATGAATTAACTTTAAGCAAACATTGTATATTTAAAACTTATTGTCAATTAATAAATAATAAATTAATAGAAATTGTAAAAATTGATAAAGAAACAATTTTAATCAAAAATGCTAATAATTTACATATAAATCAATCATGTGATAATAGAAACATAATTGTATCAAATCATGTTCTTATTCATTTTAACAATTGTTCATTAAATATAATGGATCATTATTTTTCAAATTTAAAACAAGAAAGATTCTATTATCCATTAAATCAAACTTATAATTTTAAGAATAAAATAACATTTGATGAAATTGTATTAGAAAATGAAAATAATGTAAATGTAATCAAAGAATTAAAATTTCATAAACATATCTCTTATATATTCGACATGATAATTTTTGTAATTCGAAGAATTGGAGCAATTGTTTTATTTAAAAAATTTGGATATTTTAAAATTAATAAAAGAATTCAGGAGAATTCTAATTTAAAGGAGGGAGAAGTTACGTATTCACCAAATTCTTTATGTAATAAAATAAATTATTTACCAAACACTACGTCAGCACTTCCTGTTATTATCAAAACAAGTACAAATTCTTCAAATTCTATTCCCACAAAAATAACAGACGCTAAATTTGAATTTCCTGTTATTCCTAAATAATAAATTTATTAATCAAATAATTCAAAACAATATCATATTTCAATCATGTTTAATCATAATTTTATCGTGGAAAAATTAAAATAAAAGCTTTCTTTATATTACACAAAAAATATGCAGGACCTCTATATGGCAATGGTCTCTTACTCTATCAATATAATCTAAAGACTTACTGCAAATGTGACAATTCCTCTCCGTTAATTGATGTAATTCTTCATCTAATGTTTCATCTCATTGTTAAATTAGGTACCATATGATGATTTTGAAAATTCTTCATCTAATGTTTCATCTCATTGTTAAATTAGGTACCATATGATGATTTTGAAAAATATTAGTACATTTAATAGCCAATGATTCTATAAACTGCTTATCACAATCCACTCCTGTAAGCTCCTTATAACAACTCAAAGAATCATCGACAGAACATTTAAAATAGTATGAAAACGCTATTGGTACATGTCTATTTGTATTTTTAGTTGACGAAATTTCTGGATTAGAGTTACATGTGTAAATTGGTGATAAAATACTTTCATCATCAGCATAAATGACAAAAGGAGCTTCCATTAATTTTTATATATTAAAGTGTTGTTGTCTTCAGTAGGAAGTATCGCAAAAATTTTCTTACACTCTTCCTTGTGTATAATAAGCTGTTGCGGATCATAGAAATGTTGCAAACAAGAATTACATATATGTATTTGATATTCATGATATGTAATAGAACTCCATATCAACTTCGAGACATCACTTATATACACAAAGTGAAAATTTTCATCTTTTTCAAGTAGGAGTAGATTAATATGATGAATTTTTTCATCTTTGGTTATATGAAAAGGTCCGACAACTTGATGTTGTTTATTTTTGTACTCCAGCCCAAAAACATTAATACTTATACTATCATTAAGTTCTTCAAATAGATGTAAATCACTTAACTCTATTGGAAATATCATACCCTCAAAATGAATAGAGCTTACAACTCCAGATTCTAATTTAATAGTTGTTGATGTTATATCATTAATTTTATATAACGATGGTTTATATCCGTAATGTTGTGATGCAAATGGTTGCATTGCTGATATAACACTCCACTTGAAACAGAAAAGATCTTCATGACGTACATCTATACAAGCTCTTTTTTGTTCAATTGATGGTGGAAAGGCAATATGTGATGATTCAAGAATTGGTTGATATTTATTTATATTTATTTCAACCCACAAAATTTGTATTACTGCCCAATCGCTATCTTTTTTTTGAAAATCTTTCGCTTGTTGTTGGATTTTTCCTATTACATCATCATATATACAAGAAAGGGTATCTGAACGTGTAGCAATTTTCATTTTAGTTTAAAAAGACTTAGTTGATAAGTTTTTTATATTATCATCGGTTGGTTTTACATAATCTCCAAAAAGTTCAAGATTAAATTTAATGGCATTATGCTTTCTTACTGATTGTTCTAGTAATTGAACAACCTCATCTTTGATACCATCAAGAAACTCTTTAGGATTTAAAATGGAAACATTTTATTTTCACGCAGACATGTTTCCAATATATTGCCAAAAGATTGATTGTTTTTAAATTCTCTGAGACATGTTTAGTTGAATTTACTTTATGTATATTATTAGTACGTAAATGTGCAGCTTGAAACTTTTTGGATACAGATTTTTTGCAGGGAGTACAAAAAAGATATTATTACTTATCTTTAAGTATAATATTTTTATGTTTTTTTAAATTATCTGCTCTCGTAAAATCCTTCCAACAGATTTCACACAAATTTTAATTTTTTTTTTGGTGGTGAACTCATTTTTTTTTTTTTTGTTTTTAATTTCTGCTTCTTGTTAATTTTCAATAAAAAATTTTTTATAAGTAGTATTATATTATGTAGGTATATGCTTTAGTTGCAATACTTGGACTATCTAAATTTATTACCTGGATAGAGCATAGTTTATATAAAGAATTTTTAGCCTGTAAAATTAAAAAATTTTATTCTAATTTCCATATTTGTTGTTGCATTATTTGCATTTTGCAACAAAGTTGCATTATTATTTTTAATAACTTTTTTATGTAGGTATAGATACGTTTAGACATGCAATCAACAATCAATATAAATTAATGAAAAAACATACACACAATTTTTTATATAAAATGCTGTGTGTTAAAAATTTTAAGTATGTTAATAATACACATTTGGTTAAATAGTCAAATCAATGTCAAAAATGTCAAATAACAAAAATTTAATTTAATGATATAATGTCATGTAAAAAACATATAGTATAGGTAGAGAGAAATCCTTGGTCTAGTATTTTAGAAATGTATATAAACTGATTAACTTACTTTAAAATTAATCAGGTTGGTACAGTTGGTATAACCACAAAAAAAAAACAAATATATAATAATACAAAAATGGTAATATTGTTGTTTTCTTCTGCTTAAATTATTTCTGTATTATTTTCTATCGATACTTACATATAATTTCAGACTGTTTTTTTTTTTTTTACGAGAGTTGGTAAGAACTGCACGTGGTTCCTCAGGGTAGTGTTGGACTTTAACCAACCAAAGCAACCCCCCTTTATTTACCAAACTTTAGGATGGAACTTTTAATACAAATGTACAGCTTGGTTTTGGAGAAAAGGATGTGGAAAGGATGATTGGAGAAATTGAATAGGTAGGAAAATGTGGAGGGATATTTTGAAGAATGTTCTTCTTAAACGTAAGTTAATGTTCTTCTTAAACTTAAGTAAATCGTACACATATGAATTACCAACTTTAGGGAACACATGTGATGGTATATGGTTCCACAAACGGGACGTGCGCATAACAAACGAATTTCCATAAGCCGTATTTCGCCATCTTCATAACTCTACATGATAGGGATGAGATTCTGTTGCACTCCTTGTTTCTCGTTAGAAAACTTTCAGTGGAGGCAGTAACTGTTTTATATCTTTGTAAATGGTGTTAATCCCTACGACTTATCTATAAAACAAGGTCAGCGACCCAACTGTACGGCGAAGGTTGAGTGGAGTGAGCATTGAAGTTACACTGGGGTTGTTGATAAGAGAAATAGCTCTGTTTTGCACATTATCTAGATAATCCATTGCTGTTTGAGGGCCTGCAGCCCAAATCTGTGCATTATACTCGATATTTAGCCTAATGTACGTTTTATAAAAGTTATAGTTTTCACCTTTCGCTTATATTAAAAATTTTATTATATTTCAATTAAAAAATGAAACGAAAACTCTTTTTTTTTAATTATATAATTTTTTATTTTAACTAGTCTAAGCCTAAAAAGTGAATACAAAATTCTTTTCAATTTACCAATATTTATACTTTTACAATTTTATTAAAAAATAGTTTTATTTCCTTATCTTCAAGATTTCAAAATAATGACTTGGTTTAAATAAACTAATATGTGTTTTTAGTTAATTAGTTTACAATAAGAATTTTACATTTCCCTATTTTGAAATCTTAAAAACTAAGAAACTGTTACAAAGAAAATAATTACAAAAAATAATTCTTTACAAAAATTAGCTTATCTTACAAAAATCGAATATTTATTACAGAAAAAGAAATTACTATAAAGAAAAATAATTTATTATAAAAAAAATGCTTATTTTATAAAAATAAATAAATTTACAATTTATAGTATTTTTACGGTCAAATTTATTAAAAAAATATTTTATTCATAAAACAATATTGACATTGAACCGTATTAACAAAATTATGTCATTAATTATAATATTAAAATTTTATTTATTAGGCGAAATAATGTTATTTATTTAAATTTATACAATTGTTGATAATTACTTTTCGATGGGCAACATACTAATATAAACATTGATACTTTGTAGTCATTGTTGAGAAACATTGTAGCAAGTTAATTGATATGAAATTGTAAACATCGTTAACTCTTCGCCTCTTAAGTTCGGATGTTCTCATCCGATTTTTCCATCGGCTTCAGATGAAATACGACAGTAGTCTGATTTTTATCGTCAATGTTATTACTTTCTGCTTCGTGTCTTCCTTCATTATTGATAATTAGCTTACTTCTTCGCTTGGTAAAAGTTATTGCAAATGATAATAATACTATTATAATAATTGTAGTAAAACTGAAATTAATATATTGGTCCCTTTGTCTGTCGTTATCAATTAGACTGATTGCCTAAATTAGATAGTTTAAATTAGTTTGTAATATGGCTGGTAGAGGTTTTGCTATCATAACTTCTTCTGATTTAAAGGTTTGTTCGTCTATCTCGATAGTAGAGTTTCGATATGTTATTAAAAATGTCCCAGTAATATTTTGTTTATTTCCATCAAATGTGATTACCCCTTTATATTGATTAAGCAGTAAAGTACCTGTTGTTATTTCCTCGATTGTTGGGATATGTTGATTGTTAGTAACGTTGCACATTGAATTTTCCCCTTTTAACAAATTAGGTATACAATTTGAATTCATTAAATCTACAATATTATTTTTATTACATATAATTACAGAATTAACAATATTACATTCATTTACAATTCCATAAATCAAGAACAAAGATTAATTAAAATTTTATTAAAATTTATTTGTATTACAATATTTTTTCGTTTTACAGGTTTAATTAAAATTTCATTCAAAATTTCGCGCTTAGTTAAAGGTATTTCAACGATATAGAATAAGCCAGATCCATCAGAAATAATTTTAATATTAGAATAATTTAGCGCTTCTTCTGAAGTAGAATATGGCATATTTTCTTTATCTAATAAGTCAGTAACGGATTTAATTTCAAATTTGGAAAGTAAGATTGAATTTATTATACCGACTTTTGCCCAGTGCACTGAGTATTTTATATTTGTTACTTCTTCTTTAATTAGCTTTAATTTATACTGAATTTGTAGGACCGATTCGTTATCGATAATGCTTTTATTTTTTAAGTTCTCTAAAATTTTGTTAGTAATGTTAGTTATTTCATTTATGCGGTCAGTATGAATTTGATTTATAATTATTTGTTCGTTGTTGTTTTCTAATAACCCATTCGTTTTTCTTTTTATCATGGCAAAGTTAGAATGATCTGGAGTTCCTGCAATCCACTTCCAGTCTGTTCCAAGAAAGTTGATCGATCGTTTTTTCCGTTTAACTTCAAATTCATCTAATAATTCCTGTATTTGTTCGCTTTCGTGTTCCAGATAATCATATAGAGGATGTGATGCATCTATACGTTTGGTTATAACAAGTTTAATATCAACTTCTTTTGTAATATTCTTATTTTAATGATGTGGATTAATTTGAATTTACCTTCCTCTATCTTTGCTTGCCCAATATTAATAGTAACTATTTGTGAATTTGTATAGTCCAATATTTGAACCTTTGCCATACAAGCCGAAATTAATTACCAAAAATATTAATTACTAATATTAGATTTGTGAACTACTTTATTTGATTTTGTTAAAATGGTTGTATTCCTGTTTTCCTTAACTATTTCTTTAATATATCTGTGAGTAAGTTTAGATCCTAATCTTTTATTAAATTTTACATATACCATTTGCGCTACTTTATACTGTTTTATGGGTTTTCTTCCTTTGTTATGAAATTCTATGCCCTTAGCTTGTTTAGCTTTTAACTTTTCTATATTATTGTACCTAGTTTTTTTCGAATTCCTCTGGAGTTATATTTGTAGTTCTGCCAAAGAATAATTCTATAGGTCTCTTTGCTGTTGTAGAATGAAAAGTGAAATTGTACTCATTAACTGCTCTTACCATTAGATCTTCAAAATTACGGTTTACTCCGTCTGCCTTAAGACAGCGCATTATTTCTGCTAATGTCGAATGAAATCTTTCGACCTGACCATTCACTTCGCTTTTGTAAGGTGGAGTTGTAAAAATTTTAATATTCAACTCGTTTTCCATCATAAATTTGATAGAAGCGGAATTTAGTGATTTCTCATTATCAATTATAACCTATTCTGGTTTACCGTAATATAAAAGTACATCTCTCAAGGCCAGCCTTACATCCTCGATCGATCTACTTTTGATAATCCTAGCCTGAGCAAATTTTGTTAATTTATCCAGAGCTGTCAAAGCCAATTTAGATTCAGTTCAAAATATATCGATATGAACTATATGTCCAGCATAATTAGGAATTGCAGTGCTCTCTATTATCTGATGATTTGGATGTCTATCATATTTATTCTCCTTGGATATTGAACATCTATCTACGTATTCTTTTAATTTTCTTGTAATTCTTGGGAAATAGTAGAGGTCTAGTATCTATCTGTTGTTTATTTTCCTTTACATTCCTATGAGCTCTGCGATGGATTCGTGCTATAACTTCATCTTATTCACTTTGATGTGGAATATCTTGAACCAATGTTTCCGTAAACCTAATTTTGTATCTTTCAAAATGTTCCCCACACACTTTTCCAACTTTTTCTTTAAGTTGTGCATCAACCTTTAATCCGTTTATAATATTCGGATTTAAATATTTTTTTAATAAATTAATAAATTAATTTAGTAATTTTATGTCTACTATAAGTTTTAAATAACGTTGAAAATTGATAATCTTCATTTTCATTAAAAATTAATATAATTTGATTTCTAAATACATTAACAGGTTTTAGTACGTAATTATATTCTTCTATGATTGATTTCCATCTCTTCATCTTTGCATTACTGTTTTTTGTACTAAGAGCAAAGGTTAGTGATTGGTGATCTGTGTAAATTACAACTTTCCTTGATCCATAAAGAAAATTACTTAAAGATGTAAGAGCCCATACAATTGCCAACATTTCTTTTTCATTTGTTGCATATGCTTCCTCCGTTTTTGTGAGCGTTCGTGATAAAAACATTATAGGCCTTCTATCTTGTGATAACACTCTGCATTGCATAATTTGATGCGTTGGTTGTTAATTCAAACGCTTTAGCAAAGTCTGGATGTGCTAATAATACTTCTTCAGATATTAAGCAATTCTTTATTCTTTCAAAGGCTTTGATAGCTTCTTCATTCAATGTGATTTGAACTTTTCTTGATTTATTTTTGGATACGCGTCCATCTTCTCCTCTTAGAAGAGATGTCAGGGGTTTTGTAATTTTCATAATCACAAATGAATCTTCTGTAATATCCTGACATTCCTAAAAATGATCGTAAATCTTTTAAAGTTTTTGGTATTGGTATTTCATAAACTGCTTGAACCTTCTTTCTATTAGTTGTAATACCTTTTGATGAGACAACAAAACCGAGAAATTCTACTTCGTCCTTCAAAAATTCGCATTTGTCCAACTGAATTTTCATATTAGCCTCCTGCAGAGTTTTAAAAATTATTTCTAAATTTTCAAAATGATGTTTTTCATTTTTAGCAAATATGATTACATTGTCGATATAAACATAACATATTTTTCCTATGTATTCTCTTAGAATATCATCTAAAGTCCTTTGAAATATTGCTGGTGCATTTTTAAGTCCAAAAGGTAATCTTGTGAATTCATATTTCCATATTTTCATATTTCCTTTCATTGTTTACTGAGAAAGCAGTTTTCTCAATTTCTGATTCCTTTAATGGTATCTGGTGAAATCCGCTTTTTAAATCTATAACTGAAAATATTTTATTTTGTCCCATGTTGGCTAATACCTCATTTACCTCTGGGATTGGGTACTTATCTGCAATTGTAATGGTGTTAAGTTTCCTGTAGTCTATTACCATCCTAAATTTCCTTTTGCCTGATGCATCCTGTTTCTTCTGCACTATCCAAACTGGAGAGTTATAGGGAGATCTAGAGGGTCTTATTATTCCATCGTATAAGAATTCCTTAATTTGTCTGTCAATTTCATCTTTGAAACACATTGGATATGGGTATGATTTTGTGAACACCGGTTAATTTGTAGTTGTTCTGATTTCTCCTTTTACCACAGTTGTATAAGTTAATTTTTCATTGGGCTCGCACAATAAATTCGAATGCCTTCTAACTAAAAGTTGGAGTTTTTCTTTTTGTTCTTTACTTAGATGATCTATTCTTATATCAATAGTATTGACGCTCTCCGAAATATGTTGTTTCAACGGGATATTATTTTTATAATCTAAATTTATATAGTTTCCGTTCGTATGAATGACCGCGTTGAGTTCCTTCAAGCTATCATTTCCTATGATTCCATCAAATGTAATAATTTTTGATAATAAAAAAAAATTGAGTTTTTTTGTATTTGCTCCAAAAAGATTTATCAGGGCATGATGGGTTACCTGTACGTTTCCTCCTATTGTATTTGCATAAAATTTTTGCTTATTTGGTATCGGATTGTTTATTAATTTTGAGTTGATATAATTTTTATTTGAGCCTGTATCTATTAAAAATTTTAACTTTGCATCATTCCCCGCCATATGCTCAATATAGGGGAGCGAGGAAGGATTTAATCTAAAAAAGTAGTAATACTATTATTTTTCCCTTGTTCATTATTAGTAGTTTGCGTATATTGTTCTTTATTCTTATCTTCATGTCCGTTTGCTGGTTCTGTATATTGTAGTTGTTGCATTTTATTTTCCGAACGATTGTTTGATGATGTTCTTATAGTGCATATTCCTTGTAAATAGCTTATAGTGGCTGTTATTGTAATTGTTATTGAAATTATTATCGTTCCTGCTATATTGCGATTGATTTATTGGCTCTATTTCCCTTTTAAATGATCGAGGTTGCTGAAAATTTCTATTGAACTGATTTTTATAATTATGATTAATGTTGCTATTTGAGTGAAAATTGTTATTAGGATAAAAATGTTTATTAGTTTTCGCTGAATATCCTTGTGAGAATGCTCTTGGAGGATAATATGAAGAAAATTGTTGCGATTGACTTTTAACTTGGTTATCCATGTCCTCTAATTTTAAGCATATTTCGTATGCATGTTTTAGATCTACCGATTCTCGTAAAGTAAGCAATCTTGGTAGATCCCCTTTTAACCCTCTCATAAAAGTATCTCTAGCTTTTTTTCCATAACTTTCAGCCGAAGATTCCATAGATTTTTTACATACATCCATATCCGATAATTTATTTAAGATTACTTTTAAATGATGAGAAACTTTATTGTAGAATGTTTCGGTTGAATCTTCATTTTGCATAATACTTGTCATTTCGTATTCGTATTTCCAAGATCGTGTCTTTCATAATTCTAGGGTCGAAAAGAATGGTTTGTTCTGTCACTTTTTTCGGTGTTGATGCTGCGTTTGGACCTAAATTTGGATCAGTATCAGCAGAACCACAGGCAACTGGTGGAGTTGGTACTTGTGACATTTTGAGAATAGTAGAAAACTTCACAATAATTATTTAAGACAAAAAAAAGGAGAAAAAGAAACAAAGGAAAGAATATTTCTAAGGGCAAAATGATTTAGAAAAAAAATTTTTAAATATGATAAAACAATAAAAGCTATAGAAAGCGCCAAAAATTCAAATAATAAAAAATAAAATTTAATTGAGTTCTTATATTTTTCTTAAACTATAAAATATTACTTGCTTATTCTTTACAATGATAATAATTTTCTTAGTACTCACTTTGTATTTTTAGTAAAAATTCTTTATTTTTATTCTCAGTAGATAAGTATTTTAATCTCTTCAACTTTACTAGATAACTTTTTCCTAAGTTATTTTATATTCTTAGATTAGTTTTATTATTCTTATTATTTATTTTTATTATATTTCTTTTATTTTTAATAAAATGTAAAAAATTTATAATGAAATTAATATAGCAATTTTTATTATATTAAATGATAAAATAAAAAGTAAAAACAAATTTTGAAAATCTTAAAATTAAAAAGAATAAAAAATAATATATGGTAAGTTTTCAAAGAACAAATTTATTTACTTTTTTTTTCTGAATTTTATATAAGTAATAGAAAAATGTCATTCAATCTAGATATTAGTTTATAAGGTTTATTCTTATTAGTAATTAGTAGTTGATAAGTTAGTAAAATTTGAAATTATTATTATATTTAAGAGACAGATTTGACGCCCAGTTCGTTGTAAGTTTTATTTTATTTATTTTTGATTTCTTTTATAAGTACTTTCTTCTTTTTTTTCTTTGTATAAGATATCTATTTATTCCTTTTTTTTTTATATTTCTATATATTTTTTTTATATGGCCAGTTATTATATTTATTATGTTATTCTGTATTTGGCTTAATTTTGTTTCAAATAATATCTTCATAAAATCTTTATTAATACTTTTCTAAATATTTATTGGATTCTTCTTTTCTCCTTTCTGATGGGGATACTTGTTGACGAATTATCCATTAAAATATAGAAAATTAATAATTTAATTACTTATATTTTTAAACTCAGTAAGTATTGGATTTTTCTTTTCTCTCTACTGATGGAGATACTTACTTGTTAACGAATTACCCAATTAATTACTGAATTATAGAAAAGAATTTAATTTTTATTAGCTTGTTTAAGCTTTTCCTAACTAATTAAATTAAGCAAAGTGTGACTTACAATGAAATAATATGTCCTATCATTGTTATGCTGGACATTCCCGTGGACTCCTTTTCGGATAGATTGAGCAACTGCCCCCAGAACTTTCAGTGATGTTTTTCACAGTAATGGTGCTCCTTTTTATCTCTGCAGATTACTCGGGTGCCTCGTTTCACAATCCTTTATATCGTCAAGGATAACCACTCGTACCACAAAATCACTTTTAAGAAGAGTTTTTTTTTCTTTTATATTTCAATTTAATATTTTTTTTATTTATTAATTTATTCTTTTTGTTTTATAAAGTTATAATATTCTTTATTCTTTATTTATTCTGTAATTAGTTACTCTTTAATGTTACTTTGTCTTACTTTATTTTTATTTTTTATTTATTAAATTGAAATTAAAAAGATTAACAACACTCTTGTGCTTTTAATTGGCACTAAACAATATCCAACACTTTCACACTTTACTTTCACGGGTTTAAAAACTGCTTGGCGTTCCAGTTATAGTTTTCACCTTTCGCTTATATAAAAAATTTTATTATATTTCAATTAAAAAATGAAACGAAAAATCTTTCTTTTTAATTATATAATTTTTTATTTTAACTTATCTAGTCTAAGCCTAAAAAGTGAATACAAAATTCTTTTCAATTTACCAATATTTATACTTTTACAATTTTATTAAAAAATAGCTTTATTTCCTTATCTTCAAGATTTCAAAATAATGACTTGGTTTAAATAAACTAATATGTGTTTTTAGTTAATTAGTTTACTATAAGAATTTTACATTTCCCTATTTTGAAATCTTAAAAACAAAGAAACTGTTACAAAGAAAATAATTACAAAAAATAATTCTTTACAAAAATTAGCTTATCTTACAAAAATCGAATATTTATTACAGAAAAAGAAATTACTATAAAGAAAAATAATTTATTTAAAAAAAAATGCTTATTTTATAAAAATAAATAAATTTACAATTTATAGTATTTTTACGGTCAAATTTATTAAAAAAATATTTTATTCATAAAACAATATTGACATTGAACCGTATTAACAAAATTATGTCATTAATTATAATATTAAAATTTTGTTTATTAGGTTTTTGTTTATTTAAATTTTTACAATTGTTGATAATTACTTTTCGATGGGCAACATACTAACATAAACATTGATACTTTGTAGTCATTGTTGAGAAACATTGTAGCAAGTTAATTGATATGAAATTGTAAACATCGTTAACTTAGATATTAAGGAGATCACATGCAGAAAAGAAGGTTTTGAAGCTGCACAAAAGTCCCAAACATTTAGTTGCATCTGCAGCTATGCCATAAATGTGATTTGACGAAGTCATTTTTGGTTTAACTCGATACCCAGCGTGTTTAAATCTGTTGAATGCTTCAAAACTTCTCCCTGAAATAGTAGGTTAGGAATAGTGGTGGCAATTTTTTGCGAGATCAGCCAGCATTGAGTTTTTTGGTGGTGGAAGCAACTCTGTTGACTTCACCCCATTTTTGGATTTTTGCTAAATTATTATTTAGATCACAAATAGTGAAATTTGTTGCTGTTGTATTAATTTTGTGATTAATGTTACAACGGCTATGAAACTCATAGGAAGCTACAAGGGTGCTGTCGTCTGCGAAGCTATGAATAGGATTGAAGGTTAATGAAAATAGGTCATTGATAAATATTAAGAAGAGAGTGGGTGATAAAACTGATCCTTGAGGGACACCAGCATTTATGTTGAATTTATCAGATGAATATCCATCGACCAGTACACAAATTATACGATGCGAAGGGAAATCTCCAACCCATTTTAAAAAGACCCTACCTAGACCTAATGCTTTGCATTTTGCCAATAGAGCATCGTGCCAAACTCTGCCAAAAGCCTTAGAAATATCAAGAACCACAACATCGGGCTCACTAGAATGATGGAGGCCGATGTTTAACTTCTCGCAAAGGTAAGTCATAAGATTACCGGTTGAATGACGGGGTCTGAACCTGTACTGTCTGTCCTGAAGCAAACCTTTGTGATCCAGATATTTCAGAAGCTTGTGATTCACAATTTTTTCCATTACTTTGGAAAGGACCGAAGTTATAGCAATAGGGCGGTAGTTAGAGGGATCGCTTTTGATACCTTTTTTGGGAATTGTGAAAAAATGTGCAACCTTCCATTGCATAGGATGGATACATAAAGTGAAATCGGTTTTGAAATACTAGAGTAGGTATTATGGAGCACCGTGGTAGTTATACCATCTGGACCGGCTGATTTATTTGTATTAAGATTTTTTAAAATTTTCATCACCGCCCTAAAGTAAATTTTACCGAAGGAGCAGCCAACTTCTGGAACGGAGAGTGGCATCTGAGCTGACTGTGGCAGTGTCGAATTGAAAGCGAACTGCTTGCCAAATAAGTTTACCTTCTCTTTAGAATCTGATACGGTTCTGCCATTGTTATCAACAAGTGGTGGAAAAGAAGACCCTCTAACGTCTTCTTTTAGACTTTTGGCAAATGTCCAACAAGATTTATTATTCTTTGGCATGTGCATGATTTTACGCTTCAACTTTTGGTTGAACAAGAATTTTTGCTTGTTGATAACTCTTTTGCATCTGTTTCTAACCGCTATATAGTTGGCCCTTTGAGCCTCTGACCTGTTGTTTTCGAACCGTTTAAAAGCCTCCTCTTTTCTGGAAATGGTTTCTTTGCAAATGCGATTAAACCAAGATTTGTGCCTCCTTTTGACAGTTTTCTTGGAATGAGAAATGAATAATCTCATTCCAAATAAAATAGTTTCACTAATCGCATTTGCAGCAAACTTGACATTTCTATTACGGAAGCAGAATGACTAATCAAAGGTTCTAAACAAATGGTTAAGTTAGCCAGTTAGCATGACTGTAATGCCAAACTAACTTTTTGGGAGAAGACCTCTGGCTGGAGATTGGGCTTACCCGGAAACTTGTGTTAACCAAACAATGGTCGGAATTACCCAGGGAACAACCAACTGAAACCACATATTTTGCAGGGTGTGTGGTGAGAAAGAGATCCAAGAGGTGACCTTCTTGATCAGCACTGTACGGGATCCTAGTGAGATTCTTAACAAGTTGAGAAAGGTTGAACAGTGAGGAGAATAGTTCAACTTGTTTCCCAATTGAATTTTGACTCGGAGAAGTGTTGCTAGGGAAATGAAGCCAGTCCCTGTTATGAATGTTGAAATCTCACGCCAGAACAATTTAATTTTATAGACATGAGTCCAAAATTTCATAGATCTGGTTCGATAGATAGTTCGATAGACGTGGTTTAATAAACGGCGTCGGTATTATGTCTAATTGGTTATTTGGAACAATGGACGAACAAGACCGACAAAACATCAAAAAACACTTACAAATAATAGATCAAAACAACCATTTATTAATCACAAATTATAATGATCAAATTAAAACTAATAATCAGTTTCATAGAACAATAAACCAAATTAATAAAATTATAGAAAATGTTAGAAAAATAGTCTCAAATCAAATAAATATGTTAGAAGATTCTCTTAGTCAACAAAATTTATACTTAGACTTACTTTTCAAAATCCAATTTATTAAAGAAAAAATTAATACAATACAAGATAATTTAGCTTCAATTAGGCACGGAATTATACATCCAAATATATTAACAGAAGAAGAAATAGAAAATTATCAGATAGACTTTTACAAATTGCAATACCTTAAACTAGGTCTCGCTCAATTTAAAGAAAGTTCATTATTACTGGCAATTAAAATTCCAAGAAAAGTTAAATCAGTACAATTAGAAGTTATAATTTCTATACCCAATAAAGAAAATAAAGAAATAAACTCTACTAATGAAATCATATTTGCATATAATAATAAAACTTATACATATGAAAAATTAAAAACTTTAAATGAATTAACTTTAAGCAAACATTGTATATTTAAAACCTATTCATATAATAATAAAACTTATACATATGAAAAATTAAAAACTTTAAATGAATTAACTTTAAGCAAACATTGTATATTTAAAACTTATTGTCAATTAATAAATAATAAATTAATAGAAATTGTAAAAATTGATAAAGAAACAATTTTAATCAAAAATGCTAATAATTTACATATAAATCAATCATGTGATAATAGAAACATAATTGTATCAAATCATGTTCTTATTCATTTTAACAATTGTTCATTAAATATAATGGATCATTATTTTTCAAATTTAAAACAAGAAAGATTCTATTATCCATTAAATCAAACTTATAATTTTAAGAATAAAATAACATTTGATGAAATTGTATTAGAAAATGAAAATAATGTAAATGTAATCAAAGAATTAAAATTTCATAAACATATCTCTTATATATTCGACATGATAATTTTTGTAATTCGAAGAATTGGAGCAATTGTTTTATTTAAAAAATTTGGATATTTTAAAATTAATAAAAGAATTCAGGAGAATTCTAATTTAAAGGAGGGAGAAGTTACGTATTCACCAAATTCTTTATGTAATAAAATAATTTATTTACCAAACACTACGTCAGCACTTCCTGTTATTATCAAAACAAGTACAAATTCTTCAAATTCTATTCCCACAAAAATAACAGACGCTAAATTTGAATTTCCTGTTATTTCTAAATAATAAATTTATTAATCAAATAATTCAAAACAATATCATATTTCAATCATGTTTAATCATAATTTTATCGTGGAAAAATTAAAATAAAAGCTTTCTTTATATTACACAAAAAATATGCAGGACCTCTATATGGCAATGGTCTCTTACTCTATCAATATAATCTAAAGACTTACTGCAAATGTGACAATTCCTCTCCGTTAATTGATGTAATTCTTCATCTAATGTTTCATCTCATTGTTAAATTAGGTACCATATGATGATTTTGAAAATTCTTCATCTAATGTTTCATCTCATTGTTAAATTAGGTACCATATGATGATTTTGAAAAATATTAGTACATTTAATAGCCAATGATTCTATAAACTGCTTATCACAATCCACTCCTGTAAGCTCCTTATAACAACTCAAAGAATCATCGACAGAACATTTAAAATAGTATGAAAACGCTATTGGTACATGTCTATTTGTATTTTTAGTTGACGAAATTTCTGGATTAGAGTTACATGTGTAAATTGGTGATAAAATACTTTCATCATCAGCATAAATGACAAAAGGAGCTTCCATTAATTTTTATATATTAAAGTGTTGTTGTCTTCAGTAGGAAGTATCGCAAAAATTTTCTTACACTCTTCCTTGTGTATAATAAGCTGTTGCGGATCATAGAAATGTTGCAAACAAGAATTACATATATGTATTTGATATTCATGATATGTAATAGAACTCCATATCAACTTCGAGACATCACTTATATACACAAAGTGAAAATTTTCATCTTTTTCAAGTAGGAGTAGATTAATATGATGAATTTTTTCATCTTTGGTTATATGAAAAGGTCCGACAACTTGATGTTGTTTATTTTTGTACTCCAGCCCAAAAACATTAATACTTATACTATCATTAAGTTCTTCAAATAGATGTAAATCACTTAACTCTATTGGAAATATCATACCCTCAAAATGAATAGAGCTTACAACTCCAGATTCTAATTTAATAGTTGTTGATGTTATATCATTAATTTTATATAACGATGGTTTATATCCGTAATGTTGTGATGCAAATGGTTGCATTGCTGATATAACACTCCACTTGAAACAGAAAAGATCTTCATGACGTACATCTATACAAGCTCTTTTTTGTTCAATTGATGGTGGAAAGGCAATATGTGATGATTCAAGAATTGGTTGATATTTATTTATATTTATTTCAACCCACAAAATTTGTATTACTGCCCAATCGCTATCTTTTTTTTGAAAATCTTTCGCTTGTTGTTGGATTTTTCCTATTACATCATCATATATACAAGAAAGGGTATCTGAACGTGTAGCAATTTTCATTTTAGTTTAAAAAGACTTAGTTGATAAGTTTTTTATATTATCATCGGTTGGTTTTACATAATCTCCAAAAAGTTCAAGATTAAATTTAATGGCATTATGCTTTCTTACTGATTGTTCTAGTAATTGAACAACCTCATCTTTGATACCATCAAGAAACTCTTTAGGATTTAAAATGGAAACATTTTATTTTCACGCAGACATGTTTCCAATATATTGCCAAAAGATTGATTGTTTTTAAATTCTCTGAGACATGTTTAGTTGAATTTACTTTATGTATATTATTAGTACGTAAATGTGCAGCTTGAAACTTTTTGGATACAGATTTTTTGCAGGGAGTACAAAAAAGATATTATTACTTATCTTTAAGTATAATATTTTTATGTTTTTTTAAATTATCTGCTCTCGTAAAATCCTTCCAACAGATTTCACACAAATTTTAATTTTTTTTTTGGTGGTGAACTCATTTTTTTTTTGTTTTTAATTTCTGCTTCTTGTTAATTTTCAATAAAAAATTTTTTATAAGTAGTATTATATTATGTAGGTATATGCTTTAGTTGCAATACTTGGACTATCTAAATTTATTACCTGGATAGAGCATAGTTTATATAAAGAATTTTTAGCCTGTAAAATTAAAAAATTTTATTCTAATTTCCATATTTGTTGTTGCATTATTTGCATTTTGCAACAAAGTTGCATTATTATTTTTAATAACTTTTTTATGTAGGTATAGATACGTTTAGACATGCAATCAACAATCAATATAAATTAATGAAAAAACATACACACAATTTTTTATATAAAATGCTGTGTGTTAAAAATTTTAAGTATGTTAATAATACACATTTGGTTAAATAATCAAATCAATGTCAAAAATGTCAAATAACAAAAATTTAATTTAATGATATAATGTCATGTAAAAAACATATAGTATAGGTAGAGAGAAATCCTTGGTCTAGTATTTTAGAAATGTATATAAACTGATTAACTTACTTTAAAATTAATCAGGTTGGTACAGTTGGTATAACCACAAAAAAAAAACAAATATATAATAATACAAAAATGGTAATATTGTTGTTTTCTTCTGCTTAAATTATTTCTGTATTATTTTCTATCGATACTTACATATAATTTCAGACTGTTTTTTTTTTTTTTACGAGAGTTGGTAAGAACTGCACGTGGTTCCTCAGGGTAGTGTTGGACTTTAACCAACCAAAGCAACCCCCCTTTATTTACCAAACTTTAGGATGGAACTTTTAATACAAATGTACAGCTTGGTTTTGGAGAAAAGGATGTGGAAAGGATGATTGGAG
The DNA here is from genome assembly GCA_947095535.1 of Poecilobothrus nobilitatus. Classification (NCBI taxonomy): domain Eukaryota; kingdom Metazoa; phylum Arthropoda; class Insecta; order Diptera; family Dolichopodidae; genus Poecilobothrus; species Poecilobothrus nobilitatus. The sequence continues at coordinate 113,299,216 of OX352773.1, forward strand.
AAATTGAATAGGTAGGAAAATGTGGAGGGATATTTTGAAGAATGTTCTTCTTAAACGTAAGTTAATGTTCTTCTTAAACTTAAGTAAATCGTACACATATGAATTACCAACTTTAGGGAACACATGTGATGGTATATGGTTCCACAAACGGGACGTGCGCATAACAAACGAATTTCCATAAGCCGTATTTCGCCATCTTCATAACTCTACATGATAGGGATGAGATTCTGTTGCACTCCTTGTTTCTCGTTAGAAAACTTTCAGTGGAGGCAGTAACTGTTTTATATCTTTGTAAATGGTGTTAATCCCTACGACTTATCTATAAAACAAGGTCAGCGACCCAACTGTACGGCGAAGGTTGAGTGGAGTGAGCATTGAAGTTACACTGGGGTTGTTGATAAGAGAAATAGCTCTGTTTTGCACATTATCTAGATAATCCATTGCTGTTTGAGGGCCTGCAGCCCAAATCTGTGCATTATACTCGATATTTAGCCTAATGTACGTTTTATAAAAGTTATAGTTTTCACCTTTCGCTTATATTAAAAATTTTATTATATTTCAATTAAAAAATGAAACGAAAACTCTTTTTTTTTAATTATATAATTTTTTATTTTAACTAGTCTAAGCCTAAAAAGTGAATACAAAATTCTTTTCAATTTACCAATATTTATACTTTTACAATTTTATTAAAAAATAGTTTTATTTCCTTATCCTCAAGATTTCAAAATAATGACTTGGTTTAAATAAACTAATATGTGTTTTTAGTTAATTAGTTTACAATAAGAATTTTACATTTCCCTATTTTGAAATCTTAAAAACTAAGAAACTGTTACAAAGAAAATAATTACAAAAAATAATTCTTTACAAAAATTAGCTTATCTTACAAAAATCGAATATTTATTACAGAAAAAGAAATTACTATAAAGAAAAATAATTTATTATAAAAAAAATGCTTATTTTATAAAAATAAATAAATTTACAATTTATAGTATTTTTACGGTCAAATTTATTAAAAAAATATTTTATTCATAAAACAATATTGACATTGAACCGTATTAACAAAATTATGTCATTAATTATAATATTAAAATTTTATTTATTAGGGGAAATAATGTTATTTATTTAAATTTATACAATTGTTGATAATTACTTTTCGATGGGCAACATACTAATATAAACATTGATACTTTGTAGTCATTGTTGAGAAACATTGTAGCAAGTTAATTGATATGAAATTGTAAACATCGTTAACTCTTCGCCTCTTAAGTTCGGATGTTCTCATCCGATTTTTCCATCGGCTTCAGATGAAATACGACAGTAGTCTGATTTTTATCGTCAATGTTATTACTTTCTGCTTCGTGTCTTCCTTCATTATTGATAATTAGCTTACTTCTTCGCTTGGTAAAAGTTATTGCAAATGATAATAATACTATTATAATAATTGTAGTAAAACTGAAATTAATATATTGGTCCCTTTGTCTGTCGTTATCAATTAGACTGATTGCCTAAATTAGATAGTTTAAATTAGTTTGTAATATGGCTGGTAGAGGTTTTGCTATCATAACTTCTTCTGATTTAAAGGTTTGTTCGTCTATCTCGATAGTAGAGTTTCGATATGTTATTAAAAATGTCCCAGTAATATTTTGTTTATTTCCATCAAATGTGATTACCCCTTTATATTGATTAAGCAGTAAAGTACCTGTTGTTATTTCCTCGATTGTTGGGATATGTTGATTGTTAGTAACGTTGCACATTGAATTTTCCCCTTTTAACAAATTAGGTATACAATTTGAATTCATTAAATCTACAATATTATTTTTATTACATATAATTACAGAATTAACAATATTACATTCATTTACAATTCCATAAATCAAGAACAAAGATTAATTAAAATTTTATTAAAATTTATTTGTATTACAATATTTTTTCGTTTTACAGGTTTAATTAAAATTTCATTCAAAATTTCGCGCTTAGTTAAAGGTATTTCAACGATATAGAATAAGCCAGATCCATCAGAAATAATTTTAATATTAGAATAATTTAGCGCTTCTTCTGAAGTAGAATATGGCATATTTTCTTTATCTAATAAGTCAGTAACGGATTTAATTTCAAATTTGGAAAGTAAGATTGAATTTATTATACCGACTTTTGCCCAGTGCACTGAGTATTTTATATTTGTTACTTCTTCTTTAATTAGCTTTAATTTATACTGAATTTGTAGGACCGATTCGTTATCGATAATGCTTTTATTTTTTAAGTTCTCTAAAATTTTGTTAGTAATGTTAGTTATTTCATTTATGCGGTCAGTATGAATTTGATTTATAATTATTTGTTCGTTGTTGTTTTCTAATAACCCATTCGTTTTTCTTTTTATCATGGCAAAGTTAGAATGATCTGGAGTTCCTGCAATCCACTTCCAGTCTGTTCCAAGAAAGTTGATCGATCGTTTTTTCCGTTTAACTTCAAATTCATCTAATAATTCCTGTATTTGTTCGCTTTCGTGTTCCAGATAATCATATAGAGGATGTGATGCATCTATACGTTTGGTTATAACAAGTTTAATATCAACTTCTTTTGTAATATTCTTATTTTAATGATGTGGATTAATTTGAATTTACCTTCCTCTATCTTTGCTTGCCCAATATTAATAGTAACTATTTGTGAATTTGTATAGTCCAATATTTGAACCTTTGCCATACAAGCCGAAATTAATTACCAAAAATATTAATTACTAATATTAGATTTGTGAACTACTTTATTTGATTTTGTTAAAATGGTTGTATTCCTGTTTTCCTTAACTATTTCTTTAATATATCTGTGAGTAAGTTTAGATCCTAATCTTTTATTAAATTTTACATATACCATTTGCGCTACTTTATACTGTTTTATGGGTTTTCTTCCTTTGTTATGAAATTCTATGCCCTTAGCTTGTTTAGCTTTTAACTTTTCTATATTATTGTACCTAGTTTTTTTCGAATTCCTCTGGAGTTATATTTGTAGTTCTGCCAAAGAATAATTCTATAGGTCTCTTTCCTGTTGTAGAATGAAAAGTGAAATTGTACTCATTAACTGCTCTTACCATTAGATCTTCAAAATTACGGTTTACTCCATCTGCCTTAAGACAGCGCATTATTTCTGCTAATGTCGAATGAAATCTTTCGACCTGACCATTCACTTCGCTTTTGTAAGGTGGAGTTGTAAAAATTTTAATATTCAACTCGTTTTCCATCATAAATTTGATAGAAGCGGAATTTAGTGATTTCTCATTATCAATTATAACCTATTCTGGTTTACCGTAATATAAAAGTACATCTCTCAAGGCCAGCCTTACATCCTCGATCGATCTACTTTTGATAATCCTAGCCTGAGCAAATTTTGTTAATTTATCCAGAGCTGTCAAAGCCAATTTAGATTCAGTTCAAAATATATCGATATGAACTATATGTCCAGCATAATTAGGAATTGCAGTGCTCTCTATTATCTGATGATTTGGATGTCTATCATATTTATTCTCCTTGGATATTGAACATCTATCTACGTATTCTTTTAATTTTCTTGTAATTCTTGGGAAATAGTAGAGGTCTAGTATCTATCTGTTGTTTATTTTCCTTTACATTCCTATGAGCTCTGCGATGGATTCGTGCTATAACTTCATCTTATTCACTTTGATGTGGAATATCTTGAACCAATGTTTCCGTAAACCTAATTTTGTATCTTTCAAAATGTTCCCCACACACTTTTCCAACTTTTTCTTTAAGTTGTGCATCAACCTTTAATCCGTTTATAATATTCGGATTTAAATATTTTTTTAATAAATTAATAAATTAATTTAGTAATTTTATGTCTACTATAAGTTTTAAATAACGTTGAAAATTGATAATCTTCATTTTCATTAAAAATTAATATAATTTGATTTCTAAATACATTAACAGGTTTTAGTACGTAATTATATTCTTCTATGATTGATTTCCATCTCTTCATCTTTGCATTACTGTTTTTTGTACTAAGAGCAAAGGTTAGTGATTGGTGATCTGTGTAAATTACAACTTTCCTTGATCCATAAAGAAAATTACTTAAAGATGTAAGAGCCCATACAATTGCCAACATTTCTTTTTCATTTGTTGCATATGCTTCCTCCGTTTTTGTGAGCGTTCGTGATAAAAACATTATAGGCCTTCTATCTTGTGATAACACTCTGCCAATTGCATAATTTGATGCGTTGGTTGTTAATTCAAACGCTTTAGCAAAGTCTGGATGTGCTAATAATACTTCTTCAGATATTAAGCAATTCTTTATTCTTTCAAAGGCTTTGATAGCTTCTTCATTCAATGTGATTTGAACTTTTCTTGATTTATTTTTGGATACGCGTCCATCTTCTCCTCTTAGAAGAGATGTCAGGGGTTTTGTAATTTTCATAATCACAAATGAATCTTCTGTAATATCCTGACATTCCTAAAAATGATCGTAAATCTTTTAAAGTTTTTGGTATTGGTATTTCATAAACTGCTCGAACCTTCTTCCTATTAGTTGTAATACTGTTTGATGAGACAACAAAACCGAGAAATTCTACTTCGTCCTTCAAAAATTCGCATTTGTCCAACTGAATTTTCATATTAGCCTCCTGCAGAGTTTTAAAAATTATTTCTAAATTTTCAAAATGATGTTTTTCATTTTTAGCAAATATGATTACATTGTCGATATAAACATAACATATTTTTCCTATGTATTCTCTTAGAATATCATCTAAAGTCCTTTGAAATATTGCTGGTGCATTTTTAAGTCCAAAAGGTATTCTTGTGAATTCATATTTCCATATTTTCATATTTCCTTTCATTGTTTACTGAGAAAGCAGTTTTCTCAATATCTGATTCCTTTAATGGTATCTGGTGAAATCCGCTTTTTAAATCTATAACTGAAAATATTTTATTTTGTCCCATGTTGGCTAATACCTCATTTACCTCTGGGATTGGGTACTTATCTGCAATTGTAATGGTGTTAAGTTTCCTGTAGTCTATTACCATTCTAAATTTCCTTTTGCCTGATGCATCCTGTTTCTTCTGCACTATCCAAACTGGAGAGTTATAGGGAGATCTAGAGGGTCTTATTATTCCATCGTATAAGAATTCCTTAATTTGTCTGTCAATTTCATCGTTGAAACACATTGGATAAGGGTATGATTTTGTGAACACCGGTTAATTTGTAGTTGTTCTGATTTCTCCTTTTACCACAATAAATTCGAATGCCTTCTAACTAAAAGTTGGAGTTTTTCTTTTTGTTCTTTACTTAGATGATCTATTCTTATATCAATAGTATTGACGCTCTCCGAAATATGTTGTTTCAACGGGATATTATTTTTATAATCTAAATTTATATAGTTTCCGTTTGTATGAATGACCGCGTTGAGTTCCTTCAAGCTATGATTTCCTATGATTCCATCAAATGTAATAATTTTTGATAATAAAAAAAAATTGAGTTTTTTTGTATTTGCTCCAAAAAGATTTATCAGGGCATGATGGGTTACCTGTACGTTTCCTCCTATTGTATTTGCATAAAATTTTTGCTTATTTGGTATCGGATTGTTTATTAATTTTGAGTTGATATAATTTTTATTTGAGCCTGTATCTATTAAAAATTTTAACTTTGCATAATTCCCCGCCATATGCTCAATATAGGGGAGCGAGGAAGGATTTAATCTAAAAAAGGAGTAATACTATTATTTTTCCCTTGTTCATTATTAGTAGTTTGCGTATATTGTTCTTTATTCTTATCTTCATGTCCGTTTGCTGGTTCTGTATATTGTAGTTGTTGCATTTTATTTTCCGAACGATTGTTTGATGATGTTCTTATAGTGCATATTCCTTGTAAATAGCTTATAGTGGCTGTTATTGTAATTGTTATTGAAATTATTATCGTTCCTTCTATATTGCGATTGATTTATTGACTCTATTTCCCTTTTAAATGATCGAGGTTGCTGAAAATTTCTATTGAACTGATTTTTATAATTATGATTAATGTTGCTATTTGAGTGAAAATTGTTATTAGGATAAAAATGTTTATTAGTTTTCCCTGAATATCCTTGTGAGAATGCTCTTGGAGGATAATATGAAGAAGATTGTTGCGATTGACTTTTAACTTGGTCATCCATGTCCTCTAATTTTAAGCATATTTCGTATGCATGTTTTAGATCTACCGATTCTCGTAAAGTAAGCAATCTTGGTAGATCCCCTTTTAACCCTCTCATAAAAGTATCTCTAGCTTTTTTTCCATAACTTTCAGCCGAAGATTCCATAGATTTTTTACATACATCCATATCCGATAATTTATTTAAGATTACTTTTAAATGATGAGAAACTTTATTGTAGAATGTTTCGGTTGAATCTTCATTTTGCATAATACTTGTCATTTCGTATTCGTATTTCCAAGATCGTGTCTTTCATAATTCTAGGGTCGAAAAGAATGGTTTGTTCTGTCACTTTTCTCGGTGTTGATGCTGCGTTTGGACCTAAATTTGGATCAGTATCAGCAAAACCACAGGCAACTGGTGGAGTTGGTACTTGTGACATTTTGAGAATAGTAGAAAACTTCACAATAATTATTTAAGACAAAAAAAAGGAGAAAAAGAAACAAAGGAAAGAATATTTCTAAGGGCAAAATGATTTAGAAAAAAAATTTTTAAATATGATAAAACAATAAAAGCTATAGAAAGCGCCAAAAATTCAAATAATAAAAAATAAAATTTAATTGAGTTCTTATATTTTTCTTAAACTATAAAATATTACTTGCTTATTCTTTACAATGATAATAATTTTCTTAGTACTCACTTTGTATTTTTAGTAAAAATTCTTTATTTTTATTCTCAGTAGATAAGTATTTTAATCTCTTCAACTTTACTAGATAACTTTTTCCTAAGTTATTTTATATTCTTAGATTAGTTTTATTATTCTTATTATTTATTTTTATTATATTTCTTTTATTTTTAATAAAATGTAAAAAATTTATAATGAAATTAATATAGCAATTTTTATTATATTAAATGATAAAATAAAAAGTAAAAACAAATTTTGAAAATCTTAAAATTAAAAAGAATAAAAAATAATATATGGTAAGTTTTCAAGGAACAAATTTATTTATTTTTTTTTTCTGAATTTTATATAAGTAATAGAAAAATGTCATTCAATCTAGATATTAGTTTATAAGGTTTATTCTTATTAGTAATTAGTAGTTGATAAGTTAGTAAAATTTGAAATTATTATTATATTTAAGAGACAGATTTGACGTCCAGTTCGTTGTAAGTTTTATTTTATTTATTTTTGATTTCTTTTATAAGTACTTTCTTCTTTTTTTTCTTTGTATAAGATATCTATTTATTCCTTTTTTTTTTCATATTTCTATATATTTTTTTTATATGGCCAGTTATTATATTTATTATGTTATTCTGTATTTGGCTTAATTTTGTTTCAAATAATATCTTCATAAAATCTTTATTAATACTTTTCTAAATATTTATTGGATTCTTCTTTTCTCCTTTCTGATGGGGATACTTGTTGACGAATTATCCATTAAAATATAGAAAATTAATAATTTAATTACTTATATTTTTAAACTCAGTAAGTATTGGATTTTTCTTTTCTCTCTACTGATGGAGATACTTACTTGTTAACGAATTACCCAATTAATTACTGAATTATAGAAAAGAATTTAATTTTTATTAGCTTGTTTAAGCTTTTCCTAACTAATTAAATTAAGCAAAGTGTGACTTACAATGAAATAATATGTCCTATCATTGTTATGCTGGACATTCCCGTGGACTCCTTTTCGGATAGATTGAGCGGCTGCCCCCAGAACTTTCAGTGATGTTTTTTCACAGTAATGGTGCTCCTTTTTATCTCTGCAGATTACTCGGGGGCCTCGTTTCACAATCCTTTATATCGTCAAGGATAACCACTCGTACCACAAAATCACTTTTAAGAAGAGTTTTTTTTTCTTTTATATTTCAATTTAATATTTTTCTTATTTATTAATTTATTCTTTTTGTTTTATAAAGTTATAATATTCTTTATTCTTTATTTATTCTGTAATTAGTTACTCTTTAATGTTACTTTGTCTTACTTTATTTTTATTTTTTATTTATTAAATTGAAATTAAAAAGATTAACAACACTCTTGTGCTTTTAATTGGCACTAAACAATATCCAACACTTTCACACTTTACTTTCACGGGTTTAAAAACTGCTTGGCGTTCCAGTTATAGTTTTCACCTTTCGCTTTCACAAGTTTTTGGTATTGGTATTTCATAAACTGCTCGAACCTTCTTCCTATTAGTTGTAATACTGTTTGATGAGACAACAAAACCGAGAAATTCTACTTCGTCCTTCAAAAATTCGCATTTGTCCAACTGAATTTTCATATTAGCCTCCTGCAGAGTTTTAAAAATTATTTCTAAATTTTCAAAATGATGTTTTTCATTTTTAGCAAATATGATTACATTGTCGATATAAACATAACATATTTTTCCTATGTATTCTCTTAGAATATCATCTAAAGTCCTTTGAAATATTGCTGGTGCATTTTTAAGTCCAAAAGTTAATCTTGTGAATTCATATTTCCATATTTTCATATTTCCTTTCATTGTTTACTGAGAAAGCAGTTTTCTCAATATCTGATTCCTTTAATGGTATCTGGTGAAATCCGCTTTTTAAATCTATAACTGAAAATATTTTATTTTGTCCCATGTTGGCTAATACCTCATTTATCTCTGGGATTGGGTACTTATCTGCAATTGTAATGGTGTTAAGTTTCCTGTAGTCTATTACCATCCTAAATTTCCTTTTGCCTGATGCATCCTGTTTCTTCTGCACTATCCAAACTGGAGAGTTATAGGGAGATCTAGAGGGTCTTATTATTCCATCGTATAAGAATTCCTTAATTTGTCTTTCAATTTCATCTTTGAAACACATTGGATAAGGGTATGATTTTGTGAACACCGGTTAATTTGTAGTTGTTCTGATTTCTCCTTTTACCACAGTTGTATAAGTTAATTTTTCATTGGGCTCGCACAATAAATTCGAATGCCTTCTAACTAAAAGTTGGAGTTTTTCTTTTTGTTCTTTACTTAGATGATCTATTCTTATATCAATAGTATTGACGCTCTCCGAAATATGTTGTTTCAACGGGATATTATTTTTATAATCTAAATTTATATAGTTTCCGTTTGTATGAATGACCGCGTTGAGTTCCTTCAAGCTATCATTTCCTATGATTCCATCAAATGTAATAATTTTTGATAATAAAAAAAAATTGAGTTTTTTTGTATTTGCTCCAAAAAGATTTATCAGGGCATGATGGGTTACCTGTACGTTTCCTCCTATTGTATTTGCATAAAATTTTTGCTTATTTGGTATCGGATTGTTTATTAATTTTGAGTTGATATAATTTTTATTTGAGCCTGTATCTATTAAAAATTTTAACTTTGCATAATTCCCCGCCATATGCTCAATATAGGGGGGCGAGGAAGGATTTAATCTAAAAAAGGAGTAATACTATTATTTTTCCCTTGTTCATTATTAGTAGTTTGCGTATATTGTTCTTTATTCTTATCTTCATGTCCGTTTGCTGGTTCTGTATATTGTAGTTGTTGCATTTTATTTTCCGAACGATTGTTTGATGATGTTCTTATAGTGCATATTCCTTGTAAATAGCTTATAGTGGCTGTTATTGTAATTGTTATTGAAATTATTATCGTTCCTTCTATATTGCGATTGATTTATTGACTCTATTTCCCTTTTAAATGATCGAGGTTGCTGAAAATTTCTATTGAACTGATTTTTATAATTATGATTAATGTTGCTATTTGAGTGAAAATTGTTATTAGGATAAAAATGTTTATTAGTTTTCCCTGAATATCCTTGTGAGAATGCTCTTGGAGGATAATATGAAGAAGATTGTTGCGATTGACTTTTAACTTGGTCATCCATGTCCTCTAATTTTAAGCATATTTCGTATGCATGTTTTAGATCTACCGATTCTCGTAAAGTAAGCAATCTTGGTAGATCCCCTTTTAACCCTCTCATAAAAGTATCTCTAGCTTTTTTTCCATAACTTTCAGCCGAAGATTCCATAGATTTTTTACATACATCCATATCCGATAATTTATTTAAGATTACTTTTAAATGATGAGAAACTTTATTGTAGAATGTTTCGGTTGAATCTTCATTTTGCATAATACTTGTCATTTCGTATTCGTATTTCCAAGATCGTGTCTTTCATAATTCTAGGGTCGAAAAGAATGGTTTGTTCTGTCACTTTTCTCGGTGTTGATGCTGCGTTTGGACCTAAATTTGGATCAGTATCAGCAGAACCACAGGCAACTGGTGGAGTTGGTACTTGTGACATTTTGAGAATAGTAGAAAACTTCACAATAATTATTTAAGACAAAAAAAAGGAGAAAAAGAAACAAAGGAAAGAATATTTCTAAGGGCAAAATGATTTAGAAAAAAAATTTTTAAATATGATAAAACAATAAAAGCTATAGAAAGCGCCAAAAATTCAAATAATAAAAAATAAAATTTAATTGAGTTCTTATATTTTTCTTAAACTATAAAATATTACTTGCTTATTCTTTACAATGGTAATAATTTTCTTAGTACTCACTTTGTATTTTTAGTAAAAATTCTTTATTTTTATTCTCAGTAGATAAGTATTTTAATCTCTTCAACTTTACTAGATAACTTTTTCCTAAGTTATTTTATATTCTTAGATTAGTTTTATTATTCTTATTATTTATTTTTATTATATTTCTTTTATTTTTAATAAAATGTAAAAAATTTATAATGAAATTAATATAGCAATTTTTATTATATTAAATGATAAAATAAAAAGTAAAAACAAATTTTGAAAATCTTAAAATTAAAAAGAATAAAAAATAATATATGGTAAGTTTTCAAGGAACAAATTTATTTATTTTTTTTTTCTGAATTTTATATAAGTAATAGAAAAATGTCATTCAATCTAGATATTAGTTTATAAGGTTTATTCTTATTAGTAATTAGTAGTTGATAAGTTAGTAAAATTTGAAATTATTATTATATTTAAGAGACAGATTTGACGTCCAGTTCGTTGTAAGTTTTATTTTATTTATTTTTGATTTCTTTTATAAGTACTTTCTTCTTTTTTTTCTTTGTATAAGATATCTATTTATTCCTTTTTTTTTTTATATTTCTATATATTTTTTTTATATGGCCAGTTATTATATTTATTATGTTATTCTGTATTTGGCTTAATTTTGTTTCAAATAGTATCTTCATAAAATCTTTATTAATATTTTTCTAAATATTTATTGGATTCTTCTTTTCTCCTTTCTGATGGGGATACTTGTTGACGAATTATCCATTAAAATATAGAAAATTAATAATTTAATTACTTATATTTTTAAACTCAGTAAGTATTGGATTTTTCTTTTCTCTCTACTGATGGAGATACTTACTTGTTAACGAATTACCCAATTAATTACTGAATTATAGAAAAGAATTTAATTTTTATTAGCTTGTTTAAGCTTTTCCTAACTAATTAAATTAAGCAAAGTGTGACTTACAATGAAATAATATGTCCTATCATTGTTATGCTGGACATTCCCGTGGACTCCTTTTCGGATAGATTGAGCGGCTGCCCCCAGAACTTTCAGTGATGTTTTTTCACAGTAATGGTGCTCCTTTTTATCTCTGCAGATTACTCGGGGGCCTCGTTTCACAATCCTTTATATCGTCAAGGATAACCACTCGTACCACAAAATCACTTTTAAGAAGAGTTTTTTTTTCTTTTATATTTCAATTTAATATTTTTCCTATTTATTAATTTATTCTTTTTGTTTTATAAAGTTATAATATTCTTTATTCTTTATTTATTCTGTAATTAGTTACTCTTTAATGTTACTTTGTCTTACTTTATTTTTATTTTTTATTTATTAAATTGAAATTAAAAAGATTAACAACACTCTTGTGCTTTTAATTGGCACTAAACAATATCCAACACTTTCACACTTTACTTTCACGGGTTTAAAAACTGCTTGGCGTTCCAGTTATAGTTTTCACCTTTCGCTTTCACAAGTTTTTGGTATTGGTATTTCATAAACTGCTCGAACCTTCTTCCTATTAGTTGTAATACTGTTTGATGAGACAACAAAACCGAGAAATTCTACTTCGTCCTTCAAAAATTCGCATTTGTCCAACTGAATTTTCATATTAGCCTCCTGCAGAGTTTTAAAAATTATTTCTAAATTTTCAAAATGATGTTTTTCATTTTTAGCAAATATGATTACATTGTCGATATAAACATAACATATTTTTCCTATGTATTCTCTTAGAATATCATCTAAAGTCCTTTGAAATATTGCTGGTGCATTTTTAAGTCCAAAAGGTAATCTTGTGAATTCATATTTCCATATTTTCATATTTCCTTTCATTGTTTACTGAGAAAGCAGTTTTCTCAATATCTGATTCCTTTAATGGTATCTGGTGAAATCCGCTTTTTAAATCTATAACTGAAAATATTTTATTTTGTCCCATGTTGGCTAATACCTCATTTACCTCTGGGATTGGGTACTTATCTGCAATTGTAATGGTGTTAAGTTTCCTGTAGTCTATTACCATCCTAAATTTCCTTTTGCCTGATTCATCCTGTTTCTTCTGCACTATCCAAACTGGAGAGTTATAGGGAGATCTAGAGGGTCTTATTATTCCATCGTATAAGAATTCCTTAATTTGTCTGTCAATTTCATCTTTGAAACACATTGGATAAGGGTATGATTTTGTGAACACCGGTTAATTTGTAGTTGTTCTGATTTCTCCTTTTACCACAGTTGTATAAGTTAATTTTTCATTGGGCTCGCACAATAAATTCGAATGCCTTCTAACTAAAAGTTGGAGTTTTTCTTTTTGTTCTTTACTTAGATGATCTATTCTTATATCAATAGTATTGACGCTCTCCGAAATATGTTGTTTCAACGGGATATTATTTTTATAATCTAAATTTATATAGTTTCCGTTTGTATGAATGACCGCGTTGAGTTCCTTCAAGCTATCATTTCCTATGATTCCATCAAATGTAATAATTTTTGATAATAAAAAAAAATTGAGTTTTTTTGTATTTGCTCCAAAAAGATTTATCAGGGCATGATGGGTTACCTGTACGTTTCCTCCTATTGTATTTGCATAAAATTTTTGCTTATTTGGTAGCGGATTGTTTATTAATTTTGAGTTGATATAATTTTTATTTGAGCCTGTATCTATTAAAAATTTTAACTTTGCATAATTCCCCGCCATATGCTCAATATAGGGGAGCGAGGAAGGATTTAATCTAAAAAAGGAGTAATACTATTATTTTTCCCTTGTTCATTATTAGTAGTTTGCGTATATTGTTCTTTATTCTTATCTTCATGTCCGTTTGCTGGTTCTGTATATTGTAGTTGTTGCATTTTATTTTCCGAACGATTGTTTGATGATGTTCTTATAGTGCATATTCCTTGTAAATAGCTTATAGTGGCTGTTATTGTAATTGTTATTGAAATTATTATCGTTCCTTCTATATTGCGATTGATTTATTGACTCTATTTCCCTTTTAAATGATCGAGGTTGCTGAAAATTTCTATTGAACTGATTTTTATAATAATGATTAATGTTGCTATTTGAGTGAAAATTGTTATTAGGATAAAAATGTTTATTAGTTTTCCCTGAATATCCTTGTGAGAATGCTCTTGGAGGATAATATGAAGAAGATTGTTGCGATTGACTTTTAACTTGGTCATCCATGTCCTCTAATTTTAAGCATATTTCGTATGCATGTTTTAGATCTACCGATTCTCGTAAAGTAAGCAATCTTGGTAGATCCCCTTTTAACCCTCTCATAAAAGTATCTCTAGCTTTTTTTCCATAACTTTCAGCCGAAGATTCCATAGATTTTTTACATACATCCATATCCGATAATTTATTTAAGATTACTTTTAAATGATGAGAAACTTTATTGTAGAATGTTTCGGTTGAATCTTCATTTTGCATAATACTTGTCATTTCGTATTCGTATTTCCAAGATCGTGTCTTTCATAATTCTAGGGTCGAAAAGAATGGTTTGTTCTGTCACTTTTCTCGGTGTTGATGCTGCGTTTGGACCTAAATTTGGATCAGTATCAGCAAAACCACAGGCAACTGGTGGAGTTGGTACTTGTGACATTTTGAGAATAGTAGAAAACTTCACAATAATTATTTAAGACAAAAAAAAGGAGAAAAAGAAACAAAGGAAAGAATATTTCTAAGGGCAAAATGATTTAGAAAAAAAATTTTTAAATATGATAAAACAATAAAAGCTATAGAAAGCGCCAAAAATTCAAATAATAAAAAATAAAATTTAATTGAGTTCTTATATTTTTCTTAAACTATAAAATATTACTTGCTTATTCTTTACAATGATAATAATTTTCTTAGTACTCACTTTGTATTTTTAGTAAAAATTCTTTATTTTTATTCTCAGTAGATAAGTATTTTAATCTCTTCAACTTTACTAGATAACTTTTTCCTAAGTTATTTTATATTCTTAGATTAGTTTTATTATTCTTATTATTTATTTTTATTATATTTCTTTTATTTTTAATAAAATGTAAAAAATTTATAATGAAATTAATATAGCAATTTTTATTATATTAAATGATAAAATAAAAAGTAAAAACAAATTTTGAAAATCTTAAAATTAAAAAGAATAAAAAATAATATATGGTAAGTTTTCAAAGAACAAATTTATTTACTTTTTTTTTCTGAATTTTATATAAGTAATAGAAAAATGTCATTCAATCTAGATATTAGTTTATAAGGTTTATTCTTATTAGTAATTAGTAGTTGATAAGTTAGTAAAATTTGAAATTATTATTATATTTAAGAGACAGATTTGACGCCCAGTTCGTTGTAAGTTTTATTTTATTTATTTTTGATTTCTTTTATAAGTACTTTCTTCTTTTTTTTCTTTGTATAAGATATCTATTTATTCCTTTTTTTTTTATATTTCTATATATTTTTTTTATATGGCCAGTTATTATATTTATTATGTTATTCTGTATTTGGCTTAATTTTGTTTCAAATAATATCTTCATAAAATCTTTATTAATACTTTTCTAAATATTTATTGGATTCTTCTTTTCTCCTTTCTGATGGGGATACTTGTTGACGAATTATCCATTAAAATATAGAAAATTAATAATTTAATTACTTATATTTTTAAACTCAGTAAGTATTGGATTTTTCTTTTCTCTCTACTGATGGAGATACTTACTTGTTAACGAATTACCCAATTAATTACTGAATTATAGAAAAGAATTTAATTTTTATTAGCTTGTTTAAGCTTTTCCTAACTAATTAAATTAAGCAAAGTGTGACTTACAATGAAATAATATGTCCTATCATTGTTATGCTGGACATTCCCGTGGACTCCTTTTCGGATAGATTGAGCAACTGCCCCCAGAACTTTCAGTGATGTTTTTCACAGTAATGGTGCTCCTTTTTATCTCTGCAGATTACTCGGGTGCCTCGTTTCACAATCCTTTATATCGTCAAGGATAACCACTCGTACCACAAAATCACTTTTAAGAAGAGTTTTTTTTTCTTTTATATTTCAATTTAATATTTTTTTTATTTATTAATTTATTCTTTTTGTTTTATAAAGTTATAATATTCTTTATTCTTTATTTATTCTGTAATTAGTTACTCTTTAATGTTACTTTGTCTTACTTTATTTTTATTTTTTATTTATTAAATTGAAATTAAAAAGATTAACAACACTCTTGTGCTTTTAATTGGCACTAAACAATATCCAACACTTTCACACTTTACTTTCACGGGTTTAAAAACTGCTTGGCGTTCCAGTTATAGTTTTCACCTTTCGCTTATATAAAAAATTTTATTATATTTCAATTAAAAAATGAAACGAAAAATCTTTCTTTTTAATTATATAATTTTTTATTTTAACTTATCTAGTCTAAGCCTAAAAAGTGAATACAAAATTCTTTTCAATTTACCAATATTTATACTTTTACAATTTTATTAAAAAATAGCTTTATTTCCTTATCTTCAAGATTTCAAAATAATGACTTGGTTTAAATAAACTAATATGTGTTTTTAGTTAATTAGTTTACTATAAGAATTTTACATTTCCCTATTTTGAAATCTTAAAAACAAAGAAACTGTTACAAAGAAAATAATTACAAAAAATAATTCTTTACAAAAATTAGCTTATCTTACAAAAATCGAATATTTATTACAGAAAAAGAAATTACTATAAAGAAAAATAATTTATTTTAAAAAAAATGCTTATTTTATAAAAATAAATAAATTTACAATTTATAGTATTTTTACGGTCAAATTTATTAAAAAAATATTTTATTCATAAAACAATATTGACATTGAACCGTATTAACAAAATTATGTCATTAATTATAATATTAAAATTTTGTTTATTAGGTTTTTGTTTATTTAAATTTTTACAATTGTTGATAATTACTTTTCGATGGGCAACATACTAACATAAACATTGATACTTTGTAGTCATTGTTGAGAAACATTGTAGCAAGTTAATTGATATGAAATTGTAAACATCGTTAACTTAGATATTAAGGAGATCACATGCAGAAAAGAAGGTTTTGAAGCTGCACAAAAGTCCCAAACATTTAGTTGCATCTGCAGCTATGCCATAAATGTGATTTGACGAAGTCATTTTTGGTTTAACTCGATACCCAGCGTGTTTAAATCTGTTGAATGCTTCAAAACTTCTCCCTGAAATAGTAGGTTAGGAATAGTGGTGGCAATTTTTTGCGAGATCAGCCAGCATTGAGTTTTTTGGTGGTGGAAGCAACTCTGTTGACTTCACCCCATTTTTGGATTTTTGCTAAATTATTATTTAGATCACAAATAGTGAAATTTGTTGCTGTTGTATTAATTTTGTGATTAATATTACAACGGCTATGAAACTCATAGGAAGCTACAAGGGTGCTGTCGTCTGCGAAGCTATGAATAGGATTGAAGGTTAATGAAAATAGGTCATTGATAAATATTAAGAAGAGAGTGGGTGATAAAACTGATCCTTGAGGGACACCAGCATTTATGTTGAATTTATCAGATGAATATCCATCGACCAGTACACAAATTATACGATGCGAAGGGAAATCTCCAACCCATTTTAAAAAGACCCTACCTAGACCTAATGCTTTGCATTTTGCCAATAGAGCATCGTGCCAAACTCTGCCAAAAGCCTTAGAAATATCAAGAACCACAACATCGGGCTCACTAGAATGATGGAGGCCGATGTTTAACTTCTCGCAAAGGTAAGTCATAAGATTACCGGTTGAATGACGGGGTCTGAACCCGTACTGTCTGTCCTGAAGCAAACCTTTGTGATCCAGATATTTCACAATTTTTTCCATTACTTTGGAAAGGACCGAAGTTATAGCAATAGGGCGGTAGTTAGAGGGATCGCTTTTAATACCTGTTATGAATGTTGAAATCTCACGCCAGAACAATTTAATTTTCTAGACATGAGTCCAAAATTTCATAGATCTGGTTCGATAGATAGTTCGATAGACGTGGTTTAATAAACGGCGTCGGTATTATGTCTAATTGGTTATATGGAACAATGGACGAACAAGACTGACAAAACATCAAAAAACACTTACAAATAATAGATCAAAACAACCATTTATTAATCACAAATTATAATGATCAAATTAAAACTAATAATCAGTTTCATAGAACAATAAACCAAATTAATAAAATTATAGAAAATGATAGAAAAATAGTTTCAAATCAAATAAATATGTTAGAAGATTCTCTTAGTCAACAAAATTTATACTTAGACTTACTTTTCAAAATCCAATTTATTAAAGAAAAAATTAATACAATACAAGATAATTTAGCTTCAATTAGGCACGGAATTATACATCCAAATATATTAACAGAAGAAGAAATAGAAAATTATCAGATAGACTTTTACAAATTGCAATACCTTAAACTAGGTCTCGCTCAATTTAAAGAAAGTTCATTATTACTGGCAATTTAAATTCCAAGAAAAGTTAAATCAGTACAATTAGAAGTTATAATTTCTATACCCAATAAAGAAAATAAAGAAATAGACTCTACTAATGAAATCATATTTGCATATAATAATAAAACTTATACATATGAAAAATTAAAAACTTTAAATGAATTAACTTTAAGCAAACATTGTATATTTAAAACCTATTCATATAATAATAAAACTTATACATATGAAAAATTAAAAACTTTAAATGAATTAACTTTAAGCAAACATTGTATATTTAAAACTTATTGTCAATTAATAAATAATAAATTAATAGAAATTGTAAAAATTGATAAAGAAACAATTTTAATCAAAAATGCTAATAATTTACATATAAATCAATCATGTGATAATAGAAACATAATTGTATCAAATCATGTTCTTATTCATTTTAACAATTGTTCATTAAATATAATGGATCATTATTTTTCAAATTTAAAACAAGAAAGATTCTATTATCCATTAAATCAAACTTATAATTTTAAGAATAAAATAACATTTGATGAAATTGTATTAGAAAATGAAAATAATGTAAATGTAATCAAAGAATTAAAATTTCATAAACATATCTCTTATATATTCGACATGATAATTTTTGTAATTCGAAGAATTGGAGCAATTGTTTTATTTAAAAAATTTGGATATTTTAAAATTAATAAAAGAATTCAGGAGAATTCTAATTTAAAGGAGGGAGAAGTTACGTATTCACCAAATTCTTTATGTAATAAAATAAATTATTTACCAAACACTACGTCAGCACTTCCTGTTATTATCAAAACAAGTACAAATTCTTCAAATTCTATTCCCACAAAAATAACAGACGCTAAATTTGAATTTCCTGTTATTGCTAAATAATAAATTTATTAATCAAATAATTCAAAACAATATGATATTTCAATCATGTTTAATCATAATTTTATCGTGGAAAAATTAAAATAAAAGCTTTCTTTATATAACACAAAAAATATGCAGGACCTCTATATGGCAATGGTCTCTTACTCTATCAATATAATCTAAAGACTTACTACAAATGTGACAATTCCTCTCCGTTAATTGATGTAATTCTTCATCTAATGTTTCATCTCATTGTTAAATTAGGTACCATATGATGATTTTGAAAAATATTAGTACATTTAATAGCCAATGATTCTATAAACTGCTTATCACAATCCACTCCTGTAAGCTCCTTATAACAACTCAATGAATCATCGACAGAACATTTAAAATAGTATGAAAACGCTATTGGTACATGTCTATTTGTATTTTTAGTTGACGAAATTTCTGGATTAGGGTTACATGTGGAAATTGGTGATAAAATACTTTCATCATCAGCATAAATGACAAAAGGAGCTTCCATTAATTTTTATATATTAAAGTGTTGTTGTCTTCAGTAGGAAGTATCGCAAAAATTTTCTTACACTCTTCCTTGTGTATAATAAGCTGTTGCGGATCATAGAAATGTTGCAAACAAGAATTAGATATATGTATTTGATGTTCATGATATGTAATAGAACTCCATATCAACTTCGAGACATCACTTATATACACAAAGTGAAAATTTTCATCTTTTTCAAGTAGGAGTAGATTAATATGATGAATTTTTTCATCTTTGGTTATATGAAAAGGTCCGACAACTTGATGTTGTTTATTTTTGTACTCCAGCCCAAAAACATTAATACTTATACTATCATTAAGTTCTTCAAATAGATGTAAATCACTTAACTCTATTGGAAATATCATACCCTCAAAATGAATAGAGCTTACAACTCTAGATTCTAATTTAATAGTTGTTGATGTTATATCATTAATTTTATATAACGATGGTTTATATCCGTAATGTTGTGATGCAAATGGTTGCATTGCTGATATAACACTCCACTTGAAACAGAAAAGATCTTCATGACGTACATCTATACAAGCTCTTTTTTGTTCAATTGATGGTGGAAAGGCAATATGTGATGATCCACGGATTGGTTGATATTTATTATCCTTATAGCCCAATTGCTATCTTTTTTTTGAAAATATTTCACTTGTTGTTGGATTTTTCTATTACATCATCATACATACAAGAAAGGCTATCTGAACGTGTAGCAATTTTCATTTTAGTTTGAAAAGACTTAGTTGATAAGTTCTCTATATTATCATCGGTTGGTTTTACATAATCTCCAAAAAGTTCAAGATTAAATTTAATGGCATTATGCTTTCTTACTGGTTGTTCTAGTAATTGAACAACCTCATCTTTGATACCATCAAGAAATTCTTTAGGATTTAAAATGGAAACATTTTTATTCTCACAATCTATTCTCCAATCTATTGCCAAAATATTGATTGTTTTTAAAATCTCTGAGACATGTTTAGTTGAATTTACTTTATGTATATTAGTACGTAAATATGCAGCTTGAAACTTTTTGGATACAGATTTTTTGCAGGGAGTACAAAAAAGATATTATTCCTTATTTTTAAGTATAATATTCTTATGTTTTTTTAAATTATTTGCTCTCGTAAATTCCTTCGAACAGATTTCACACAAATTTTAATTTTTTTTTTGGTGGTGAACTCATTTTTTTTTGTTTTTAATTTCTGCTTCTTGTTAATTTTCAATAAAAAAATTTTTACAAGTAGTATTATAGGTATATGTATACTTTAGTTGCAATACTTGAACTATTTAAATTTATTACCTGGATAGAGCATAGTTTATATAAAGAATTTTTAGCCTGTAAAATTAAAAAATTTTATTTATAATTTCCATATCCATATTTAGTTACAAAATTAATTTGTATGTAAACAACAACAACTTCTAATGAATGCAACAAAGTTGCATTATTATTTTTAGTAACTTTTTTATGTAGGTATAGATACGTTTAGACATACAAGCAACAATCAATATAAATTAATGAAAAAACACACACAATTTTTTATATAAAATGCTGTGTTAAAAATTTTAAGTATGTTAATAATACACATTTGGTTAATGAGTCAAATGAGTGCAATAATGTAATATGTAAAATAGTCAAATCAATGTTTAAAATGTCAAATGTCAAAAAAGAAATTTAATGATATAATGTCATGTAAAAAACATATAGTATAGGTAGAGAGAAATCCTTGTTCTAGTATTTTACAAATGTATATAAAATAATTAACTTACTTTAAATTTAATCAGTTTGGTACAGTTGATACAACCACAAAAAAAAAACAAATATATAATAATACAAAAATGGTAAGATTGTTGTTTTCTTATGCTTAAATTATTTCTGTATTATTTTCTATCGATACTTATATATAATTTCAGACTGTTTTTATTTTCTAGGAGAGTTGGTAAGAACTGCACGTGGTTCCTCAGGGTAGTGTTGGACTTTAACCAACCAAAACAACCCCCCTTTATTTACCAAACTTTAGGATGAAGCCTTTAATATAAATATAAAGCTTGGTTTTGTGGAAAAGGACGTGGAAAGGATGATTGGAGAAATTAGATAGGTAGGAAAATTTGGTGGGATCTTTTCAAGAAAGATGTTAATGTTCTTCTCAAACTTAAGTAAATCGTACACATATGAATTACCAACTTTAGGGAACAGATGTGATGGTATATGGTTCCACAAACGGGACGTGCGCATAACAAACGAATTTCCATAAGCCGTATTTCGCCATCTTGATAACTCTACATGACAGGGATGAGATTCTGTTGCACTCCTTGTTTCTCGTTGGAAAACTTTCAGTGGAGGCATTAACTGTTTTATTTCTTTGGAACAGGTGTTAATCCCTACGACATATCTATAAAACAAGGTCAGTGACCCAACTGTACGGCGAAGGTTCAGTGGAGTGAGCATTGAAGTTACACTGGGGTTGTTCATAAGATAAATAGCTCTGTTTTGCACATTATCTAGATAACCCATTGCTGTTCGAAGGCCTGCAGCCCAAATGTGTGCATTATACTCGACTTTTAGCCTAATGTACGTTTTATAGATATTAAGAAGATCACATGCAGAAAAGAAGGTTTTGAAGCTGCACAAAAGTCCCAAACATTTAGTTGCATCTTCAGCTATGCCATAAATGTGATTTGACGAAGTCATTTTTGGTTTAACTCGATACCCAGCATGTTTAAATCTGTAGGATGCTTCAAAACTTCTCCCTGAAATAGTAGGTTAGGAATAGTGGTGGCAATTTTTTGCGAGATCAGGCAACATTGAGTTTTTTTGGTGTTGGAAGAAACTCTATTGACTTCACCCCATTTTTGGATTTTTGCTAAATCATTATTTAGCTCACAAATAGTGAAATTTTTTGCTGTTGTATTAATTTTGTGATTAATATTACAACGGCTATGAAACTCATAGGAAGCTACAAGGGTGCTGTCGTCTGCGAAGCTATGAATAGGATTGAATGGTTAATGAAAATAGGTCATTGATAAATATTAAGAAGAGAGTGGGTGATAAAACTGATCCTTGAGGGACACCAGCATTTATTTTGAATTTGTCAGATGAATATCCATCGACCAGTACACAAATTGTACGATTCGAAGGGAAATCTCCAATCCATTTTAAAAAGACCCTACCTAGACCTAATGTTTTGCATTTTGCCAATAGAGCATCGTGCCAAACTCTGCCGAAAGTCTTAGAAATATCAAGAACCACAACATCGGGCTCACCAGAATGATGGAGCCCGATGTCTAGCTTCTTACAAAGGTAAGTCATAAGATTACCGGTTGAATGACGGGCTCTGAACCCGTACTGTCTGTCCTGAAGCAAACCTTTGTGATCCAGGTATGTCAGAAGCTTGTGATTCACAATTTTTTCCATTACTTTGGAAAGGACCGAAGTTATAGCAATAGGGCGGTAGTTAGAGGGATCGCTTTTGATACCTTTTTTGGGAATTGGGAAAGAATGTGCAACCTTCCCTTGGATAGGTTGGATACACAAAGTCAAGGAGAAGTAGAAAAGGTAGCGCAGAGGTTTTGAAATACTAGAGTAGGTATTATGGAGCATCGTGGTAGTTATACCATCTGGACCGGCTGATTTATTTATATTAAGATTTTTTAAGATTTTCATCACCGCCCTAAAGTAAATTTTACCGAAGGAGCAGCCAACTTCTAGAACGGAGGATGGCATCTGAGCTGACTGTGGCAGTGTCGAATTGGAAGCGAACTGCTTGCCAAATAAGTTCACCTTCTCTTTAGAATCTGATACGATTCTGCCATTGTTATCAACAAGTGGTGGAAAAGAAAACCCTCTAACGTCTTCTTTTAGACTTTTGTCCTAAAAGATTTATTATTCTTTGGCATGTGGACGATTTTACGCTTGAACTTTTGGTTGAACAAGAATTTTTGCTTGTTGATAATTCTCTTGCATCTGTTACTAACCGCTATATAGTTGGCCCTTTGAGCCTCTGACCTATTGTTTTGGAACCGTTTAAAAGCATCCTCTTTTCTAGAAATGGCTTCCTTGCAAATGCGATTATACCAAGATTTGTGCCTCTTTTTGACAGTTTTCATGGAATAAGAAATGAATAATCTCATTCGAAATAAAATAGTTTCACTAATCTCATTTGCAGCAAATTTGACCTTTCTATTACGGAAGCAGAATGACCAATCAAAGATTCTAAACAAATGGTTAAGGCCCGTCTGTTAGCATGACGGTAATGCCAAACTAACTTTTTGGGAGAAGACCTATGGTTGGAGATTGGGCTTACCTGGAAACTTATGTTAACCAAACAATGGTCGGAATTACCCAGGGGACAACCAACTGAAACCACATATTTTGCAGGGTGTGTGGTGAGAAAGAGATCCAAGAGGTGGCCTTCTTGATCAGCACTGTACGGGATCCTAGTGGGATTTTTAACAAGTTGAGAAAGATGGAACCGTGAGGAGAATAGTTCAACTTGTTTCCCAATTGAGTTTTGAGTCGGAGAAGTGTTGCTAGGGAAATGAAGCCAGTCCCTGTTATGAATGTTGAAATCTCACGCCAGAACAATTTAATTTTCTGGACATGAGTCCAAAATTTCATAGATCTGGTTCGATAGATTTTCGATATCCATGGTAGTTTCGAGAATTTTGACCCAAATATAGTGGAAGGTTTGGCTAAAACATTCATATTTTTGAGGTGTGTTGAAAGCGGGCATTATTTATATAGATTGCATACCTCTTTTGGGTACGAAGTGATATAAATCAAATTATTCAGATCGATACTTACGACATAATGAAATGTTCATTTTTAACAGTAATTGACAAATTTTCGAAATTGGATTCTGCATATTATTTATCAGACAGAAACCAATTAACTATTATCGAAAAAATAGAGGAACATTTCGCAAAGTTAGGTAAACCTAAGAAAATTATAACAGGCAATGAATTCAAAGCTATAAAAACAAAAAACTTTTTACAAGAGCAAAATATAGCATTACACTTAACTAAACCAAACAGTCACACAGGGAACGGTGATATTGAACGTTTCCGTAACTGCCTAGCGCAAAAATTTAGAATTTTGAAACTAACCGAAAATAATTTATAGTGTAAACAAATAATTCAAAGAGCTGTTAGAAGCTACAATGAAAGATTTAATTCAAGTATAAAAGACATACCATTAAACGTAAAAAGTAAAGTTTCAGATTATGAAAAAATTAGAAATACTATAACTAAGATTAAGATACTAGAACGACAGCTAACAAATTATACCATTAACGTAAAAAATTATAAAGCAGTTAGGCATAAGGAACAACCTAAATATACAAAAAGTTAAAATTAGATAACGTACATTTGACAAATATTAAAAAACCATTAAAATTTTCAGACACTCATTATATTGACGATATTGACAATAATAATTCAGACCGTGAACACTAATGTATTAGAAATAAACAGTATTAACTCAAATACGGGATTTGTAAAAATTAATTTAGGTAAAGAAGATTTAGTTCCTCAGACAGATATTGTCATACATATTATTCACCCAGTCGAAATTTTGGACTTACTTAACAACATTTCAAATAAAGCCAACATATTAGAATCCAAGCAAAGGGAAGTACTACAAACTGAAATTTCAGAAATTACAAATAAACTAAAAACTATTATACCAATGAGAAGATTAAAATGTGGTTTAATAAACGGCGTCGGTATTATGTCTAATTGGTTATTTGGAACAATGGACGAACAAGACTGACAAAACATCAAAAAACACTTACAAATAATAGATCAAAACAACCATTTATTAATCACAAATTATAATGATCAAATTAAAACTAATAATCAGTTTCATAGAACAATAAACCAAATTAATAAAATTATAGAAAATGATAGAAAAATAGTTTCAAATCAAATAAATATGTTAGAAGATTCTCTTAGTCAACAAAATTTATACTTAGACTTACTTTTCAAAATCCAATTTATTAAAGAAAAAATTAATACAATACAAAATTAATACAAAAAAAAAAAAAAAATAATCAGTACAATTAGAAGTTGTAATTCTTATACCCAATAAAGAAAATAAAGAAATAGACTCTACTAATGAAATCATATTTGCATATAATAATAAAAGTTATACATATGAGAAATTAAAAACTTTAAATGAATTAACTTTAAGCAAACATTGTATATTTAAAACTAATTGTTAATTAATAAATAATAAATTAATAGAAATTGTAAAAATTGATAAAGAAACAATTTTAATCAAAAATGCTAATAATTTACATATAAATCAATCATGTGATAATAGAAACATAATTGTATCAAATCATGTTCTTATTCATTTTAATTGTTTATTTGTTGTTAATAATTATTTAATTGTTCATTAAATATAATGGATCATTATTTTTCAAATGTAAAACAAGAAAGATTCTATTATCCATTAAATCAAACTTATAATTTTAAGAATAAAATAACATTTGATGAAATTGTATTAGAAAATGAAAATAATGTAAATGTAATCAAATAATTAAAATTTCATAAACATGTCTCTTATATATTCGGCATGATAGTTTTTGTAATTGGAAGAATTGGAGCAATTGTCTTATTTAAAAAATTTGGATATTTTAAAATAATAAAAGAATTCAGGAGAATTCTAATTTAAAGGAGGGAGAAGTTACGTATTCAAATTCTTTATGTAATAAAATAAATTATTTACTAAACACTACGTCAGCACTTCCTGTTATTATCAAAACAAGTACAAATTCTTCAAATTCTATTCCCACAAAAATAACAGACGCTAAATTTGAATTTCCTGTTATTGCTAAATAATAAATTTATTAATCAAATAATTCAAAACAATATGATATTTCAATCATGTTTAATCATAATTTTATCGTGGAAAAATTAAAATAAAAGCTTTCTTTATATAACACAAAAAATATGCAGGACCTCTATATGGCAATGGTCTCTTACTCTATCAATATAATCTAAAGACTTACTACAAATGTGACAATTCCTCTCCGTTAATTGATGTAATTCTTCATCTAATGTTTCATCTCATTGTTAAATTAGGTACCATATGATGATTTTGAAAAATATTAGTACATTTAATAGCCAATGATTCTATAAACTGCTTATCACAATCCACTCCTGTAAGCTCCTTATAACAACTCAATGAATCATCGACAGAACATTTAAAATAGTATGAAAACGCTATTGGTACATGTCTATTTGTATTTTTAGTTGACGAAATTTCTGGATTAGGGTTACATGTGGAAATTGGTGATAAAATACTTTCATCATCAGCATAAATGACAAAAGGAGCTTCCATTAATTTTTATATATTAAAGTGTTGTTGTCTTCAGTAGGAAGTATCGCAAAAATTTTCTTACACTCTTCCTTGTGTATAATAAGCTGTTGCGGATCATAGAAATGTTGCAAACAAGAATTACATATATGTATTTGATGTTCATGATATGTAATAGAACTCCATATCAACTTCGAGACATCACTTATATACACAAAGTGAAAATTTTCATCTTTTTCAAGTAGGAGTAGATTAATATGATGAATTTTTTCATCTTTGGTTATATGAAAAGGTCCGACAACTTGATGTTGTTTATTCTTGTACTCCAGCCCAAAAACATTAATACTTATACTATCATTAAGTTCTTCAAATAGATGTAAATCACTAAACTCTGTTGGAAATTCCATACCCTCAAAATGAATAGAGCTTACAAGTCGAAATTCTAATTTAATAGTTGTTGATGTTATATCATTAATTTTATATAACGATGGTTTATATCCGTAATGTTGTGATGCAAATGGTTGCATTGCTGATATAACACTCCACTTGAAACAGAAAAGATCTTCATTACGTACATCTATATAAGCTCATTTTTGTTCAATTGATGGTGGAAAGGCAATATGTGATGATCCACGGATAGGTTGATATTTATTATTCTTATAGCCCAATCGCTATCACTTTTTTGAAAATATTTCGCTTGTTGTTGGATTTTTTCTATTACATCATACATACAAGAAAGGCTATCTGAACGTGTAGCAATTTTCATTTTAGTTTGAAAAGACTTAGTTGATTAGTTCTCTATATTATCATCGGTTGGTTTTACATAATCTCCAAAAAGTTCAAGATTAAATTTAATGGCATTATGCTTTCTTACTGATTGTTCTAGTAACTGAACAACCTCATCTTTAATACCATCAAGAAACTCTTTAGGGTGGAAACATTTTTATTCTCACGGAGACATGTCTCCAATCTATTGCCAAAAGATTGATTATTTTTAAATTCTCTGAGACATATTTAGTTGAATTTACTTTATGTAGATTAGTACGTAAATGTGCAGCTTGAAACTTTTTGGATACAGATTTTTTGCAGGGAGTACAAAAAAGATATTATTCCTTATCTTTAAGTATAATATTTTTATGTTTTTTTAAATAATCTGCTCTCGTAAATTCCTTCGAACAGATTTCACACAAATTTTAATTTTTTTTTGGTGGTGAACTCATTTTTTTTGTTTTTAATTTCTGCTTCTTGTTAATTTTCAATAAAAAATTTTTTATAAGTAGTATTATAGGTATATGTATACTTTAGTTGCAATACTTGAACTATCTAAATTTATTACCTGGATAGAGCATAGTTTATATAAAGAATTTTTAGCCTGTAAAATTAAAAAATTTTATTCTAATTTCCATATTTGTAGTTACAAAATTAATTTGTATGTGAACAACAACAACTTCTAATGAATGCAACAAAGTTGCATTATTATTTTTAATAACTTTTTTATGTAGGTATAGATTCGTTTAGACATACAATCAACAATCAATATAAATTAATGAGAAAACATACACACAATTTTTTATATAAAATGCTGTGTGTTAAAAATTTTAAGTATGTTAATAATACACATTTGGTTAATGAGTCAAATGAGTGCAATAATGTAATATGTAAAATAGTCAAATCAATGTTTAAAATGTCAAATGTCAAAAAAGAAATTTAATGATATTATGTCATGTAAAAACATATCATGTAATAACATAGTATAGGTAGAGAGAAATCCTTGGTCTAGTATTTTACAAATGTATATAAAATGATTAACTTACTTTAAATTTAATCAGCTTGGTACAGTTGGTACAACCACAAAAAAAAAAAACAAATATATAATAATACAAAAATGGTAAGATTGTTGTTTTCTTATGCTTAAATTATTTCTGTATTATTTTCTATCGATACTTATATATAATTTCAGACTGTTGTTTTTTTTTTTACGAGAGTTGGTAAGAACTGCACGTGGTTCCTCAGGGTAGTGTTGGACTTTAACCAACCAAAACAACCCCCCTTTATTTACCAAACTTTAGGATGAAGCCTTTAATACAAATATAAAGCTTGGTTTTGTGGAAAAGGACGTGGAAAGGATGATTGGAGAAATTAGATAGGTAGGAAAATTTGGAGGGATCTTTTGAAGAAAGATGTTAATGTTCTTCTCAAACTTAAGTAAATCGTACACATATGAATTACCAACTTTAGGGAACAGATGTGATGGTATATGGTTCCACAAACGGGACGTGCGCATGAAAAACGAATTTCCATAAGCCGTATTTCGCCATCTTGATAACTCTACATGATAGGGATGAAATTCTGTTGCACTCCTTGTTTCTCGTAGGGAAACTTTGAGTGGAGATATTAACTGTTTTATTTCTTTGGAACAGGTGTTAATCCCTACGATATATCCATAAAACAACGTCGGCGACCCAACTGTACGGCGAAGGTTGAGCGGAGTAAGCCTTGAAGTTACACTGGTGTCGTTGATATGACAAATAGCTCTCTTTTGCACATTATCTAGATAATCCATCGCTGTTTGAGGGCCTGCAGCCCAAATCAGTGCAATATATTCGATTTTCTGCCTAATGTACGTTTTATAGATATTAAGAAGATCAGATGAAGAAAAGAAGATTTTGCAGCGGTACAAAAGTCCTAAGCATTTAATTGCATCTTCAGCAATGCCATAAATGTGATTTGACTAATACAATTTTTAGTTTAACTCGATGCCCAGAATGTTTAAATCTATTGAATGCTGTAATACTTCTCCCTGAAATAGTAGGTTAGGAATAGTCGTGGCAATTTTTTACGAGATCATGCAGCATTGAGTTTTTTTGGTGTTGAAAGCAACTCAGTTAACTTCACCCAATTTTTGGATTTTTGCTAAATCATTATTTAGCACACAAATAGTGAAATTTTTTGTTGTTGTATTAATGTTGTGATTAATGTTACAACGACTATGAAACTTATAAGAAGCTACAAAAGTGCTGTCGTCTGCGAAGCTATGAATAGGATTGGAGGTTAATGAAAGTAGGTCATTGATATATATTAAGAAGAGAGTGGGTGATAAAACTGATCCTTGGGGGACACCAGCATTTATTTTGAATTTGTCAGATGAATATCCATCGACCAGTACACAAATTGTATGATTCGAAGGGAAATTTCCAATCCATTTTGTAAAGACCCTACCGAGACCTAATGCTTTGCATTTTGCCAATAGAGCATCATGCCAAACTCTGTCGAAAGCCTTAGAAATATCAAGAGCCACAACATCGGACTCACCAGCATGATGGAGGCCGATGTTTAGCTTCTCACAAAGGTAAGTAATGACCTCACCGGTTGAACAACGGGCTCTGAACCTGTACTGTCTGCCATGAAGCAAACCTTTGTGATCCAGGTATTTCAGAAGCTTGTGATTCACAATTCTTTTCATTACTTTGGAAAGGACCGAAGTTATAGCAATAGGGCGGTAGTTAGAGGGATCGGTTTTGATAAATAAATATAATATTTCTGTTGGCTCTCCAATTGGGGGCTCTGATCATTGCCGTGTTAAAAAAAAGCTTTGCAACAAATACATCGGCCAGTCAAAATCACATTCCTAAAAGAACAGGGCTGACTGGGTTAGTCTGAACATTTTTGTGTCTGATTTTGATTGGTCAATGTGTTTCCATCACAGAAATGTTGACTTTGCTACAGATGCTATTAGTAAAATAATTATGTTAGGTATGAAACTTTTCATACCCAGCTCTTTTAAACCGTTTAAGCCAAGTTCCAAGCCATAGGTTAATGACATCTCTAGAAAAGAAATCGAATCTAAAGAGGAGCATTTTAAAAATTACAAGGCCAATGTATCTGAGTTCTCACTTGCGGGCTATAAAGCGGCTAGGAACAATTGCAAGAGAACTATCAATCAGCAAAAGTTTCTTTATAACCAAAGGTTGGGACAGAAAATAAATAATCTCCCTCACTGCAATCGCTCCTTTTGGACTTTTGCAAAAAGTGTAAAGAACAACTTTTGTGGATCATCGTTTCCTCCGCTGATTGATACCGGCAACTCTATCATTTCCGATTCTATTTGTAAAGCTAATTTGTTCGCAAAAATTTTTGCAGCAAATTCTACACTTCCTCCTACAACTCAATTACCTCCGGTATACCCTTCTGTTGATCCTACTAAGGTTAAAATTCTTCAAAGGGTATACATCAGGTCACGTGCTGCAGTGAAAGTGCTAACGAATCGGGATGTTAGAAGTCCAGTGGGCTTGATGAAATTCCAGCTATGGTTCTCAAACATGTAGCCTCTCCCATTTCGAAACCTCTGTGCAACCTTTTCGCACTCTCATTTTCGACTAGAAATTTTCCCAGCCAATGGAAAGTTGCACATGTTGCACATGTTTTAAACGATCGTTAATACGGCTTTTGCAGACATCGATCTACAGGTGATCTTTTAACTTGTCTCTGAGAGAAGCTTAAGATCAGCATTCATTGCTCCGGTTAATCTGAGGTTGTAGCTCTCGATATCTCAAAGGCCTTTGATCGAGTGTGGCATTCTGCTCTTCTGGGCAAATATCAGGCAATTGGGTTGGGCAGCTCCTTCTGTGCATGGATTGAGGATTTTCTTTCGAGTCGTTGTATTCGTATCCTTGTCGACAGTTTTATGTCTGATACTCATAAAATAAATGCTGGCGTTCCACAAGGCTCTGCCTTATCTCACTCTCTTCTTAATTTTCATTAACGACCTACTCAGTTCTACCCTCAATCCAATCCATAGTTTTGCCGATGACAGCACTCTGGTGGCATCTTATGATTTTTTAAAAAAATCGAATGCTACTTCAACCGCAATCAGTTTAAAAAGGGAAATTATGGCTAGTTCAGTTAACCACGATCTAGCGAAAATAGCTGATTGGGGTGTTAAAAACAGAGTTGAGTTCAACACTTCCAAAACTCAAAGCTGTCAGATCTCTTGCAAAAGAGATCAACATATACAAATTCTACGGTTCCAAGGAGAAAATATACAGCGGTATATATATTTTCTCTTTCGCTGTAAAGCTTATTTTTCCCCTAGTGATCTGACCAATATCTATAAAGCATATATTCGACCTAAGATGGAGTATAATTCTTACATATGGGCTGGCGCTGCTCAAACATCATTAGGTTACCTGGACAAGATCCAAAATCGCGCCTTACACCTGGTCTTACGGATGGTGACCCTACTGTTCAGGGAACCTTTACTCCTCTTAACTCACGTCGAAATATGGGAGCTTTATCTCTCTTTTATAGATATCTTGTAGGTAATGACACTTGTTCTATTGAATTGAAATCAATAATGCCTCCACTTCAACAATTCCAACGCAACATTAGGGGAGCCTCAAGTGCTCATTTCTACACCGTGGAAATTCCTAGGTGTTTAAAACGGGTTATGGAAACTCTTTTATTGTGTGAACCGCTAAAATGTGGAACATGCTTCCATCCAACGTGTTCCCCTCTGATACAAATCGTCCATTATATAATTTGCAACTTTTCAAAATGAATCTATTCAGGTTCGTCTCCAATTTACCCGCTAATTCTCCTTTATATTCATATTTCCCTTGAACTCCTCTGCTTCTTGCTCAAACTTACAATGATTTTGTAAAAAGGAAAACTTTCCTGGAGTTTGGGTAACGTGTAAAAAAAAAAGGGGTGGCATCTGAGCTGACTGTGGCAGTATCGAATTGGAAGCGAACTGTTTGCGAAATAAGTTCGCCTTCTCTTTAGAATCTGAAACGGTTCTGCCATTGTTATCAACAAGTGGTGGAAAAGAAGACCCTCTAACGTCTTCTTTTAGACTTTTAGCAAATGTCCAAAAAGATTTATTATTCTTTGGCATGTGGATGAATTTACGCTTCAACTTTTGGTTGAACAAGAATTTTTGCTTGTTGATAACTCTCTTGCATCTGTTTCTAACCACTATATAGTTGGCCCTGTGAACCTCCGACCTGGTTTTTTGGAACCGTCTAAAAAGAAATGGCTTCTTTGCAAATGCCATTAAACCAAGATTTAGGCCTCCTTTTGACAGTTTTAATGGAATGAGCAATGAATAATCTCATTCCAAAATAAAATAGTTTCACTAATCGCATTTGCAGCAAACTTGACATTTCTATTATGGAAGCAGAATGACCAATTAAAGGTTCTAAAAAAATTGTTAAGGCCCGCCAGTTAGCATGACTGTAATGCCAAACTAACTTTTTGGGAGGGGACCTCTGGTTGGAGATTGGGCTTACCCGGAAACTTGTGTTAACAAACAATGGTCGGAATTACCCAGGGGACAATCAACTGGAACTACATATTTTGCAGGGTGTGTGGTGAGAAGCAGATCCAAGAGATGATCTTCTTGACCAGCACGGTCCGGGATCCTAGTGCGATTTTTAACAAGTTGAGAAAGGTGGAACAGTGAGCAGAATAGTTCAACTCGTTTCCCAATTGAGTTTTGACTGGGAGAAGTGGTACTAGAGAAATGAAGCCAGTCCCTGTTATGAATGTTGAAATCTCCCGCCAGAACAATTTCATTTTCTGTACATGAGTCCAAAATTTCATAGATCTGGTTCGATAGATTTTCGATATCCATAGCAGTTTTTTCTTCATTTGAGTTGGGCGATCTGTATAGGAAACAGAAATGTATGACTTGCTTTTCAACGAGAATTTTGACCCAAATATAGTGGAAGGTTTGGCTAAAACATTTATATTTCTGAGGTGTGTTGAAAGCGATGCCATTATTTATATAGATTGCGATACCTTTTTAGGGTACGAAGTGAGAAATAAGTGAGTAGCCAGTAACACTAAAGTTATAATTAAGACTGCTGACTTGTGTTTCACTTAGGGCTAAGATTGCTGGTTTAATTGAACTAAGATGACAATCGACGGCATGAATATTCGTTTGCAACCGGCAAATGTTACAGAAATTAAGATTAAAATTGGTAATTTTGTTAGAAAAATTAATATACCAACAATTAATATAAACAAAATTTAAATCAAGATAAAAAAGTAGAGTTGAAATTGTAATTAAATTCAAAAATAGACTTAAAGTCAGCCCCAAAAATTAACCAAGATCAAAATCTGTATTAAAATTAAGTTAAAATATATAAAAAATTAAAATTAAAGTCAAAATTAAAATTTAATTAAAATTAAAATGAAAAATAAAATTGTACGATGTAAATAACCCGAGCTAGACAACACTATAAAGTAAAAACAAAAAAAAAAAATTATTAATATAAATATCAATATTAATAACAATAATTATATAACAACGTTCAACAGATTTTAACATACACTTTTAAGTGACCTTATTGAACGCAGCTACGAGTATAACCAAAAATCCACCAAAAGCTAAATTTACCACCAGAAATTAAAAAATTAAATTACGGTAATAACTATGGTGGTATTTAAAATTGAGTAAATTTAGAGTAAAGAAGAACATCACCATCCTTCATACGAGTGGAAAGGAGATAGATATATAATAGTTTGTTTATCACAAGTTGATATTGAGAAGAAGTATAACAAAAAAATAAACGTAAATTAATTTAAACAAAATCAACCGAGCGCGTTTGTTATAATTTAAATATATACCTATTCCGAAAAATCAAAAATCATATAAATTTGGTAATTGAAAAAATATAAACATCAAACTGCAATAGTGAAAAAGAAAAATAATTTATATATATATGTATAAGAAAAAAAACAAAAACTTATTTTTTGTATATTAAATGTAATTAGTAAAGAAATATACTTATTTTGCCACCATTGGAGTGCAGCCATAAGACAGGAACACATTAAAAAATCAAAATTTAATTTTATCACAACACAAAAGAAAAACAATCGAATAAATTAAAAAAAAAAGAGCAATAGTTAAATTTAACATTTAAAAAAAAATAAAATTAAATTAAAAAAAAAAAAAAAGTTAACAAAAAAACTAATTTTTATTTTTTCCTTAATTAAAAACAAGAAGTGTTATCACTTCAAAGGTCAAGCAAAACAAAAATGTTATTGATAAGTTATTGAAAACTTATTTTCCTTGGGTGCAAATGAACAATATCGTAACATCGATTTTTTGGCTATGGATAAAATGTATGAGGTGATATTATGGAAATATTAAGACAACAAAAGAAAACAAACAGTAGTACAAAGGAAATAATTATATTTTTCATGTCAGAGCGATTCTCCAAAAAGGTGACAACTAGGCAGGAATTGGCGAAATTAAATAGAACTTATTTCTATTTTAAATTTATAGGACGTGACAAGGAGAGATGGAATATGGCATTGTTTGATCTAATTCATGAAAAGATATAAACTCTAAAAAAAATCATTAAAATAATAAAAAAATATATAACAAAAAATTTTTTTGTTTTTTTTTATTTAACCTTGGTAGTAACAAACTTCACCATCCCACTTCCGGAAGACCGACTCCGGCAACGGACTTCGAGAATACTGGCTCCGGTAACGGTCTCTGGGCTCGGGATCTAGCGCCCGAGCGCCCGAAGGAGCTCAGGGCCCAAAGCTACGACGGGCGTCTTCGCCCTGTCTCTGGGTAAACAGTTGCCAGACTTCAGGGTTGACTTACACACACAAGAAAAATTATATACAAAAAATAAATAAATAAATAATAATCCCACAGAGAGTTTTCGCCCATAATGAAGCTGACCAGATTGTTTTGGCACCGGTCCTCAAAGGTCCGGTAACGAGCGAAACATTTCCCATTCTATACAATTTTTAGATATCCCCACCTTGGTTGTTGGAATCAGAAGTATAAATAAATGCTAATGCTACTGCTGGTTTATTTTAATATATAGTAAAAAACTAAAATGAATAGCAACAGCAGCAGCAGCAGCAGCAGCAGCAGCAGCAGGAGGGCAATAGTTGATTTAAAATTTGTTATTGGAAATAATAAACAATATGTTTTGAAAAAATTTTCTGTGATAGCTGATGGTTCTTTTGTACCAATGTTATTTATATTTAAAGCACCCTATTAATTTGAAGAGTTAAATTGTGATGCTAAAGAACAAAATGCATACAATAACAAGAAAATTAACTATAATAATAATTATCAATTTAGATAATAAAATTCCACCTCTACAAAAACTAAGGAATTTCACCACTATTTGCTCTCACCATCATAATACCGAAAATTTGCAAAGATGTGTTGTAAAAAATTGCATGAATTTCATATGTATTTAATAAAAGAAAATAATATTAATTGGTTTTAAAAACTATTTGTTTTATTTATTGTTGACCAATATATTTTTTCAGACATAAATAATGGTATGTCATAAAATAGCCTGGTATAATTGCACTGGGCTATAAATAAATTCATAGGAATATAGAAATCTTCTTGTTCCAGTCTTAACTTATTCTTTTCAATACATCTCTCAAAATATTTTAATACATATTCTCGTACATTCAATTCGGCTCCATTGTTATGTGACTATGAGTGCTTGGATAAAGTCTAACATAAGACAAAAGCTGGTATACTCATCTAGTTTCAATGTAAGCTTTTCAGTTGGTTGTCCTCATTCTCCTTCAGCATGATTAAATTTTAGCGGATATTTATTTAAATTTAATTTATGGAGTTGATTGCTTGTAAAATCTTAATAAAATGCATATAGTTACAAATAATTAATCTCGCGATTACGATGGAAAATTTTTGTAGCAGCGAAATTTTCAATATTAAATCGAATTACTATTTTTGTTGTTTCTTTTTTATCCAAATAATAAATATAGCTTACTAAGAGATTTTGTTGTGGTTCGTTGTTGTTGCTGCCTCTGTTTTCTTTTTCAAATGTCTCGCTATTTGATGTTGACTTCATTTTCTTTTTTTTAAAACTGATGAAATATATTTGAAAAATTTATATTTATATTATTTCTAGTTTCTAATATTTGTTTTTTTTTAAATTGTTCGAAACATCCTTATTTTTTTATCGTTTTAAGGTGGGGATGATGTATTGAATAAATTAAGAAAATTTTTCATACTCTTGCAGTTACATCGCATCCATAAATATCCACAACAATATTGTCCACAGACTGATGTAAAGTCACTTTGTAAACGCCTATTGTTGAAAATAAAATATTTTGATTGATTTTGGAGAAATTTCACAATTTTATTCCAGTTTTTCCTTTCAAACTTTAAACACGTACTAGTGGTTCTTAATTTAATTTAATTTCTTGTTTTTTTTAAACTTTTGATATTAACTGAAGTACGATTCAATTAATTTATTAAATACATCATAATACAAAGCAAATTTAAGTTAACTAAATTGATAAAAAAAAAAAAATTAAAAAAAAAAAATTAAAGGTGTAATTTGATCTCGTTAAATACTTTTTAATTTTTATAATTTTTTTTTTTTTTTTTTTTACGAGGGTTGGTGGAAAACTCGAAAGTCACCAAGAGGAACTGCACGTGCTTCCTCAGGGTAGTGTTGGACTTTAACCAACCAAAACCATCCCCCTTTTAAAACCAAATTTTAGGATGGAACTTTTAATACGAATGTACAGTTTGGTTTTGGGGATAGGGATGTGAGAAAGATAATTGAGAAAATTGGAATTGGGAAATTTGGATTATGGGGAATAGGTAGGAAAATTTGGAGGGACATTTTGAAGAAAGATGTTAATGTTCTTCTTAAACTTAATCAATTATCAATTTTATTCAAGAATTATCAATTTTAGGGAACACATGCTATGGTATATAGTTCCGCAGACGGGACGTGCGCATGACAAACGAGTTTCCATAAGCTGTATTTCGCCATCTTGAAATCTCTACATGGTAGGGATGAGCTTCTGCTGCCCGCCTTGTTTCTCGTTGGAAAACTTTGAGCGGAGGTATTAACTGTTTTATTTCATTCGAGCAGGTGGTAATCAAAACAAGGTTAGTGACCCAACTGTGCGAAGATGACTGAGTGGAGAGAGCATTGAAGTTACACTGGGGTCGTTTATGAGACGAATAACTCTGTTTTGCACATTATCTAGGTAACCCAGCGCTGTTTGAGGGCCTGCAACCCAAATTTGTGCATCATACTCCATTTTCGGCCGAATGTACGTTTTATAGATATTGAGAAGATCAGATGCGGAAAAGTAAGTTTTGCAGCGATACAAAAACCCAAACATTTAGCTGCATCCTTAGCTGTACCAAAAATGTGATTTGACCAAGTCAGTTTTTGGTTTAACTCGATACCCAAGATGTTTAAATCTGTTGAATGCTGCAAAACCTCTCCCTGAAATAATAGGTTGGGAATAGTAGTGGCAATTTTTCGCGAGATCAGACAGAATTGTGTTTTTTTCGTGTTGAAATCAACTCTGTTGACTTCACCCCATTTTTGAATTTTGGCTAAATCGTTATTTAGCTCACCAATAGTGAAATTTTTTGCTGTTATATTAATCTGGTGATTACAGCGGCTATGAAATTCATAGCTATGGTTATGGCTATGAAATTCATAGGAAGCTACAAGGGTGCTGTCGTCTGCGAAACTATGGATCGGCTTGGAGGTTAAAGAAAGTAGGTCATTGATAAATATTAAGAAAAGAGTGGGGGATAAAACTGATCCTTGAGGGACACCAGCATTTATTTTGAATTTGCCAGATGAATATCCATCGACCAGTATACAAATTGTACGATTCGAAGGGAAATCTCCAATCCATTTTAGAAAGACCCTTCCTAGACCTATTGCTTTGCATTTTGCCAATAAGCATGCCAAACTCGATCGAAAGCTTTAGAAATATCAAGAGCCACAACATCCGACTCACCAGAATGATGAAGGCTGATGCTTAGCTTCTCACAAAGGTAAGTCATGGGATCACCGGTTGAACGACGGGCTCTGAACCCGTATTGACGATCATGAAGCAGACCTTTGTGATCCAGGTATTTCAGAAGCTTTTGGTTCACAATTTTCTCCATTACTTTGGAGAGGACCGAAGATATAGCAATAGGGCGGTAGTTAGAGGGATCGCTTTTGATACCTTTTTTGAGAATTGGGAAAGAATGTGCAACCTTCCATTGGGTAGGATGAATACCCGAAGTGAAGAAGAGGTAGAAAAGGTTGCGCAGAGGTTTTGAAATACTGGAGTAGGTATTTTTAAGCACCATGGTGGTTATACCATCTGGACTGGCTGACTTATTGGTATCAAGATTTTTCAAGATTTTCATCACCGCCCGCGTCCTAAAGTAAATTTTTCCAAAGGAGCAGCCAACTCGGGAGCAGAAGGTGGCATCTGAGCTGACTGTGGCAGTGTCGAATTAGAAGCGAACTGCTTGCCAAATAAGTTCGTTTTCTCTCTAGAATCTGATACTGTTTTGTTATTATTATCAAGAAGTGGTGGAAAAGAAAACCCCCTAACGTCTTCTTTTAGACTTTTGGCAAATGTCCAAAAGGATTTGCTATTCTTTGGCATGTGGATGACCTTGCGTTTTAACCCTTGGTTGAACAAGAATTTTTGCTTGTTGTTGATAACTCTCTTGCATCTGTTGCTCACCACTATATAGTTGGCCCTGTGAGCCTCCGATCTATTGTTTTGATACAGTTTAAAAGCCTCCCCTTTTCTAAAAATGGCTTCTTTGCAAATGCGATTAAACCAAGATTTGGGCCTCCTCTTAACAGATTTCAATAAATGAGGAATGAATAACCTCATTCAAAGTAAAATAGTTTCACTAATCGCATTTGCAGCAAAGTTAACATTCTTATTACGGAAGCAGAATGACCAATCAAATGTTCTAAAAAAATTGTTAGGACCCTCCCAGTCAGCATATCTGTAGCGCCAAACTAATTTTTTGGGAGGGAACCTCTGATTGGGGATTGGGCTTACCCGGAAACTTTGGTTAAGCAAACAATGGTCGGAATTACCCAGGGGGCAACCAACTGAAACCACATATTTTTCAGGGTGTGAGGTGAGAAACAGACTCAAGAGGTGACCTTCTTGATCAGCACGGTCCGGAATTTTTAACAAGTTGAGAAA
Source organism: Poecilobothrus nobilitatus (assembly GCA_947095535.1). Taxonomy (NCBI): domain Eukaryota; kingdom Metazoa; phylum Arthropoda; class Insecta; order Diptera; family Dolichopodidae; genus Poecilobothrus; species Poecilobothrus nobilitatus. The sequence goes on from OX352773.1 coordinate 113,339,018, forward strand.
GGTGGAACAGTGTGAGAATAGTTCAACTTGTTTCCCAATTGAGTTTTGACTCGGAGAGATGTTGCTCGAAAAATGAAGCCAGTCCCTGTTATGAATGTTGAAATCTCCCGCCAGAAAAATTTCAGATTCTGGAGAATCGTCCAAAATTTCATTGATCTGGTTCGATAGGTTTTCAATTTCCATAGCAGTTTCTTGTTCATTTAAGTTGGGTGATCTGTATAGAAAACAGAAATGTATGACATGCTTTCCAACGAGAAGTTTTACCCAAATGTAGTGGAAGGTTGGGCTAGAAGATTTATATTTTGGAAGTGTGTTGAAAGCAATGTCATTTTTTATATAGACAGCGATACCTCTTTTGGGTACGAAGTGTGAAATAAGTGAGTAGCCGGTAACATTAAAGTTACCATTGTGATTACTGACTTGTGTTTCACATAGGGCTAAAATTGATGGTTTAATTGAATTAAGATGGCACTCGACGTCATGAAAATTCGTTTGCAACCCGCGTATATTGCAGAAATTAATATTAAAATTGGTAATTTTGTTGGAAAACAATTAATGCAAAACAAAAAAGCAATAAAAAAAAAAAAAAACCAGAATAACATTAAAATTTAAATTCAATTTAAAATTATAATCAAAGTCGGAATCAAAATAGAATCAGAATTGAAATTGAATTAAAACCAAGATTAACCAAAATCAAAATCTGAATTAAAATAAATTAAAGTATGTAATTTAAGATTACAGTCAAAATTGAAATTAACAAAAATGAAAATTTCATCAAAATTAACATAGAAATCAAAAGTAAAAGTTTACGATTTAAATAACTCGAGCTTGACAACACTTTAAAATAAATTATTATCAATACCAATACCTTAATATCAATACTAATAATTTTAATATTTTAATATTTTGCTTTGAGCGAGCAAACGGTTTATAACAACGTTCAACAGTTTTTAATATACACTTTTAAGTGACCTTATTGAACGCAGGTACAACCGCAAACTCACCAAAAGCAAAACTTACCACCAGAAATTAATAAATTAAATTACGGTAATAACTATGGTGGTATTAAAAAAAAATTGAGCGAATTGAGAATGAAAGAAGAACTCTAGCATCCATCATACGGGTGGGAGGGAGATAGATATAAAATTGTTTTGTTTACGACAAATTGATTTTAAGATGAAATAAGAAATAAAAAATAAATGTAAATTAAAGTAAACAAAACCAACCGAGCGCGTTTAATTAGAAGTTATAATTTTAAAATTAAAATTGTTCAAATTTAATATATACATATGTAGTTCAAAAAATCAAAAATAAAAATAAAACAATTTGAACATAAAATTAAAAAAAAAGAAAAAAAAAAATGTTAATGTGTAAATAATTTTAGAATGGAAAATAAAATAAGAAAAAATTGTGTAGTTATTGTATAGTAAAAATTATAAAAAAAAATACTTATCCTGCCGCCATTGGAGTGCAGCCGTATAATCAATATACTTTAGTTACACACTACACTTTTAAAACGTTTTACGATAAATAAAAAAAAAAAATTTAATTAAAAAGTGCACAAAGTTTAATTTTGATATAATTTTATAAAAAAAAAAAATAAAATTAAAATTAATAATATTAATAACTTTTAACATAAAAAAAAATTTTAATCCGTAATTAGAAAAAGTGTTGTCACTTCGAAGGTTAGAGAAACAAAAAAAAAAAGAAAAAGAAAAAAAATTTAATTTCGTTCTTGAACTTGATTTATTTTTAAACTTTAATTTAATTTGCGTTGATTGTGCACTTTTTCTTTTTAACTTATTTTACTTTAAGAATTATAAATAAAATTAAATCTTATTGTGTAAAATGGAATTTAAATGTAATTTAGAAAACTGTTATATTAATGATAATAAATCTAAATTTGTTATTTGTAAAGCGTTCTGTAAAAGGAAGCTTCATGGAGTGTGTATGGGTTTAAGTAGAGATTGATATTATCCAACCCTTGACTCATATTTTATTTGTGACGATTGCCAAAATTACGAAGGTTTGTTGAGAAGTATGTTTGATAACATACATACATAATATTCACAAATCTGGATAATGCGAAATCTGGTTTGGTTTCTAAAACTAACCAGACTATAGACTCTAATACAAACGTATTTCATGATATGGCAAAATCGTTTGATACATTTTGTAATAAGTTTTTCAGTCACAAAAATGAGCACGATATTTTAAATGCGATTGATTCGGTTAAAAATGAAGTGTTAACAGCCCTTCCGAATCAATGTAACCGACTGGTCCGGAACATTAAAGATTCTATAGAAGCTGGTTCTTCTCATATGTCATGTGATGCGTCAGTGATTGAACATATTATAGCTGAGCAGCATAATTTGTTGATGGCTAAAATGGAATCACTTCACAGTGATTTTCTCAGTTCTTTTCCTTCTGTAAAACATGCTGAATTTAGAAAATTATTGAATATTGAAGAATCATTTAATCCAGTTCCCAAGTGCAGTTGTGTTGAAAATGGAACCCAAACTGACCCTATTTATATTTATAAGCTTGGCGTTCAGTGGTCTGAAGAAGATTGGATTCAAAGAATTTAAGAAATTAAATAAAAATAATTATTTCTCGTCATTGTCAAACCATGATATGATTAAAACATCCACATCATTATATCTTAAAGGAGTTCCCTGTACTTTTGATGAACGTAGGATGCGTCAATTTATAAAACGTGAAGTCACACCAAAGCGCATCAAATTTAATAAATTAAAATACCATTGCTTTTTACTGGTCCAGATCGTATCATTCAAACTCTTAATTTCTCAAGCAATAAAAATATATGGAAGAAAATTGGTGCAACTATTAATATTAGCAAGCCCCGAAATGAAAATGTACAATATTCATCAAAAAGAAAAGAATCCTCTAATAAAGTAAGTAACACTTCTCAAGACATGAGTATAAATTTTAATAACCCTAATAACATTCGTAATAAAAATTCTTCTAATAATAAAAAGAGTCCTATAAATTTAAAATAGTCTATTACTAACCCTATTCCTTCAGCTATACCTAAAACTCATATTAAAAGTTTACTTGATTTACATTTCCCCGCTGAAACAATTCCACCTATTAAAACTTCTAATCATTTTTCTTTAAGTAATTCTACCAACACTATTAATAAACACAAATCCTTTACTAATAAACATCATATAGACTCCTTCTTAAATAATAAGCTCTCCAAATTTAAAAAATTTATTTCAAATAAATATTATAATTTTATTTATGGAGAAACAATTAATTCCCGTGATCCGCCCTCATTCGATCACCAACATTTAGCTGCATCAAACATTTAGCTGCATCCTTAGCTATACCAAAAATGTTATTTGACCAAGTCAATTTTTGGTTTAACCCGATGCCCAGCATGTTTAAGTCCGTTGAATGCTGCAAGATCTCTCCCTGAAATAGTAGGGTAGGAACAGTAGTGGCAATTTTCCGCGAGATCAGACAGCATTGTGTTTTTTTGGTGTTGAACTCAACTCTATTGACTTCGCCCCATTTTTGAATTTTTGCTAAATCGTTATTTAGTTCACTAATAGTGAAATTTTTTGCTGTTGTATTAATCTGATGATTAATGTTACAGCGGCTATGAAACTCATAGGAAGCTACAAGGGTGCTGTCGTCTGCGAAACTATGGATCGGATTGGAGGTTAATGAGAGTAGGTCATTGATAAATATTAAGAAGAGAGTTGGGGATAAAACTGATCCCTGGGGGACACCAGCATTTATTTTGAATTTGTCAGATGAATATCCATCGACCAGAACACGAATCGTGCGATTCGAAAGGAAATCTCCAATCCATTTTAGAAAGACCCTACCTAGATCTAATGCTTTGCATTTTGCCAATAGAGCATCGTGCCAAACTCGATCGAAAGCCTTAGAAATATTAAGAGCCACAACATCCGACTCACCAGAATGATGAAGGTTGATGCTTAGTTTCTCACAAAGGTAAGTCATGAGATCACCGGTTGACGACGTATTGACGATCATGAAGTAAACCTTTGTGGTCCAGGTATTTCAGAAGCTTAATGTTGGCTCTTGGGAAGATCCTTATAATCTACCTCCGTATGAACATAGACTAAACCTTTTACATATGTGTACGCTTGAAAAACGTCGTAACGTCGCAGACATATTATTCTTGACAGAATTGGTAAAAGGTAATATTTTATCTGCGCAATTATTAGCCAACATTAGCTTTTGTACAAATACTCGGGTAAGATCGGTTAACCTCTTTAATTTGAAGTGTCATCGCACTAATTATGGTAAGTTTGAACCACTTAATAGAATGATGTCTCTATGCCACTTACACAAAACCCAAATTAACTTTCATTTGAGATTAAGTTGATATCTTCAGCATAAATTTTAATATCGCAATGTTGCATTACGAAAGTGACATCATTGATTGCAATAATAAACAAAAACGGTCCAAGATGGCTACTTTGAGAAACACCTGTAGGAGCTTTAAATTGAGAAGAAATTGAAGATCTAAAAGAAACAATTAATTCCCGTGATCCGCCCTCATTCGATCCGGAACTCATTCTTCTGCTCTACAACCTAAACCGAATTCGAAGTCCTACCCAGCCAGTGCAGTTTTAAATAATATAAATTCATCATACAACGATCCTATTAATTCAAATATAACTGCTATTTCAGAAGTAGCTAACCCTAGTCTACTCCAAACTCACCAATCTTCGATCCTCTTTTACCACCTGTAGTTAAGTTAACTCAAAAATCATGATAAATCTAATGATGTTTGTATAGGCGGTAAAACGAACACTTCGTTAAAAGTTGCAATCCAACAAGAGGGTATTCCGACGGATGTAAATGAACTCCGTAAAATTTTTGTAAGATACCATCAAACATTTGATATTTCTCCACAGAGTGCTCTAACTAATCTTGAATCTTATGCTTCCCACATTTCTTCTAATAGAATCGATTATCTGCAAAGGACAAGAGAAAACCATTTCAAGTACTTTCGTCTCCATACAAATGGGAAGAAATTTAGTTAATATTAACTCATCTCAACCTATTCTCTTTAATTGCACTCCTTCTAAATTTTCCATTTATTATCAAAATGTTAGAGGACTTCGTAGTAAAACTAAAATTGTTTTTTCCAATTGTTCTCTGCTAGATTTTGATATTTTTATTTTAACTGAAACTTGGCTTAATTCTTCTATTACTAATTTAGACATTTTTGCCGTTTTAATTACTGTTTACATAAAAGACAGATATGGATCAATCATGTCTGAAAATCTTAGAAGGTGGAGGTGTTCTGATAGCTATTAAGAATACATTTAATTCATATGAAATAATAATTCCCCTGGGTGATGCTCACGATATAATAGAAATTGTTCCTATAAAAATTCAATTGCAATCAGCTAATCTTTTCATTGTCAGTTGGTATATTCCTCCTGCTTCTAATATTGATCTTTTTATTAAGTATATTGATATTATTGAGTCAATAATTGGTGATGTTAAGAACAACGATGATATAATTCTTTGTGGGGATTTTAACCTTCCAAACATTAACTGGGTTAGTTATTGACAGAAGTAATAATTCTAGTCCGCCTTGGTTCACTAAAAATTCAAAAAAAATAAAAAATAAAAAAAATAAAGCCTGGCGGAAATTTATTAAGAGTAATGATAGTTATGACTTTAACGCTTTTATCGTGTTATTTAATGAATTTAAACTATTGTCCGATAACCTTTATTCAAATTATGTGCAGAGTATGTCTTTAAATATCAAATCTAACCCTAAATTGTTTTGGAATTTTGTGAACTCTAAAAGAAAATGTGATCAATATCCCACTTTTATGAATTGTAATAATTATAGTAGGTGTGATTCCTCAATTATTTCCGAATGATTTCGTGACTTTTTTCAGCAAGCTATGCTCCATCGTTTTTCAATCAAAATGATAATTCTAGTCCCGGAACTGATGGTATTCCCAATTTATTTTTAAAAAATTGTTCTAGGTTTTTAGCAGACCCACTTTCTAAGCTATTTAATCTTTGTTTATCTTCAGGAATCTTTCCATCACTTTGGAAAATAGCTCTTATTAAGCCTGTCCATAAAAAAACCTCAAAAATGACGTTATCAATTATCGCCCGATCGCAAAACTATCTTCTATTCCTAAAATTTTTGAATTAATAGTATTCGATTCTATATATGATCATTGCACTAGCCTTTTATCACCCAATCAACATGACTTTGTAAAAAGTAAATCTACAGTCACCAATCTTGTGGAATCCACAGCTACTTTTCTGAAACATATGGAGGATGGTTTTCAAACGGATGTAATTTACACCAACTTTAGTAAAGCATTCGATTTACTTTCTCATAATATTATTATTTTAAAATTGCAGAACCTGAGGTTTCCACTATATTTTATTAATTGGATCTATTCTTATCTTTCTGATCGTAGTTACCGTGTTTCTTTTAGATCTTCAATTTCTTCTCAATTTAAGCTCCTTCAGGTGTTCCTCAAGGTAGCCACCTTGGACCGCTTTTGTTTATTATTGCAATCAACGATGTCACTTCCGTAATTCAACATTGTGATATTAGAATTTATGCTGATGATATGAAGATTTTCAAGAAAATTACTTCCTTCGACGATTCGAAAGCATTACAAGCTGACCTTAATTGTTTTTATAATTGGTGTAATATCAATAATCTTCAACTAAATATTACTAAATGTGCTCATATTACTTTTACTCGCCGTTCTAATCCAATTTCATATAATTATTGCTTTAACCTTCAAACTATCCCTAAAGTTAATTCTATAAAAGACTTGGGTGTATTTTTTGATAGTAAACTTTCTTTTCATGTTCATTATACATATATTTTAAACAAATCCAACTTTATGCTCGGTTTTATTGAACTTTAGGATGGAGCCTTTAATACGAATGTACAGTTTGGTTTTGGGGATAGGGATGTGGGAAGGATAATTGGGAAAATTGGAATTTGGAAATTTGGATCATGAGGGATAGGTGGGAAAATTTGGAGGGACATTTTGAAGAAAGATGTTAATGTTCTTCTTAAACTTAAGTAAATCGTACACATAAGAATTACCAACTTTAGGGAACACATGCGATGGTATATAGTTCCACAAACGGGACGTGCGCATAACAAACGAATTTCCATAGGCTGTATTTCACCACCTTGATAACTCAACATGGTAGGGATGAGCATCTGTTGCCCTCCTTGTTTCTCGTTGGAAAACTTTGAGTGGAGGCATTAGTTGTTTTATTTCTTTAGAACAAGTATTAATCCCTACGAGATACTTATAAAACAAGGTCAGCGACCCAACTGTGCGAAGATGACTGAGTGGAGCGAGCATTGAAGTTACACTGGGGTCGTTTATAAGACGAATAGCTCTGTTTTGCACATTATCTAGGTAACCCAGCGCTGTTTGAGGGCCTGCAACCCAAATGTGTGCATCATACTCCATTTTCGCCGAATGTACGTTTTATAGATATTGAGAAGATCAGATGCGGAAAAGTAAGTTTTGCAGCGATACAAAAAACCCAAACATTTAGCTGCATCCTTAGCTATACCAAAAATGTTATTTGACCAAGTCAATTTTTGGTTTAACCCGATGCCCAGCATGTTTAAGTCCGTTGAATGCTGCAAGATCTCTCCCTGAAATAGTAGGGTAGGAACAGTAGTGGCAATTTTCCGCGAGATCAGACAGCATTGTGTTTTTTTGGTGTTGAACTCAACTCTATTGACTTCGCCCCATTTTTGAATTTTTGCTAAATCGTTATTTAGTTCACTAATAGTGAAATTTTTTGCTGTTGTATTAATCTGATGATTAATGTTACAGCGGCTATGAAACTCATAGGAAGCTACAAGGGTGCTGTCGTCTGCGAAACTATGGATCGGATTGGAGGTTAATGAGAGTAGGTCATTGATAAATATTAAGAAGAGAGTTGGGGATAAAACTGATCCCTGGGGGACACCAGCATTTATTTTGAATTTGTCAGATGAATATCCATCGACCAGAACACGAATCGTGCGATTCGAAAGGAAATCTCCAATCCATTTTAGAAAGACCCTACCTAGATCTAATGCTTTGCATTTTGCCAATAGAGCATCGTGCCAAACTCGATCGAAAGCCTTAGAAATATTAAGAGCCACAACATCCGACTCACCAGAATGATGAAGGTTGATGCTTAGTTTCTCACAAAGGTAAGTCATGAGATCACCGGTTGACGACGTATTGACGATCATGAAGCAAACCTTTGTGGTCCAGGTATTTCAGAAGCTTAATGTTGGCTCTTGGGAAGATCCTTATAATCTACCTCCGTATGAACATAGACTAAACCTTTTACATATGTGTACGCTTGAAAAACGTCGTAACGTCGCAGACATATTATTCTTGACAGAATTGGTAAAAGGTAATATTTTATCTGCGCAATTATTAGCCAACATTAGCTTTTGTACAAATACTAGGGTAAGATCGGTTAACCTCTTTAATTTGAAGTGTCATCGCACTAATTATGGTAAGTTTGAACCACTTAATAGAATGATGTCTCTATGCCACTTACACAAAACCCAAATTAACTTTCATTTGAGATTAAGTTGATATCTTCAGCATAAATTTTAATATCGCAATGTTGCATTACGAAAGTGACATCATTGATTGCAATAATAAACAAAAACGGTCCAAGATGGCTACCTTGAGAAACACCTGTAGGAGCTTTAAATTGAGAAGAAATTGAAGATCTAAAAGAAACACGGTAACTACGATCAGAAAGGTAAGAATAGATCCAATTAATAAAATATAGTGGAAATCCCAGGTTCTGCAATTTTAAAATAATAATATGAGAAAGTAAATCGAATGCTTTACTAAAGTCGGTGTAAATTACATCCGTTTGAAAACCATCCTCCATATGTTTCAGAAATGTAGCTTTGGATTCCACAAGAGTGGTGACTGTAGATTTACTTTTTACAAAGCCATGTTGATTGGGTGATAAAAGGCTAGTGCAATGATCATATATGGAATCGAATACTATTAATTCAAAAATTTTAGGAATAGAAAATAATTTTGCGATCGGGCGATAATTGATAACGTCATTTTTGAGGTTTTTTTTATGGACAGGCTTAATAACAGCCATTTTCCAAAGTGATGGAAAGATTCCAGGAGATAAAGAAAGATTAAATAATTTAGAAAGTGGGTCTGCTAAAAACATAAAACGATAAATGACGTTAGGGATGTGGGAATTATAATTGGGAAAATTGGAATTTGGAAATTTGGATCATGGGGGATAGGTGGGAAAATTTGGAGGGACATTTTGAAGAAAGATGTTAATGTTCTTCTTAAACTTAAGTAAATCGTACACATAAGAATTACCAACTTTAGGGAACACATGCGGTGGTATATGGTTCCACAAACGGGACGTGCGCATAACAAACGAATTTCCATAGGCTGTATTTCACCACCTTGATAACTCAACATGGTAGGGATGAGCATCTGTTGCCCTCCTTGTTTCTCGTTGGAAAACTTTGAGTGGAGGCATTAGTTGTTTTATTTCTTTAGAACAAGTATTAATCCCTACGAGATACTTATAAAACAAGGTCAGCGACCCAACTGTGCGAAGATGACTGAGTGGAGCGAGCATTGAAGTTACACTGGGGTCGTTTATAAGACGAATAGCTTTGTTTTGCACATTATCTAGGTAACCCAGCGCTGTTTGAGGGCCTGCAACCCAAATGTGTGCATCATACTCCATTTTCGCCGAATGTACGTTTTATAGATATTGAGAAGATCAGATGCGGAAAAGTAAGTTTTGCAGCGATACAAAAAACCCAAACATTTAGCTGCATCCTTAGCTATACCAAAAATGTTATTTGACCAAGTCAATTTTTGGTTTAACCCGATGCCCAGCATGTTTAAGTCCGTTGAATGCTGCAAGACCTCTCCCTGAAATAGTAGGGTAGGAACAGTAGTGGCAATTTTCCGCGAGATCAGACAGCATTGTGTTTTTTTGGTGTTGAACTCAACTCTATTGACTTCGCCCCATTTTTGAATTTTTGCTAAATCGTTATTTAGTTCACTAATAGTGAAATTTTTTGCTGTTGTATTAATCTGATGATTAATGTTACAGCGGCTATGAAACTCATAGGAAGCTACAAGGGTGCTGTCGTCTGCAAAACTATGGATCGGATTGGAGGTTAATGAGAGTAGGTCATTGATAAATATTAAGAAGAGAGTTGGGGATAAAACTGATCCCTGGGGGACACCAGCATTTATTTTGAATTTGTCAGATGAATATCCATCGACCAGAACACGAATCGTGCGATTCGAAAGGAAATCTCCAATCCATTTTAGAAAGACCCTACCTAGATCTAATGCTTTGCATTTTGCCAATAGAGCATCGTGCCAAACTCGATCGAAAGCCTTAGAAATATTAAGAGCCACAACATCCGACTCACCAGAATGATGAAGGTTGATGCTTAGTTTCTCACAAAGGTAAGTCATGAGATCACCGGTTGACGACGTATTGACGATCATGAAGCAAACCTTTGTGGTCCAGGTATTTCAGAAGCTTAATGTTGGCTCTTGGGAAGATCCTTATAATCTACCTCCGTATGAACATAGACTAAACCTTTTACATATGTGTACGCTTGAAAAACGTGGTAACGTCGCAGACATATTATTCTTGACAGAATTGGTAAAAGGTAATATTTTATCTGCGCAATTATTAGCCAACATTAGCTTTTGTACAAATACTAGGGTAAGATCGGTTAACCTCTTTAATTTGAAGTGTCATCGCACTAATTATGGTAAGTTTGAACCACTTAATAGAATGATGTCTCTATGCCACTTACACAAAACCCAAATTAACTTTCATTTGAGATTAAGTTGATATCTTCAGCATAAATTTTAATATCGCAATGTTGCATTACGAAAGTGACATCATTGATTGCAATAATAAACAAAAGCGGTCCAAGATGGCTACCTTGAGAAACACCTGTAGGAGCTTTAAATTGAGAAGAAATTGAAGATCTAAAAGAAACGCGGTAACTACGATCAGAAAGGTAAGAATAGATCCAATTAATAAAATATAGTGGAAATCCCAGGTTCTGCAATTTTAAAATAATAATATGAGAAAGTAAATCGAATGCTTTACTAAAGTCGGTGTAAATTACATCCGTTTGAAAATCATCCTCCATATGTTTCAGAAATGTAGCTTTGGATTCCACAAGAGTGGTGACTGTAGATTTACTTTTTACAAAGCCATGTTGATTGGGTGATAAAAGGCTAGTGCAATGATCATATATGGAATCGAATACTATTAATTCAAAAATTTTAGGAATTTTGCGATCGGGCGATAATTGATAACGTCATTTTTGAGGTTTTTTTTATGGACAGGCTTAATAAGAGCCATTTTCCAAAGTGATGGAAAGATTCCAGGAGATAAAGAAAGATTAAATAATTTAGAAAGTGGGTCTGCTAAAAACATTAAACGATTTTTTAAAAATAAATTGGGAATACCATTAGTTCCGAGATTAGAATTATCATCAAATTTATTCAAATACATAGTACCAAATTAGGATCAGTTCCGGGACTAGAATTAGCATCCAATTTATTCAAATAACATAGTACTAAATTAGGATCACATTTTCTTTTAGAGTTCACAAAATTCTAAAACAATTTAGGGTTATATTTATATTTAAGGACATTTATATTTAAGGATTTGATATTTAAGGACATACTCTGCACATAATTTGAATTAAGGTTATCGGAAAATAGTTTAAATTCATTAAATAAAACGATAAAAGCATTATAGTCAAAACTATCATTACTCTTAATAAATTTACGCCAGGCTTTATTTTTTTTATTTTTTTAAGATTTTTAGTGAACCAAGGCGGACTAGAATTATTACTTCTGTCAATAACTAACGCTACAAATTGTGAAATAATAGAAAAAATGGTTGAATAAAAACTATTTACTAATATATTAATATCGACGGAATTTAAAAACTCAAAATAATACGTACTTAATATATAATTAATACCATCCTAGTTAGCTTTGAGAAAATTGTAACTATAAGAAAGTGCTGATTCAATATTTGGAAGTAAAAAAGAGCTAAAAGAGAAACAAATAGGAGGATGATAAACATCAATTTTTACAAGTTCCAAAGGACAATTAAAAAAACAAATATTATTCCAGTTAGTTGTGAATATAAGATCTAATTGATTACCTTATTACAAATTGATGATATCTGTTGAAGATTAAACGAACTAAATGCATCAATTAAAAGACATTCTGTATTATTCACTAATTCTAAAAGAATAAGATAGGCTTCTTCATCATGCTCTACGCAGTTAATGTTTGGAAGGTTAAAATCCCCACAAAGAATTATATCATCGTTGTTCTTAACATCACCAATTATTGACTCAAAAATGTCAATGTACTTAATAAAAAGATCAATATTAGAAGCAGGAGGAATATACCAACTGACAATGAAAAGATTAGCTGATTGCAATTGAATTTTTATAGGAACAATTTCTATTATATCGTGAGCATCACCCAGGGGAATTATTATTTCATATGAATTAAATGTATTCTTAATAGGTATCAGAACACCTCCACCTTCTAAGATTTTCAGACAGGATTGATCCACATCTGTCCTTTATGTAAACAGTAATTAAAATGGCAAAAATGTCTAAATTAGTAATAGAAGAATTAAGCCAAGTTTCAGTTAAAATAAAAATATCAAAATCTAGAAGAGAAAAATTGGAAAAAACATTTTGATAATAAATGGAAAATTTAGAAGAAGAGGGATTAAAGAAGATAGATTGCGATGAGTTAATATAAACTAAATTTCTTCTCATTTGTATGGGGACGAAAGTACTTAAAATGGTTTTCTTTTGTCTTTTCAAGATAATCGATTCTATTAGAAGAAATGTGGGAAGCATAACATTGAAGATCAGTTAGAGCACTCTGTGGAGAAATATCAAATGTTTGATGGTATCTTACAAAAATATTAAGGAATTCATTTACATCCGTCGGAAGACCCTCTTGTTGGATTGCAACTTTTAACGATGTCTTTGTTTTATCGCCTATACATACGTCATTAGATTTATCATTTAAGTAAGCTAAATACAGTCTTACATTTTCAAAAATCTTAATCTAGCCAAAACATATCTACTATCATTATTATTTTGAATAGATTTTTGAGTTAACTTAACTACAGATGGTAAACGAGGATCGAAGATTGGTGGATTTGGAGTAGAAATACTAGGGTTAGCTACTTCTGAAATAGCAGTTTTATTTGAATTAATAGGATCGTTGTATGATGAATTTATATTATTTAAAACTGCACTGGCTGGGTAGGAATTCAAATTCGATTTAGGTTGTACAGCAAAAGAATGAATTCCGTTAGAATGTGGTGATGAATTTATTGAAATTGGCGAATCATGGGAGTTAATTGTTTCTCCATAAATAAAATTATAATATTTATTTGAAATACATTTTTTAAATTTGGAGAGCTTATGATTTAAGAATTAGTCACTATAATTTTTATTAGTAAAGAATTTGGAATTATTAATAGAGTTAGTAGATTTTTTTAAAGAGAAATGATTAGTGGTTTTAATAGGTGGAAATGATTAGTGGTTTTATAGGTTTTTTTCAGCGGGGAAATTTAAATCAAGTAAACTTTTAATATTGATTTTAGGTGTAGCTGAAGGAATAGGGTTAGTAATAAACTGTTTTAAATTTATAGGATCCTTTTTATTATTAGAAGAATTTTTATTACGAATGTTATTAGGGTTAGTAAAATTTATTCTCATGTCTTAAGAAATGTTACTTACTTTATTAGAGGATTCTTTTCTTTTTGATGAATATTTTATATTTTCTTTTCGGGGCTTGCTGATATTAATAGTTGCACCAATTTGCTTCCATATATTTTAATTGCTTGAGAAATTAAGAGTTTGAATGCTGCGATCTGGACGAGAAAGTATAAGGCAATGATATTTTAATTTGTTTAATTTAATGCGCTTCGGTGTGACTAGGAGACAGAATACTGAAATGTTAAATTCACGTTTTATAAATTGGCGGATCCTAAGTTCATCAAAAGTACAGGGAACTCCTTTAAGAAATAATGATGTAGATGTTTTAACCGTATCATGGTTTGATGTTGAAGAGGAATAATTATTTTTATTTAATTTCTTAATTCTTTGAATCCAATCCTCTTCAGACCACTGAACGCCAAGCTTATAAATCAGTTTGGGTTCCAAATTTCAGGATTTCTTTGAAAAAGTTTATTTCAATATGTCAAATATATATATAAATATAAGTATATATAAGTTTTACAGTCTGTGAAATTAAAATAAAAGCTGGAGGCAACAAACGCATAACTATAAACTTATATTTTTAAATTTTGCCTCCAGCTTTTATATTAATTTCACAGACTTTAAAACTTATACTTGACATATTGAAATAAACTTTTTCAAAGAAATCTTGATTGTAACAATATAGTTTAGAATATTACAGAAAAATTTGCTATTAACAATTTATTTTCTACTTTTTAGTTCAAAAAAGTTGTTTTTTAAAAAATTTTTTTTATTTATTTTATTTTATTCTTTTTAGTAACGACAAATATAAGTATTAAATTGATATTTTTTTTTTTTCCTTCTTTAATTTTGAATTTTTACAGTTGCCCTCACAGTCTATAATTATATTATTACCTGTTATAATATAGAATATATTGAATTTTTTTATTATTAATTTATTGTGGCAAAATTTTTAAAAAATTAAGAAAACGTTGCATAGCTAAATTCAAAATTTAAATAAAAATATTGCAATTTTATAATGTTCTTTATTTCCACTTAAAAATGCGAGCCTTTGAAAACTTTGATTTATATACTGCCTTGTTTTTTTTTTCTTTTATAGCATGACATTTTAATATTTCTTTTTTTCTATCTGTTATATGTGTAAATATCAGATGTGCACATATACATAAGAAATAGCCTTTAAAAATATTTAAAAACAATCAAAGTAACATTTTTTGTTCTCTTTTTTTTCTATTCGTTTTTATTTTTCTTCCAGTATTACATTTTACTTTTTTTTTCTGTTATTTAGGTACGCTAAGAACTTATTTTTTTTTTTTAATATTAAATTTATGCATACAGTCTATTTAAAAAATAAAAATTATTAGCTATAGAACATTCTGAATTTTTTTTGTTCGTTTATATTTACCTTCCATTCATATGCATACATAAAATTTTTTTTTGTTCGTTTATGTTTACCGTCTATTCATATAAATATAACTGTTGCCTACATATTAAAAAATAATAAATCTATAACTACATACATAAATAGCCATATATCCATTCATATACATATGTATCTATATTATGAGCTGAACTTCTCAGTGTTGCATTATATCATAATGCGGCAAAATTTTTAAAAAATTAAGAAAATGTTGCATAGCTAAATTCAAAATATAAATAAAAATATTGCAATTTTTAATGTTCTTTATTTCCACTTAAAATGCGACCCTTTAAAAACTTTGATTCATACACTGCCTTGTTTTTTCTTTCTTTTCATAACATAACATTTTAATATTTTTTTTTTTATATGTTATGTACGGAAATATCAAACGTATGTTTCTTTCTTTTAAAATCATAACATTTTAATAGTTTTTTTTTTCTATCTGTTATATGAGTAAATATCAGATGTGCGCAATATATACATAAGAAATAGTCTTTAAAAATATTTAAAAACAATCAAAGTAACATTTTTTGTTCTCTTTTTTTTCTATTCGTTTTTATTTTTCTTCCAGTATTACATTTTCCTTTTTTTTTGTTTTCTGTTATTTAGGTACGCTAAGAATATCTTTTTTTTTTTTAAATGTTTAATTTATACATGCATTATATTTAAAAAATATAAATTATGACCTATAGAACATTCCGAATTTTTTTTTGTTCGTTTATATTTACCGTCCATTCATATGCATACATAAAATTTTTTTTTTTGTTTATGTTTACCGTCCATTCATATAAATGTAACTGTTGCCTACATATTAAAATATAATAATCTATAACTACATACATAAATAGCCATATATTCATTCATATACATATGTATCTATATTATGAGGTGAACTTCTCAGTTTTACATTATATCATAATGCGGCAAAATTTTTAAAAAATTAAGAAAACGTTGCATAGCTAAATTCAAAATTTAAATAAAAATATTGCAATTTTTAATGTTCTTTATTTCCACTTAAAATGCGACCCTTTAAAAACTTTGATTCATACACTGCCTTGTTTTTTCTTTCTTTTCATAACATAACATTTTAATATTTTTTTTTTATATGTTATGTACGGAAATATCAAACGTATGTTTCTTTCTTTTAAAATCATAACATTTTAATAGTTTTTTTTTTCTATCTGTTATATGAGTAAATATCAGATGTGCGCAATATATACATAAGAAATAGACTTTAAAAATATTTAAAAACAATCAAAGTAACATTTTTTGTTCTCTTTTTTTACTATTCGTTTTTATTTTTCTTCCAGTATTACATTTTCCTTTTTTTTGTTTTCTGTTATTTAGGTACGCTAAGTATTTCTTTTTTTTTTTTAAAATGTTTATTTATACATGCATTCTATTTAAAAAATATAAATTATAACCTATAGAACATTCTGAATTTTTTTTGTTCGTTTATATTTACCGTCCATGCATATGCATACATAAAATTTTTTTTTGTTCGTTTATGTTTACCATCCATTCATTTAAATATAACTGTTGCCTAAATATTAAAAAATAATAAATCTATAACTACATACATAAATAGCCATATATTCATTCATATACATGTGTATCTATATTATGAGCTGATGTTTAATTTATACATGCATTCTATTTAAAAAATATAAATTATAACCTATATAACATTCTGAATTTTTTTTTGTTCGTTTATATTTACCGTCCATTCATATGCATACATAAAATTTTTTTTTGTTCGTTTATGTTTACCGTCCATTCATATAAATATAACTGTTGCCTACATATTAAAAAATAATAAATCTATAACTACATACATAAATAGCCATATATCCATTCATATACATATGTATCTATATTATGAGCTGAACTTCTCAGTGTTGCATTATATCATAATGCGGCAAAATTTTTAAAAAATTAAGAAAACGTTGCATAGCTAAATTCAAAATTTAAATAAAAATATTGCAATTTTATAATGTTCTTTATTTCCACTTAAAATGCGACCCTTTAAAAACTTTGATTCATACACTGCCTTGTTTTTTCTTTCTTTTCATAACATAACATATTAATATTTTTTTTTTTTTATCTGTTATGTACGGAAATATCAAACGTATGTTTCTTTCTTTTAAAATCATAACATTTTAATAGTTCTTTTTTTCTATCTGTTATGTGGGTAAATATCAGATCTGCACATATGCATAAGAAATAGCCTTTAAAAATATTTAAAAACAATCAAAGTAACATTTTTTGTTCTCTTTTTTTCTATTCGTTTTTATTTTTCTTCCAGTATTACATTTTACTTTTTTTTTTCTGTTATTTAGGTACACTAAGAACTTATTTTTTTTTTTTAATATTAAATTTATGCATACAGTCTATTTCAAAAATAGAAATTATTAGCTATAGAACATTCTGAATTTTTTTTTGTTCATTTATGTTAACCGTCCATTCATATGCAACATAAAATTTTTTTTTGTTCGTTTATGTTTACCCTCCATTCATATAAATATAACTGTTGCCTACATATTAAAAAATAATAAATCGATAAACCAACTAAATAATAATAGTTGGGAATTTGGGAATTTGGTGTGATTGTGTTAGCAGATTTTTAATAGTCAGCACACATAAAAATATGCATACCATTTTTGTACATGTTTGTTCCTACATACATATGTAGTAAAAAAATTTGGTTTTAAAAGTATGTAATAATTGAGAATATATTAAATTGCTTACTTCTAAATGCTAATGTTTTTGAATTAAAAAAAAATTATTTTGCTTTTTCTAGACGATGTAGATATACATATATGTATGTATGTACATAACATATATTTTATGATTAATTCATAATTATTGTTATTGAAAAGAAAAATATTGTTGTTATTTACTATTTTTAAAAAAGACTGGATTTCTTATTTTTAATAGGTATATTCTTTTTGTTGTTTAATGTTTTTACATAATTGGAAATATATTCTTTGTTTTTATACTTCAGAAAAAGGCATTAGTGGTGCAGATCATCATTCCCTAATAGATCTTAATTTAAAGGCAGCTCCCAATTTAGATATCAATGTTAGGGCCATAATATGCGATTTTAATATGTTAAGAGTTTCGAAAGAAAAGCTCTATTTTAATTATAATTAAGAAAGGAAAAACACATATCTATATAAATATTATAAATAAACACATTGCTTTTATAAATAAAAATGTATACTAAAAATCAATTGATTTGATGAAAAAAAACTTAAATTTAACACTTGCTAACTAAATTTTAAGTAAATGCATATTAAGTTTTACACTGTGTTCTCAAGTGCGGCACATTAATTTGTTTACATATCCATATCTTTCAAATTCATCGCTTTCAAACCAAAAATATTTTCGAAGCACATTTATTACATATTTTTAAGTATGACCTATATGTATATGTACACATACAATGCAATGGCTATAGTCAATAATGCAAAAAACAATAGTCTTTTATAGAAAAAAAAACATTTATGTATTACGTATACGTATTGGCATTGGTATTGGTATTGGTGAGTTTAGTAAATTTAGATAAAATGTTTTATTTTGGTTCTGTAATAATTCTGTTAAAAATTCTGTTATATCTTTGTATGAAAATTTAATTTTGAAATTAAGCTACTTTTTCTAATGTTTTTCGATATTATTTTTTTAAAATCATGTATTGTCATCGGGATCTGATCTAATGAAGAAAATTTCAAGAGTCTAGCTCAACGGGAACTGTGTTTAAAATGGCTTCTAAAATTCCATCCTTTACCCAACCAAGTTAATAAAAAGCTTTAAAAAAGGATATGCTATTTGTTAATTAGTTTATAATAGCTGAATGTGCCAGAAAAAATTAAAATTTATCGTTGAGCGAGCCAGAGTTATTCATATTACGCGGTAAAATTTTATGCTATAAAAAGAATATATAAAAAAATAAAAATTTTTAAATTGTTTAAATACAAAAATTTACACTGAAAGAAATGGCGGCGAGCCATCAATGTAAAAAAATAATCAGAGGAGAAACAGGAATCATGTGTGAAGGTGTTTGTCGCGAAATCTATTGCAACCGAATAAAATGTTCTGGACTTGATGAATCTGTTATTAGCACCCTTTCAGAAAATCACAGAATCAGATTCATGTGTGAGGAGTGCACTGATTATATTCAAACAGTTGATGTGGTATTAAATAGTATTAGGGATATAGTTGAAAAAAATCGATCCCAACTAGAGGAATACAAAAATAAATTTGATGAGTCATTAAAGTCATGAGTCAATAAATTTGATGAGTCAGGTTAAAATCCCCACAAAGAATTATATCATCGTTGTTCTTAACATCACCAATTATTGACTCAAAAATGTCAATGTACTTAATAAAAAGATCAATATTAGAAGCAGGAGGAATATACCAACTGACAATGAAAAGATTAGCTGATTGCAATTGAATTTTTATAGCAACAATTTCTATTATATTGTGAGCATCACTCAGAGGAATTATTATTTCATATGAATTAAATGTATTCTTAATAGCTATCAGAACACCTCCACCTTCTAAGATTTTCAGACAGGATTGATCCATATCTGTCTTTTATGTAAACAGTAATTAAAACGGCAAATATGTCTAAATTAGTAATAGAAGAATTAAGCCAAGTTTCAGTTAAAATAAAAATATCAAAATCTAGAAGAGAAAAATTGGAAAAAATATTTTGATAATAAATGGAAAATTTAGAAGAAGTGGGATTAAAAAAGATAGATTGGGATGAGTTAATATAAACTAAATTTCTTCTCATTTGTATGGGGACGAAAGTACTTAAAATGGTTTTCTTTTGTCTTTTCAAGATAATCGATTCTATTAGAAGAAATGTGGGAAGCATAACATTGAAGATCAGTTAGAGCACTCTGTGGAGAAATATCAAATGTTTGATGGTATCTTACAAAAATATTAAGGAGTTCATTTACATCCGTCGGAAGACCCTCTTGTTGGATTGCAACTTTTAACGATGTCTTCGTTTTATCGCCTATACATACGTCATTTGATTTGTCATTTAAGTAAGCTAAATACAGTCTTACATTTTCAAAAATCTTAATCTAGCCAAAACATATCTACTATCATTATTATTTTGAATAGATTTTTGAGTTAACTTAACTACAGGTGGTAAACGAGGATCGAAGATTGGTGGATTTGGAGTAGAAATACTAGGATTAGCTACTTCTGAAATAGCAGTTTTATTTGAATTAATAGGATCGTTGTATGATGAATTTATATTATTTAAAACTGCACTGGCTGGGTAGGAATTCAAATTCGATTTAGGTTGTACAGCAAAAGAATGAATTCCGTTAGAATGTGGTGATGAATTTATTGAAATTGGCGAATCATGGGAGTTAATTGTTTCTCCATAAATAAAATTATAATATTTATTTGAAATACATTTTTTAAATTTGGAGAGCTTATGATTTAAGAATTAGTCACTATAATTTTTATTAGTAAAGAATTTGGAATTATTAATAGAGTTAGTAGATTTTTTTAAAGAGAAATGATTAGTGGTTTTAATAGGTGGAAATGATTAGTAGTTTTAATAGGTTTTTTTCAGCGGGGAAATTTAAATCAAGTAAACTTTTAATATTGATTTTAGGTGTAGCTGAAGGAATAGGGTTAGTAATAAACTGTTTTAAATTTACAGGATCCTTTTTATTATTAGAAGAATTTTTATTACGAATGTTATTAGGGTTAGTAAAATTTATTCTCATGTCTTAAGAAATGTTACTTACTTTATTAGAGGATTCTTTTCTTTTTGATGAATATTTTATATTTTCTTTTCGGGGCTTGCTGATACTAATAGTTGCACCAATTTTCTTCCATATATTTTAATTGCTTGAGAAATTAAGAGTTTGAATGCTGCGATCTGGACCAGAAAGTATAAAGCAATGATTTATTTCATTTAATGCGGTTCGGTGTGACTAGGAGACAGGAAACTGAAATGCTAAATTCACGTTTTATAAATTGGCAGATCCTAAGTTCATCAAAAGTACGGGGAGCTCCTTTAAGAAATAATGATGTAGATGTTTTAACCGTATCATGGTTTGATGTTGAAGAGGAATAATTATTTTTATTTAATTTCTTAATTCTTTGAATCCAATCCTCTTCAGACCACTGAACACCAAGCTTATAAATATAAATAGGGTCAGTTTGGGTTCCAATATCAACACTAATGCACTTGAGAACTGTATTAATTGATTTTTCGATATTCAATAATTTACTAAGTTGAGCATGTTTTACAGAGTAAAATGAACTGTGAAAATTACTATGAAGTAATTCCATTTTCATTCCAAAATTAATATTAAAGTTATACAAAGTAAAATTTATTTTATAAAAAAAAAATGTATATTTACTTATATTTAATATTTCACAAAATATTTACAACAAAAATAGTGAAGAACAATTATGGAATTATTTTGAATAGTGATTTTTTGATCACATCTTTACTCATGTTTATATTTGTTATAGTTTTGTATTGATTCACATTTATCAACATTCTATTAATCGGCTCATATTTGCCGTAATTAGTCCTATGATATCTAATCGAAATTATGATGAATATTTGCAGATATTCTACAATTTTCTTGTTGATAGCTCTCAATGCTCGCACTTTGCTACTTCCAAAAACAGATGATTGAACTATATTTGAATAAATCATCACCATTCCACTCAATTCATCTTTATTATTAGCAACAGCTAATTTGAATAGTTCAGCT
Source organism: Poecilobothrus nobilitatus (assembly GCA_947095535.1). NCBI lineage: Eukaryota > Metazoa > Arthropoda > Insecta > Diptera > Dolichopodidae > Poecilobothrus > Poecilobothrus nobilitatus. The sequence continues at coordinate 113,361,042 of OX352773.1, forward strand.
AATTTTGTTTTAAAATTTTTTATATTTTTTTTTGTTGAAATAATTCAGTTAATAATATTTTTACGTTATAACTCGGAGTATATACACAATAATTCGAAGTATATACATCGATGTAATTGGTTGTTCAATTTTGTAGTGAATTAGGAAAAATAATATTAAATAAACTATAAACATTTAAAGTATAAATTTTGAACATTTAAAATCTGTATGAAAATATTTTGTTAAAATTCAAAAAATAATAAAGTGAATGCATCATTTAAAGTAAAAAAAACTATTGAAAATTAAAAAATTTTGACTTTTGTAATTTATTTATAATTGAACACATAAACATTAAAAATTAGAAATATAATTTACAGTTTAATTCTCTCAATAATCTCATTTAAGCGTATCAATAAAAAAAAAAAAAAAAGGATATGCTATTTATTAATTAGTTTATAATAACTGAATGTGCCAGAAAAAATTTAAATTTATCGTTGAGCCAGCCAGAGTTATTCATATTACGCGGTAAAATTTTATGATATAAAAAGAATATATAAAAAAATAAAAATTTTTAAATTGTTTAAATACAAAAATTTACACTGAAAGAAATGGGGGCGTACCATCAATGTAAAAAAATAATCAGAGGAAAAACAGGAATCATGTGTGAAGGTGTTTGTCGCGAAATCTATTGCAGCCGAATCAAATGTTGTGGACTTGATGAATCTGTTATTGGCACCCTTTCAGAAAATCACAGAATCAGATTCATGTGTGAGGAGTGCACTGATTATATTCAAACAGTTGATGTGGTATTAAATAGTACTAGGGATAAAGTTGAAAAAAATCGATCCCAACTAGAGGAATACAAAAATAAATTTGATGAGTCATTAAAGAAAAACGAAATCGAAATAAAAAACTTACTTGAAGCAGTAGAAACCCGCTATGTCGAAAGTTATCCAGATTAAAAAATTTACGCGATCAACATCAAAAAAGTATAGCTGAACTTACAAAAATAGGTAGAATAGCAGAAGACTGTAAAATCCAAGCTGAAAAATTTTTTAAATAATTAAATTTAAATAATAGTAGCAAAGTTTAAAACAAACAATCATTTTCTGATGTTGTAAAAAAAGATCTTATTGTTTTGGTAAAACTCAAAAATAAACAAACTGCTGAAATTGAAAAACAAATTGAAAACGCAAATGGAAATGCGATTACGGTTAATGGAAATCGCTACAGGGAGATGATCCGAAGCTTTTTGTGGCGGGAAATTGATGATTTGGACGTAGAGAATATGTGGTTTCAACAGGACGGTGCCACTTGCCACACAGCAAGAGAAACAATGCGTCTTTTGAAGGAAAAGTTCGAAGATCGCATTATTTCTCGTAGAGGAGGAGTGATGTGACCACCAAGATCGTGCGATTTGACACCGTTGGATTTTTTTTGTGGGGTTTTGTGAAATCGAAAGTGTACAGCAATAATCCCACAACAATTCAAGAGCTTAAAAACAACATTATCGAGCAGATTTCAACCATTGAGAACAGTTTATTGAACAACGTGATTCAGAATTTTGGTAAAAGATTGGAAGCCTGCCGAAGTAGTAGAGGGGGCCACTTGGCCGACATAATTTTTCATTATTAACCGGAACCTATTTATAATAAATTAAAATAAAAATATATTTAATATTTCAAAAAAAAAGTCTTTTTTTATTAAAATTAAAATGATACCTCAATTTTGAACACCCTATACGCTCATACTGTCCTATTTAAATTACTGTTCTTCAATTTTGTTCTTAAGCACCGCGACACAAAGGAATAGATTTCAAATTCTACAAAATAGAGCAATGAGAATTATTTTAAAATGTAGTATTAGAACTCGTATCAAAGATATGTTAAATAGATTAAATTGGATGGATGTTAGAAATAAACTGAAGTGCAACATTTTGATTCTTATGTTTAAACTAAAACATAATCTACTTCCCAGCTATATGCAGAAACACATTGAATATGTCGGTGGATATTATTATTTAAGAAACAGAGGTGATTTTAGACTGCCGTTATATAGAAAAACCAGCACACAAAGTCCACTTATGTATAAAGGAGTACAAATTTTTAATGAGCTACCGCAAAATATTAAGAATGAAAATAGAATTAGTATATTTAAAAAACTTATAGTAGAGCATATATGTAGAATATAGCTTGTTAAAAGTAATTGTAAATTATAAAGTTTGTTAGAAACTAATAAAATAAATCTAAATCTAAACTCTGATTAATTTTTATATAGAAACTATCTTCATCAAAAATCTGCTATATTCGAATTAAATCGTTCGGGTTAGATTCTGATACTCTTTTAAATGTTACATTGTCATAGTTTTTAGGATTAGAGATATATGTCTAAACTTCATTAAAAAAGTCTTTGGAAACTTGGTTTCAAGTAAATCCGGGATTAGGAGTTATATTTTTAATAAGCGTTAAACTTCCAATCATCCAATTCTGAATCGTCATATGAATACTATGTGTTGCCTATAGATTTAGTTACTTTGATTTTTTCAAGAGGTTTTCAATGTTTCTCATATAAACATTGTACTGTCCAATATTTATAAAAGCACATTTCTCTTTGTTAAATTCTTCTGTTTGTTAAATTCTTCTGGCAACTGAATTCCGGCAACGGATTTCCGGAAGACTGACTCCGGAAAGGACTTCGGGAAGACCGGATCCGGCATCGATCTCGGAGCTGAGGGCCCAGACTTCGACGCACATTACCATCCTGTCTTTGGGTAAACTGTTGCCAGACTTCAGGGCTGACACACACAAGAAAAGTTATTAACAAAAAAAAATAAATAAATAACAATCCCACAGAGAAAGAGAGAGACAGAGAGTTTTCTGCCATTATCAAGCGGGCCAGATTGTTTTTGAAACAGTCCTCAAAGGTCCTGTAATGAGCCAAACATTTCCCATTCTATACAATTTTTAGGTATCCCCACCTTGGTTGTTGGAATCAGAAGTATAAATAAATGCTAATGCTACTGCTGGTTTATTTTAATATATAGTAAAAAACTAAAATGAATAGCAACAGCAGCAGCAGCAGCAGGAGGGCAATAGTTGATTTACAATTTGTTATTGGAAATAATAAACACTATGTTTTGAAAGAATTTTCTGTGCTAGCTGATGGTTCTCTTGTACCAATGTTATTTATATTTAAAGCACCCTATTCATTTGAGGAGCTAAATTGTGATGCTAAACAACAAAATGAATACAATAAAAGGAAAATTAATATGCTTGACTGTGATGATGGTTTTATAGAATACTTAAAAATAAAAAATATCTTAGAGGAACATTTAACATCATTATCATTCGATATCTTTTAAGTAAAAGGTCTTAAAAAAAAGGAATTTTTAGATGGATTTCTTTCGAATTCAGTAAAAGTTATCAAGTTAGATAATAAAATTCCACCTACACTAAAACTAAGGAATTTCACCACCATTTGCCCTCACCATCATAATACCGAAAATTTGCAAAGATGCGCTGTAAAAAATTGCATGAATTTTATATGTATTTAATAAAAGAAAATAATATTAACTGGTTTTAAAAAATATTTGTTTTATTTATTGTTGACCAATATATTTTTTCAGACATAAATAATGTTATTTCATAAAATAGCCTGGAATAGTTGCACTGGGCTATATGTAAATTCATAGAAGTATAGAAATCTTCTTGTTCCAGTCTAAGCTTATTCATTATATATTTTATTATATTATTATTTCAATACATCTCTCAAAATATTTTAATACATATTCTCGTACATTCAATTCGGCTCCATTGTTATATGACATGAGTGCTTGGATAAAATCTAACATAAGACAAAAGCGGGTATACTCATCTAGTTCCAATGTAAGTTTTTTAGTTGGTCCTCATCCTTCTCCTCCAGCATGATTAAATTTTAGCGAAAATTTATTTGAATTTAATTTATGGAGTTGGCTGCTTGTAAAATTTTGATAAAATGAATACCACTCCAAATAACTCATCTCGCTAATGACTTTGCGATTACGTCGGAAAATTATTGTAGCAGCGAAATTTTCAATATTAAATGCAATTAGTATTTTTGTTGTTTGTTTCTTATCCAAATAATAAATATAGCTTACTACCAGATTTTGTTGTGGTTCGTTGTTGGTGCTGTTTCTGTTTTCTTTTTCAAATGTCTCGATATTTGATGTTGACTCCATTTTCTTTTTTATAACTGATGAAATATGTTTGAAAAATTTATATTTATATAATTTCTAGTTTTCTTATATAATTTATATACCCTACACCTAAAGTATAGGGTATATTAACTTTGCTATGGTGTTTGTAACCACCAAAAGGAAACGAGTTAGATATGGGCATGTATATATATTCTGAATCAGGATCACCTCCTGAGTCGATTTAACGATGTCCGTCCGTCCGTCCGTTTGCACGATAACTCAAAAACTAATAAAGCTATCTTGATGAAATTTATATAGTAGGTTATTAATTACAAAAGGAAAGCAAAGTTCGAATCTGGACAAAATCGGTCTAGGGGTTCGGATTTTGGAAGCTTCCGAACGAGCACCAGAGCAAATGAGATTATCTCCAAAACCAATAAAGATATAACTTTCAAATTTGACAGAGTGGTGTTCTTTCATGTTTTATATAAGTCACTAAAATTTGAGAGGCTTTGGTCTATGGGTTCGGATTTTGGAAGCTTCCGAACGAGCCCCAGAGCAAACGAGATTATCTTCAAAATGAAGAAAGATAGAACCTTTAAATTTTGTACAATGATGTTCCTGATCGATTTATGTCTCTGAAAATTAATAGGATTTGGTCCATGGGTTTGGATTTTGGAAGCTTCCGCACGAGCACCAGAGCAAATGAGATTATCTCCAAAATCAACTAAGATATAACCTTTAAATTTGGCAGAGTGGTGTTCTTTCATGTTTTATTTAAGTCTCTGAAATTTGAGAGGATTTGGTTCATGGGTTCGGATCTTGGAAGCTTCCGAACGAGCCCCAGAGCAAATGACATTATCTCCAAAAGCAACAAAGATATAACCTTTAAATTTGGCAGAATGGTGTTCCTTCATGTTTGATTTATGTTTCTGAAATTTAAGAGGATTTGGTCCTTGGGTTCGGATATTGGAAGCTTCCGAACGAGCCCCAGAACAAACGAGATTATCTCCAAAATCAACAAAGATAGAACCTTTAAATTTTGTACAATGATGTTCCTTCCCGTTCGATTTATGTCTCTGAAATTTAAGAGGATTTGATCTGTGGGTTTGGATTTTGGAAGCTTCCGCACGAGCACCAGAGCAAATGAGATTATCTCCAAAACCAAATAAGATATAACCTTTAAATTTGGCAGAGTGGTGTTCTTTCATGTTTTATTTAAGTCTCTGAAATTTGAGAGGATTTGGTTCATGGGTTCGAATCTTGGAAGCTTCCGAACGAGCCCCAGAGCAAACGAGTATATCTCCACAACCAACAGAGATAGAACCTTTATTTTTAGTACAAGAGTGTGCTGTTATGTTTCCTTTTCTATAAAATTGGAAACTGACATTTGAAAGAATTTAAACCATGGATTCGTATATTGGAAGCTTCCGAACGAGCCCCAGAGCAAACGAGATTATCTCCAAAACCAACAAAGATAGAACCTTTAATTTTTTTACAATGATGTTCCTTCCAGTTTGATTTATGTCTCTGAAATTTAAGAGGATATGGTCCATGGGTTTGGATTTTGGAAGCTTCCGAACGAGCCCCAGAGCAAATGAGATTATCTCCAAAAACAACAAAGATAAAACCTTTAAATTCGGCAGAATGGTGTTCTTTCTTATTTGATTTAGGTCTCTGAAATTTAAGTGGATTTGATCCTTGGGTTCGGATTTTGGAAGCTTCCGAACGAGCCTCAGAGCAAATGATATTATCTCCAAAAGGAACAAAGATATAACCTTAAAATTAGGCAGAATGGTGTTCCTTTATGTTTGATTTATGTTTCTGAAATTTGTGAGGATTTAGTCCATGGGTTCAAACCTTGAAAGCTTCCGGACGAGCCCCAGAGCAAACCAGTATACGAGTATATCTCCACAATCAACAAAGATAGAACTTTTATTTTTAGTACAAAGGTGTCCTGTTATGTTTCCTTTTCTGACATTGGAAACTGACATTTGAAAGAATTTGAACCATGGGTTCGTATTTTGGAAACTTCCGGACGAACACAAGAGCAACGAGCATATCTCCAAAACCAACAAAAGTAGAATCTTTAAATTTAGTACAATGGTGTTCTGGCATGTTTTCTTTATGTTCCTGAAATGGATTCGATGAATTAGAGTGGCAATTTGGGTACCTGACACACACCTCCCAAGGAGTAACAATCTTCGAAATTAATAAAGATAGAAACTTAAAATTTTTTACAAAGGTGTCAAGCATATCCCAAGAGGATGCCTCTTTTACGTTCCTGAAATTTGAGTTGACTAAAACAGAAAAGGGAAGAAGTTCAAGCAGCTGCCAAATAAACTTATGGATTTTTAATATAGTGCGAATTATTCAGGTGTAGGGTATTAATAAGTCAGTTGCATCGACTTACTGTTACATTTACTGGTTTTTTTTTAAATTGTTCTAAACATTCTTTGTATTTTTTTATCGTTTTTAAGTGGCGATGATCTATTGAATAAATTAAGAAAATTTTTCATGCTCTTGCAGTTACATCGCATCCATAAATATACCCAACAATATTGTCCACAAACTGATGTAAAGTCACTTTGTAAACGCCTATTGTTGAAAACAAAATATTTTTATTGAATTTGTAGAAATCACACAATTTCACTGAGAAATGGTGGATTACCAAATGAATCAAAATACTCTACACAGCCTTGAACTGGTACGAAAATTGCTAGCCAATGTGTTCTTTTTTTAGCAGATGTGTCGGTGTTTATTACTAAAATACCAGGTTTTGAAATATTGTTCGGTATTTGATCAAGAGCAAAACACCTCTATATTAGTTTACTTGTCGCAATATTACATTTCAGCACTTTCTTTATCTGAAGTGTATTAATTTTTTTTGTAAATGAGAAATATCAATTAGTCGAGTATTTTCACTTATGTATGCTGTTCAAAATTGAGTTTTAAGTTTTCCATTTGTTAAATTTATTAAATTATTAGTTGTTTTGTCGTTCTAAATGCCCAAAAGTGTAATTCTTGATGTCTGTTCTTTTTAAATCTCTGGTCGGGAATTTATACTTTAATTCCTTTACAATAGTTTTACATTTTGTTTTTATTCCAACCAGAGAAGATTTTTTAGAAATATTGCATTGTTATCATCCGTACAGAATGATAAATCTACTAGAGCACATGCCATTTTCAAATGAGTTGAAATGCTTGCCTCAACTTCCTTTTTATATGCTACGTAAACGTTACGATTTTTATCAATTTCGATGTTAGCATCGAATTCTGCAAACACAATGCATGTTAATGTTGAGTTAATGGAGAACTATGTCTCGCTTCAATCTTTACTACTCCCTGGTTTAATAAGCTCTGACATGTATCTGTTCCCGAGCCGTCTGCTGATAAATCAAAAGCCAGTATTGTATAACCTTTTGAAAATAGCTCTTTTGAAATTTCATGTCCTCTATAAGAATGATGTATACCTGTTCCGCTAAATAATGTTAAATATGCACGAGAATTGCAAAGATTATTCGATATAAAACTTGTTTCAATTGCAGAGTTTGGTGTAGGCACTGCATTCACATATAATTGAAATTGTGTGAGATTTTGATGATCGAAATGATATGGATTTTTTGATTTTTACCATTGAAATTTTCATTATTACATTATTTTCATTTTGTTACCATACAAAATACTTGAGATTTTTGTATTTATCCTATAAATATATTATCCAATGTTATGTTGGCTGGTATTATAAATGTTTTGATTTCACTTCTGGTATAAAAATATTTCGCGTTAGACTTTTCCAATACAGTATTATGTGCTATCAATATGCTGGGATTAATTGTCAAATGTTTCATGTATAACGTAGCTTCGAGAATTTTTAAATAGCTTTCATCGGCATCGTTAAAGAAAGTAAAAAAATCTTGTTTTTCTACAGCCAGCGCAATCCGAATGTCAACATTATTTAAAAGTAATTTGGGAGTGTTAAAGAAATCTGCATGTATTTATACCCGTACGTTAAGTATCGAATATAATAGAACAACTCCTCCGTTTGTAACACCTCAAAATAAGCGAGCTAGATATACCTTCAAAGGTATGGATCGGATCAGAATCAAATTCTGAGTCGATTAAGCCATGTCCGTCCGTCCGTCGAAAAATTTCTATATTTAAATTGTTATAACACAAGCTCTATAAGGTATATCTTAAATTTAAAAACTCCAAACGATAGGTGCTATTATGAGCTTTACAATTATGTATATAATAAATATATACTTGTGCTATACGGTGTCTTAAATTACCGTTATGCGAAACTGAATTATTGCAAAATCCTTTAACCCTTCTATCTTCTAAACGGTTTAAGTTGCAAACTTGAAATTTTCAAAGAAGTTAGATGTTTCAAAATAAATATAAGTGATTTCAGAAACTTATTTGTATCACCTCCGTTTAGAAGCTGTAAGGGGTCAAAAACTGAAAATTCCCTATTTTTAAACACCTGTAACTTGAACACCTGTTAACATTTTTTTGAAGTAATACATAAAAATTAAAGCTTCAACATTATACTCTTATTTCTGTTAATAACTTTTTTTAATAATATAGGGTTACTTTATAATTGACGAAAGTGTTACTTGATTCTTTCAAATTTTCTAACAAATTTCTTGAACGAATTTTTTGCATTTTGTTTTACTCGATAATTTGAAATTGTTGAGGATATAATGCGTAGTACAAAAAAATGTAAATAAATAAACAACATAACGGTTGCTTGAACAATTTTTATTTAAATGATATTGATATACATACATATTTATATAATATCATGTTTATTTACATATCGTATATGTCACTGATGAATGAATGATAAGAGTATAGATGTATATTATATAGCGCCGTATTTACATACATACGAGTATATGTATTTTATTATACTTATAAGAAATTATTCTACGAATGGAAATATTTTTAAAGAAATATTGCAATGTATGGCGATATACTTATAATATATAACAATATAAATATGCTATGTGCGCATTAATATAATATAATATTTAAAATTATATTTACTATTTTGTAGTTCAATATACATTTGCCGTTATATACAAAAGTTAGATATATAATCGTTATTCGGAAGGTTAGAATCTGCTTTTGAAGAATGTATACACATATAGTTTCAATATATGTACAACACATAGTTCTAGAAATTATAAAATTCACCCAAATTATTTTAAAATACTAAAATATTAAAATAATAATATTGTAAGCAGAGTGACAGGCTATGCACACACTAACGGGTCGTACGGGTATCTAAGGGTTGACAAAGGCAACTGTATTCTTCCTTGTTTTCTACTATTGTAGAATTAATGTATGATTTTCGTCTTGATTTAGAACAAGAATTGATGATATCATTTACATTTGTTTATCTAATTCCTAAGCAGATGCTTCCAGATGTGTTTGACTGGAATCTGTACCATAATTTGTAAAGTAGATAAGTATGCTTTATAATGGTATAAGGAATCTGAAGGAGTGATGTTTCCGTTTAGAGTTACATTACATTGTTTAATTAAAGAGTGTAATAAATTATTTACAACACTCGACTGGCGAGCTGCGTTTGTGTCAGTTCCGGTTCCTACTTTATCATTTGCACTCCAAACTGAACCATCTTTTTTTAATATCTGAACTTTAAATTTGATGTAGGTTGAGGATAAATCTCGATATGTATCTCCATTTCCAAGTGAAACAAATTCAATAGTTGACGGTGATGCCTCTAGAGAAGCTAAAGGATTGTATGCTACCTTTTCTGAATGCAATATACTTGTTTTTACTGGTAATGACGCAAAAAGATTAAGTTCATATTTCATATATTTCATTTTTAATTGAATATATCGAAGGAGGAGGAGGTTTTACTTTGCTTCTTTCGGCGCTTTGACTTTAAATGTGTCTTTTTAGAAACTGCTCGTTTTTTTATTCCACTTCGTCTTTTTATGGCTCTCGTCTTCCACCATACATCGAATGATGTTGATTATACACTGATTTTCACTTTGTTCAATTACAGCTTCTTTTATGTTTGCACCAGATGCTATATCATTAAAAATATTTTTACTTGTGTTTACAGCGTCTTTTTTAATTAAGTCCCAACTTGATGTAAAAACTGGTTTCAAGTAACGAATTAAACCAACAAATATATTTCCAAAACCACCACTTTCCTGTATAGCTGAATAAAATTGTAATAGAGGTCCAATGTCGTGGACACCTCCTCCTATTTGCGACAAATAATATTTCACGTAAGCTCGTTCCATGTTTGATAGGATATCATATTTGAGTACTAGTATTTAAATTGTTTTTAGCAATCAATGCTTTTTAAAGTGTAAAACATTTTTTGGATAGAAGCTGAAACGAAATTGATTGCAAATTTTAATGGTTATTGTTTCAAAACAATTTTTTTCTATAGGTATGTAATGGACATTTTTAAATTCAATTTTCTATGTTGATAGCAATGCACGCATTTTGCTACTTCCAAAAACAGATGATTGAACTATATCTGAATAAATCATCACCATTTCACTCAATTTATCTTTATTATTAGCAACACCTAATTTGAATAGTTCAGGTGATTTTGATTTAAAATTTTTTTTTTTTTCTGTGGAAATAATTCAGTTAATAATATTTCTACGTTATAACTCTGATTAATTTTTATATAGAAACTATTTTCTTCAAAAATCTGCTATATTCGAATTAAATCGTTCCGGTTAGATTCTGATACTTTTTTAAATGTTACATCGTCATGGTTTTTAGGATTAGATATATATGTCAAAATTTCATTAAAAATTTTTTTGGAAACTTGGTTTCGAGTAAATCCGGGATTAGGAGTTATATTTTTAATAAGCGTTGGCAAAAAAATGAACTTCCAATCATCCAAATGTTATTCCGAATCGTCATATGAATGATAAATGTAGCCTATAGATTTGGTTACTTTGATTTTTTCAAGAGGTTTTTCAATGTTTCTTACATAAACATTGTACTGCCCAATATTTATAAAAGCACATTTCTCTTTGTTAAATTCTTCTGTTTGTTAAATTCTTCGGGCAACTAAATTCCGGAAGACCGTCTCCGGCAACGGACTTCTGGAAGACCAGCTTCGGCAAAGGACTTCCGGAAGACCGACTCCGGCAACGGACTTCGGGAAGAGCGGCTCCGGCAAAGATCTTTGAGCTCGGCATCTAGCGCCCAAGTGCCCGAAGGGGCTGAGGACCCAGGGCTATGACGGACGTCACCGCCCTGTCTCTGGATAAACTGTTACCAGACTTCAGCGTTGTTTTACACACACAAGAAAAATTATTAACAAAAAAAAAATAAATAAATAACAATCCCACAGAGAAAAAGAGAGAGAGACAGAGAGTTTTCTCCCATAATAAAGCGGGCCAGATTGTTTTGGAAACGCTCCTCAATTTCCGATAACTAGCCAAACATGTAATTTTTGGTCTGTGTCTAATAAGAAACTGAATTTAAAATACAATTGAGAAATAATATAAGAGCAGCGAACATATTCTTAGTACCGTCGTTTTTGTTAGAAGAAACACGGAGAAAATTAATTCGAAAGGGTTTAAATGATACTTGATAAAATTGAAATGGTTGAAATGATTCCATATGCAAAATTCAACAAGGGATATAAATATTTATAAACAGTAATTGATACATTTTCAAAATTTGCTTATGCTGAATCGGTTAAAAACAAAAGGGCTGATAATGCTCTAATCGCAATAAAAAATATTTTTAAGAGGGCTGTTACAAAAAAAAAAAATTTAGAATCTAATCAAGGTACAGAATTTTTCAACAAAAAATTTCATTAAAATTTTCTACTATTAAATATAAAATATGTAAATAATTTTATGAAAATTCGATTTTTATTTGATTTTTTTTTTGTATTTTTTTATTATTATAATGTAAAAATTTTTTGCTTTTGTTTTTTCTGTCTGAAACACTGTTCATCACTTTTTACACATTATAAGATCACACAGCTCTTAGCTAAGGTCAGAAACTATTTAATTATGAATATATTAAAATAAATTATTTTTATATAAATTATATAGAAGAAATAAAGACAAAAAAAAAAATGCTAATAAGGAAAACTAAAATTAAAAATTATCATACATATTCAGAACTAAAAGCATTAATTGTACGTTTCAATCGTACGTTTCAATCGTTTCAATCGTACCCTATAAAACAAGATGTGGAAACAATTTAGTTTACAAGACACATATAAATGGATAATCATTCTACCATCGCTAATAGAAAAATATAACTCAACATAACTCAACATATACAATTAAACTTCCACCTAAAAAGGTTACAAAGAAAAACGAGAAATAATTATTAAAAACTTAATACAATAAATTAAAAGTATTCCGAAAAGCAAAATACAAATATTTGCAAAAGATTATCAACCTAATTGGTCAACAGAAATTTATACCATAGCAAAAATAAAAAGAACTGATCCAATAACATACAATTTACTTGATTACACACAAAAACAAATAAAAGGCAGTTTTTATGACCCTGAACTTACATCTGTTAAATTTCCTAATGTTTACCTTGTAGAAAAAATAATAAGAAAAAAAAGGAAATCAACTTTTGGTTAGGTGGCCTGGTTTTGATAAAAAATGTGATTCATGGATAAATTAAACGAGATATTATTTAATGAATAAAAATTTATAAACTTTTAGTAAAAAATGCAATGCTGTTATTTAATATTAAAAACCACTTTTTAAACCAAGTTTTTTTTATTTTTTGTTTACTTTTAACTAGAACTTGATCACATTTTCAATTTGTATTTCATGATCATTGTATTTCATGATCACGGCTTCCAAGTTATTTTATTTTTGTTTACTTTTAACTTGAACTTGATCACGTTTTTAATTTGTATTTCATTATCATGGCTTATATTATTAACAATATAATTTCAATTCAAAGCTTAAATGTATTCAAATCAAGTTTTAAAATTTTTTTAATTTTTCAGGTAAATATTAAACCACTGTTAAACTTTAATAATAATTTTATATTTAAACCAAACTTTAAAAACTTTTCATATCTTCACCCTAATTTAGAATATTCAGCACTATAGTTACAGCTGGTTAAAGCTTTTTAAATTTTAAATTAAAACATAACTGATATACTAATCGCAAAGTTTAGTGTAATAATTCACAAAATACAAAATAAAATACTAAAAGATATTCAAATAAAACACCTTTATTTTTGAGTTTCTTACATTCACTGATTTTTTATTTTCCAATTTTTATTAACATTTTTAATATAATTTTGAATATTATAAATAAATTCATCAAATTGTAATTACAATATTAATATATTGCAATCGCTGACCTACATTTAATAATATAATTATGAATATTATAATTAAATGTTGATGATATTACAATTACAATATTAGTAGATTGCAATCGTTCCACATTTTTGAGTTCAATGTATTAGAGTTCAATGTATTACAGTATTACAGTACATTTTAGTAAAAATAAATATGATAATACATTGTACGTAAGCATTAAATAAAAATAAGTTAAATTATACATTAAAATTATTGGATTATTCCACCTTCCCTCATGGGAAAAAAAAAAATTTTATACAATTATTAATAAAGATGAAATTTTTTTCTTAACCATTAATTTCTAATAATCTTTTCTTTTTCTATAATGTAAAAATTTTAATTTAGTTTCTTTTATAAAAACTGTTTGTTTCATTAATACAAGTTATTTAAATATTTTATTTATAATTTTGTTTAAAATATTTTGATTAAGATTTTATGTTATGTTATGTTAAATAAATTTTTAATTTGAACAAGATTCTTTTTTTTGTTTAATTATTATTATACTTTCATATAAAAAAAAACATTTGAAATAATACGAGTAGATGCAATAAAAAATTTATAAATTTATCTATATATTATTACGTATTTGCTTTTATTTTTCTTTTTAAATGATAGCTACTTTTGTACAAGTTATTTTGATACATTTATGCGCAAGATACATTATAACAAATTGAATGATTAAAAAAGAAATTACAATAATAATGTATTTTATGACACTCGTTTTATGAGTTTTTTCCTGAATTTGTTTTTCATAGTGTTCAATTTTTATTTTTATATCAATTAAATTTTTACTGAATTGCATTAATTTTTTGTTAGAATCAATTATGTTTTCTTGAATATGTACTAGAAATTTTTACAACTTTGGAAATATTAAAATTAAGTTTAAGTGGTTATATAACTGTAGTGTAATTTAATGGCTTTATAATTTTAGTAATTAATTTAGTATTCTTTGTTTCTTCTGTACAACGTGGAGACAAATGTATGTATCCACTATTATTTAGCTTTACAATTTTGAAATAATTGGGACAATAAACTTTCAATGAAGTTTGAGATGCAGTAACGAAAATCCACGTATTTATTGCATTTAATTTGTAACATAATTCGTTTTTTAAACTGAAAATTCGAAAAACATTTTTAAAGAAAAAATCGGAAGATTGCTTAGCACTTTACAAAACGTCAAATCTTCCTGATCGAAACTAATAAAAGTGACACGTTTTTGGTTTATTGCAACAAGATTTTGTTTAAAATCAATATAGTAGTATTTGCTGTTTCCTAATAAGATTGGTATTGGGTAAATTTTAAAAATAGAAAAATGTTCTCTAGCCACTAAAGGTATTGAGATTTCGAATATAATCCGTTTTTATGTATATTTTGCTCTGATTTCTAATATCTTTGCAAATTGTAGAAGGTTATTTTTTGTTATTGTTAAAGGAAGTTCATGCATTTTAATTATTAACTGGATTTTTTCTAGAGATTTAAGCAAAATTTCTGGATGTATAGTTTTGAAATCTATTTCATTATTCAGTGATTTTCTTAATGAAACTAGAATATCATCTTGTCTTCTATCAAAGTTTTGAATATAGGAAGTTAGAATGATTAAACTTTCATCTACATCATGTAAAAGTTGTTGATATATAGTAATATTTTCAATTCTTGGAAGTAAATTCTTTAGTAATTCGTTATTAATTTTAAATTTAACGTAGAATTTTGAAATATTTCAATTGAATTTCTTAAAATTGTACTTTGTTTTTCGATTATGTGTGAGATAAATTTATTGCACTCCCTTTGGTCGGATATATCTTTTCCTATGTATTCAGAATCTTTTGCATCCATTACACCAAATAATTCTTTTAACAAAGAACCACCAATGTTTATAAGACCGCGTTTTGTTTTATAATAAAGAAAAATTTTTCAATTTCTAGCTGGGTGTTAGTAATTTTGGATAGTTTTGTATTTAAAAAATGAATAGTTAAAGAGCAATGATCCATAGGAAATATTTCCTTTATTTCTATACACATATTTTTTAAATTGTTGATCCAGTTCAATTTTCATGTTTGTCAGATCATAATATAAAATTAATTTCCAATTTGATGAAATAATTCGGTAGTCTCCCAAAGGTTTCCAAGTATAAGCCAGAATTTTCAACTTCGTAAGGTCCTACATAACAGGAGGTTAATTTTTTATTTTTTCTTACAGTATTAAGTAACAAAACTTTATCTCCTTAAATAACGTCTAAGGTTTTCGTATCTTTATCATAAATTTTTTTATTATTTTCTTTAGATTTTATTAGGTTATTTTTGGCTTCGTTGTAGCTGTTGTAGGCGTGATTTTAATTCGAGAACATAATCATCTATATTATAAAACACAAAACCACAAATAAAAGACAGTTTTTATGAACCTGAACTTACATCTGTTAAATTTCCTAATGTTTACCTTGTATAAAAAATAATAAGAAAAAAAGGAAATTAAGTGTTGGTTAGGTGGCTTGGCTTTGATAAAAAACGTGATTCATGGATAAATAAACGAGATATTATTTAATGAATAAAAATTTATAAACTTTTAGTAAAAAATGCAATGCTGTTATTTAATATTAAAAACAACTTTTTAAACCAAGTTTTTTTTATTTTTTGTTTACTTTTAACTTGAACTTGATCACGTTTTTAATTTGTATTTCATTATCATGGCTTATGTTATTAACAATATAATTTCAACAGTTTCAATTGCAATCGTTCCACATTTTTGAGTTCAATGTATTACAGTATTACAGTACATTTTAGTAAAAACAAGTAAATATAACAGTAAGTCGATGCAACCGACTTATTAATACCCTATACCTGAATAATTCGAACTAAATTAAAAATCCATAAGTTTATTTGGCAGCTGCTTGAACTTCTTCCCTTTTCTGTTTTATTCAACTCGAATTTCAGGAACGTAAAAGAGGCATCCTCTTGGGATATGCTTGACACCTTTGTAAAAAATTTTAAGTTTCTATCTTTATTAATTTCGAAGATTGTTAGTCCTTGGGAGGTGTGTGTTAGGTACCCGAATTGCCACTCCAATTCATCGAATCCATCTCAGGAACATAAAGAAAACATGCCAGAACACCATTGTACTAAATTTAAAGGTTCTACTTTTGTTGATTTTGGAGATATGCTCGATGCTCTTGTGCTCGTCCGGAAGTTTCCAAAATACGAACCCATGGTTCAAATTCTTTCAAATGTCAGTATCCAATTTTACAGAAAAGGAAACATAACAGAACACCTTTGTACTAAAAATAAAAGTTCTATCTTTGTTGGTTGTGGAGATATACTCGTTTGCTCTGGGGCTCGTCCGTGGACCAAATCCTCACAAATTTCAGAAACATAAATCAAACATGAAGGAACACCATTCTGCCTAATTTAAAGGTTATATCTTTGTTGATTTTGGAGATGATATCATTTGCTCTGAGGCTCTTTCGGAAACTTCCAAAATCCGAACCCAAGGACCAAATCCTCTCAAATTTCAAATACCTAAATCAAACATGAAAGAACACCATTCTACCGAATTTAAAAGTTATATCTTTGTTGTTTTTGGAGATAATCTCATTTGCTCTAGGGCTCGTTCGGAAGCTTCCAAAACCCAAACCCATGGACCATATCCTCTTAAATTTCAGAGCCGTAAATCAAACGGGAAGGAACATCATTGTAATAAATTTAAAGGTTCTATCTTTGTTGGTTTTGGAGATAATCTTGTTTGCTCTGGGGCTCGTTCGGAAGCTTCCAAAATACGAATCCATGGTTCAAATTCTTTTATATGTCAGTTTCCAATTTACCCCAATTATCAGAATCCTTATTCGCGTAACAGCGTAAATAGTTTTCCAATGTGTGATGTGTCCTTTCTAAGGAACCATTAGATTCTGGGTTATGTGAATTTTCTTAATTTTCAACAATGTACAAGTTCTTTTAAATAATTCACTCATAAAATTTGTACCTTGATCAGTTAAGAGTATTTTTGGCGTCCCAAAAATGAATATAACCTTCCGTACAAAAGCATTGGCAAATGTAATAGCTTCCTCATTGGGAATCGGTATAGCTAATAAAAATTTAGAAAGTAAATCTTGAAAAGTTAATATATATATATTACCTGATTCAGTACTAGATAGTGGACCAACTATATCTAGAGATACCTTTTCAAATCGTTTAGCAGGAGTATCGGTGACTTTCATGGGAGTTTTAGTTTTAAAATTTAACTTATTTTTTTAACGTATTTCGCAAGATGATATATAATTGATTACAATTTTTTTCATGGTTGGTTGATTGTTGTGAGTGGCTGGCCACCGCTGCTCCTGGCAGTAACCCCAATTAGCGCGTTAGCACCGTTTTGCTACCACTTCTGTGACCACAAGGCTTAAAATAGGGCTATATTAGTTTAATTTTAGATCCATTTTGTTGCGTTAAGAAACCTTACAATTTCTGCAGGTTGCTTAACCGCTAGATCACTAAGATCGTTGAATTGATGGCTACCCAGAATTGCTATTCTGGCCCTCGCCAGCGCTGGGCACTTACAGGTGAAGTGTGTAATGGATTCTTTCTCATTCTGTTCACCACAGCTGCGGCATGATGAATTGAATGGGATACCTATTCTGGCCGTATGTTCACCAATTGGCCAGTGGCCCGTGAACACACCTATTGTTCTGGCTATGTTCCTTCGGGATAGCTTCAATAGATTTTCTGTTCTTTTTTTATCATACGATGGCCAGACTTTCCTGGCCGTACAACATGTGGCTAGTTCGTTGCACCTTCTATTTGCTAAGAACTAAATTTGAAAAAAAAATTTTCCTTTAGTTTCTAAAGTGTACGATTTACACCTTGATGTCCACCAGCCGGACTATTATGATATTCTTCAAGAACAGTTTTTATTTCATTATTATCAGTAAGGGTAATAATTTTATTTTCAATTATATTTTGATTTGTAGTATTTGTTAGATTATTATTTAGTTCAGAATTTTTATTTAAATTTTTAGAATGAATTAAATTTTTATTTGAAGAGCTATAGGTTTTAAGTTTTTATTTCCTAGTATATTATTCTGGTTGTGATTTTGAATAATTTTATTAAAATTTGTTCTAGTGATAACATTTATATTGGCTATTTGTAATCTTGACAGTGCGTCTGCATTTATGTTTAGACATCCTGATTTGAGAACAACACAATAATTGTATTCTTCCAATTTTATGTGCCAGCGCATTATTCTAGAAGTAGGATTATTAATGTTGAAAATCCAAACCAGCTGTTTGTAATCTGTAACAACTGTAAATTTTCTACCAGAGAGATATGGTCAAAAATGTGCAGTTGCCCATACTACAGCTAACGCTTCCTCTTCAATTGTAGAATAGTTACGTTCAGCTTTCTTTAACGTTCTACTTACATAAGCGATTGGCAAATCGTTTACTTTGCCATGTTCTAAAGTCTGTTGCGATAAAACGGCACCCAACGCAGTGTCGCTTGCATCAGTAGTTAAATAGAATTCTTTTGAAAAATTGGGATATTGTAACGCTGGATATTCTGTTATAGCTTTTTTTAAAGTTTTAAAGGATTCATCACAAAAGTCATCCCATACAAATTTAGTGTCTTTTTTCAATAAGTTATGCAATGGTTGAGCAATAGCTGAAAATTTTGCAATGAATTTACAATAGTAACCAATTAAACCTAAAAAAGATTTTATGGCTTTCTGATTTTGTGGCGGAACTATGTTTAAAATAGCATTTATTTTCTTTTCATCTGACTTAATGCCTTTTTCCGTTATTACATGACCAAGATATAAAACTTCTTTATGTAAAAATTTGCATTTACGTGGTTGTAATTTTGAATTATATTTCTTTAATGCTTCGAGTACGTCTATTAATTGTTGCTTATGATCAATGAGATTTTTACCATATCATCCAAATATACAAAGCAACGTATACCTTGGAGACCAGTAAGTACTATATTCATTAATCTTTGAAAAGTGGGCGGTGCATTCCGTAAACCAAATAGCATTCGTTTAAATTCCAAATGACCATAGGGTCTACTGAAAGCAGTTTTCTCACGATCTTTATCTTCTACCTCGATTTCGTGAAAACCATTCGCCAAATCCAAGGTTGAAAAATATTTCGATTCTCCTAACTGACCAAGAATACCTTCAATATTCGGCAGTGGATATGAATCGCATACTGTGATTTCATTTAACTTACGGTAGTCGGGTTCGAGTTTTCGGGAATCGGTGTTTTTTGGTACGGCTAACAAAGGACTGTTCCACGCGCTTTTACTATGTTGGACTATTCCTTGAGTTAACATTTCGTTAACTTGTGTTTTTATTTCAGCTTTAGGAACTTCAGGTAACCTATAAGACTTAATGTTGACAGCTGATTTGTCAAACAGAGTATTTATGTCGTGTTTAATAGCTCCTGTACAAGTTAGTAGATCCCCGTCTAAGTAAAATAATTGATTATAATTTATACATTCTACATATATTTATTATTGATTGTTTTTCCTCGGAATTAAGATGAGAGAGATATAATTCCTTGTTTAAATTTTCTAATCGATTTTCTATTTTACCTTTAAATTCGGTTTCAGCTAAATATAGGTTGTAAATATTAAAATTTTTTAATGAAGTGAAATGTTTGTTTTAAAAACATCACTATTTAAATCACTATTCAAACATCACTAGCAATAAATTTATAAATTGATTTTGATTTCTAATGATCCTTAGATTTCTAATGATAAAATGCTAGAAAATGTACGATTTTTAATTTGACTGAGCATTATTTTGTTCAAAGGTTTATTGATAAAAAATTTTACTGAATTTTCGCGATTTGGAAATTTATTTGATTTCGTATTTTGTAGATTAAGTATCTTATTTGATTTTGGATTTTTTAAATTTAGTATTTTATTTGAATTTTGATTTTGTATATTTAGAATATTATTTGAATTTTGATTTTGTATATTTAGAATTTGATTTGAATTTTGATTTTGTATATTTAGAATATTATTTGAATTTTGATCTTGTATCTTTAGAATTTTATTTGAATTAGGGCTTCTTATTTTAACTAGCTCGCCTGTGTCCTGAGGCCCGACGGGCCAAGCTGGCTGTAGTTTTTCTGTGGTGAATTGGGTTGTATAGGATTATCGTTTTCATTATTATTATAAATACGTTTCCTACATTCTTCTATATTATGACCTGATTTATTACAATAACGACAGATTTTTCTTTTGTTATTGTAGCAATTTGCGGGTTTAGACTGGGAGCAGTTATACGATGTGCACTTTTAAAATTATGCAAGTTATGATTAGTTCTAGGTTTGAAATTAGGATTGAAATTATTATTAAAGTTTGAGTAAAAATTTGCCTTTCGACAATTTTTGGTATAATGCTTTTGAGTCTGGCAAAAATTACAATACGGTTTTTTATTATTAATGTTATAATGAAAATTATTACTGTTGGAGATTTTACTTAATTTTTGTTCGTCAATTGCCAGTTCTATTGCCTCGTATAGTGAGAGAGTTCTACCTGAGCGAACAATTATTTTTAATGTAGGCAGTAATCCATTTACAAAATTATTCATAACGATTTTTTCATTTAATTCGCGTATGGCTTTACTACCCTCACTGGGTATGAAAAAGTTAGCGCTTGAAATGTTTAATTCATCAAGCAGTTTTTCTGCTCTTTCAGAATAATTAAAACGGATTATCTGGGACCTTGATACAGTTCGAGGATTCTTTTCTGGATTAACTGAGTTGATCTAGTTTTTGAAATTTTTTCTAAAAGTACTGTTTTTCATTCCTCCCAATCCTGAAATATTTTATACCTTAAAGTCGCATTATAAGCACGGCCAGAGATTTTGGATTTTATAACATCTTAAAAATCTGCTAAATCTTCATGACCTTTTGTTTTTTGGTAATGAATTTCTGCGAGTTGTACAAATCAATGCAACTCTACAGAATTTCCATTGAACTCGGGTATAAACTTAGTCACTTGATGAATATCGAACATTATTGACATTTGACATTATTTTTTGATTTAAATTTGTATTACTAGAATAAGTTTTACTTATGGAAGAATGTGGCCTATGATTACTTGAGTCGTCACTGAGGAACAGGTGAACGTGATAAAGGCATTTCGTTTTTTCTACAACGATGAGTCTGCAAATTTTTCTCGTTCTCAGACTTAGATTTAAATTCAAAAACCTCATACGAATTGCATAATAATTAAGGTCACTAAATGACACATAAATACACAACCATATACCTATCAAATTAGAATAATAGTTCAAGATAGAATAATTATTCTTTAATTTTAGAACAATAATTTTTTATTAATTTTTGTATTACTTTCTTTGCTGTTTCTTTGTATTAAAAATATAATAATATTTTTGTTAATAGTTATTATTTATTTTTATTTTTTATTTTTTATTAAACAAAACCAAAACAAGGTCGTTACAAAAAAAATTCTTAAATTAATGCTTATAATTAAAATTAAACAAAACAATGACTTAAAACTAAATTTATAATAACTTAAATCGTAAAAGAAGTTAATTTATTATTATTATTATTGTTATCATTAATTTTTTATTTAAACTACAATAACAACTTTATTTTAACAAAAAAATTGAAATATGATATTTGTACAGATATGTACATACATATAATGACAATCAATTTAACATTTTATTTAAAAAAAATGTAAATAAATATCTTATTATTACGTAGAAGCAAATTAAAAAAAAATGAATTTTTTTTATTAACAATACCTAAAAGCATTAAATTACTATCTATAAAATGTACAACAAAAATGGTCTAAATAAAAAACATTAGTTGTATTATAATGTAATACAATAAATGTTTAAAATTATATCATAATTAAAAAAAAAAAAAAAAATTTTTTTATTTGCTTAAGTAAGAATTAATTGTCTAAGGTCATTAAATTGGAAAAATGTAGTTGTACAATGTGTTTGAAAGTATTTCTAACACTTAGTGTTTGTGTACAATTTGTGTACAATGTACAATGTGTTTGAAAGTATTTCTAACAATTTAGTTTAATTATGTACACAAAAATAGGAAATTAGAAAATATTTTTTTTTAAATTCAAATTTGAATTAAAGTTTATTAGAGAATTAAAAAATTATAAAAAAAAATATTTTATTTATGCTAAAATATAAATAATTTTTTTTTTTTTACGAGTAGGTACTTAGTAAATAGTAATTTATTTCAACTTCAAATTTTAATCTTGAGATAATTGATTGATATTTTTTTTTATTGACATATATTTTTTTTTTTTATAAAATTAAATTATTTGTATATTACAAAAATTTGTAGAAAGTTTTTACAAAAAATTGTATTAAAAATTTTTATTTGTTTTTACTAGTATTTTTTTTTATTTATATATATATATATATTTATTTATTATATATATATATATATATTTTATAATGAGTCAATATTACTTACATTATTTTTAAAAGACAATACATATTTTTTGATACTCCGATCTAGTTGATGCTCTGAATTTAATGCTCCGATTTAGCTGATTTGATGTTTGAGTTGAACTTTTCCTTTTTCCTTGATTAAACGGCGCTCTGGGCCCTCGTTTATGTAGTTTTCACAATTTAAATTTATTTATTTTGTTACTGTTTAATTTTTTCCAATTTAGAGTTTTTCCTTCTTAGTTTTTTTTGTTTTATTTAAAACAGTTTGTTTTAATTATGATTTTTATTTATTTATTTAGTTTTAATTAAGATTTTTATTTTATTATTATTATGATTTTTAAACAGTTTGTTTTAATTATGATTTTTATTTTATTATAATTATGATTTTTAATTTATGGTTTTGGCTGTAGCTAGCTGTATGATTAAAGCTGTAGTTTATATTTTTATAAGTAAATATGACTTAAGTTTTCTTTTTTTTCATATTTGAATTTATATTGGTAGAACAAATTTACTTATTCTACCCCACACCTGACACCAATGTAATAATTCACAAAGTATAAAATAAAATACTAAAAGATATTCAAATAACACATTTGTTTTTGAGTTTCTTTCATTGACTGATTTTGTTATTTTCCAATTTTTATTAACATTTTTAATATCTTACTTAAACAACCGTAGCTATAGTGTTCTTTTCAGAACAGCAATTTCAGCATCTTTTCTTGCTAATTGTGGAGTATCACAAGGTAGTCATCTTGGACCATTGTTGTTTATTATCTCAATAAATGATGTCACTAAGATTATTCAGAACAGTTTCATAAAAACTTACGCGGATGATATGAAAATCTTTAAAGAAGTGTGCTCAATGAATGATGCAGACTCTTTCCAAAAGCATCTTAATAACGTTATGAACTGTTATAAATGTAACAATCTTATTTTAAACATTGATAAATGTGCCGTCATTTCATTTACCCGCTCTTTAAACTTAATCACAAATAATTACACTTTTAATAACAACATAATAAAAAGAGTCACTGAATTTAATGATCTTGGGTTAACTTTTGATTGTAAACTTACCTTTAATAAACATATTAACAATATTATTAGTAAAGCAAACTCAATGCTAGATTTTGTAAAAAGATGGTCTAGAGAATTTAATGACCCATATATTATAAACTCTTTACACGACTTTAGTTCGTCCTATTCTGGAATATGCAAATCAGGTCTGGTCTCCACACTATCATCAACATATTGTTATAATAGAAGCAATACAAATAAATTTTCTAAGGTTCGCCTTAAGAAATCTAAATTGGGCTAATCTCCTTATATTGCCTCCATATGTCAATCGTCTCAAATTACTTGACATGAATACTTTAGAATGTAGACGAACAGTCATTGGTATTGTTTTTATTAAAAAGGTATTTCATAACTATATAGATTCACACTACATTAACAACATATTAATTAACTCAATCAACACACGAACACGTTTTAGGTCAGAAAACACATTTTCGATTAAATACCAAAGGACTAATTACGGTAAATATGAGCCGATTAATAAAATGTTGATGAATGTGAATCAATACAAAACTATAATAAATATAAACATGAGTAAAAATGTAATAAAAAAATTACTATTTAAAACAATTCCATAATTGTTCAACACTATTTTGTTGTACAAATGTTGTGAAATATTAAATATAAATTATCTTTTTTTTATAAAATAAATTTTACTTTGTATAACCTTAATATTAATTTTAGATTAAGTATAATTATCTAAATGTAATATGTAAATGCTTGAATTAAGTAATAAATAAATAAATAAATATAATTTTGATTATTATAAATTACTCATCAAATTGTAATTACAATATTAATATATTGCAATCGCTGACCTACAATTAATAACATAATTATGAATATTATAATAATCAAAGATTGATCATATTACAATTACAATATTAGTAGATTGTAATTCTTTCAGCATTTTTGAGTTCAATGTGTTAGAGTTCAAACTGTAATATTAGTATTACAGTACATATTGGTAAAAATAAATATGATAATACATTGTACGTAAGCATTAAAAATAAGTTAAGTTATACATTTAAATTATTGGATTATTACATTAGAATATTCAATAACTTTTAATAAAATATCAAATTATTTATAAATTTAAAGTATCAAAGATACCTTTTTACTCATGACGATTTTTGTATACTTTTAGCAAGCATAGGCAAATCATTTATTTGCATAAGCTTACGAGGATGAATAAAAGCACCTCCGTTTGGCTCCGCCATACTCCTACTACTTACATGCGAAACAGGACTGTTTTGTTTGATTATAAACTGTTTATTTTGTTCTGTCTAGTTAATACAAATTTACATCTTATAAATTAATATATATATAAATATAAATATATATATATTATATAAATTAAACACTAAAATCAGCATTAATTACACCTTGAATATCGTTACAAATTTAGTACAATTATTTTCCGTATTATAAACTTGAGATATTTTTATACTGACATACATTACTTCAAACCTACATTAAAATTTTACAACAAGAGTTTACATTACATATATTTGATATAACATAAGTTTATTTACTTGGTACAATATTGTATTTCATTCAAACATTTAATTTTTATGAATAAAAATGCAGGGTTAGCGAAAACCATTGCATAATGTTTAATTTTTGAAGAAATTTTACTTATTACTAAAAATGGTAAATTTTAAACCGTAACTTAAATTAACTAAAGTATTCTGAACATTCCGCCCACCAAGAGCCTATAAAACCGTAATTGCTGATGGTATAGGTTCTTTAGTAAACCTTGGCCAATGTATTGAGAATTTTAATTTTTATTGTATATTTTTATTCATATGATATTAGGCGAGGATTAACCTACCGCCCACCTTAAGGATTACCTTTGAATCTAAGAAAGGATTAAGAGATTTCATTCGACTTGATAGTTTTATCCCTTTATTACCCTTTAATTGCTCAATTTCAATTTTGAAAAAGTTGTTTTGCATGAGCTGTACGCAAGGTTTTTCAACTGTACTTAATTCTTTCGTTGATAAATTATTAGTTCGTTTTTTTCTTGGAATAAGTGAATTGTTTTGAATCGCAAACACGACGCCGTTATTCTAATCATTCTAGTAAAAGATGAATATTGGATGATCCATTCAGATTCTGGAAAATTGATAACAGTGCTTAAAGTTACAGTTTTTGCTTAAAAATTAATATGAGGCGTAATGTCCTTTAAATGTATCAAGTTTGGTGTCACTTAGCCACTCAGATCTTTTCCACCACTGTTGCTGTTATCCTAATTGACCCGCACTCATGCGTCGAGATGCCATATCAGCTGGATTATCCATACTTTGAACGTGGCGCCATTGTGAACGTGTTGTGTTAGATAAAATATAACTAACTCTGTTTGCTACATAAGTTTTCCATTTGTTTGGATGTTCGCTAAACCACGATAATACAATTGTCGAGTCAATCCAAAAAAAATTGTTTATGTCTGACTATTTGAATGCTTTAGATACTCGCTCCTTAAGTTGTAGTACAAGTTGAGCTCCACATAATTTCAAACGTAGACACTGTTTTTATCGGAGCTACCTTCGATTTGGCTTTTCAATTCTAATGTAGATAACTGCAGCATAAGCTATCATAGAAGCATCTGAAAATCTATGTAATTGTATTACATCTTCGGGTTCGTAGTTTATTCAACGTGGTATATTAATTCCTTGAATATTATAAAAATCATCACGAAAGTTGTTGATTTGATCTTGTAAATAATCCGGCCAAGGGAAATCCCAATCAAATTAACAAAACGCAAATTAGCCATAATTGTTGCGATAGTGATTTACCCTGTATAAGTATTGGTTGCAACCAACCAAGAGGATCAAGTAGTTTAGATATTTCTGATAATATTGATCTTTTCGTATGAAGATTCTTTTCCTGCTTTTTTGGGATCACCTTATAAAAAAGGCATCAGTTGTTGGTAGCGAATACAATCCTAATGTTTTCACTTGCACTTCCTTTTCTGAATCTAGTGGTAATTGTAATTCCCGATCTGTTTCTAATATGTTCCTTCAGGATTTTGCTAAGACCTTTTCTAATATGCTGAGCTCCTTCTAGAGTATGAGCACCTGTCATTAGATTATCTATATAAAAATCGGCAAGAATAATATCAGCAAGTTTTGGATTTTCTAGTTTTACCGACTGTGCTATTTCATGTAAAGTTCTTATTGCTAGGAATGGAGCTGACGCCACTCGAAAGATTACAGTCTTCAATCTATAATCTTTAACTTCATCAGTTGGATGCTTTCTCCACACTATTCTTTGAAAATATCTGTCGGTACATTTTTTCAATGTCGCCAGTAATTGTAAATTTATATTTTCTCCACCGCATTAAGATATCATAAATAGATTCTTGTATGGTTGGACCAGTTAATAAAAAATCGTTCAGAGATTTTCCAGATGGTGATGTGGCAGATGCATCAAAAACTACTCTAGTTTTAGTCGTTGTACTGCTAGTCTTTAATACAACATGATGTGGAAGATAGTAATAACCTATGTTGATTTCATTTAAAGGTACTTCTGCAATATACTCTAACTGAATATATTCATCTATAACCTTGTTATAATCATCCTTTAACTCAGAATTTAATTTAAACCTGCGCTCTAATTGATATAATCTCTGCAATGCTCTTGAACGAGAACCCTCCAACTCCGCACCTGGCATCAATTTGAACGGTAAACTTACTTGATATCTGCCTGATGGTAAACATTGGACATCTTGTTTTTAAATCTCTTCTGTTAGTAAATCATGAACTGGGAGTTCAATACGGTATTCCATTTATTCTTGTTCCCAGAATTTTCTCAGAGATTGATCCACATCTTTAGTTGAAATTAAACTAAAAATCTTGTAATTTGATTTGATTGGTACAGATCCTGACAAAATCCAACCCAATGCTGTTTTTTGCGCTGTTAGATATCTTGATTGTGTGCCTTTTACTCCATTTTTTATAATATTGCCGAATATATCAGCGCCCAACAAAATGTCAATTCATCCTTTTATGTTAAAAGTTGAATCTGCTAAATCAGCTGTTATAACTACGAGAAAGTTTCAAACATTGCATAGCAGCTTAAATTATATAGATCTTTGAGAACCTTGGTCAATTAGAGCTCTAAACGAAACATAATCTTCATACTTATTTTCTACTTGAATTAATGCTGTTGCTAACAAAATGTCGTTTTTCGTTTTTGCATTAGTAGCTGTTAAAATTTCCTTCGGTTTTGTGTTTTCAATGTGCAAAGCTGTATGATGTGCAGATTTACATTTTAAACAGCGAGATTTTGAAAAACAGCCCTTTGAGACATGACCATATTGTAAGCAATTAAAACATAGTTTACGTTTTTCCACTAAAGATAGTTTTTGTTGAACGTTTAGATATTGAAATTTCTTACATTTAAAAAGTCGATGCGTATCGTTACACGTAATACAATGTGATCTTTCTTCAATGTTGACAGCATGTACATGAGTTTTATTTAATGTTTTCATACTGCTCATAGCTTCTATAGATCTAAATCGTTGTTCTAAGAATATTGTTAATTGAGCTAAAGTTGGAAACTCTCTACTAGAACCTAGGACCTCTTCCCATTTTTTTTTTGGCTTCTATATCTAATTTTTGGGACAGAACATGGACCATTATAGGTCCCCAGGATTCTGTAGATTTCCCTAACCCTGTGATATGATTCGCTTGTAGCGTCAAATAACCCCTTGTAGCTGTTGGCATTATCAGCCTTAGTAAATGGAACAGATGTAATTGCATGCAATTGTGATGATAGAATAACTCGTTTATTTGCAAATCGGTTTATTAACAACTGCCAAGCTTATAATTATATAATTTTTTTCACTTACTGACAAATGTTTTATTAGACTGTTTGCTTCGTCAGTAAGTACAGATTTGAGATATTACATTTTTGGACATTGTAAATCTCGTTATTGAGATTTAACCTTAAATAATTCATAGAATGTAGCCCAATTCATATATGTTGCGGCACGATCCCATTTTTCTTGTTTGGCTTCATTGTTCATTTTTTGACTTCAACTAAAAGAAAGCCTAAAAGGAAAGATACCACAAAGAATCTTCACTTTAATAAAGAAATTAAAATTAAATACTTATCTGAATTATTGGTTCATCTCAATTCTTTCCCAGCATCTAACAGCAACATCTAAAAAGACATTTAAAATTAAATTAAAATTTAATAGTTAAACTTAAAATTAATTGTTCTTACTTACCAATTTATATTTGCTTTGTTTGATTTGTACTATTTACTTATGTTCTGTCATTTGTTAAAAATAATATTCATCTTGTTAGTTAATTACTATATATTTTTCTCTTTTACACTTACACATAATTTCATAATTATATAACATTATTACTTATCTATTAGTTCTCAGATGTCGCCGACATCTATTAAAATATTATATTATTAATTGTTACATAATTTTAGTCAGCTACTTTGGGTAGATTTATTATATACAAAATAAGCATATGTTTCTTATGTACTAATGATAATTTTTAACTTTGATATATAACGAAATGTAATTTTTACTTCTAAGGTCAATGAACTATACATAATACATAAGAAACAGTGAATTAATATTAAAGGTAACACTTTTAAAACATTTTAAATTTAATCGTAATCGAATCGCCGCTTTATTAACATAAAAGAAAAAAAATTGAATATAAATGAAATAAATTGAAATCTATAAATATAAAAATTGGTGTTTTTTAATAACTCATATTTGTAATCTATAAAATTTTGAAACCTATTTTTTTTGGGAAAATTGTTATCTATTTGAAATCTATAAATCGTTAAAAAACTTTTTTGAACTCTGTTTTTCATGGTCCTTCGAGCCGGATCTAAGTTATTAAATATATAATCATTAAATTGAAATTGTGAAGTGTAATAGTTTGAATTGAATTAAACTGAACGTGTAATAATTTGACTAAATTAATTTAATTAGTGTTAAAAAATTTTGGATAATTATTAAATACAGAATCATTAAATAATTTTCCTTATGTGTAATAATTAGCTCAAGTAAATTAAGTTAATGTTAAAAAAAAAAACTTTGGATAATTGTTAAATATGTTTGATAATTAAAACAATTAATATTTAATTTAAATTGTGAACATAACTATTGATTAACTTTATATAAAATTTAATAGAGAAACTAATATGTAATATAATTGAAAACAGTATAGTAATAAAACAATTCAATATTATTTTGTTAAATACAAGAAATTTTAGTGCTTAAATTAATAAACTAATTTTAAAGACCTGCCAGTACGTTAGAATTTCGCGCGTGTTCGGTACGGTTAATTAGGAATTGAAAATTACACATCCTAAAAATATGGAGAAAATGATAAAGGAACAGATTGCTGATAAATCCTTCATTGAAATAACGATAAAGGATTTCCTAGCCGAAGCCAGAGAGATTAAAACAAAGGAATGTTTCGCAGAGCTGCTGAGAGATATCCAACAACAGTGGGCAGAAATCAAGGCACGTCATCGGAAAATGCTGGTAGCATCCTACTCCGAAAAGGGGTTTGAAGAGGCTAAGTATTCATATTTTGACAAAAATATGTTTTCTCACATAAAACAATATTATTATACAAATTACGGGTTAATAGAAAATATTATGAAAGTGACATTTCCCGAAATGGTTGAGAATAGTTGCGAGCAAACATCGATCTCGATACGAGAGCCTCCTACAGCCATTCACCTTCCCAAAATAGTTTTGGAAAGGTTTAACGGTGATTATAGAAAATGGTCGTCCTTTCATGACCTGTTTCGGACATTAGTCCATGAAAATTCTAGTTTGGCGCCTGCACAGAAATTACAATACTTAAAAATGCACATTGCTGGCGAGCCAGAAAATTTATTAAGGCAATTTCAAATTACTGATTCGAATTACCAAAGTGCATGGCAATTATTAAAGGAAAGGTACATCAATAAATATTCCGATTGTCAATTGGGACCCAATCATAATTCATACAATCGTTCAGAGGTTACCAGCTGAGACACATCAACTCTGGGAACAAGAGATCAGTAAAACTAGGGAACTAGCATCTTGGGAAATGTTAAAGACCTTTTTGGAATCCCGGTTCCGTACGCTCGAGGCTTTAAAGCAAAAAATATCTAATCAAAATGTTAAAAATAATAATTTTCGGCCAATCAGAAATAATGCTAAGCCTTCGCATAACACATTTCATTTAGCCAAGCAACCATGTTGTATCATGTGCACTGGCCAGCACAATATAAGAAAGTGTGATAGCTTTGCAAAGGAAAATCAGATAAAACGATTAGAAATAGTAAAATCTAAGGGTTTATGTCTAAATTGTCTGGGTTCAGGGCACTTATTAGCCAATTGTCCAAGCACTAGTACTTGTTTACGTTGCAGAAAACGTCATCATACACTTCTGCATAGAGAAAGTTCAAATTGGAATCAAGCAAGAAATAGTAAGCAAGAAACGCCAAAATCAACACAACAAATCGAAAACCAACATAATTTAGTTTCCCATCATACCTTTACCGTGGAAGCACCGGAATTCATACCATCTCCACACACATTACCCTCAACCTCTTTCGAGTACTATGTGGTAAATGTGGTAAAGTTATGCTTGCCACCACAATAATAAAGATAGCTTCTCCAATAGGAAAGGAAATGGTAATAAGGGCGCTCATCGACCAAGGTTCACAGGCCACTTTTATTACCGAAAGGGTGGTTCAAACACTTAATTTGAAAAAAACAATTTATAAATACGTCTATACAGGAAATTAATGATAGGGAATCGTAACAAGTGAAGGCACAATCAATATTATTAATTCAAGCTTTAGCGAATAATAATCATATAGGAGTTTCAGCTTTAATTTTAAACAAACTCTCTTCAATTCTTCCTAGAAATCAGATTGAGCATAGAAATTGGAGACATCTACAAGGGCTAAATTTAGCTGATCCACAATTTTATCAACCTGGACCAATTGACATGCTACTCGGAGCTCATGTATATCAACACATAATCCTTAACGGATTAATCAAGAGCGAACCTGGAACTCCATTGGCGCAAAGAACCGTATTCGGATGGATTCTTTCTGGAGAAATAAACCAAATTCAAAATACATTTAAATTAAACAATTTTCATATCACCATCGATGTAGAAGCAGATCTTAGAGCATTTTGGAAGAGTTAAATGATGAAAAAATCATTAATGGTGAAGAAAATAAATGTGAAAATATATATAAAATGCCAAATGGACAATATGAAGTCAACCTGCCCTTTAAGGAAGCAACGGCAGAAATGTATCTTGGACGCTCCCGAGATATAGTAGTAAAGCGACTACTTCAACTAGAAAGGAAATTTGAAAGGGATCCAAAGTTAAGGGTCCAATATACAAAGTGCATGCAAGAATATCTCGCTTTGGGTCATATGAAACAGGTTTCAACTACAGAAGATGAACATACGACTCAAGGGCCAAAGAATTCTGCATGCATTTTTAGCTATTTACCGCACCATGGTGTAATAAAGGAGTCCAGTACAACAACAAAACTCCGGGTTGTTTTTGATGCATCTCGTACGACCTTCAGTGGGACTTCGGTGAATGATATGATGCTAAAATGACCGATCATTCAAGATAAATTGTCATCCGTTATCTTAAGATGGAGAAAGTACGCAATAACCTTCACAGCCGACATCACAAAAATGTATCGACAAATTTGGATGACGGCAGAACATGCCCAATATCAAAGGATACTGTGGCGTGACTCCTCAGATCAACCTATACAGGATTTTAAATTAGTTACAGTGACTTTTGGGACTAAAAGTGCCCCTTTCTTGGCAACTAGAACTATTAAACAATTAGCTTTAGATGAAAAAGAAAGGTACTCTATAGCGTCAAAAATAGCGCTACGTGATTTTTATGTAGATGATCTCCTATCTGGAGCAGATAATGAAAGGGATGCAGTGAAAATTCAAGGAGAGTTAATCGACCTAATGAAATCATGGGGTTTTCACCTACACAAATGGACATCAAATTTTAACAAAATGTTAAATTTAATACCGCCCGAAAATCGAGGAATTAGTGAAATCATGGAACAAGAATCAAAAGTGAAAACTCTCGGTATTTATTGGAATCCAACAAAAGATGCTTTCGTATATTCAATTAATCTTGATCCAGTTGATGTCAATTTATCAAAACGAAAAATTTTGTCACAGATTGCTAAATTATTTGATCCTTTAGGTTGGTTAGCACCTGTAATCATAATAGCAAAAATTTTTATACAAAAATTATGGTTGGCAGGTTTAGAATGGGATGATATAGTCAACAAAGAGCTGACAAGAGAATGGATCAAATATCGAGAACAACTAAAACAAATTCAACATATTTCTATAAATAGATGGGTTCACCTATACAATCAAACAGCTGAAGTAGAAATTCATGGCTTTGCAGATTCATCAACCAAAGCTTACGCCGCCGTAGTGTATATGTGTGTAACCGACAATTTTGGCAAAAGAAAAACCAGCCTTCTGACAGCAAAAACAAAGGTAGCGCCAATCAAGACAATTTCGTTACCCCGGTTAGAATTATGTGCTGCTAACTTGGCTGCTAAACTAATTAAAAATGTGGTCGAAGCGTTAGATCTGTCTACTCAAATCTCGATATATGCATGGACAGACTCCGAAATCGTGTTGGCTTGGCTAAGATCACATCTTTCGAAATGGGTAACTTTCGTGGCCAATCGAGTATCCCATATTCATGAGCTGCTTGAGAAAAATGTTTGATCCCATGTAGCGTCAAAGGAAAACCCAGCAGACTGTGCTTCAAGAGGACTTTACCCAGCAAA
The DNA here is from genome assembly GCA_947095535.1 of Poecilobothrus nobilitatus. NCBI lineage: Eukaryota > Metazoa > Arthropoda > Insecta > Diptera > Dolichopodidae > Poecilobothrus > Poecilobothrus nobilitatus. The sequence goes on from OX352773.1 coordinate 113,394,918, forward strand.
CTTACTAGAACACAAATTGTGGTGGTTTGGTCCAGAGTGGTTGCAAAGGGCTCCGTCACACTGGCCCAACTCAAAGGATTGCACAACAACAACATTAAATCAGAAAAAATCATACGTTCACCAAGTCAAAATTTTGGAAGAACCATTTGAAAACAAGTTCTCGAATCTAACACGATTATTACGAGTTGTAGCTTACTGCCAAAGATTTATGATAAAGACTCGACAAGACTCTAATCGGAGAAATCTGGGATATCTTCGAGCTTCAGAACTCGCATGGGCCTTGAAGATTTTGATTAAAAGAGCTCAAGGGAGAACCTTTTCAGAAGAGATATTTTTGTTAACAGATGATAAGCCAATACTATCCAAGAGTTCCTTGCTTAAATTGAACCAATTTTTAGACATCAATGGAATCCTCAGAGTTGGTGGAAGATTAAAAAATTCGTTATTGACTTATGATGAAAAATACCCCATAATACTTTCTGATAAAGATCATATTTCCAGGTTAATAATTGGAAAACTACACAAGGAAACTTTACATGGTGGCTCACAATTGATAATGGCGCTTCTCAGAAAAAAATACTAGTTAATAAACGCGAGAAACACTATCAGAAACCATATACATAAGTGTATAATCTGTTTTCGAGAAAGAGCCGACACAGCCAAACAATTAATGGGAAATCTACCAAAGGCTAGATCACAAATAAGCCATCCGTTTTCCCACTCTGGAGTTGATTTTTGTAGACCATTTGAACTAAAAACTCATAAAGGACGCAACAGAAAAAATTACAAAGCTTACATCTCCTTATTTATATGCATGATCACAAAGGCCATTAATTTGGAATTGGTGTCAGACCTAACAGCCGGAGGTTTTGTAGCCGCATAGTCGCTTTTGCGCAAGAAGAGGTATCTGCCGAGAAATATATTGCGACTGTGGAACAAATTTCGTTGGAGCAAATAAATTGCTAACTAAAGAAAGGAAAATTATGATTGCTAACCTGAACATTGATATAGCCGAAGCATTTGAAAATCAAGGTACAAAATTTAATTTCAACCCACCAGCATCTCCTCATTTTGGCGGATTATGGGAGGCAGGAGTCAAATCAACAAAATATCATCTCAAACGAATACTCAGTAATTCAACATTGACCTTTGAAGAATTCAACACTGTCATTACGCAGATTGAAGCTTGTCTAAATTCACGACCACTTTGTGAACTAAGCAGCGATCCTCAAGATTTGACTCCATTAATACCATACACATATACCAATTACAATACAATTATAAGATATATCCTCATATAAAATATATAAAGAAACAAATGTTACAATACTCACTAATTTACACTCGTAATGTATTATCCAAATATCAATAAAATTTCTAAACAACATCGAGTCAGGGGCGCTATAACCCCTCAATTTTTTATTTTTAGATTAAACTTCACGGGGCTCACAGTATAAATACATCTAAAAACCTAAAAACAAACAAAGGAATTAGGATGAGAACAAAAAAACTATATATAACGACAAACAAAACAAAAAATCAACAAAAAAAAACAAATTTTTGTATCAACAACAAAAAAAAAAATATAAATAAACTTTAGCAGTCAAACTATGGTAACATCAATTGGTACAGCATCCATCACCGATCACGATCGAGTTCTGCTTTGCAACTTCTATTCATTCACAATGATGCCAAGGCCGGGAGAATGTTGCGGCACGATCCCATTTTTCTTGTTTGGCTTCATTGTTCATTTTTTGACTTCAACTAAAAGAAAGCCTAAAAGGAAAGATACCACAAAGAATCTTCACTTTAATAAAGAAATTAAAATTAAATACTTATCTGAATTATTGGTTCATCTCAATTCTTTCCCAGCATCTAACAGCAACATCTAAAAAGACATTTAAAATTAAATTAAAATTTAATAGTTAAACTTAAAATTAATTGTTCTTACTTACCAATTTATATTTGCTTTGTTTGATTTGTACTATTTACTTATGTTCTGTCATTTGTTAAAAATAATATTCATCTTGTTAGTTAATTACTATATATTTTTCTCTTTTACACTTACACATAATTTCATAATTATATAACATTATTACTTATCTATTAGTTCTCAGATGTCGCCGACATCTATTAAAATATTATATTATTAATTGTTACATAATTTTAGTCATCTACTTTGGGTAGATTTATTATATAGAAAATAAGATATGTTTCTTATGTACTAATGATAATTTTTAACTTTGATATATAACGAAATGTAATTTTTACTTCTAAGGTCAATGAACTATACATAATACATAGGAAACAGTGAATTAATATTAAAAGTAACACTTTTTAAACATTTTAAATTTAATCGTAATCGAATCGCCGCTTTATTAACATAAAAGAAAAAAAATTGAATATAAATGAAATAAATCGAAATCTATAAATATAAAAATTGGTGTTTTTTAATAACTTATATTTGTAATCTATAAAATTTTGAAACCTATTTTTTTTGGGAAAATCGTTATCTATTTGAAATCTATAAATCGTTAAAAAACTTTTTTGAACTCTTTTTTTCATTGCCATCAAATCTAGGAATCTTTATTCTTTCTAGTTGAAAATTATTCTTGATGAGAATTGTTGTGGATTGAGACTCTTGTTCAGTTGGCGTGGATGGTCTTCATGTCGGCTTTCCTTTCTGTCCTTCCTTATATCCATTAATAAACCCTTTAAATTTGTTTATTAAGTCTAAGGAAAGTTCTTCTACTTCCTCATAGCTTTCTTGATATTCCTTGAGTAACGTACTATTGTGGGCTTTTCCCCCAGTACTTCTGGATGCTTCTCAACACAGTGTCTCCATTGCTGTGAACGCGTTCCAAACGACTTTCGACGTATTCCAATGAATGCCTGTCCTTGCTATCTTTCTTGTAATTTCTGTTGACTCTAAAAAGCTCTTTCAAATCTTTCATTCTTCAAATGCAGTAGCAACTACCTGACTCATGCCATCAAATGGCAGTGGTTAAGTCGCCAACCTTCCAATTGAAGGGTCTTGGGTTCAAACCCCGGCCAGGTCATATAAATAAAAAATATGTAGTAATTCCATATCATAATAATGTATATCGTATAATTAATAGTAGTAATAATAATAGTAATAATAATAATAACAGTAGTAATAATAATAGTAATAATAGTAAAAATAATAAAAATAAGAATAATAATAATGGAAATAATAATTATAATAGTAATAATAATAGTAATAATAATAATAATAATAGCTGCTACAGTTGAGCTATCTTTAGTTACATCATGCAGTAAGGTGTTATATACTACTGCATGTTGTAACTGTTGTAACGGCTATATTCACTGTTAGCAAAATAGTAATAGTAATAGACGGATTCATTGTTTCCTTACAGTCCCACTCATGTTTCCGTATCCATTTCCTATTCTTTCCTATCTCTACTCCCTAGCCAATATACTGCGTTTGCAGAAAAGGGTTTCATCCCATTATGTTGGCTAAAGGGGGGTGAGTTTAGTCAGTAAGAATCTGACACTACCAAAGGGAAATTCTTGGTGTCTTTGGAAGATTTCCTTCTCTCTTAGCGTGAAAAAAACTGCAACAAACACAACAACTTCCAGCTCGAGAGTGATAAATTAGAAACTAATCACATTACTACCATTATTCACTGCCCATTAATTCAAGGGCAAATTTGTTTCCCCCTTTGGATAAGGATGGTGAGAATCATCTAAAGATACTGAAGGCAACACAGTTTTGTGAGACTTTAACTCACTAAACACACGAGCCCCGTCTTAAAATATTAAAATTAGTCTAAAAGACTAACGATTAACTTCTCGTTAGCTTTTATAGAATCTACTGAACTTGCAGATCTTATTGAAGGTGATCTGCATTTATCGCTAAATCTAGTGGCCTAGTTCCATCCAGCCTTCTAATGGCATTTTCACAATGCAGGAATTTTGAAACTTCAATATTTATGTGCCCTTCTAAGCACGTCTTATGTTTTAGTGCATATTTTTTTATTTCTCCGCTTACAGTGGGTATTTCTAGATCCCTATGTAAGTCAAAATTTCGTACGTACCAAGCAGTACTAACCATGTTACGTAAAATTTTATTTTGGAAAATATGAATGCTCTGAATATTTGTTTTTTTGGCGCAACCCCACAGCTGTATGCCGTAAAACCAAATAGGATTAATTATTTGCTTATGTAACAAAATTTTATACTCTATTGGCAATCTAGAATTTCAACCTAGGAGCCAATACATTTGTCGTGCTCTTTCCATCTCAGCTTGACATCTAGTATCATTCCAAGGTATTTTGCCTTGTTTTCTTGGGGTATATCTACTCCATTTGATGTAACGGCTGGGGGATTTTGTACGATTTTATTTGTAAAATTTACTTTGACATATTTAAATTCATTAAGCTTAATTTTATAGGACCTAATATAATATAGGACCTAATATACTATCTTAAGGCATACCTGCTTTGATTTCTCTAAGTGTAGAAAACTCCTCATCCTGTTTAATTCTTAACAACCTATCAGCCAAATATAATGAGAGTATATCTACATATTGTTTAGGTAGTACTTTTCTTAATTTGTAAATTAAAACGTCATGCTGAGCTACATCTTTATCGAAAACTTTATCTTTAAGCTTTATCGAATGCCTGACCTACATCTAGAAAGATTGTAGAGCATATTTGCTTTACTTCTAGAGCTTATTTAATTATGTATGTAATTATGTATGTAAGCGTTGACACTATCTGTAAGAGAGAAATTGGTCTATAAGGTTTTGATTCGTTTGGTGGCTTTCCAGGCTTAAGTATCATAATTATTTCTGCCACCTTCCAAACATTAGGTACTTAGTTTAATCTTAATATAGCATTCATTATGTATGCTAGCATTTTTAGACCTTTTTTCGAAAGTTGTTTTAATACTTCCGTCGTTATTAACTAAAAACCCGGTGTTTTTTTTAATTTGAGCCTTTTAAGTTCATCAATTCCATTTGGGAGATTAGTGTAATGACATTCTCTTTCTGTCTAACGTCATTTCAATGTAGAGATCAGAGTCTATTTAATTGGGCCGAAAGATTTTTTCCAGATGAGTAGGTAATGGGCTACTTTGGGTTGGAAAAAAATCGGTTTTCGCATGTCAAGAAGGCACGTGCCGTTAGGGTGATTTATTGTTTATGATAAGGAGAAGGTTAAAATTAATTATAGGTGAATGTAAAATACGTGTTTATTTCCTGATTAACTTAGTTGTTGGTTGGTGGGAGTATATTAAGAGGATACAACTTGTTGAGGGCAATGACGCTTTTACTTATTTTTATTATTGTTTGGGGTCATTCAACCCTTCCAATGTTTTTATTATTGTTTTGGGTCAATGCCCCGTCCCTATACCCTAAAAGGGAATCTAATTTAAATACTTTTTTGTGTTTATTGTAACAGACAGTAATGAAAACAGAAGGAAATTTTTATGAAAAAATTGCGTGCATATTATTTTATTTCATATTTATTGTAAATTTGGTTTTTTTTCATATTTATTGTAAATAAGGTTTTTTGGATTCATATTTAAATTTTAACAAATATAAAGAAAAAATAATTATAGGTATGTTTAATAATACATGTAGGTATTGATTGAAAGAGAAAAAAAATTTTTTTTAAATATAACTCGTTTGTCAAACTTTGTTTGTCAAATAATAAACTAACAAATTTTGAAAAAGCAAAATACAATTTTTTTTTTTTTAAATGAGTGATCGATGCAAATAATTAAAACCTGTTAACCTATAGTTTAAGAAAGTAACCCATAAAACAAATTGAATAAGGATTTTTAAAAACTAAAAAAAATTTAAATGAAATGATTTAAAATTCTAGTTAAAGTTAAATAAAAAATCGAAAGTTTGTGCAAAAAAGAGAGTTATGATTATAAAATGATTAAATGCAAAAACGAAAGTTATGATTATATTTAGTAGAAATTTCAAAAACAAACATGGTAGGTACGTTTAATAATTTTTAAAGATAAATAGTAGGTACGTTTAATAATACATGTTTTGTTTAAGTATTTTATACGTATTTTAAAATTGGAAAAAGCAACAACAGAAAATCATTATTCACTTAATTTATGTATTATGGTGAATCGATGCAATATCTGTAAAAATTAGTGAAAAAATTTGTATAAAAAATTTAATACGTTATACTGAGTATGCATAATATAAATAAATTTGCATGAAATTTTAGTGTAGGCAGTAATCCATTTACAAAATTATTCATAACGATTTTTTTATTTAATTCGCGTATGGCTTTACTACCCTCACTGGGTATGAAAAAGTTAGCGCTTGAAATGTTTAATACATCAAGCAGTTTTTCTGCTCTTTCAGAATAATTTAAAACGGATTCTCTGGGACCTTGATACAGTTCGAGGATTTTTTTCTGGATTAACTGAGTTGATCTAGTTTGTGAAATTTTTTCTAAAAGTACTGTTTTTAATTCCTCCCAATCCTGAAATATTTTATACCTTAAAGTCGCATTGTAAGCACGGCCAGAGATTTTAGATTTTATAACATCTAAAAAATTTGCTAAATCTTCATGACCTTTTGTTTTTTGGTAATGAATGTTTGCTAGTTGTGCAAATCTATGCAACTCTACAGAATTTCCATTGAACTCGGGTATTAACTTAGTCACTTGATGAATATCGAATTTTGACATTATTTTTTGATTTAAATTTGTATTACTAGAATAAGTTTTACTTATGGAAGAATCTGGCCTATGATCACTTGAGTCGTCACTGAGGAACAGGTGAACGTGATAAAGGCATTTGGTTTTTTTCTACAACGATGCGTCTGCAAATTTTTCTCGTTCTCAGACTTAGATTTAAATTCAAATAACTCATACGAATTGCATAATAATTAAGGTAACTAAATGACACATAAATACACAACCATATACCTATCAAATTAGCATAATAGTTCAAGATAGAATAATTATTCTTTAATTTTAGAACAATAATTATACCCTACACATTAAGTATAGGGTATATTAACTTTGGTATTGAGTTTGTAACCACCAAAAGGAAGCGAGTTAGGTATAGACATGTATATATATTTTGAATCAGGATCACCGCCTGAGTCGATTTAGCGATGTCCGTCCGTCCGTCCGTACGCACGATAACTCAAAAAATAATGATGCTATCTTGATGAAGTTTATACTGTAGGTTAACAATGACTAAGGTAAGGCGGGGATTGCAAATGGGCGAAATCGGACCATGAGTTCAAGTACCTCCCATACAACTCCCAAAACCTAATACGCATATTTTCGAATTTAATAAAGATAGAAATTTAAAATTTGATACGAGAGTGCTGTTTCCTAAATCCCTGATTTGCCTAAAATTTGAGAAGAATTCGTGTGGTCGTTCGGGTACCTCCCATACAACTCCCAAAACCGAACAAGCATATATTCGAAATTAATAAAGATAGAAACTTCAAATTTGGTACTAGGGTGTTGTTTCCTAAATCCCTGATTTGTCCAAAATTTGATATGAATTGGAGTAGCTGTCCGGGTACCTCCCATACAACTCCCAAAACCGAACATGCATATCTTCGAAATTAATAAAGATAGGAACTTCAAATTTGATACGAGAGTGCTGTTTCCTAAATCCCTGATTTGCCTAAAATTTGAGATGAATTCGTGTGGTGTTCGGGTACCTCCCATACAACTCCCAAAACCGAACAAGCATATATTCGAAATTAATAAAGATAAAAACTTCAAGTTTGGTACTAGGGTGTTGTTTCCTGAGTCCCTGATTTGTCCAAAATTTAAGATGAATTGGAGGAGCTGTTCGGGTACCTACCATAAAACTCCCAAAACCGAACATGCATATCTTCGAAATTAATAAAGATAGGAACTTCAAATTTGATACGAGGGTGCTGTTTCTTAAATCCCTGATTTGCCTAAAATTTGAGATGAATTGGAGTGGTCGTTCGGGTACCTCCCATACAACTCCCAAAACCGAACAAGCATATCTTCGAAATTAATAAAGATAGAAACCTCAAATTTGGTACTAGGGTGTTCTTTCCTGAATCCCTGATTTGTCAAAAATTTAAGATGAATTAGAATGGTTGTTCGGGTATCTGCCACACAACCCTAAGACCAAACAAGCATATCTTCGAAATTAATAAATATATAAACTTGAAATTTGATATAAGAATGTTCTACCCTGTTGATGTCTCTAAAATTTGAGATGAATTGGGGTGGTGGTCCGCGTGCCTTCACACACTTCCCGAGACCTAACAAGTCTATTTTCGAATTTAATAAAGATAGAAATCTGAAATTTTGTACAAAGGTTGTAAAAGCATTTATTTTTTTAGCTTAGTTATATTAAATACCTAACTAAAATAACATGGATTTTTAATTTAATTTGAATTTTTTAGGTGTAGGGTATAAATAAGTCGGTTGCATCGACTTACTGTTACTTTTACTTGTTTTTTATTAATTTTTGTATTACTTTCTTTGCTTTTTCTTTGTATTACAAATATATTAATATTTTTGTTAATAGTTATTATTTATTTTTATTTTTTATTTTTTTATTTTTTATTAAACAAAACCAAAACAAGGTCGTTACAAAAAAAATTCTTAAATTAATGCTTGCTTATAATTAAAATTAAACAAAACAATGACTTAAAACTAAATTTATAATAACTTAAATCATAAAAAAAGTTAATTTATTATTATTATTATTGTTATCATTAATTTTTTATTTAAACTACAATAACAACTTTATTTTAACAAAAAAATTGAAATATGATATTTGTACAGATATGTACATACATGTAATGACAATCAATTTAACATTTTATTTTAAAAAAATGTAAATAAATATCTTATTATTACTTAGAAGTAAAATTAAAAATAAATGAATTTTTTTTATTAACAATACCTAAAAGCATTAAATTACTATCTATAAAATGTACAACAAAAATGATCTAAATAAAAACATTAGTTGTATTATAATGCAATACAATAAATGTTTAAAATTATATCATAATTAAAAAAAAAAAAAAAAAATTTTTTTTTTGCTTAAGAATTAATTGTCTAACGTCATTAAATTGGAAAAATGTAGTTGTACAATGTGTTTGAAAGTATTTCTAACACTTAGTGTTTGTGTACAATTTGTGTACAATGTACAATGTGTTTGAAAGTATTTCTAACAATTTAGTTTAATTATATGCACAAAAATAGGAAATTAGAAAATATTTTTTTTTAAATTGAAATTTGAATTATAGTTTATAGAATTAAAAAATTATTAAAAAAAATATTTTATTTATGCTAAAATATAATTAATTTTTTTTTTTTACGAGTATGAGCTTAGTATATAGTAATTTATTTCTATTTCAAATTTTAATCTTGAGATAATTGATTGATATTGTTTTTTATTGACATATATTTTTTTTTTTTATAAATTTAAATTATTTGTATATTACAAAAATTTTGTAGAAATTTTTTACAAAAAATTGTATTAAAAATTTTTATTTGTTTTTACTAGTATTTTTTTTTATTTATATATATATATATATTTTTATTTTTTATATATATATATATATTTTATAATGAGTCAATATTACTTACATTATTTTTAAAAGACAATACATATTTTTTGATACTCCGATCTAGTTGATGCTCTGAATTTAATGCTCCGATTTAGTTGATTTGATGTTTGAGTTGAACTTTTCCTTTTTCCTTAATTAAACGGCGTTCTGGGCGCCCGTTTATGTAGTTTTTACAATTTAAATTTATTTATTTTGTTACAGTTTAATTTTTTCCAATTTAGAGTTTTTCCTACTTAGTTTTTTTTTTTATTTACAATTTGTTTTAATTATGATTTTTATTTATTTATTTAGTTTTAATTATGATTTTTATTTTATTATTATTATGATTTTTAAACAGTTTGTTTTAATTATGATTTTTAATTTATGGTTTTGGCTGTAGCTAGCTGTATGATTAAAGCTGTAGTTTATATTTTTATAAGTAAATATGACTTAAGTTTTCTTTTTTTTCATATTTGAATTTATATTGGTAGAACAAATTTACTTATTCTACCCCACACCTGACACCAATGTAATAATTCACAAAGTATAAAATAAAATACTAAAAGATATTCAAATAACACATTTGTTTTTGAGTTTCTTTCATTGACTGATTTTGTTATTTTCCAATTTTTATTAACATTTTTAATATCTTACTTAAACAACCGTAGCTATAGTGTTCTTTTCAGAACAGCAATTTCAGCATCTTTTCTTGCTAATTGTGGAGTATCACAAGGTAGTCATCTTGGACAATTGTTGTTTATTATCTCAATAAATGATGTCACTAAGATTATTCAGAACAGTTTCATAAAAACTTACGCGGATGATATGAAAATCTTTAAAGAAGTGTGCTCAAAGAATGATGCACACTCTTTCCAAAAACATCTTAATAACTTTATGAACTGTTATAAATGTAACAATCTTATTTTAAACATTGATAAATGTGCCGTCATTTCATTTACCCGCTCCTTAAACTTAATCACAAATAATTACACTTTTAATAACAACATAATAAAAAGAGCCACTGAATTTAATGATCTTGGGTTAACTTTTGATTGTAAACTTACCTTTAATAAACATATTAACAATATTATTAGTAAAGCAAACTCAATGCTAGATTTTGTAAAAAGATGGTCTAGAGAATTTAATGACCCATATATTATAAACTCTTTACACGACTTTAGTTCGTCCTATTCTGGAATATGCAAATCAGGTCTGGTCTCCACACTATCATCAACATATTGTTAGAATAGAAGCAATACAAATAAATTTTCTAAGGTTCGCCTTAAGAAATCTAAATTGGGCTAATCTCCTTATATTGCCTCCATATGTCAATCGTCTCAAATTACTTGACATGAATACTTTAGAATGTAAACGAACAGTCATGGGTATTGTTTTTATTAATCAGGTATTTCATAACTATATAGATTCACACTACATTAACAACATATTAATTAACTCAATCAACATACGAACACGTTTTAGGTCAGAAAACACATTTTCGATTAAATACCATAGGACTAATTACGGTAAATACGAGCCGATTAATAGAATGTTGATGAATGTGAATCAATACAAAACTATAATAAATATAAACATGAGTAAAAATGTAATAAAAAAATTACTATTTAAAACAATTCCATAATTGTTCAACACTATTTTGTTGTAAAAATGTTGTGAAATATTAAATATAAATTATCTTTTTTTTTATAAAATAAATTTTACTTTGTATAACCTTAATATTAATTTTAGATTAAGTATAATTATCTAAATGTAATATGTAAATGCTTGAATTAAGTAATAAATAAATAAATAAATATAATTTTGATTATTATAAATTACTCATCAAATTGTAATTACAATATTAATATATTGCAATCGCTGACCTACAATTAATAACATAATTATGAATATTATAATAATCAAAGATTGATCATATTACAATTACAATATTAGTAGATTGCAATCGTTCAGCATTTTTGAGTTCAATGTGTTAGAGTTCAAACTGTAATATTAGTATTACAGTACATATTGGTAAAAATAAATATGATAATACATAATACATTGTACGTAAGCATTAAAAATAAGTTAAATTATACATTTAAATTATTGGATTATTACATTCGAATATTCAATAACTTTTAATAAAATATCAAATTATTTATAAATTTAAAGTATCAAAGATACCTTTTTACTCATGACGATTTTTGTATACTTTTAGCAAGCATAGGCAAATCATTTATTTGCATAAGCTTACGAGGATGAATAAAAGCACCTCCGTTTGGCTCCGCCATACTCCTACTACTTACATGCGAAACAGGACTGTTTTGTTTGATTATAAACTGTTTATTTTGTTCTGTCTAGTTAATACAAATTTACATCTTATAAATTAATATATATATAAATATAAATATATATATATTATATAATTTATAATTATATATAAATTAAACACTAAAATCAGCATTAATTACACCTTGAATATCGTTACAAATTTAGTACAATTATTTTCCGTATTATAAACTTGAAATATTTTTATACTGACATACTTCAAACCTACATGAAAATTTTACAACAAGAGTTTACATTACATATATTTGATATAACATAAGTTTATTTACTTGATACACTATTGTATTTCATTCAAACATTTAATTTTTATGAATAAAAATGCAGGGTCAGCGAAAACCATTGCATAATGTTTAATTTTTGAAGAAATTTTACTTATTACTAAAAATGGTAAATTTTAAACCGTAACTTAAATTGACTATTCTGAACATTCCGCCCACCAAGAGCCTATAAAACCGTAATTTGACTTGCTGATGGTATAGGTTCTTCAGTAAACCTTGGCCAATGTATTGAGAATTTTAATTTTTATTATATATTTTTATTCATATGATATTAGGCGAGGATTAACCTACCGCCCACCTTAAGGATTACCTTTGAATCTAAGAAAGGATTAAGAGATTTCATTCGACTTGATAGTTTTATCCCTTTATTACCCTTTAATTGCTCAATTTCAATTTTGAAAAAGTTGTTTTGCATGAGCTGGACGCAAGGTTTTTCAACTGTACTTAATTCTTTCGTTGATAAATTATTAGTTCGTTTTTTTCTTTGAATAAGTGAATTGTTTTGAATCGCAAACACAACGCTGTTATTCTAATCATTCTAGTAAAAGATGAATATTGGATGATCCATTCAGATTCTGGAAGATTGACAACACTGCTTAAAGTTACAGTTTTTGCTTTAAAATTAATATGAGGCGTAATGTCTTTTAAATGTATCAAGAAGGTTTTGGTGTGACTTAGCCACTCAGGTCTTTTCCACCACTGTTGCTGTTACCCTAATTGACCCGGCCAGGTCATATAAATAAAAAATATGTAGTAATTCCATATCATAATAATGTATATCGTATAATTAATAGTAGTAATAATAATAGTAATAATAATAATAACAGTAGTAATAATAATAGTAATAATAGTAAAAATAATAAAAATAATAATAATAGAAATAATAATTATAATAGTAATAATAATAGTAATAATAATAATAATAATAATAATAATAATAGCTGCTACAGTTGAGCTATCTTTAGTTACATCATGCAGTAAGGTGTTATATACTACTGCATGCTGTAACTGTTGTAACGGGTATAGTCACTGTTAGCAAAATAGTAATAATAATAGACGGATTCATTATTTCCTTACATTCCCACTCATGTTTCCATATCCATTTCCTATTCTTTCCTATCTCTACTCCCTAGCCAATATACTGCGTTTGCAGGAAAGGGTTTCATCCCATTATGTTGGCTAAAGGGGGGTGAGTTTAGTCAGTAAGAATCTGACACTACCAAAGGGAAATTCTTGATATCTTTGGAAGATTTCCACCTCACTTAGCGTGAAAAAAAACTGCAACAAACACAACAACTTCCAGCTCGAGAGTGATAAATTAGAAACTAATCACAGGACTACTATTATTCACTGCCCATTAATTCAAAGGCAAATTTTTTTCCCTCTTTGGGTAAGGATGGTGAGAATCATCTAAAGATACTGAAGGCAACACAGTTTTGTGAGACTTTAACTCACTAAACACACGAGCCCCGTCTTAAAATATTAAAATTAGTCTAAAAGACTAACGATTAACTTCTCGTTAGCTCTTATAGAATTTACTGAACTTGCAGATCTTATTGAAGGGGATCTGCATTTATCGCTAAATCTAGTGGCCTAGTTCCATCCAGCCTTCTAATGGCATTTTTACAATGCAGGAATTTTGAAACTTCAATATTTATGTGCCTTTCTAAGCGCGTCTTATGTTTTAGTGCATATTTTTTTATTTCTCCGCTTACAGTGGGTATTTCTAGATCCCTATGTAAATCAAAATTTCGTACGTACCAAGCAGCACTAACCATGTTACGTAAAATTTTAATTTGGAAAATATGAATGCTCTGAATATTTGTTTGTTTGGCGCAACCCCATATCTGTATGCAGTGAAACCAAATAGGTTTAATTATTTGCTTATATAACAAGATTTTATACTCTATTGGCAATTTAGAATTTCAACCTAGCAGCCAATACATTTGTCGTGCTCTTTCCATCTCAGCTTGACATCTAGTATCATTCCAAGGTATTTTGCCTTGTTTTCTTGGGGTATATCTACTCCATTTGATGTAACGGCTGGGGGATTTTGTACGATTTTATTTGTAAAATTTACTTGGACATATTTAAATTCATTAAGCTTAATTTTCCATTTTTTGGTTCACAAAAAAGGCTTATGGCTTGCTTTTTGTAATTTATCTGTAGCATCGTCAATATTGGATGCTACTGCCATTATTGCAGTATCGGCAGTAAATGTAGGTACAGTTATATTGTCTAATCTTGGTAAATCGCTGGTATAAAACAAATATAATATAGGACCTAATATACTATCTTAAGGCATACCTGCTTTGATTTCTCTAAGTGTAGAAAACTCCTCATCCTGTTTAATTCTTAACAACCTATCAGTAAAATATAATGAGAGTATATCTACATATTGTTTAGGTACTACTTTTCTTAATTTGTAAATTAAAAAGTCATGCTGAGAATGTCTGACCTACATCGAGAAAGATTGTAGAGCATATTTGCTTTTCTTCTAGAGCCTATTTAATTATGTATGTAAGTCTATGCACTTGATCAATATTCGAATGTTTTTCTCTAAATCCAAACTGATAGTTTGCAATTATATTCCTACCTTCTATTAACGGTTTCATTCTTTTTAATGATAATTTCTCAAAAAGCGTTGACACTATCTGTAAGAGAGAAATTGGTCTATAAGGTTTTGATTCGTTTGGAGGCTTTCCAGGCTTAAGTATCATAATTATTTCTGCCACCTTCCAAACATTAGGTACTTAGTTTAATCTTAATATAGCATTCATTATGTATGTTAGCATTTTTAGACCTTTTTTCGAAAGTTGTTTTAATACTTCCGTCGTTATTAACTCAAAACCCGGTACTTTTTTTAATTTGAGCCTTTTAAGTTCATCAATTCCATTTGGGAGATTAGTGTAATGACATTCTCTTTCTGTCTAACGTCATTTCTCCAGATGAGTAGGTAATGGGATACTTTGAGTTGGAAAAAAATCGGTTTTGGCATGTCAAGAAGGCACGTGCCGTTAAGGTGATTTATTGTTTATGATAAGGTGAAGGTTAAAATTAATTATAGGT
The DNA here is from genome assembly GCA_947095535.1 of Poecilobothrus nobilitatus. Lineage (NCBI taxonomy): Eukaryota > Metazoa > Arthropoda > Insecta > Diptera > Dolichopodidae > Poecilobothrus > Poecilobothrus nobilitatus. The sequence continues at coordinate 113,410,191 of OX352773.1, forward strand.
GAATGTAAAATACGTGTTTATTTCCTGATTAACTTAGTTGTTGGTTGGTGGGAGTATATTAAGAGGATACAACTTGTTGAGGGAAATGACGCTTTTACTTGTTTTTATTATTGTTTGGGGTCATTCAACCCTTCCAATGTTTTTATTATTGTTTTGGGTCAATGCCCCGTCCCTATTCCCTAAAAGGGAATCTAATTTAAATACTTTTTTGTGTTTATTGTAACAGACAGTAATGAAAACAGAAGGAAATTTTTTATGAAAAAATTGCGTGCATATTATTTTATTTCATATTTATTGTAAATTTGGTTTTTTTTCATATTTATTGTGAATACGGTTTTTTGGTTTTATTCATATTTAAATTTTAACAAATATAAAGAAAAAATAATTATAGGTATGTTTAATAATACATGAAGGTATTGATTGAAAGAGAAAAAAATTTTTTTTTAAATATAACTCGTTTGTCAAACTTTGTTTATCAAATAATAAACTAACAAATTTTGAAAATGCAAAATACAATTTTTTTTTTTTTAAATGAGTGATCGATGCAAATAATTAAAGTTTAAGATAGTAACCAATAAAACAAATTGAATAAGGATTTTTAAAAACTAAAAAAAATTTAAATGAAATGATTTAAAATTCTAGTTAAAGTTAAATAAAAAATCGAAAGTTTGTGCAAAAAAGACAGTTATGATTATAAAATGATTAAATGCAAAAACGAAAGTTATGATTATATTTAGTAGAAATTTCAAAAACAAACATGGTAGGTACGTTTAATAATTTTTAAAGATAAATAGTAGGTACGTTTAATAATACATGTTTTGTTTAAGTATTTTATACGTATTTTAAAATTGGAAAAAGCAACAACAGAAAATCATTATTCACTTAATTTATGTGTTATGGAGAATTGATGCAATATCTGTAAAAATTAGTGAAAAATTTTTTATAAAAAATTTAATACGTTATACTGAGTATGCATAATATAAATAAATTTGCATAAAAACATAATTCGTATATAATTATAAACATAGACGTCGTCTGGTCTTTAAGAGATTTAATAAACCTAAAAAAATTGAACTAACGGAATAATTTTTTTTTATAAATATTACATACGCTTATTTTTTACTATATTAATATTGAATAGTTAGTACTCGTGTACTCATCGAAAAAAAAATAAAAATGGCTAAAAATCATTCGTATTAAATTTTTGGATTCAATCTTGGGAAATTTGTCACCGGTTCGGTATATAATCGAAAGTGAAAGTTTGACATCATATTTAATATATGCGATAAATGATTTAATATATACGGGCGTAAAACCAAATTTACAATAAAGGTCGTACGGATAATGTAGATTCAATGGATTGGATTAATGGTGCGATATTGGAATAACATTTTGCGGAGAAAGCTTTGAATATCGACGCCCTGCATGGTTAAATTTTAAATCGGCTAACGAGTTAAAATTTATTGATGTTTGGGATATAATATCAAAAATATTTCAAAACAATTCCGAAGTTAAGTACATTTTAATATTACTTTAGTTTTTTTCTCTTATTACATAATCTTAATTTTTTACAGGCTTAAATACGATAAATTTTGTATGGAAGTAATATGTGTTAGACTTCCGTCTGGAACAGCAGAAAAAAACAATATACAACTTACGAAGAAGAGTGCAAAAAACGTAAAGGTATCATGCAAATTAAAAACCAAGATAACATGTGTCTTCCTCGCTCCTTAGTACTTGCAATTTCAAAGGTGGAAAAGCACCTCAATTCTTATGAAATGCGAAAGGATGTTAAAAAAATACAAACAAAAACCTCAAACGACCTAGTTTTAAATATCCAATTATAAAATAACAGTGTACGAACGTGGAACAAAGGGAAGAGAAATTATATTTGAAGGAGGTGGGAGTGGTAAATGATTAAATTTACTGTATGGCAAAATTCATTACAATTTTATTTGTTCACTAACTGCAACTTTTATGGCTCGGTATTATTACGATTAATGTCATATTTCTTACAATAATAAAAATCATCACAAGTGCAGTGGATCGTGCCCTTGTTGTCAATAATACCCACCTTGTTCTAAAGATGAAAAAATATTTTATGTGAAGAGTGTAATAGAACATTTAGAAGTCAAGAATGTCTAGACAATCATATTGCTTCCACTTCAGTAGCGAGAAAAAATCTTTGCGATCAAATAAGAAAATGTTCTTACTGCTTAAAAGTTTACAAAACAGAAAGACAACATACATGTAACGAATATTTCTGCAAAGTTTGCAATAAGCATGTGTCGGAAGGTCATTTCTGTTATATTCAACAAGATCTAAGGAAACCCCAATTGCAGGATTTTTTATATATCTTTTATCATTTAGAGACACAACAAGAAAAAAATTTGGAGAAAAGATTATAAAAGAAAATCGAAAAGAAAAAGAAAACAAACTACATGAACCAAACTTGTATTTTTTTGATGTGATCAATGTATTGATGACATTTCCCTACATTTTTGCCAGAAATGTGAATTTAGACAAACTATAATTAAAAAAGACAATATTATAAAACGATTTCTTTCACACATATTGGAAGTATGAAAAACTTTAAAAGTGTTGTTGTATTCGCTCACAATGGCCAATCTTTTGACCATCAATTTATATTAAATTATTTATTGGAACAAACAGATATAAAAATATAATTGATTAGGTACTAAAATAATTATGATGTTGATAGATAACGTCAAATTCATAGATTCAATCAATTACTTTCCAATGGGCCTATCAAAACTTCCAAGGCATTTGGTTTACCACCCATTTTTAAGAAGAATAATTTTCCACATTTATTTAATACAACTAAAAATAAAGAATATGTTGGACCATTACCTACTATTGAATATTACAGACACAATGCAAAGAGCGTAATATATTCATAAAATGGTATGAAGAAAACAAGGGTAATACATTTGATATGCAACGTGACATTGTTGATTATTATATTAGTGGTGTACAGGTATTAACTCAATCATGTTTATCATTTAGAAAATTATTTCTTAGTAGTATAGCTATGCCGGTTTGACTCCAAGAAATGGCGTCATGACGTTGTTATTAAGTGTTATGTAAACTCATATAATATTTTTGAAGGTTAACAAGTTAATGCAGAATAAATTTCATAATTAGAATAAAAACAAGTTATTATATGGAAAATATATATTATGTACATGATTGAATGAGGGGTATTATGGATTTGAATTTAGGATTAGAATGTGAGAATTTGTGTTATGAAATTTAAAAATTAAATTATTAAGTGGGTTTAAAAAGTTTTAAAGTAAGGGATTTAAGGCTTTGGTACGATGTTATAAGCGGAGAAGCTTCAGCAAATTTAGAGATTTGGAAAAGGGAAAGTTGGCAATTCGGCAGGTTCGGAGAATTGGAATAAGATTATAAGAAGCCAAGTTCGAAGATTTAGGATCTCATGATGGAATGTTTGAACATTAAAAAATTTGATGGAATTGGTACTTTGGTAGTATTCAGCCAAAGTTGTTAAGACACTGGCCTCTCATACGAAAGGTCTTGAGTTCAAACTGGCTCGATCATATAGATTAATAGAAAAATAATATAGATTTTTCTTATAATATATAATTAGTAGAATGTAATTAAATTAAAAATAAGTTTATATGTCATATAAATTATAATAAAAATATCATATTGTAATAGCTATATATATAATAAAATAATAATAAACCATAATTCTTGTATAAGATAATAGATGGCGTAGAAATAATAGAAATGTCTAAGTTTTGTACAAAAGCTACAGCCGAGTAATCAATGGCTTAGTGAAATTAATGATTCACGAAACTGAAGCTTAGTCAAATATGAATAATAAATGACTTAGTGGATGCCCTATACTCCTTATTGGAGTGGCAAGGAAAAAAAACAGAAAGTGCTTTGGTAGTATGATTTAAAAGCGGCCCTTCGGCAGTAGTAAGGACCGAAGCGGACCTCTAGGACCGAATCGGATCCCGCCGTAGTTATTGGGAGCACGTATCAACCATCTCAGATTTTGAATAAACTATATTATATTGGAAAGATATAGTGTTATGAAATTATCAAACATATCCTATAATATGTAGTGAATGTTTATGGTTTTGCGATAAAAATTAAAAAATGTTAATTAAATGCACATTAACTTGATTACTTCAAGCTATTTTAATTTTTTTTAATATAAAACATGAAGCAGGTGTACCTTCTGCTATTGTATTTATAAAATCGAGACTAAAATGACTAATGAACTTAATCATGAACTTGATTTGAGTACGGAATTAAATAGGTACATACAAAATGAAAAAAAATTTAATATAGAACAAGATTTATAATGTTCTTGTAACATTACTTTAATTTATATAAACTTAAGGTATGTTATTGGCAACTAATACTATATATGATACAAATAATTAAATATATACAAAATGAAAAAAAGCTTTTTGTGATGAATGTATTTTATTAAAATCATATTATTAACTTTACTAAAATAAAAAAGCGAAAGTAAAATGTATAAAAAAAAATTAAAATATTTTAAATATGTGTAAGTAATATCTTTTTTATCCATGAATTATGCATTTTATCAAAACCAAGCCATCTAACTAAAACTTGATTTCCTTTTTTTTTTAAATATTTTTTCTACATGATAGACATGTGGATTTTTAACTGGTGTTAAATAATTCAGGCTCATAAAAAGAACCGGTTAATGGATTATTTGTGTAATCAAGTAAATTGTATGTTATTGGATCAATTCTGTTAATTTTTGCAATTGTAAATATTTCCGTTGGCCAGTTGGGTTGATAATCTTTGCAAAAATACCTTTAAATTTGTTAATACGAATATAATCTCCAACTTTATATTTTGCTTCCAACTTAAGATCCGGTCGGCTTTAAAGTGGACGGGGTCCCCGGAGGTCAAAAATATAGTCTCTCGATTTTGGAAGGATTCGCCGGAGGTCGGATATCCAGTCCCCTAAGGTCCGGTATCGGTCCCTGAAGTCCGGTCTCCTTTATAGTGGGACCTTTTTCCGGCGAACCCTCTCTCGATTTTGTATGGGGTCCTCGGGGTCCAAAATAAGGTCCTCAGAGGACTGAAATAAGGTCGAGAAGGCCAGATCCCCAATTACAAAGTGGGACCTTATTCTGGCGACCCCCATCTAATGATTTTGGACCGAATACCGCTTCTACGGTTTGATGATTTTGGACGTAATACCGAAATACGGTTCTCAGAGGACCGCAATATGGTCCCCGAAAGTCTAGTATCGGTCCCCTTTAAAGTGGGTCGGAGGTCCGATCAGGTGATCCCTTTTTTAAAATCGTATTAGGTATATAAATTATAGGTATTCAAGTTATTCTAATTTAGTACACAAAATGAGCAGCAAGGCAGTAGTAGATTTACAATTTGTTATTGGAAACAATAAACAATATTTTTTGAAAGAATTTGCTTTGGTAGCTGAAGGCACCCTCATTCCAATATTGTTTGTGTTTAAAGCGCTTTATTAATTTGAGGAGTTAAATGAAAATGCTAAACAACAAAACAAATACAACAAAAATACAATTAATGGACTTGATTGGGATGATGGATTTATAGAATACTTAGAAATTAAAAATATTTTAAATGCATATTTTGCTTCATTTGATGTCATTTACGTAAAAAGGTCTAACAAAATGGAATTCTTAGATAAATTTGTTTCAAGATCAGTAGAAGTTATCAATTTGGATAATAAAGTTCCATCTCTTAAAAAAATAAGGAATTTCACAACTATTTGCCTTCAACATAAAGAAAACCATTTAAGATGTGCTGTAAAAAATTGAATTGAATGAATGTATTTAATAAAAGAAAATAATTGGTTTTAAAAAATATTTGTTTTATTTATTGTTGACCAATACGTATTCTCGTACATTCAAATCAGCTCCATTGTTGTATGACAACACTGCTTGTATGAAATCTAACATTAGACAAAAGCGGGTGTATTCATGTAGATGCAATGTACGTTTTTTAATATGTCCAGAATGATTAAATTTTAGCGGAAATCCTTTGGAATTTAATTTTGCTTCGCTTTTTTTAAAATCGTGATAAAATGCATACCACTCCAAATAATTCATCTCGCAAATAACTTTGTGATGTCGTTGGAAAATTATTGATGCAGTAAAACTTTCAATATTAAACCCAATTTAAACCCAATAGAAAATTTTTAGTTTCTGCTTTTTATCCAAATAATAGTTATAGCTTAATAAACGATTTTGCACTGGTTCATCTTGCGTTGATTTTTCAAATACTTCTGAATTTGTGGCTTTCTCCATTTTATATTTTTTTTTTTAAATTGGCGAATTTTATTTTAAAGTTTGGTATTTATAGTTTTTCCCAATATTTTTAAAAATTGTTCGAAATATTCTTTCTACTTTTCTGTCATTTTGGAAAAGGGATGATCTCTTGAATAAATTAAGAAAATATTTTATGCTTTTACAGGAACTGCGCGTCTATAGATAAACACAAGAATACTGCCCACAAACAGATGTTATATTACTTTGTCAACATTTATTATTAAAAACAAAACATTTCGATTGATTTTGTAGAAATTTTTTAATCTCAATGTGAAAAGGCGCATTTCCAAATTAATCAAAATATTCTGCCCAACTTTTTTTTTTTTGTATCCTGTTTTACCCCCTGGGGGAGCATAGGGCTTCCACAAAGCTTCTATATCGCACTCGATTGTAGGCCAAATGTTTGATTTCTGCCCATGTTTTACCGCTATTATCAATTTCCACAAATAATTCAATAACCGGTTCTTTTTATGAGCCTGAATTAACACCAGTTAAAAATCCACATGTCTATCTTGTCGAAAAAATATTAAAAAAAAAAAGAAGAAAATCAAGTTTTAGTTAGATGGCTTGGTTTTGATAAAATGCATGATTCATGGATAAACAAAGAAGATATTACGTAATACTTTACACATATTTAAAATATTTTAATTTTTTTTTTATACATTTTACTTTCGTTTTTTTTTTAGTAAAGTTAATAATATGATTTTAATAAAATACATTTATCACAATAAGCTTTTTTTCATTTTGTGTATATTTAATTATTTGCATTATATATAGTATTAGTTCCCAATATAATATAGTCTATTCAAAATCTAAGACGGTTGATACGTGCTTCCAATATTTTCGATAACTTGTTTTTATAATAACTTGTTTTTATTCTAATTATGAAATTCATTCTGCATTAACTTGTTAACCTTCAAAAATATTATATGAGTTTACATTACACTTAATAACAACGTCATGTCGCCATTTCCTGGAGTCAAACCGGCATAGCTATACTATTTTTCTTGAACAATGTAACTTTGAGCCATTCTTAGAAGCAAGAACTATCGCTTCATCTTGTAATCTAGTTTTTCAACGTAATTTTTTAAAACCAGACACTATTGGTCTGATTCCTAAAAACGGATATCGCTATTCTGACAACCAAGCGAAAGAAGCTATTAAATGCTTAGTTTTTGAAGAGGAAAAATGAAGTATAAATATTCAACATGCTGCTAAAAGAAAAGAAGCAGTTGTGAACCACAAACAGTTGTGAAAGTAGACGGATATTGTGCAACCACTAACCAAATTTTCGAATTCGATGGATGTTATTTTCACGGACATCCCGTTTGTTTACAACATAGACGTCATGAATCATTATATGACAATGAGAATGATACATTAAATAAACGATATGAGAGAACTATAGCTAAATCTGAAAGATTGAAGAGCCTGGAATATGACGTAATTGGAATGTGGGCTTGCGAATTTAAAAAGCAATTAAAGAATCAAAATATGCAGTACCTAGAAAAACATCCGCTAATAAATAACTTATCATTAAATCCACGTGATGCTTTTTATAGTGGTCGAACTGGAAATGTGTACACCTATTATAAATGCAACTCAAATGAAAAAATGAAATACATATGTGTCTGGTCATTATATCCTTATGTATGCAAGCATGGTAAATTTTCTATACATCATCCAAAAACTCATGTAGGCAATTCTGTATGCTCCAAAATTAACTTTGAAAATATAGACGGTCTTATAAAATGTAAAATTTTACCACCAGAATATTTATTTCATCCTGTATTACCGTTAAAACAATATAGTAAACTAATGTTTTTCCTTAAGTTATACTTGCTGTGAAAATAAAAACCAAGAAGAATTCTGTAATCATTTAGATGACAAGCGAGCTTTAATTTGGTATCTGGATATTAGATGAAGTTGTTAAAGCTGTGGGAAAAGGGTACAGAACGTAGGGATTAACACGTGATCCAAAGAAATAAAACAGTTAATGCCTACACTCAAAGTTTTCCAACGAGAAACAAAGAGTGCAACAGATACTCATCCCTATCATGTAGAGTTATGAAGATGGCGAAATACGGCTTATGGAAATTCGTTTGTTATGCGCACGTCCAGTTTGTGGAATCATATACCATCACATGTGTTCCCTGAAGTTGGTAATTCATATGTGTACGATTTACTTAAGTTTAAGAAGAACATTAACATCTTCAAAATATCTCTCCCGATTTTCCTGCTTACCCCCCATAATCCCAAATTTCCCAATTCCAATTTCCCCAGCCATCCTTCCCACATCCCTATCCCCAAAACCAAGCTGTACATTTGTATTAACGGGTCCATTCTAAAGTTTGTTTTTAAAATGGGGGTGGTTTTGGTTGATTAAAGTTCAAAACTATTCTGAGGAACCACGTGCAGTTCCTCTTTGTGACTTTCGAGTTTTCCACCATCCCTTGTAAAAAAACAAAGTGCAAAACTTGGAAAGTTATGGCGTTGACAGTTGTATTATTGAATTTTTTAGTGGTGGACCTAAAAATTATCCAATAAAGTACATTGTTCAAAAGATAATTCAGAAAAAGCTGTATGTAAAATTAAAGGTGTTTTCTTAAATGATAATGCAGCTAAACAAGTTAATTTTGAAACAATTAAAAATGCTGTTCTAAACCATCAATATAGAGAAGATATTTCAGTGATTTCTCAAAACATTAGACTAAACATTTTGAAGCAATTACAGTATATGAAACAAAGCGATATCAACCAAAATCAGAAAAACGTCGTTTTCTGGAAGATCATAGTTCATTGCCATTAGGATATAAAAAATTGCAAAAAGAAAATAAAAATAAAAAAAAATTGCATATTTGTATGTTTTTATTTAAACAATATAATTTTTATTTATCAATGTATTATGAATGTTATCAAATCCAAGCCATTTTATATATACTTTATTTCCTTGTTTTTAATAATCTTCTCAACAAGATAGCTATCTGGGTATTTTACTGGTATAAGCTCAGCTTGATAAAAGCCTCCAGTAATTGGTACGCCAGTGTAGTCCGATAATTTATATGTAATAGGATAAGTATTATTGATTTTTTCAATTTTGAATATTTCAGATGATAACCTTTTTCGAAATGACCTTATATTTAATTATTCCTACAAAATTTCCAACCTTATATTAATTTTTTGAAAATTTTTAAGCTCAGCATACACATTTTTAAGTATATTTTTTTCGTTTTTCTTTGTGATTTTTTCAGGAGGAGGTTTTGTTGTACTATAATTTGTAGAATTATATTACTTTTTTAGTGTTTGTATAATAGGTAACCATTTATAATTACCGTTTAGACTAATTTTCTTCGCATCGAATTTTTCAATGTGGGGTTGAATCGTTCAATAATTGATGCTTTTAATTCATTAAATGTATGTAGATTGATTAATTTTTATTTCATGTAATTTTGAAATCAGGAATTAAAAAATTTCTTTCCTTGATCAGAATGAATATTCTTAGCTATTATTTTAGCCTGTGTAAAAAAATTTGTTTAGAGTTGTTGTATTGTTTTGACTGGTTCCTCATAACCATAATTGGAAAACGTGTCAATTACAGTTAATAAATATTTATATCCCTTTTTAAATTTTACATACGGTATCATCTCGACAAGGTCAATTTGCCAGGTGTCATTAATCCCTTTTTGAATAAATTTTTTTCTTTATTCCCTCAACAATCTGTTGTTTTGACATTTTTCTTATACCACTTTACTAATGTATCGATTTCAGCTTTATATTTTTCTATAAAATGGCAATCGCAAGTATCAGCGCCAGATATAGTGCTATTAAAAAAGCATGGGCAAATAATGAAGTGGTTTCCATAAACAGAAATAGCTCTGTATAAAATGTTGCCAAACTTTTGCAAATAGTTGTTTAAACATATAATACGTTCCTTATGTTCATCTAAGAGTACTGCAACTCTTATTGAATGATGTAGGTATTTAAGAGAAACTCTTAAATACCCATTATTGAATGATGACGCTACAAGAAGTTTCTATATTTATATACTTCAAAGCCCTTTAATTTTTAGGTATAAAATAACGTTTCAGTTTCACTTTTTGATCATTTTAACTTAATTTCAAATGGAGGCTGTTTCAACTACCTTTCCATTTGATGTAGAAACAACTCGTCAAAATACAAATATCAGTGAATATCCAATTCATGTTAATGAAGTAACATCTACTGTGGATGATGAAGAGTTAGTGGTAACCCAGGAATTTATTCCACCAGAGGGTCAAGTTAGAAATAATGAAAACATAATGCTACAAGAGGAAATTTGGGAAGTAAATAACCAGGAAAGGGATCCAGATTATTTTAATAATTTCATATTTTATTAAATATACTTATATAAAATTTACTTATATAATATACTTATATAATATTTTATTAAATATACTTACAGAAAAGATCAAAAAGTTCAATCTTATATGCTTTTGTTATTATATTATTTTGTATGATGAAAAAGTTGTTAACCTATAAATATTAAGAAACAGAAAATAAAAGTTAAATAAATATTAAAAAATCTGAAATATAAGAATTTAAAATAAAAAAAATTGTTTTATTTATAATATTTTTTATTTATTGTAAAAATTAATAGACTTTTTTTCATGCTACTATGTAGCAGCAAGAATTCTGAATCTGAAATATAAGAATTTAAAATAAAAATAAAAAAATTGTTTTATTTATAATATTTTTTATTCATTGTAAAAATTAATAAAATTTTTTTCATGCTACTGTGTAGCAGCAATAATTCTGAATCTGAAATATAAGAATTTAAAAAAAAATAAAAAAATTGTCTTATTTATAATATTTTTTATTCATTGTAAAAATTAATAGACTTTTTTTCATGCTACTGTGTAGCAGCAAGAATTCTGAATCTGAAATATAAGAATTTAAAATAAAAATAAAAAAATTGTTTTATTTATAATATTTTTTATTTATTGTAAAAAGTAATAGACTTTTTTTTTCATGCTACTTTATAGCAGCAAGAGTATAATTCGTTGGCTCGTCAATCATTTTTAAATTATTTTCATCTTCTTTTGAGATGAAAAATTCATTATTACAAATTTCTTCACCAAAATCGTCTATAATTCCCACATATTTTTGCGGAATAAAGATTATAAATTTTTTGGTATCAAAAGTCTCACCATACTTCTCACCATACATCGTCTTAATTTTTTTATTTTTATTATTTTATAGAGTCTATTAGACTTCATATCTTTACTTTTAGAATTTTTTTATATTACTAGCATTATCAAAGGCTTCCAAAAGCCTTTTCCTATCACGTTGCACCGGATTTCCTTAATCTGGTTGTTGTTATTGTTGTTGTTGTTGTGGTTGTTCTTCTTGATATTGCTGTTGATATTGATGTGGTTGTTGATATTGCTGGTGTTGTTGCTGATACTCTTGCAGCCTAATCTTCTTCCTTTTGGCGGTAGTGATACTGTTTGACAATCCACTACCATTGAGCGAATGTTCAAGAATTTTTAAATTAGTGAATCCTTATTGTTGTCCATTTTGAAATGAGAATTTTAACAATTTGAACGCAGTATTTATACAAAATTTTTAAAAAACTTCCCATTTTGGAAAATATTGATTTCATATTTCATGGAAATTTTTGTGTAACATTGTTGCAAATTTGAATTCAACAAAATAATAAGTCAATTAGATGTTACAAACAATATCAATTATTGGAACATATCTTATAAATAATTAACACTGTCAGGCCCAAACGGTAACATCGATTTCATATCACAACGTTACATATAGAGTTTAAGAGTCTTGACACGAAAAAAGGTGCTGGTCCAGATTTAATCCCACCAATTTTTTTCTATAATTGTGTTGTTTACTTAACTTTTCCTTTGCATTTTATCTTTAATAATTCACTTTTGTCAGGTACTTTTCCAGACATGGAAATCGCCTTTTCTTACCTATACTCACAAAAAAGGTGATAGAGCGTATGTTTGAAACTACCGTGGTATAGCAATTTTATCAACTTTACCTAAATTGTTCGAAAAAATTATTGTTGGTAAAATTCCACCAATTATAAACACAGAACTTAACGAACTACAGCATGGATTCACAAAAGCTCGTTCTACAACCACGAACCTTATAATATACACATCCGAAATTCTGAATCATATGAAAAATGGGTACCAAGTTGATGCAATTTACGCAGACTTCAGTAAAGCTTTTGATCGTATTGATCACAACATCTTAGTAAAAAAAATTTGCTACTTTTGGCATATCCGGTTGATTTCTCAGTTGGCTCCATTCTTATCTTACAGAAAGAACTCAATATGTTAAATTCCAAGGTATATTATCTAACAAAATTGATGTCACTTCAGGTGTACCTCAGGGTAGCCTATTTGGGTCCCCTTTTGTTCAATATCTTTATTTCTGACCTCTCCGACAATCTAGGTAATATACCACACATTTTATTTGCAGATGACTTAAAAATCTATCAAGTAATTAAAGATCGTTCTAATATAATGCTTTCGTAATCAAAACTTAATACTTTACATGAATGGTGCTCATCGAATGAATTAGAAGTAAATATACATAATGGCAAATCCATAAGTTTTTTTACACGTAAAAGATCTCCCATCTTCCATTCCATCTTCTATCCTTTACTACTATACAATTCAAAACCTTACTCTACAAAGGGTATACAGTTTTACTGATCTTGGAATTCTTCTTAACGATAAACTCAGTTTTATCCTAGACTATGATGTCATGATATCCAGAGCATGCAAAAAGTTAGGATTTATTAAAAGAAGAGCTGAAGAATTCAACAACCTAGCAGTAACAAAGTCTCTTTACTGTTCTTTAATTCGATTTATTCTAAATAGAATATGGTAATATAATTTGGAATCCAACTTTTCAAATAAATTCTAATAGAATTGAATCCGTTCAAAAGCAATTTCTGTTATTTGCCCTAAGATGTCAATTTAATCCCTCTGACTATACTAATCTTCCGAGTTACTCTATTAGACTTAAATCATTAAACATGCTAAACTTATCAGCTCGCAGATAAATTTTTTCATCTTGCTTCACCTTTGATATTTTAAAGAATAACATTAATTTAAATAGTCAATTTTTAGTAAATGTGGGGGTTAGACCTAGAAGGCACACTAGATTTTCAGTCGAACACACTCATGGAACTAAACACGGAAGAAATGAACCAATAAACAGATGCTACACCAATTTTAACAAATACAGACACCTCTTTTCTACATCCATTTCAAGAAACTCTTTTAATACACAATATGTGAACATTTTTTTTTTTACTTCTTACAAATTGTCATTTAACGCTTTTAAATAAAATTATAGTAAACATTTCTTTATATTCTTTATAAATATTAATGATTAAGATATCAAATTCCATTTTTTTTATTATGAATATTAAGTATACAAATTTATATACACACATACATATTATTGCTTGTCGCTATATGTACTTAATTTATATTTTGTTAATTAAGCTTTCTTATACCTTATTTTTAAATTTAGCTTATAAAAAAGAAAAATATTAATTATTTTTAAAATTTTTATTAAAAAAATTTTTTTTAGTTCTTAAGTCATAAAAATAACCTATTTTTTGTATTGTATAATAATAAATATAAACTTAATTTTAAGAACTTTTGTAGCGACCTTGCTTTGGTTTGAATAAAAAAAATAAATAAATAAATCACTATAATATTTTTAAGAAACCTTACCGGATTTTTAAAAATTTTATTAACATATTATTTGTGTTGCAAATTTGAATTGAAAAAATTCTTAAAACTTACTTATGTAAACATTTTGTGAAAAAATCAAAAAATAAAATACAACATGTAAATGTAATTAATGGGAATTGCAATTAATTTTTATTAGTATCAATTAAGTAAAGTTACATAAATATAAAAAAATTATAAAAATCGAACATTGAATATTTTTTTTCGATGTTGATTTGTTAAAATAGCAGATATAATAGTTTCTGTATTTTTTATTCGTCTCTGAAATCGGGTTCTGTCACATGCTTATTGTTGATATATTCCTTTTCGAGCAGATCTGTAAGCGTAATTCCAAGTGTACATGATATAAACTTTTAACTCTTCTTTAAAACGCACTTGTTTAATTTTGTTTTTACTGTTCATAATAATCGTAAAACTTAAATGTAGGTTGAAATTTTTACTTTATATTATGTTTTGTTTTAACAAATACATGTAAACGTTTAGACAATTCTTCACAGCACATCTAAAATTATGTTTGGTATTTTGTGCAGGATTAGCACACAAAGATTTGAAACGTGGTATTTTTTCTAATGACGGTATTTCGTCATGTAAATCAAACATGTTGCTGCTAGTAATGTATTTTTCCAACAATGTTCTTTATGAGCTCCTTATACATAGATTTTACCAGCTGTTTCGAGAAACTTCTAGATATTCCGTAAAATCGCTATGCCAATTATTCAATTCAATGTTTCCGTATCCATTTCCTATCCTTTCCTATCCCTATTCCCTAGCCAATATACTGCGTTCGTAGGTAAAGGTTTCATCCCATTATATTGGCTAAAGGGGGAGGTGGGTTTAGTCAGTAAGAATCTGACACTACCAAGGAGGGAATTCTTGGTGCCTTTGGAAGATTCCCACCTCCAATGTAACTTTTGACTACAATGTAACTTTTCAAGGCTGTTTTTTTGAAAAACCTATTATTTTGAAAAAAAAAGATATGTAATATTTTAAATGAAAAAACATCACTAGAAAACGATGTTGTAATAAATAAAAATTCACTGTATACTATTAGTTGTAATTCAAACACATTTGAAAGGCAGAATTAAACTCCTGCATGAAAATAAATTATATTAAGAAGGACAAATTTGTTAAAACTATAAAATGATACCAATAAATAAAAAATGTTATTAACTGTTCTAAAAAAATTGATTCATTTTTTAAAATTTTTTTTAGTTTTTAAAAAATAATTATTCAATTTGTTTTATCGGTTATTTTGTTCTGTTTCTTTAAACTATAGGTTAACAAGTTTTAATTATTTGCATCTATCACTTATTTTAAAAGTAAAAGTAAAAACTAAAAAATATTTTTCTCTTTCAATCAATACCTACATGTATTATTAAACATAACTATAATTATTTTTTCTTTATGCTTGTTGAAATTTAAATATGAATAAAATAAAATGCACGCAATTTTGTCATAAAAAATTTCGTTCTGTTTTTATTACTGCTTGTTACAATAAACGCAAAAAGTTATTTAAACTAGAGTTCCTTTTTGGGAATGGGAATGGGAGTTCCTTTTTCCAAAACAATAATAAAAACATTGGAAGGGTTGAATGACCCCAAACAATAATAAAAACATGAGAAGAAAGGAATTGACACCAAACAATAATTACCAAAAATAAAAATTTTTACCATTTGCTTTATATTTACATTCGTTGTATTTCCATACAGCATTTTGCACGATTTTGATTTAACTTTCTATAGAAGAAAAGATAATCTTCTTTAGATTTTATTTTAGCTCATAAATTTATTTTATTTTTTATTTTCTGTTTAAAACTAGACAATCTATTTATTTATAAACGAAAGTGGGCTTATTTATTTTTTTGACAACCTTTTCGTTCAGGTTCAGTACCACAGCAGAATGGTCTAAATCTTGGTTATCTTTTAGGCTAGACTCAGCCTATCAGTAGATCTAGACTTTTATGTGTATCCGTTGGCCAATAAGTTGGTTTGCCCGTTGCAGTGGGTTAAAGATTCTTTATACTGCCTTTAGGAGGACAATATAAAGCACCAACATTAAGATTTTGTTTCAGGGACTTCATTCGTATTACTGAGAGTTGGAACTCATCAGTTTCTATATTACATCTCCGTGGTGTAATATAGTATTTTTTCACTAAAATTGCACTGCGTCTTCTCGGTAGATTGCTTGGATGTACTGCTTTATAACATGTGTAGCCTAATATCTTTAATTCTGACTGTCTTGTCATATGAGCTTCTGATAGTAGACACACGTTGATATTTTGAGCTTTTCAAAATTCTAGCGCAGGCCTTTTATTAAGTATGCCGTTTGCGTAGCAAATATTCCACGTAGCAATATTAAATTTGTTTTCGATCATTGTTAATCAATTTTTTTGGTGTATATGTATAATTATTGCTATATATGTTTTCTACCTTATTTAATCTTGTCGAGATTTCGTCCATTGTATTTAACATATTTTTGCAACACTTTTTACACTGAGAAATCTGATTGCTTCTTCTAAGAGCTTCAGCCTTCACTATCATGTGCTGAATAAATTCTATTTAAAAAATTTTATTTATGTCTTCAGAATTTACAAATTTTACCATAAATAAAGGGTCATTATTCCAACCGTTAATCAGTACAGACGTGTTTGTTTTCGTTACTTAATTCAAGCAATTAATTAATTAATTTAAACTCATAATTAATCACTTTATAATAAATCAATTCGCTTTTTTCTTTCTTTGTTCACAATTCAAAAAAAAATAAAAAATTTTATTTAGGTGAAATAATTAGAAGAATCGGGCTGTAAATATTACACAACATTGCTTTTATTTTCCGTTTTAAAGAAAAAATAAAAGTAAATAAAAATAATAATAACAAAAAACTGCAACAAACATGAATTTTAAATGTAACATGGTTAACTTTAAAGCGATGGATAACTCTTCAAAGAGAGTCCTTTACTACTATGTAAAGGATATTGCAATAGGAAACTCCATAGAGCATGTATCGGAGCATGTAGAATACAATTCCATCAATCGCTCAATGATTTTTTCGTATGCACCGACTGACAAATTGCTCACATTCTTCTTAGGACCATGTATGATTATATCGACAACCGAATAACTGCCCTAAGTATAGAAAAAGATGGCATGGCAGTTAAATTACATGGAGTGATTCAACTCAATAATGAAAATTTATTGGAAACCTCGAAGAACATAGACAACCTCTCAAATAAAATATGTAGAAGTAAAAACATAACTAATCGATCACAGTGTTTTAGCAGTCCCTCAATTATCAACACTTTAAATCATAAATAAAATGAATTAAGTAACAAATTTTTAAGCGCAATGTCGGACGTAAATAATTCGCTGGAGGTTATATAAAAAACCAAAATAACTAAACAAGTAAAGTGTAAGATCTTTAGAAAGTTTATAATAATATGCCAGCTAATTTTGCGGAGTTTTATGTACCTGGTTTGGTTATACCATTACAGGACACCCTGGTTTCTGTGTCGGACGAACTTCGTAATGGGCTTAACAAAATTGATAACATGTACAGCAAATGGGAAGGTATGTTTGTTTCCATAGAAAATAAAATTAGTCAGACCTCAGCTATAATCCTAGCCGACATGCTTCACGAAGGCATTAACAATGCCTTATCTAATATAAACTGGGGCGAGCTGTTAATGCAGCGAGATTTAGATTTAGTAGTTCTGGATTTTCATACAATTTTATCATCTATAATTGATAATTACACGCCAAGGATACTAAAAAAATATAAATTAATGGAATCTTGGCTAGATAGTGAACTCAGATCTCTACGTAATCGTAGAAATAAATCATATAAAATTATTAAATCATCATATGATCCAAGCTCCGAAACTATTAATGAGCATAAAAAATTGGCTGATGAATTTAAAATAAAATTTCAATCTCATCGTACGATAATTACGTTCAAAATATTGGTAACTCTATTTTAAGTAATCATACAACATTTTTTGATACAATACAAATACAAAATATACAAAACGTAAATCGTCAGGTTACCCAAACTCTATTTCCTTAGATGGTAAAGTCTCATCTTGTCTGGTGAAATTTGCAATTTTTTTGCAAACAAATTCCAAAACGTCTACCGTCAGTCGGAAACAGGGCATGGAAACTTAAATTTCCAGACCCTAAATAACACTATTCGTCTCATTCAAAATTTTAACTTATCATTAGAAGATGTTTTCTCAGAAATTAGTAATTTAGATATTAAAAAGGGGTCTGGTCCTGATCTTCTTCCACTTATTTTTTACATAACCGTATTCATAATTTAACTGTCCCACTTACATTAATTTTTAACAGATCCCTTAGGTACTTTTCCACAATTTTGGAAAACTTCATACCTGATTCCGATTCACAAAAAAGGTGATAAAATATTAATAGACAATTATAGATATAGCAATTCAGTCAACTATACCCAAATTATTTGAAAAACTTGTTACTGATAAAATTACACCTATAATAGATCCTTATCTTAATCAAGAACAACATGATTTTAGAAAAAGTAGTTCAACCACCACTAACCTGATGGTTTTCACATCAGATATATTATATTCTATTGAAAAAGATAGACGCAATATATACAGATTTTAGTAAAGCATTTGGCTGAATAAATCATGATATACTAAAAGATAAACTGGCAAAGCTAGGTATCAGTGGCTTCATATTAAAATGGATTAAGTCATATTAAGTCACTGAAAGAGTACAATTTGTTAGATTCCAAGGTACTATATCTAAGCATATTTTTGTCTACTGTGGGGTACCCCAAGGTAGTCCCTTAGGACCACTTTTATTCAATATATATATAAGTGATCTTTCGAATTTCATATCAGGCGTTTCCCACCTTACTTATGCTGATGATCTTAAGATGTATCATGTAATTAAGAATGATACTGATTGCTGTTTTCTTCAATTAAAATTGAAGTGCTTAGAAAAATGGTGCTCTGACAACATGCTAGATCTCAACGTTAGTAAGTGCTACGCTATGACCTTTACTCGGAAAAGATCCAAATTGATGTATAATTGTCCCACACAAAACTGCAACTTAGAATCATATTACAGATTTGGGAATCATTTTAGATAACAAACTGAATTATAATCTCTACTATTAATCAATGCTATCAAGAGTTAACAAAATACTAGGTTTTATCAATAGAAGAGCAAGCGAATTTAACAATATCTGGGTTATAATAACTTTATATTGCTCACTTGTACCCTCAGTTTTAGAATACGGTAGCATTATCTGGAATCCAGCCTTTCTTATTCACAGTACAAGAATTGAATCAATTACTCCTTTTTGCTTTAAGACATCTACATAATCCCATAGACTTTCATAATCTTCCATCAATGAAAGGCTGAAGTTAGTCAATTTACTTAGTTAAATTCCCGTAGAATTTTACTATCTAACAGCTTTACATTTGATGTATTATCCAATAAGATCAATGTCGTCAAAGTCAACAATGATGTCAGGCCTACAAGATATACCAAATTCTTAATTGAAACAACACATAGAACTGAATATGGGAAAAACTAACCCACAAACAGGTGTTGCATATCATTTAATCAATTCGACAACTTTTTCTGTGACACAATTTCAAAAATTGCTTACAAATCTAAATTACACGATATTCTTAAACAATCGTAAGACATTGACCTAATTTATTTCTAAATGACATAATTTATTAATAATAATATTTCCTGTGTTTTTGTTTTTTTTTTAACATAATTAACTAACTATATACTCCAAGTTTAACATAAGTATTATGTAAAAAAATAAAAAAACCATATTAAAAATATTGACCATTTTTAAATCAGCCCTTTGAATTTTATAAAATGTTAACAAATCATTCTATAGATGTATGTCAAACTCTACCTATAAATGAAGAAAATATAGTGGTGAGTTGGCAATACAAAGATGAAGTTTAGTCTTCTTTACTGTTAACGTTAGAATAGCAGCTTTCACAACAACACAAGCTCGTCTTAATCTTTACTGTTATTTGGAAAACCTTGATAATAGAGTTTTATATTTTATGACACAGATTCTGTCATTTATATATCTTGAAAAGACGAATTTGATCCCCAACAAAGGAATTTGTAGGAGAAATGACAGATGAATTAGAGTGCTGGAAGTTACATAACAGAGTTTGCCTGTGGAGGTTCTAGAAATTATGCATACTAAGTGTACTGCTCAAAAGATAGCAACAGAAAATTTTATGCAAAGTAAAAGGAATTCGTTTAAGCTATCAGGCTTCACAAAAAATTTATTTTGATACGATCAAAGAAACGAATTAAAATCCTGCAGAAAAGGAAAATATGCTTGTAATTTCAGATAATATTCGTAGAAATAAAGTACACGAAGTACTTGCAGTTCGTGAAATAAAAATATATTATCCTAAATCAGAAAAACGGAAATTTAATGAAGATGGTAACTCTTTTTCATATGGATATAAACGACTGTAAAAAGAATATTAAAAAATAAAAACAAATAAAACTATAATTTGATATTATGTTAGCATTTCTATAAAACAAATCACTATAAATGCAAAATGTAAATAAATACTTAATAACTTTACAATTATTTAAATAATGTCTTTTTTATTTATCGAAGTATTATGTGTGTCATCAAAATCTAGCCATTTAACAAAAACTCTATTTCCTTGCTTTTTCAGAATTTTTCTGGGTATCTCCAGAAATTGTCGTATCAGTATAGTCCGATAATTGATATGTAACAGGATAAGTATTATTGATTTAATCAATTTTAAATACTTCAGTTGAAAATTCGGTTGATAACCTTTTTCGAAATGTGCTTTATATTTACTTATTCTTACAAAATCTCAACTTTATATTTACTTTTTTGAAAAATTTTAGGCTCAGTATATACATTTCGTTTATATTTGTATATATTATAGTATATTTTTTTCGTTTTTCTTTGTAATTTTTTCAGGAGAAAGTTTTTTTGTGCTATGTTTTGTTGAATTATATTCCTTTATTAATAATTGTACAATAGGTAACCATTTATAATTCCCGTTTAAACAAAATTTTTTCTACATAGAATTTTTCAATGTACTGTTATATCGTTCAACAATTGATGCTTTTAATTCGCTAAATATGTGATAATGTTTGATTGAATTTTCTTTCATATAATTTTGAAATTGTGAATTAAAAAATTTCTTGCCTTGATCAGAGTGAATATTTTTTGTATAACTATAGCTCTACTAATAATTGATTTTAAGGCATTTAAAACATTTTCAGCATTTTTTGTTTTCACAGGTTCACCATAGGCATATTTGGAAAAAGTATCAATGACCGTCAACATATATTATCCATATCCATTATTAAATTTTCGATAAGGTGACATTTCGACTAAATCGATTTGTCATGTTTCATTTAGACCTTTCTGCTTGAATTTTCTGCTAAGAAATTTACGTCTTGCCTGTCTATGAATTTCAGTTACTATTTGGGATCTCGGCATTTTATTTATATTAAAAAACTATGTCAACTAATTTTAAAAATATGAAAGGTATGAAGAAAATAATTATTATATATAAAATAATAGACTAAAGCATGATTTAAACTAACCCTTTGCTTGAATCTATTTTGCTTTTATACTTTTCTACATGAGTATATAAGCGAGCTTTGATTTGTAATTTTAATTAATTTCCATCCTGACTTTTATGAAACAAAATTCTAAAATGCAAGCTGATTCTACAACATATTCATTTGCAGAAACTACTCGAGTAAATACTGAAAGCCAGATTCGGGATGATACAGTTACATCAACTGTGGAGGATGAGGACTTGGAAGATACAGAAAAGTTTGTGCCGTCTCTCCAGATAGATGAATCAGAACATGAAACTGAAGAAGAAATTGAAGAAGAAGAGGAAGAAGTTCAGTTTCCTCAAATGTGGGATGTAAATAATCAGCAGGGATTATTTCAGTGATTTAATAATCCTAAATAATTTTAATTAAATTATATCTAAACATGTAAAAAAAAAAAAAATTATTATATTATTTGTTGTGATTTATTTTATTTGTTTTTATGTAGTATATTACAGATTTTTTTTTTTAAATTACAGGAATTTCAAAAAATATTCTTGAATAATTGCATTGTACATTAAAAAGTTGCATAGGTATATAAATTTCTTGTTGTAACTTTAATACCTGTTGTTCATAACATAATTCGAGATATTCTCCAACATGTTCTTTTGCATTTAACTCAGCTGTTTCATTATAGGTCATTACTGCGTCATGAAACTCGTTCAAATTGTAAAAATTTTCTGCTCCTTCTCTGTTAATAGTTATGCTTTGCCCGTTCGCAGATCTTAGCCCATAATGAAAACACTGTTTTATATCTTTGATCATGTGTTCATCGAGTTTTTTGTAATAAAATTTATTCCACTCATGAAATTTTAAAGCAATTGTCTTTTTAAAAATATGATGAAATATGATTGAAACTTCAAGCGATTCGCAATTAAACCCAACAGAAATTTTTAATGTATGACTCTTATTGAGAAAATATGTATAGGTTAGGTTAGGTTAAGGTGGCTACCAAAAAAGCACACTTAGACCGTATTTGGTCTATTGTGATACCACATATAAGCTTTTCTATCCCATTCGTTGAAACCAATTTGAGATTTTTGCAAAGCGAAGAATACTCTTCACATTTTTACTTGACAGATCGCTAAGGCTGCCGAAGAGATATTGCCCCAAATGGGTATTCCTTCTTGCCGACAAGTCTGGGCATGTGCATAGGAGATGGAGAGTAGTTTCCTCCTCTTCTTCATCCTTGCAGGCTCTACAAAAGTCGTAGTCGGAAATTATGACTGATATTCAGATTATCTGAGAAGACCCCGCATCCTAGACTGCTGTTCATTTTTGAACCATCCGTGTAGAATTGTACTCCTTCGAAGGTCATCACTGTGTTCGAGTTCCAACTCTCACGGCTTGGTATGCTCGTCACTTGAGATTTCCTGAAGAAGTAAGTGGAGGAAGTGTAGTCCACCAAGGCGGGAGTGGACTTGAATTGGTTTACGATATCCGAGTGACCTTCTCGTGAATTGATCCACTGGGATGTAGCTTTTAATCTCACAGCTGTATTTGCGGCTGCAAATTTACTATAATATTCTACAGGCATTAGATTAAGCATGATGTCTAATGCCGCAGAAGGGGTTGTTATTAAAGAGGCACTAATACATAGTGTGGCAGTTCTTTGGACCCTACCAATTGCCTTGTGGTTGACCTCTTTATCGATTGCCTTCCACCATACTAGGACTCCGTACATAAGAATGGGTCTTACTACGAATGTGTATAGCCAGTAAGTCATGTATGGCTGAAGCCCGCATTTCCTACCAATGGCTTTTTTACACGAATAGAGTGCTATTGAGGCCTTCTTTACTCTTTTTGAGATGTTAGCTCTCCAGCTTAACTTCCTGACTAGAGTTAGACCCAGAAATCTCGCCGTTTCGCTAAAGGCAAGAGTACAGCCATTTAACGAAGGCGGTTTTATTTTAGGAATTTTATATTTACTTGTAAAAAGTAGTTCTGTTTTCTGTGGATTTCTGTGGACTAGTTCTGTGGACTAGTTCTGTTTTCTGTGGATTTACTGACAGTCCACAGTGTGTCCATATTGTGATTTTGTTTAGTGCAAGTTGCAAAACGTCCCTGAAACTGTCTGGGAACTTGTCACTGACCACGACAGCAATATCGTCCGTATAGGCGATTGTTGTGCAGCCCACCTCTTCCAGGATTTTAAGCAGTTTATTTACCACCATATTCCAAAGAAGGGGAAATAGCACCCCTCCTTGCGGAGTCCCTCTTTTCACAAACCTTTTTGCTGAAGCGTTGCCTAAGTTTGCACTGATGGCCCTGCTAACCTGAATTCGGCCCAGGTTTACCCCAATCCGATTGTTCCGGTAAAAACCGAGGTGTCAGTAATACGATACATAAAGACAGACTCAGTTTACCTTTCCCTTAGTACCTAACCACCTAGCTGGTGATTATTTCCGGTCGGCACCCACGAGGAGGGTTTGAATTGAGGATTTTTGCCGACCAAAAAAAAATATGTATAACTGAGAAAGTGTAAAATATGAGAAAGAGATAGCAATATCAATGTCAATGAACTCACGACAAAGGTGTTTTAACTTTTAAGGAATGTTGTTCGCGCGTGTGCATAGGAATGTTATTAAGCTTTATGGTCACGACAAAGGTGGTTGAACTTTTAAGGAATGTTGTTGGCGCGTATGCATATAGAAAAGTTGTTTATTGTGAATAATTGCATAAAAGATTGAAATGTTTTTTTTTTTGCATTATGTTAGTTTGAAAGCTTTTTTAACACAAAAATGCAGTTGTTATTTATGAGATAAATAAAATGCAGTTATTGACCTTGATATTGTTTATGAGATAAATAAAATGCAGGTATTGACCTTATATGTATGTATAAAATCATGAGAAAAAAAAGTTGTATTTAGTGATTAATTTTTAAAGCAAAAAATGTAGGTGTTTGATATGTAATGATTTATTATATTACATAATTATTTTGGATTTTGTAATAGGAAAAAAAATTCAGCTATTGGTAAATTTGCTACTAGTTACTTTGTATAATGTGAACTAAATTTTTAGTTATTGTACTAAATAATATAGTTTGTACTTTTTTTTTTTTTTTTTTTGCATTATTAAAATGTTAGATTGAAAGCTTTTTTAAATTCATTAAATACAAAAATGCAGTTGTTATTTATGAGATAAATAACATGCAGGTATTGACCTTGATATGTATGTATAAAATCGTGAGAAAAAAAAGTTGTATTTAGTGATTAATTTTTTTAAACAAAAAATGCAGGTGTTTGAATGAAATTATTTATTCTGTTAATTACTTTGTATTTTGTAATTGGGAAAAAATTGAGCTATTGGTAAATTTTCTGCTAGTTATTTTGTATAATGTGAAATAAATTTTTAGTTATTGTACATACAAGTTAAAACATTATAAAATGAAAGTATTGTATATATTATGTTAACTACTTTGTATTGAAATCGTGATTTTAAAAATAAAATGGAATGTGTTGACATTTAAAATTGATAAATCATTCGCGACAACCTACATTCTATTGTCAATTAGCTACTTTGTATTGAAATTAATCTTGAAATTAAAAAGTATAAAAATCGCAATTTTTAAAAAGTGGAACGTGCATACAATTAAAATTAATTAAGAGGAATTGTGACTTTTAAAAATAAAATGGAATTTTTTTATTTGAAATTAATTATAAATCAATTAAACATTTAAAATTCATTATTTATTTTTTAAATTACATTGTTGCAAAAAATATTTTGGTATTCCAACTCAAAATTTTGTGCTTTACATGTGAATATATATTCAGAATAAACTCATTTCCAATAACAATTTGTTGACTAACTATCAAACTAAAAAGAAGTAAAGAATGCCTAAGAAAATATTACTTCAAAAATATAAAAGTATAGCCGGCGCTTCGACTTCCTCGGGCGAATTGAACAACCACTACAATATTATTAAGGATCAAATGACCAACATTAAAAGATTTAATGTAAGAGGAAGGAAAATGGAGTTTCAACTAAAACAGGTGCCAAAGAATGAAGAGCCAATAGCCTGGATAAAGGAGGATATAAATCAAGTAATAACATATGGCACCAAACACATTTTACCCACAGATAAAGTGGGTATAACCTTTTGTGGAAAAAGTTTGGAAGAGCGGGGTCCTGGTTGGATAAATTTCAAAGATGCTGCTGAAGTTCATTTTGAGGATATTTGGGAAATGATAAGCAAAATTTTCCAAAGTAATTCCGAAGGTAAGTGTATTAAACATAAATATATATTTTTAGTAACTATATTTAGGCATATTATAATTTACAGGATTGAGCACTGATACTTTTTGCCTGGGGATAACTACTGTGCGATTATCTCAAGGTCGTGGGAAACGTGGTAGGAATTATAATTCCTTTACGGAGGAATGCGCAAAACGTAAAGGCATCATCACAATTAGAAACAAGGATAACCTGTGCCTTCCACGGGCAGTTATAGTTGCTAAAGCCCATATAGAAAAAGATTCAGAATATACTAAGATCAAGAAAAAGACCGGTAAATTACAATCAAAATTGACCACAGATCTCATGAACAACGCTGGAATAGATATACCAGAAAACGGGTGTGGGATACCAGAGCTTCAACAGTTTCAGCGATATTTAAAAGATTATTAGATTATAAAATTGTCGTCTACCAATATGGAACTAAGGTAGAGATGTTTTATTTGAAGGAAGTAATGATGGCGAAAGACTGAACCTCCTATATCATGAAGGTCATTTCAACGTTGTAACATCATTAACAGTTGCATTCTGTTGTTCATATTATTGTGAAATATGTCACATACCGTACAACAGAAAAAACAATCACAGATGCTGCTTTGGTACATGCCCACAGTGTAAACAATCTCCGGCATGTCCAAAAGATCAAAAAAATATTTTATGTGAGGGTTGTAATCGTTATTTTAGAGGGCAACAACTAATCACAAAGCTTCGGGATCTTCAAGAAAAAGTGTTTGCGATACGGTGATAAGATGTACCGAGTGTTTAAAAACACATTTACGAAATGGAAGACATTTTTGTGGAGAATATTTTTGCAAAATTTGTAAAACGCACGTGGACCAAGAGCGTCTATGTTATATACAGTCAGATGTATGGCAAGCAAAAACAGGAGATATATTATATATATTTTACGACAAGAACAAATTGTACAGGAAAAAAAGTTAAATGAAGAATCTATAGGAGAGATTAAACAACATGAAGCTAACCTATGTGTAGTTCAACAACGATGCGATTTATGTTTATATGAGGAAAATCTTTTCTTTTGTCAAAAATGTAAATTTCGCACTACGACTAAAAACAAAAATGTAATAAGCGATTTCTTAGCTTATATTTTAACACAAAGAAAAATATTTAAAAATATAAACGTAGTAGCACATAAAGTTCAAGCGTAAGATCACCAATTCATATTGAACCATATTTTGGAAAATACGTCGTTAAAGCCAGAACCTATAATACGGGGTACAAAAATAATTTTGATGATATTAGAAAATATTAAGTTTTTAGATTCATTAAATTATTTTCCAATGGCGTTATCAACATTGTCAAAAGCCTTTGATTTACCACCAGTATTAAAAAAAGGATATTTTCCGCATTATTTTAATACAACTGAAAATCAAAATTATATTGGACCCCTCCCGCCTGTTTAATATTACAAACCAAATACAATGAAGGTAGAAGAACGTTCTACTTTTCTTAAATGGTATGAAGAACACAAAAATGAGCAATTTGATATGCAACGCGATATAGTTGAATACTGCACTAGCGATGAAAACATTCTGGCAGAAGCCTGTTTAAAATTTAGAAAATTATTTTTGGATGAATGCAATATTGAGCCTTTCCTTGAAGCAACAAGAATTGCATCAACCTGTAATCTTGTGTATATGCGAAATTTTTTAAAATCCAATACAATTGGAATAATACCCAAGAATGGTTACAGAAATGCTGACAACCATTCAAAGGAAGCTTTACGCTGGTTGATATACGAAGAGGAAAAAAGAGGAATCAATATACGTCATGCAGCTAAAGGGCGAGAAGCTGTGGTAAGCGATGTTAAAGTAGATGGATATTGCGAGGAGACTAGACAAGTTTTTGAGTTTCATGAGTGCTACTTTCATGGTCATCCAATTTGTCTGCAGCATAATAGGGACATTTCGCTACTAAATGATCCCAATGACACATTAAATACTAGATATGAAAAAACTGTTGCTAAATCAGAAAGACTAAGGGAAAGGTATGAAGTAATTGAAATGTGGAATTGTGAATTTCATAGAAAGTTAAGCAAATCAGAAACAGAATGCTTAAACAATCATCCTTTACTAAATTGTACACCATTAAACCCACGAGATGCATTTTACGGAGGTTGTACAGATAACATGTGCAGCTATTATAAATGCAAAGATGGTGAAAAAATTAAATATATAGATGTGTGTTCATTGTATCCGTGGGTTTGTAAATATGGAAAATTTCCAGTTGAACATCCTACAATTTATATAGGAAATTCAGAGAGTTCTAAGTTAAATTTGGAAGATAACCTTTGCTTATTAAATGTAAAATATTACCACCAGAAAATTTATTACATCCTGTGCTTCCGCTTAAACAAAATGGTAAACTTACATGATGGATAAGTAACATGATGGATAAGTTTTTAAAAATGAAACAAGAAGCTTCTGGCTGGCCCAGTAAATGTTCAACTGAACTGAACTGAACTCCATAGCATTCTAGCTCATCCGTTATATCACAAATAAAGTTCCCTATTTCTGGTTCATATTGTCCTTTTATAACTATATATATTACCGAATCTGTATCACAATATAGTACATGATCACCAAGTTGTTGCAGATAATTATATAATTTAAGACGAGCCTGAGTAGTTGTATAGGCGGCAATGCATACATTTGCGGTAGGTAAAATGTCTGCAACTTCCTCTTTATAGTGCCAGGTAATTACAATATTTTTTTCATTCAACGGTAAAATATGGCACACTTCTATATTTGGACTTGTTACCATTTCATAAAGTTCTGATGGATCATTTACTATCTTTGTTTTTTGTTGATTCTCTCTCTGACCAAACTTTCTCCAAAAATAGTTTAGCATTAATTTTGCAAATGATCTTAATCCAAAATTGTGACAAATTTTAGAAAACTCCAGCTTAATGTTTTTTTTTTTTTTTTAGAAAATCTTTAATGTATTTTTCTTTTTCTTCTTCAGTTGAGCATTTACTGGGCCAGCCAGAAGCTTCTTGTTTCATTTTTAAAAACTTATCCATCATGTTACTTATCCATCATGTAAGTTTACCATTTTGTTTAAGCGGAAGCACAGGATGTAATAAATTTTCTGGTGGTAATATTTTACATTTAATAAGCAAAGGTTATCTTCCAAATTTAACTTAGAACTCTCTGAATTTCCTATATAAATTGTAGGATGTTCAACTGGAAATTTTCCATATTTACAAACCCACGGATACAATGAACACACATCTATATATTTAATTTTTTCACCATCTTTGCATTTATAATAGCTGCACATGTTATCTGTACAACCTCCGTAAAATGCATCTCGTGGGTTTAATGGTGTACAATTTAGTAAAGGATGATTGTTTAAGCATTCTGTTTCTGATTTGCTTAACTTTCTATGAAATTCACAATTCCACATTTCAATTACTTCATACCTTTCCCTTAGTCTTTCTGATTTAGCAACAGTTTTTTCATATCTAGTATTTAATGTGTCATTGGGATCATTTAGTAGCGAAATGTCCCTATTATGCTGCAGACAAATTGGATGACCATGAAAGTAGCACTCATGAAACTCAAAAACTTGTCTAGTCTCCTCGCAATATCCATCTACTTTAACATCGCTTACCACAGCTTCTCGCCCTTTAGCTGCATGACGTATATTGATTCCTCTTTTTTCCTCTTCGTATATCAACCAGCGTAAAGCTTCCTTTGAATGGTTGTCAGCATTTCTGTAACCATTCTTGGGTATTATTCCAATTGTATTGGATTTTTAAAAATTACGCCTATACACAAGATTACAGGCTGATGCAATTGTTGTTGCTTCAAGGAAAGGCTCAACATTGCATTCATCTAAAAATGATTTTCTAAATTTTAAACAGGCTTCTGCCAGAATGTTTTCATCGCTAGTGCAGTATTCACCTATATCGCGTTGCATATCAAACTGCTCATTTTTGTGTTCTTCATACCATTTAAGAAAAGTAGAACGTTCTTCTACCTTCATTGTATTTGGTTTGTAATATTCAATAGGCGGGAGGGATCCAATATAATTTTGATTTTCAGTTGTATTAAAATAATGCGGAAAATATCCCTTTTTTAATACTGGTGGTAAATCAAAGGCTTTTGGCAATTTTGATAACGCCATTGGAAAATAATTTAATGAATCTAAAAACTTAATATTTTCTAATATCATCAAAATTATTCTTGTACCCCGCATTATAAATTCTGACTTCATTGACGTATTTTCCAAAATATGCTACTACTATTATATTTTTAAATATTTTTTTTTGTGTTAAAATATAAGCTAAGAAATTATTAATGCACTGAATTTTGTTGTTATTTAACACACACTCTGTCCGAGCGAATGGGCTCTTTGAGAATGAATGAATAAATAAATAAATAAATAAAATAAAAAACTACTTTGGGAAATTTTAGTTATCATTTCCCAAATATCCTCAAATTTAACTTCAGCAGCGTCTCTGAAATTTATCCAACCAGGACCCCGCTCTTCAAAACTCTTTCCACAAAAGGTTATACCCACTTTATCTGTGGGTAAAATGTGTTTGGTGCCATATGTTATTACTTGATTTATATCCTCCTTTATCCAGGCTATTGGCTCTGCATTCTTTGGCACCTGTTTTAGTTGAAACTCCATTTTCCTTCCTCTTACATTAAATCTTTTAATGTTGGTCATTTGATCCTTAATAATATTGTAGTGGTTGTTCAATTCGCCCGAGGAAGTCGAAGCGCCGACTATACTTTTATATTTTTGAAGTAATATTTTCTTAGACATTCTTTACTTCTTTTTAGTTTGATAGTTAGTCAACAAATTGTTATTGGAAATGAGTTTATTCTGAATATATATTCACAGGTAAAGCACAAAATTTTGAGTTGGAATACCAAAGTATTTTTTGTAACAATGTAATATAAAAAATAAATAATGAATTTTAAATGTTTAATTAATTTATAATTAATTTCAAATAAAAACATTCCATTTTATTTTTAAAAGTCACGATTCCTATTAATTAATTTTAATTGTATGCACATTCCACTTTTTAAAAATTGCGATTTTTATACTTTTTAATTTCAAGATTAATTTCAATACAAAGTAGCTAATTGACAATAGAATGTAGGTTGTGGCGAATGATTTATTACTTTTAAATGTCAACACATTCCATTTTATTTTTAAAATCACGATTTCAATAGAAAGTAGTTAACATAATATATTCAATACTTTCATTTTATAAAGTTCTAACTTGTATGTACAATAACTAAAACTTTGAAAAATTTAGCTCACATTATACAAAGTAACTAGTAGAAAATTTACCAATAGCTGAATTTTTTTTCCGATTACAAAATCCAACAAATTAGGTAATATAATAAATCATTACATATCAAACACCTGCATTTTTTACTTTAAAAATTAATCACTAAATACAACTTTTTTTCTCATTATTTTATACATACATATAAGGTCAATACCTGCATTTTATTTATCTCATAAACAATATCAAGGTCAATAACTGCATTTTATTTATCTCAACTGTATTTTTGTGTTAAAAAAGCTTTCAAGCTAACATAATTCAAAAAAAAAACATTTCAATATATTATGCAATTATTCACAATAAACAACTTTTCTATATGCGCACGCGCAAACACCATACCTTAAAAGTTCAAACACCTTTGTCGTGACCATAAAGCTTAATATCATTCCTATGCGCACGCACCAACAACATTCTTTAAAAGTTCAAACATCTTTGTCGTGACCATAACGCTTAATAACATTCCTATGCGCACGCACCAACAACATTCTTTAAAAGTTCAAACATCTTTGTCGTGACCATAACGCTTAATAACATTCCTATACGCACGCGCCAACAACATTCCTTAAAAGTTCGAACACCTTTGTCGTGAGTTCATTGACATTGATATTGCTATCCCTTTCTCGCAGAAAATTCCCACGCCAAGGTGCCCCATTACCTGCTTTAAATTTACTAAAAATTGTTTATGTTGCTTTCTATTTATACGATTTAGGAATACAGGTTTGTAACCAGTAATATTTGTAATATTTTCGAAATACATGTTGAAAAGTATTTAGAATCAATTTGTCGTTTTCTACATAATTTGCTTTATTAAAATTTTTTAAAAAGGCGTTCATACTATAACTGCAATACCTATACCACATATAGACACAACAATATTGTCCACATACATCTGAGTAGTTACTTTGTAATTGTTTCTCATTAAAAATTATATATTTGTTTTTTAAGTAACTCAACATTTCTAATTTATTAGGTTTTCTACCAAAAAAATCAAAGTATTCAATACAATCATTTTTGGGAATATAAATAGCTACCCAATGTGTTTCCGGTTCTTTTACTTTATCAGTGTTTACAGTTAAAAAAGTTTTTCTTTTAATTATTTTGGGAAATTGATCTAAAGCAAAAACTTCTTTGAAAAATGTACGTGTGTTCTTATTAATTTTAATACATTACTTATTTCTAAAGCATTCATCAATCAAATTGACCCAAATCATAAAATTTTGTTTTTTTTTATGAAGTTCGTTAAAAATCCTTTTTGATTTTTTGATATGTTATAATAATATCAAATTTTTCAAGTGTTTGACAGAGCTCTTTATTTAATCTTTCGTTATACACAGCTCCAAAAGAAAAATTTTAAAAAACCGTCACTTATAAAATCTGTGCAGTCTTCAACCTAAAAATTAAAATACTCACAAAGAATCATTATCTTTTGGTTACTACAATTTATACTTATCTGAACTAAGCAACATAAGCAACTGAACGGGGTCGCCATCGGTGGATCTGGCATCTGTTTTGGACATCAACAACTGCAATTAATTAAAATTTTATAGTTTATTAAATTTGAAATAAATTATGTATAAATTATACTTACTTTGTATATTTCTATTTCTAAATATTCTGATTTGTCAAAAATATTTTTATGTCAAAATTAATTTTTATTGATTGTCAGTACTACCAACATTTGATTTTAACTAAACATTTCAATTTCAATATGAATTTCAATTACTATTAACTTTATATACTTCCTAATGTAATAATCTATGGTACTATGTATAGTTTTTTTTTCTCTTATATACTTGAATATTATAATATGAAGGTTAATGAACTCGAGTTAAACGTTAATCGTTAAACCGTTTAACTTGAGTTTATAAAAACCTAAATTTTAAGAGAAATTGTAACATTCGTTGCTTAAGGTTCAATTATCTCAAAAAGAGATGATCGAAACGCTTATGGCTAGTTTCAATAGAGGAAAAACCATCACGAGAACTGAGAAATATTATAAAAAATTACTAGAAGAGTTAGAAGAAGCGTGGGTTGACTTCAAGACGAAACACAAAGAGCTACTAAATGCCGTACAAGATGAGCAGAAAATGGAATTCAACGGAAAGGAATACGTAACAGAAGAGCATTATAGAGTCGTAAAGGAACTGGTTCTAACTGCTTACGAGGATATTTCAAACAGAGTAAACGCCCGGACTAAAGATGTGTCTAATTCGGTTTTGTTGAACACCACACAACAACAAAAGGAGCAGCGTCACAACTACATAAAATTACCCAAGATATCGTTGGAAAAATTTGCTGGAGAATACGAAAAGTGGTTTCACGACCTTTTCACATCGTTAATTCACGCGAATGAAAGTCTGACCCCAGCTCAGAAGCTGCAGTATTTAACATTACATTTATCAGATGAGCCAGATATGCCAACTTAATATAACAGATTGAAATTACCAAGCAGGGTGGAACATTCTAAATGTATAAGATATAAAGGATTATATCGGTATAAGAATAAAAGGATGTTGGTCAACACACAACTGAGAAGGTTATTGCCGCAGCCCGTACTCCAACAAGAGCGGCCATACGATATTCGCAAATTGATAGATACTACCAACGAATGCCTGTTAGCATTGAAAAATTTAGGTATCGATGTTGATGTATGTGAGCTTATAACCGTATACCTGACAGTGCAAAAATTACCCTCCCAGACGCATCAGTTATGCGAACAAGCGATGAGTGAAGATAAAGAACTACCATCTTGGGCTGAATTAGAAAAATTCATGGAGAATAGATTCAGTGCCTTAGAAGCGGCGTTCGAAAAAAATAAATTATCTATAAACAACAAATTTCGGGCCACCACCATCCATCATGTGTCAGCTCAAGAAATTGCAATTTGTTTAATATGCGCAGGTGGTCATCTGCTAAGGAAATGCAACCAATTTTTGGGATTTACACCAAAGAAACAGGTGAAAGTCATTCGAAACAAGGGGCTATATTGGAACTGCCTGTTACATGAACATATGTCGCAAAGATGCCCTAGCAATCATAGATGTCGCCATTGCCAAATCATCATCATACATTGTTGCATTTCAACTCGAACGTATCAACATTAAATGCTCCAACACAGACGAGAAATCGAAATCTGGATAATAATTCTACTAATTCTCCAAATATCAGATCTAATAACTGTGTACTCAACCCGGAAAGCCCAGAATATCAAAGGGTAACAGAATGTGTCGCATCAAACAACATTGGGTTCTACGTTGCCAAAAGAAATCCTTGCAACCAAATATTATAGGCTACAACACTCGTGAAAATAGTTGGATCGTCTGGTGAGGAAAAGATAGTACGGGCTCTAATAGATCAGGGATCGCAAGCTTCTTTCCTAACAGAAAAAACTCCAAAGCTTACAAATGCGCAAACAATCTGTCAGTGTGACTGTTCAAGGCATAGGTCAAGAAAATTTGCACTAAATCAATAAGCGGGCCACTTTTAACAT
Source organism: Poecilobothrus nobilitatus (assembly GCA_947095535.1). Taxonomy (NCBI): domain Eukaryota; kingdom Metazoa; phylum Arthropoda; class Insecta; order Diptera; family Dolichopodidae; genus Poecilobothrus; species Poecilobothrus nobilitatus. The sequence goes on from OX352773.1 coordinate 113,445,008, forward strand.
CAAACCGATTAATGGAAATCTAAAAATTCATGTTGAGGGATTAATCATGAAAAAATTAACATAAATTCTGCCAAGTACGTATACCAAAAACCATGAGTGGAAGCACAATATCGATTTGGAATTAGCTGATCCAGAATTCAACAATCAGGCACCAGTTGATTTATTATTGGGTGCAGATCTTTTTAACCAAATAATGGTGGAAGGTGTTAAAAGGAGTCCCAAGGGGACACCAATTGCTCAAAAAACCATCTTTGGATGGATCTTAAAATGAGAGATCTATCATCAACCAGAAAATAAAAGTGCCATTTAAAATTTTTATATACATATAAATTCAGAAGATGAATTGAGAACATTTTGGGAATTAGAAGAAATATCTTCCAAAAAATTATTAACCGAAGAAGAAGCAGCATGTGAAAAGGATTTTTCATAGACTCATAAGCGCTTATCAGGTGGTAGATACGAAGTTCAGCTACCATTTCATCTTCAAATGAATGCAACGCTGGGACAATCTAGAAATATCGTAATCGGTAGACTGTTTTCCATGGAACGTCAGTTTTCGAAAAACCCAAATTCCATAAATGCTATGTCTAAAAGTCACCGACAGATAAATATACCTTTATGTCTGAACAAAGAACCTCTGAAAACCTTAGGGATGCATTGGCACCCTCAAACTGATGTCTTTTCCTATACATTACATCCAAATGAAAGTAAATGTGAAGTCTGGACTAAAAGGTAGATCCTGTCGCAAATTTCGATGTTGTTCGACCCTTTGGGATGGATAGCACCATGCATAATACTGGCCAAGATTCTACTTCAAAAGCTATGGTTATCTGGTTTAAAGGATAGATCAAGAGAGAATGGTTGCATTACAGGGAGAGCCTTACGCAAATTAAAAATATTAAAATAGATCTTTGATGTCATATGTCACAAAACATCAAGGCATGTGAAGTACACAACTTTTCGGATGCATCGTTGCGTGCTTATTCTGCCGTAGTTTATTTATGCGTCACTGATCACAAGCCTTACGGAAATTAAAAATATTAAAATAGATCGTTGGTGCCATATGTCACAAAACATCAAGGCATGTGAATTACACAACTTTTCGGATGCATCGTTGCATGGTTATTCTGCCGTAGTTTATTTATGCGTCACTGATCACAAGGGTAAAAAACGTACAACGCTCATAATGGCTAAAACCAAGGTGGCACCTATAAGACGATTTCGTTCCCACGACTCGAGCTGTGTGAAGCTTCACTTTTAGTAAAATTAATGACCTACGTAATGCAGAACGTTAAGTTGGAAATTAAACCTATTATACAAGCTTGGACCGACTCTGAGATCGCTTTAGCATGTCTACAAGGTCATCCAAGCAGATGAAACACTTTTGTAGTCAACCGTGTGACTGATATACATCAGCGTCTTGCGTCAAAATATATGGGGTCATGTTCCGTCAAAAAAAAATCCTGCAGATTGTGCATCTAGAGGACAACATGCTTCGGAACTACTCTCTAACAAAATGTGGTGGCATGGACCAGATTGGCTAAACAAATAAAGTAATGAGTGGCGCTCAAAATGGAATATCGTAGAAACCGGCCATGAAATGAGAAAGATGAAAACATATTGCAACATTACATCACAAAATTCAAATAACGAATTTCTGACTCTCATTAGCAACTACTCATAATATGATAAAATAATTAGAATAGCCAGTTACGTATTACGATTCATAAACAATACCAGAAACAAAAATGCAAGATTAACAACTCCGTATCTAACAAACCATGAAAGGGAGATCACAGTAACCCAGATAATTAGAGTGATTCAAGTAAATGATTTTAGTGAAGAAATCAAAGCACTGTCGATTAAACGAATAATATCAAGGAAGAGTAAATTATTGAAACTAAATCCATTTTTAGATGATAACCGAATTTTACAAGTTGGTGGTCGTTTACAGAATACAAATTTAAGTTACAATGAAAAGTCTCCTATAATTCTACCCGTTTTACCAAATTGCTCATTGAGAAGTTACATATGGAAACCTTACACGGTGGACCACAATTACTCATGAGTTATCTTATACGGAAGTTTTGGGTCATCAACGCCAGGAATACAATACGATTTATTATTCACAAATGTTTGCCTTGTTACTGATAAAAATCAAAACCACAAAGTCAATTGATGGGTGCATTACCTCCTTCTCACTCGACCGTTCGAATGTTCGGTTTAGATTACTGTCCATTCTAATTAAAAATGCGTAATAAACGAAAACCATCACACTACAAAGCTTACGTTGCACTATTCATTTGTATGGCAGTAAAAGCTGGAAGCAGTGGCAAAAGGAATATATATATATCCCGTGTGCAACAGCGTTCTAAATGGTTAGTTAAACAAGATAATATCGCAAAACGTGATTTAGTGCTAGTATACGATGAAAACCTACCCGCTACTCGTTGGCTGTTAGAACGTGTTCTCGAAACGTATTCCAGTTCTGGCGGTCTGGTATGCGTCCTTACCGTTAAAACGAAAACCGCGTTAATTAAACGATCAGTCACAAAATTTGATAACAAAGAAATTGAACACAATACCAACACTGATTAAAATATAATAACAACTATCACCTGTCCTATCACCTATGCTTTTTGCTAATACATCTATACTTTTACAATACTTGTGTATATACCTTATAATAATAATGCTTACTCAAATTTTGTTTTTTTTCGTTTTATATTCCAACATGGACAAGATGAGCTGATATGACATTCGAACTAGTGGTTACAATTAAAATTTTATAATTTATTAAATTTGAAATAAATTATGTATAAATTATACTTACTTTGTATATTTCTATTTCTAAATATTCTGATTTGTCAAAAATATTTTTATGTCAAAATTAATTTTTTTTTGATTGTCAGTACTACCAACATTTGATTTTAACCAAACATTTAAATTTCAATATCAATTTCAATTACTATTAACTTGCTTATGTAATAATCTGTGGTACTATGTATAGTTTTTTTTTTCTTATATACTTGAATATTATAATATGAAGGTTAATGAACTCGAGTTAAACGTTAATCGTTAAACTGTTTAACTTGAGTTAATAAAAACCCAAATATTAAAAGAAATTGTAACATTCGTTCACAAAAAATCGAAAATAAAAGAAACAGTGCGTTTATTTTAAAATAAAAAAAACAGTGCATTTTAATTTCTAAAAAACTTTTATAATAGTGCGTTTCACATAAGGTTAAATTGAACTTTATTTGATTAGAAAGTTTACTGTGCGTAAGCTTATATATATTTTTGTAGTGCACAAAACAATCTCTTCTCTAATTGGAAATTTATACTTGAGCTCTTTTACAAACTTTTAACAAAGTTCTTTAATACCAACTATACAAATATCTTTCGCAAATAAGGTACTATTATCATCACAACAAAATGTTACATCCAGAAGTGCACAAGACAATAACATTTTACAAATATTCATATTTACTTCTATGTATGCTATTCATAGATTTGCGAATATATTTCGATTTTTGTCAATTTGTAAGCTTGCATCAAATTCTCCATAAACAATAGCAGTTAGTGTAGTTGTAAGTGGTTTTGATAGCCTTGTCTCAATTCTAATTGTACCTTGGTTAAGTAAACCTTGTCATACCTCATTTCCAGATGAGCTATGATGATTTAATCTGAAGTTAAATCAAAAGCTAGTATAAAATATCCATTACTAAACATAAACTTTGTTATCTGATGACCTTTATCATTATGGTAAATTCCAGTTCCTGAAAAAAGTGTACTGTATGCTCTTGTTTGTACAGGAATTATTTTCATCTGAAAAAATGGTTTCAATTGCTGAATTAGGTATTTGAACACCATTTACATTTAACACAAATTATGAAATATCAAAATGTTTAAAATTGTTTGGGTTTTTTGCTTTTTTCCAGAGTAACCTGTATTTTCTGTCATACAAAAAATGATTGTGTTTGGCAACTACCCAATAAAAACATTGTCAAGTGATATTGACGAGCTCTTCATTGGAATTGTAAAACTTTTTACTTCAACTTGTTTATAATTATATTTAGCATTGGATTTCCCAAGAACAGCATTGTGTGCTAACAGTACGCTTGGATTAACGGTAACATGTCTCATAAATAGCGTGGCTTCTATAATTTTTAATTGTGATTCATCAGAATCGTCTGCAAATAGATAAAAATCTGATTTTTGAAGTGTTACAACTATACGAATATCAACATTATTTATAAGTAGAGTAGGTTGATTAAACATATCTACGTGTAGTTTACCCATAAGTTCCACCACATTGCTATTATGATACAATTTTTGGCGCTCTTTTGAACCATTATTATCAGATTTAGCTATATTTGCTTTATCTAAAATCCATCCTGCACATTCTAAATGAGTTACAGCAGCATCTGTACTATAATTTAATAAAGATTCAATATAAGCTCTATAATGATAATTTCCATCAGATGGTGTTATATTTTTGCCATTTAATTGAACATTACATTGTTTTATTAAAGAATGTAAAATGTTATTAACTACACTTGGTTGTATTATTATTATTCCTTCAGCATTTTTATCATTATTCCATTGCGTTCCATCTTTCTTTAAGATCTGTACTTTTAATCTCAAATTTAATCTCTATATGTACCGCCATGACCCAGTGAAACAAATTCAATAGTTGAAGGGTTGTCTAAAGAAGCAATAGGATTGTAGGAAACTTCTTCAGATCGTAAAATGCTAGATTGAATGAGTTGGGTTTTAAAAATATCCAACTCAGATTTCATACACTCAATCATAATTATTTAAAAATATCCATTTGTTTCTTTTTGTTATTATCTTTGCAGCGTTTTGACGTAAAATAGTTTAAATTTTTAATGAATGGTCTTTTTATAGCTTTTCGTTTTCTTTTACCAGAACCATACATTTCATTCAGTTTTCGTACGGCACCACGTCGTACATTTTTAACAATCTCTTTGCTACGATCTTGCATAACTTCTTTTACATTTGCACCAGATGCAATATCAGATAAAGCATTGATAGATAGAGTTAATAACTTCTTTTTTCAAAATATCAGCACCTGAAATAAATAATGGTTTCAAATATCTAAAAAGTCCCCCAAAAAAGCTTCCCAATCCATGACCTCTTCGAAAAGATACGGTCGAATGTAATAAAGGGCCGATATTATTTATTTATTTATTTTCTCTCATTTTTTAATTTTTTACAAAGAATATTTCAATTTAATTCATTGTTTTTGTATTTCATAATTCAACAAGGGAAAAGCCGAGTGAAATACATTATCATTCGCAAAATACAATTCTAGTGCGCCATCATTTTCACTCATTTTCTAACATGATAAAATGAGTAAAAATATTTCCATGTTTCATTATTAGCGTATTACATTATATCAAGTTCATATAATTTGTACCTGTCTCCCTTCACACATCTTCCAACATGTCAAGATGTATGAAGGGCCTTCAGTACTACGTTGATTCATTCTACGTGGTATATTCCATTCTGCATAAAAAACCCTTTAATTTTTTCGCAAATCTGATCCGACATTTTAACTAAATTTACACTAATGAGTTATTATATAATTTACATTACAAAACAAGCTTAATAATCTAAAGAAAAAATTGGCAAAAAAGATGTTGAAGGTATGAGTGACGCCCATTAGCTCCGGCATATCCACCAAACAGCTGCTGCTGGTATTAGGTGAAAGTCCTAAGATCCTTCAGTGTTAATTCCTCTATTAAAATTGACCAATTCCCTAAAACATATAAAAAGTTAACAATCTAACTTACAGGATTAAAATAATATACAATATAATAATATCATATCATATAATACAATAAATTTAGAATAAGTAAAATATAACAATACTAAGAATAGTGTAACAATATTAGAATCCCAATGATAACTATGAACTTATAACAATGCTAAACTTAACTTATGAAGTATTGAATTACTAATAAGATAGATTATATAGGGTCGTCTCTCTAAATTGTCGGATGGTAAAATATATTGGGTAATAAAACAAAACTAATATAAAATAAACTATAAACTTTAAAATTATAATTCATAAATAATGCTATAGTGAATTTGCTTGTAAAGGATTTAAAAAGTATAATTTTTCACATATTATTTAAAGTAATAATAAAAACGTTAAAAATACATAAATTGTTTTTTCTTTTTTTTCTTCACCATTATTATTCATGTTCTCATGAAACTAAAACTGTTAATTACTAATTATTGTGTTAATCATCACATCTCACAAGAAAAAATTTTTTTTTTTTAAACATAAAATATAAAATACCTGTGATAATCAAACTTTTTTGCTTTATTTTAATGTTTTTTGAAAAAATTTTATATAAATTTATTTTTATTGTAAATATTTTATTTTATTTGCTTTATTTATCTATAAATTGAAGTTAAACATAATTTAACTAGAGTGCCTTAATTTAACTTAATTTAACTTGAGTGAAATGCTTAATAACTAATAACTTAAATTAATAAACAAATATAATAACAAATCAACATCAATTATCACAAAACAAAACATACTGAATATTTATGCAAGTGGTAAGTTTCAAATTAAATAAAAACAATTCACAATAATAATAGACACTCGATTCAAGGTTAATAAACAGTGTTGCGATAAGCGTCGGGTATCGTATACGCGTACACGCATTCATTTAATTTTAATTTGATTATTTACAAAAAAATTTTATTTTTAAAATTTTTATTTTTAATTTTTTTAATACATTTCACATTAACAATAGTTTAAATTTTATTTAATTTGAGATATGATAGGATTGAATATATAAATTAAGTAATCTAATAGTTGATACAACATGGCAGAGTCCAGTAGGGTGACTTCAATATAAATTGGCTATTATTATAATTAAATAAAAGACATATTTGAAGAAAATTTTTTTAAACAAATAGTTAAAGAATACACACGGATCACACAGGAGTCAAAATCATTGATAGATTGGGTGGTAACAAACCGGTTTGAGAAGGTTTCTGCTAGTGTCGAACATAATGCAAAAATTAGTGGAAATGAAACTCTAAAAATAACATTAAAACTGAGTAATAAAAAAGAATCACATAATAATAAAAAAATTAAAACGATTAAATATAATGTTTATATGTTTAGAGGAAAGATTGCTGTAAATGACATAATGACCATTTATTATTCTGATGTAAATGCAAAAGCAAGTAAGCTCAGCACATCCTTACATGAAATTATTAACCAATTTGTAGTTACTAAAAATAGTGATAAACATCTTATAAACAAATGGTATACCAATGAACTAGAAGTGATGAAAAGGCAAAGAAATCGGCAATACAAAATAGCAGTGTGGATTAATAATAATGAAGAATGGGAAAAATACAGGATCCTACGAAATATGTATAAAAAAAATTAACATTTGCAAGAACACCTTTATTAAAAATAAAGTAAATAATTCGCATGACCAGAAAAAAATGTGGCGAAACATAAAGACGCATGTGTTAAACGAAAAATTTAAGGAGATTAAGAAAGTTATTTTTGAAAATGAAAAGGTAAATAATGAACTTATTATGGCAAACAAATTCAACAACTATTTTATAGAAAGTATTAAAGAAATTAACATGAAAATACCTTATAAAGAATATGAAAATATAATTGAAGAATGTGAACACATTTTTAAATTTAGAAGCATAGAACTGATTGAATTAAAACTACGTTAAACTTGAATAAAAACAAGTAAATATAACAGTAAGTCGATGCATCCGACTTATTAATACCCTACACCTGAATAATTCGAATTAAATTAAAAATCCATAAGTTTTTTTGGCAGCTGCTTGAACTTCGTCCCTTTTCTGTCTTATTCAACTCGAATTTCAGGAACGTAAAAGAGACATCCTCTTGGGATATGCTTGACACCTTTGTAAAAAAATTTAAGTTTCTATCTTTATTAATTTTGAAGATTGTTAGTCCTTGGGAGGTGTGTGTCAGGTACCCGAATTGCCACTCCAATTCAACGAATCCATCTCAGGAACATAAAGAAAACATGCCAGAACACCATTGTACTAAATTTAAAGGATCTACTTTTGTTGGGTTTGGAGATATGCTCGTTGCTCTTGTGCTCGTCCGGAAGTTTCCAAAATACGAACCCATCGTTCAAATTCTTTCAAATGTCAGTTTCCAATTTTACAGAAAAGGAAACATAACAGAACACCTTTGTACTAAAAATAAAAGTTCTATCTTTGTTGGTTGTGGAGATATACTCGTTTACTCTAGGGCTCGTACGGTAGCTTCCAAGATTTGAACCCATGGACCAAATCCTCACAAATTTCAAAAACATAAATCAAATATGAAGGAACACCATTCTGTCTAATTTAAAGGTTATATTTGAAGGTCTTAAGTCTAAGTTAAAGGTCTTTTTTGCTTTTGGAGATAATATAATTTGCTCTGGGGCTCGTTCGGAAGCTTCCAAAATACGAATCCATGGTTCAAATTCTTTGAAATGTTAGTTTCCAATTTTATAGAAAAGGAAACATAACAGCACACTCTTGTACTAAAAATAAAGGTTCTATCTTTGTTGGTTGTGGAGATATACTCGTTTGCTCTGGGGATCGTTCGGAAACTTCCAAGATAAGAATCCATGAACCAAATCCTCTCAAATTTCAGAGACTTAAATAAAACATGAAAGAACACCACTCTGCCAAATTTAAAGGTTATATCTTAGTTGGTTTTGGAGATAATCTTATTTGTTCTGGTGCTCGTTCGGAAACTTCCAAAATCCAAAACCATGGGCCAAATCCTCTTAAATTTCAGAGACATAAATCGAACGGGAAGGAATATCATTGTACAAAATTTTAAAGTTCTATCTTTGTTGATTTTGGAGATAATCTTGTTCGCCCTGGGGCTCGTTCGGAAGCTTCCAAGATAAGAACTCATGAACCAAATTCTCTCAAATTTCTTAGACTTAAATAAAACATGAAAGAACACCACTCTGCCAAATTTAAAGGTTATATCTTAATTGGTTTTGGAGATAATCTCATTTGCTCTGGGGCTCGTTCGGAAGCTTCCAAAATCCAAAACCATGGGCCAAATGCTCTTAAATTTCAGAGACATAAATCGAACGGGAAGGAACATCATTGTAAAAAATTTAAAGGTTCTATTTTTGTTGATTTTGAAGATAATCTCGTTTCCAAAATACAAATCCATGGTTCAAATTCTTTCAAATGTCAGTTTCCAATTTTATAAAAAAGGAAACATAACAGCACACTCTTGTACTAAAAATAAAGGTTCTATCTTTGTGGGTTGTGGAGATATACTCGTTTGCTCTGGGACCCGTTCGGAAACTTCCAAGATAAGAACCCATGAACCAAATCCTCTCAAATTTCAGAGACTTAAATACAACACGAAAGAACACCACTCTGCCAAATTTAAAGGTTATATCTTAGTTGGTTTTGGAGATAATCTCGTTTGCTCCGGAATCATTCGGAAGCTTCCAGAATTCGAACCTATGGACCGATTTTATCCAGATTTTAATTTAGCCTTCCTTTCGTAATTAGTAACCTACGATATAAATTTCATCAAGATAGCTTTATTAGTTTTCTAGTTATCGTGCGAACGGAAGGACGGACGGACGGACATCGTTAAATCGACTCAGGAGGTGATCCTGATTCAGAATATATATACATGTCCATATCTAACTCGCTTCCTTTTGGTGGTTACAAACACCATACCAAAGTAAATATACCCTATACTTTAGGTGTAGGGTGTAAAAAGGATGACTATTTTGTTAATGCACAAATGATCATTGATTTATTTGATCTAATTGGCGTAAACCTTCTAACAATCATAAATGCATCATTAGCAAGTGAATGTTTCCCTGAAAATTGGAAAGAAGCGATTGTAATTCATGTGGAAAAGGTAAAGGGTACAAACGAATGTGAGGAGTTCCGGTCAATGAACACCATTATGTTGGAATAAAAATTATTGAAAAAATTGTGAATAGTCAATTTGACGACAATTTAAAAAAATATCATCTAATCTATGAATATCAATCGGGTTTTAGAGAGAATCATACTTGTGAAGCACTGTTAAATTTAATAATCACTAACGGGAAAATCGATGTGCATGATGGAAAAGTTATAATAGAGGTTTTTGTAGACCTGCAACGAGCATTTGAAACTGGGGACCGTCATTTTTATTGAAGAAAATAAAATGTTATGGGGTGAAGTAAAAAGAACTTAAATGGTTTCAATCATACTTGGAAAGCAGACTTCAAAGAACAAAAATCATAGGTGTTGTCTCTGATGCAATTAAAGTATCACTAGGAATAACTCAGGGTAGTATCTTGGGTGTCCTCTTATTTATTTTATACGTAAACGACATGAACAAAATTGTCTCAAAGTCTAAACTTGTCGTGTTTGCAGACGATGCTTTGTTATATGTAGCTTGTGAGACTGTTGAAGAATGCCTAAATGCAATAAACGCTGATCTAAATCATCTCAGTCTTTGGTTCAGTAGAAATAAATTAAAATTAAATGTTAAAAAAACAAAATATATGAAAATAAATAATAATCAAGAAGTTGATCTGAAAATTGCAGAAGAAAGAATTGAAAAGGTAAAGGAAATTAAGTATTTGGGAGTAATACTGGATAGCAGATTGAATCTTAAAAGTCATATTGAGTACGTTCACAAAAAAATTAGTAAAAAGATATATTTCTTTAAAAAAATTAGGAATAGAATGTCATACAAGAATGCTATAAAGATTTACAACGTTATGATCAAACTTTATTTTGAGTATTGTTCGTCGATACTCTTTATGACATTTCAAGAAGGTATGGAGTGTCTGCAAAAGCTGCAAAATCGTGCAATGAGGATAATTTTAAGATTTAATCGTTATGCGCTTATTAATTTTATTTTGGAAACCTTAGTTTGGCTCTCAGTGCGTCAAAAAATTATTATGACTATGTTAATTATTATTTTTAAAATGAAGTACAACATATATCCTGAGTACTTGTGCAATAGGCTTGTATATGCTGGTGATGTACATAATTATAACTTGAGGAGCATCTCCAACTTTAGACTGAACTTTTTTAGGAATGAGAAAACCAAAAACATGTTACATGTTAAATAAATAAATAAATAAAATAATATCCTAAAAGACTAGTACTAAAGTTAGGACGAATTCCAACTACTATTATCAAGGCATCCTAAAACTGTGCCCTGATAAATTGCATTGATAATTGTGGCTCCGAGAAGATATGTTATGTTGAATAGTGCTGCTATGTTGAATAGTGACCCCAGTTATATTACGACAAAGCTAAGTTGAAAGACGCCTTCTGTTTACCGTGTAGGTATAAAAAATACCTTAAAAAAAGCTCCTTGTTGAATTTCTCCAGCGTGTACTTGCTCTTAACGCTATCCGGTAAATTGTTGAAGATTGCTATGGAGGATGATATTGACCAGAATATCAAATTATAACTTATGTGTGATATTATATGCGCATTATAAATTAAGTTCGCTTTCTTCCTTCAGTATTATTCCAGATCTCTTAACTGCACCTATTAAGGCCGCTATTTTATTGCAGAAGTTATTCAGATGATGATTCCAACCCAGTTTATCATCCATTAGTAGTCCAAGATATCTAAGTAGAGCTGTTCTTTCAACCTTCGTATTCCTGATTTTTATATTTGGTGCAATATCCTGTGCTCCTCTTGGCTTGAAAATCATGTATTTTGTTTTAGTTCAGTTAAGTGTAAGTTTATTCCCCGTAATCCAGTCACAGTATTTATTAAGATCCTCGTTAGCCACTGTAGCTGAAACCGGTACATTATTGCTTATTTTCTGAGCCAGATTTTTGCCTATATGTGCAAAGTGATCGTTTACACCTTCTAATATTTTATATTCATCCTTAGTGGTGATACCATTAATCCTTAAGCAAGCTGTAGTTTTATCGTTCTCTGACCCATTGTTATTGTAAATTACTCCGTTAATTATTCGGTATATCTTTTTTAAGTCATTGCTTTCATAAATTCAAGATTATGTTGCATCTGTTTTGCATTCCTGGTTATTTTAGTTACTTCATTCTTTACTTTTTTAAATTCTTTTTTAATTTCCTCATTCATATTGTTGCGCATTAGTTTGTATAGTTTATCTCTTTTTCTAATCATAAGGAGTAAATTTTGGTTAATTCATTTATTTTTTCTATTTCTAACCCTTTTTAGTGTCGGGTTTTTGTTTTTAGCCTGCTGTATTAGTGTAGCTAATGCCTCCATGTTATCCGTGGAACTCCTCATCCAACTCAGCTTAATGTCCTCCTTAAATTTTACCAAATTAACGTTCTCTATAAGTGAGTTGCCCATTTTGTTTCTACTAATGTTCACTCTCGAAATCTGTGCTGTGATTACTTTATGGTCAAAAACAGGATTGTACAGTAATGATCTGGTAGCTGTATGATGATCTGGTTTTTCGCGTACCTTAAATTCGAGATTACATGGTCTCTGATAGTATTGGATGATGGTGTTACTCTAGTTGCTCCGCTGGCATTTATATTGTTAATTATGTCTAATCCATTAGACAGGACCATAGAGAGATAGTTTTGCGCTGTCTGCGTACTACTTAGTAGATCCATATTGGTATCCGCCATCATTGTTGTACTTTTGTACTTGTTAAAGATGTCTTCCACGTGGTTGATAAATTCAGAATCCTCACTATTATCCGCTTTGTATGCTGTAAAAAATTTGATGTTTTCTTTATTATCCAAGAACTTATCTCGACTACGGTAGAGTTAAACTAAACATTTTGCTCTACAATATTGAATTTGATACCATTTTTTACAAATATTGCTGTACCCCCTCCTCTGTTGCAATCTCTACAATTGTATATTGCCTTGTATTCAGGTATATTAGAGTATTTCGCCTCGTGGGAGTAGATCCATGTTTCATTAAATATAATTATATGTGGTTTATAATTTTGACAGATTTTGTGGAGGAATGCATTTATGGCCGTAATGTAGCATTTCATGGCCGTAATATATTCCTTGACATAATGAGATTCCCATTCAATATTTATGTACTTGTTTACCACCTTCTCGAACATAGTACCATTTACCTTAATGAAAAGTGTCCATTTTTTAGATCTAGCCTCCTGTTTCACATGTGCTACCTTAATCTCAACTTGGGCTGTAATGTCTGGGTTTAGTTGCATTAATTCATTTTTTAGTTCAGTAGTGTTATATTTTTTATTCAGGCCAGCTTTTTTATATATATTATATCCTTTATTATATATCCACTCCCCAACTTCTTAATGAGTTCCCTCTTTAAAACTTTGTTATTGTCCTCATTGTTCGATCTCATTACCAACCCCTTCATTTTTTGTGTTTTGTGTTAATTAAAGAATAGAAGCAAAAAATATTTTTAATTCATAAATAATAAGTGCAATGTAAAATCAAGTTTAGTCAAATAGAAGGGTATAGAATATATGTAAATACATATACACACATCAGACTATGCAAATTTCTATGAGCATAAACCGGATATAAAAGTAAAAACGTATGATACTTATCTTTTCAATGTCTATATTAAAGCTGGATTTTATTATACCACCACTAAGCTATTAAAAATGCTCCCCGTGTGAGTTTGTGCGAGTGTGAGACTGTCTCAATTTGTGGGTTGTGTTGGTGAAATTTGAGCCGCTCTTAACTCATCCGTATTAATAATACACTTGTTGGTGTTAGTGAAATTTGAGGGAATATTTAATTATTCAAATAACACAACATTAATGTTTTAACACTAATAACACAATGTTAACACTATATTAATGTTCTTATACCCTACACCTAAAGTATAAGGTATATTAACTTTGGTATGGTGTTTGTAACCACCAAAAGGAAGCGAGTTAGATATGGACATTTATATATATTCTGAATCAGGATCACCTCCTGAACGATGTCCGTCTGGCTGTCCGTTCGCACGCTAACTCAAACACTAATAAAGCTATCTTGATGAAATTTATATAGTAGAATACTAATTACAAAAGGAAGGCTAAGTTCGAATCTGGACAAAATCGGTTCATGGGTTCGGATTCTGGAAGCTTCCGAATGATTCCGGAGTAAACGAGAATATCTCCAAAACCAATGAAGATAGAACCTTTAAATTTTGTACAATGATGTTCCTTCCTGTTCGATTTATGTCTCTGAAATTTAAGAGGATTTGGTTCATGGGTTTGGATTTTGGAAGCTTCCGAACGAGCACCAGAGCAAATGAGATTATCTCCAAAACCAATAAAAACATAACCTTCAAATTTGATAGAGAGTTGTTCTTTCAAGTTTTATTTAAGTCTTTAAAATTTAAGAGAATTTGGTCCATGGGTTCGAATTTTGCAAGCTTCCGAACGAGCCCCAGAGCAAACGAGTATATCTTCAAAATCAACAAAGATAGAACCTTTAAATTTTTTACAATGATGTTCCTTCTCGTTCGATTTATGTCTCTGAAATTTAAGAGGATTTCGTCCATGGGTTTGGATTTTGGAAGCTGCCGAACGAGCCCCAGAGAAAATGAGATTATCTCCAAAAACAACAAAGATATAACCTTTGAATTTGGCAAAAAGGTGTTCTTTAATGTTTGATTTAGGTCTCTGAAATTTAAGAGGATTTCGTTCATGGGTTTGGATTTTGGAAGCTTCCGAACGAGCACCAGAGCAAATGAGATTATCTCCAAAACCAATAAAAACATAACCTTCAAATTTGATAGAGAGTTGTTCTTTCAAGTTTTATTTAAGTCTTTAAAATTTAAGAGAATTTGGTCCATGGGTTCGAATTTTGCAAGCTTCCGAACGAGCCCCAGAGCAAACGAGTATATCTTCAAAATCAACAAAGATAGAACCTTTAAATTTTGTACAATGATGTTCTTCTCGTTCGATTTATGTCTCTGAAATTTAAGAGGATTTCGTCCATGGGTTTGGATTTTGGAAGCTTCCGAACGAGCCCCAGAGCAAATGAGATTATCTCCAAGAACAACAAAGATATAACCTTTGAATTTGGCAAAATGGTGTTCTTTCATGTTTGATTTAGGTCTCTGAAATTTGAGAGGATTTGGTCCTTGGGTTCGGATTTTGGAAGCTTCCGAACGAGCACCAGAGCAAATGAGATTATCTCCAAAACCAATAAAGATATAACCTTCAAATTTGACAGAGAGGTGTTCTTTCATGTTTTATTTAAGTTTCTCAAATTTGAGAGAATTTGATCCATGGGTTTGGATTTTGGAAGCTTCCGAACGAGCACAAGAGCAAATGAGATTATCTCCAAAACGAACTAATATATAACCTTTAAATTTGGCAGAGTGGTGTCCTTTCATGTTTCATTTAAGTCTCAGAAATTTGAGAGAATTTGGTTCATGGGTTCTTATCTTGGAAGCTTCCAAACGAGCCCCAGAGTAAAAGAGTATATCTCCACAACGAAAAAAGATAGAACTTTTATTTTTAGTACAAACAAAGGTGTTCTGCTATATCTATTGTAGACTTAGTAACTTATATTTTTAGGCATCGCCTCAGCTTTTGCTGATTGTGCATAATGAACTTCATCGTTTATATAATTAAAAATTCCCCAAATCAACTGTCGTACAAATTCATTTCTTGTAAAGCTATTAAGTGGGCATATATTTTGAATTAGTGATGGTAGTAGAAAAACTTTCCAGTCGCATATCATTTGTTTTTCTATGTATGGAATATATGATGTTCCAACTCCTATCATATCTTCTGCATACCTTTAATAAATATTTGAGTACTTTTTTCCCATTCTTCACCATACACATTTGGAACGAAATCTTTAAAATACATTTCTGAAATACCGACTTCATCATTTTATTTGTAAAAGATGATAATCAGAAAATTCAGAAAATTGAATAATAGTTCATAGATGAATCACTGAGGAAAGTGACATAAAATTCATCATTTACTTGTATATTGTCCATGAGCTTGCGCATTTATTCTTGCGAATTGGAAAATTAAGTTCTGTTTGAGTATTACCTGCTGCTGATCTTAAAACACGTCTTGATGAATTATTCAACTCTTTGCTATTTATAGTATTTTCTTTTTTCGTTGATGGGCTTGTAGAGGAATAGTTATAATGTATCCTGTATCAGTTTCAAAAATTTGTACATTTTGATTTCTAATTGATTTTCTTTTTCTAGGATTACATTGTTTTATTTTGGTCACTAAGATCACTTTCTGGAATTTTGGTTTTGAGGTTTTTAATAGATGCAATATATTTCGATTGGTCTTCAAAAGTTTCATATTCCTCCCCAAATTGCTCTAATTGATCTCTCGTACAATAACACAAACCTTTTCCAAATATATCACTTTTTAATCGAAATATATCATTAACGTCTTGAGAAAGATCTATTAATATATAGCCAGGGACTGACGTCACATTATTATATACTTTTTCAAATGCTTTGATTTGATTGGGATATATTTGGCGAGCTAGAGGTAATATCTACAATTTATCTCTGGGTTTTTGAAAAGAACCAAATATTTTCAGTTAAGTGAAATATCTCTTGAAAATTTACCCTGGTGAAAAACATTTTGTGTTACAAATGTTACAGATAAATGTCAATGATGTGATCCTCTAGTAAATAAATCACATACATACTTATCATGAGAATTTAACATCATATCATCGATAATAATTAACAAAGGTTAGTAGATAGGTAGGCACTTGGGCCAGACAGGTCAGTGGGTCAAACCGTAATTAGGTTAGACAGGAAGTAGGTTAATCTCACAAAAATAGGTCAGATAGGCGACGGACAAGTCTAGTTATTTGTAAAGATTGTATACTTGTTTTAAGTAATAGGTAAACATGGAAATAGTGAGAAAAAATTGTTTTTTATTTTTGCTTGCAATTTTGAGATGTTTTTGCTTGCATTTTTGATATGTTTGCATTTATTTCTTGTTTTTTTTTTCTTTCGTTTTTTTTTTTACGACAAGTATTTAAAGAAGAGGAAGCAAAAACCATTAATTAATTGTTATGTAAGAATGTTGACCAAAAAAAAAAAAAAACAGGAAATCAAAAAATAACTAACATGGTACATGTTTACTTATTGATGTATATTTGGCTTAAGTAATAGGCGCATATGAAAATAATAAGAAAAAATGCTTTATAAAATTTAGAGAGAAAAATTAAAACAGAACAAAATGAGTGTAACTACATTTCCTTAAAATTTTGCAACTGTTTTTAAAAATTAAAAGAAAAAGTGAAAACTATTTATTTAAATCATACATAAAGATTCAACCTTGACAAAATTGATGGAATTTTGAGAAGAATTTATTTCTTGTTGTTTTAATTTTCTTCGATGAAAGAGGAAAGAAAACATTGTTAGTATCACCGTATAAGATGTTATTATTATATAAGAATGTTGGAAAACAAGAAAAAGAATAAAAAGCGATTCAAAATAAGTTAATTGCTTTTGGTATTTATAGTGGTACATAGTAGTGTAAAAATAAAAAAAAATAAAACAGATTTGTTTATATGTTTAAAATAATTTTTTCAAATAACAAGCACGACATTATGTATATATTGTGTAAAAAGTTAAAAAATGGTTAATAGAGTGAAAATTCTAAGATTGGAAACGCTCGCGGTCGGTTGTTTTTAAATAAAAAAAATCGAAAATAAAAAAATAAAAAATGAATACAGAAAAATTCACGATAAAATCTATAAAATCAGTGAATGTAAAACGATTTAACATTTTTGGAAATAAATTGGAGTTTATAATAAATCCAGTACCACACAACAAAGATCCAATAAATTGGATTAAAACCGGTATTGAAAAATTATTCAGCAATTTAATTTAAAATGTTGACCCTAGTGACAAAATTGGTGTCACTTTTGGATGCCAAAGTTTTCATGAACATGGTCCAGCCTGGATCAATCTTAAAGAAGCAAAAGACCTTTACATTTCGGAAATTTGGGAAGTTATTTCAAAAATTTTCCAAAGCAACTCCGAAGGATTATCTACAGATACGCTCTGTATAAATGTTACATATGTACGACTTCCAGCGGGAAAAGGTAGAGGAAAAATATACAACAATTTTGAAGAAGAATGTAATAAAAGAAGAGGCATAATTTCATTTAAAAACAAAGATAATCTATGCTTACCACGTGCGTTAGTTGTTGCTATCTCATTCATAGAAAAATCTGCTACTGAATTTAAAAAATTGAAAATTGACCTACTGTAAAATGCGAAAAGATGTAGGTCAACTTCAATTGAAAGCAGCGTTACAACTAATAAGAAATTCAAATGTAGGCATCCCAGCAAAAGGTGCTAGTATCAGTGAGCTGAAAAAATTTCAACTGTATCTCTCGAAATATCAAATTGTAGTTTTTGATTTCAGAGGAAAAGGAAAATCGATTATTTTTCAAGGTGAAGAAGATAAGGAAAAAAGATTGAATTTGATATACGATATGTCACTTCAATGTAATTACATCATTAACAGCAGCATTTAGTTGTGATTGCTTTTGCCAAACATGTAAAGTGCCGTATAACAATAGATTGTCTCACAGATGTAAATAGTCGTGTTTCTTTTATAAATCATCTCCAGCATGTGACGAAAATTTTCCAAATATTAAATGTGATGTATGCAATCGAAGTTTTAAAGGTCAAACTTGTTTTGATAATCATAAAGCAACATCATCTACAAATAAACAAGGTAGAATGTAAACCAACGGTTTTTAAAAGCGCACATTTCCAAAACTCAATACAAACTGTTTAGAAGTGTGACTTACACAAAAATTTGAAAATTTCATGTAATAAGAAAAAACTTGAAAATAGGACATTTTTGAGATTTTGAGGGGCCGTAAGTCCGGAATCCTATATAACTAAGAAAAGCTGTTAACACACGTAAAAATATATTATTGAAGCTTTAATTTCTATGTCTTGCTGAAGAAAAATTTTTACAGGTGCCTAAGTTACAGGTGTCTAAAAATAGCAAATTTTCAATTTTTGAGGCGTAATAACTCTTAAAGAGGGGGCGCTACCAAAAAATTTTCTGAGGAAACTTATACTAATTCTAAAAGTTCTTTCTTGTCTCAAAATTTCAGGTTTTTATCTAAAGGGGTGCCGGAGTTATGAAAAAAGAAATTTCATGCAAAATGTGGTTTTCACATAACGGTAAATTTAAATCGTAAATTACAAAATATTACTAAATTTTGATATTGTTTTATATAGATGATAAAATTTTCGATCTTCTACGGGTTTTAGATTGCAAAACTATTACGCAAAGTTCGAGATATATACATCTGAAAATGGGGCTTTTTTACAATTTTGAAAAGCTGCAGCTTTGGAACCCTTTACAATTAAAATAAACCTTTCACACACGTAAAAATATATTATTGTAGCTTTAATTTTTACATCTTGCAGAAGTAAAATGTGTGCAGGTTCCTAAGTTACAGGTGTTTAAAAATAGCAAATTTTCAATTTTTAAGCCCTAATAGCTCATAAACAGGGGGTGGTCCGAAAAAATTTTCTGAGCAAACTTATACTAATTCTAAAAGTTCTTTCTTGCCTCAAAATTTCAAGCTTCTATCTAGAAGCGTGCCGGAGTTATGAAAGTAGAAAAATCATGCAAAATTTGGTTTTCACATAACGGTAAATTTAAATACTAAATTTAAAAAAATTGTATAATTTTGATATTAATTTACAAAGATAAAAGAAATACCTGTCGAATGACGTTTTCAGATTGAAAAAATCTTAAGCAGAACATAAGATATATGTATTTAAAAATAGGGCTTTTTCAAAGTTTGAGGGGCTGTAGCTCCGTAATGGGGGGGGGCTACATGAAAAAGTTGTTCAACAAAATTATTTTTTTTATGAGACCTACCTATGGTTAAAATTTTTTTTCTCTATCTTTAACGGTGTAGAAGTTTTGTAAACAGACGGACGGACGGACGGACGGACGGACGGACGGACAGAGTGAAACTAATAAGCACATTTTTTCAAAATTTTTTTGGAAATGTGCTAAAAATCTATTTGCACTCTAATAAATTCCTGTACAAAATGCTTTAAAGTATACAGAGCTGATGTAAATCATATATGCTATGGACATTTGTGTAAAAACTGTAATACAAATGTTGCTTCAGATCACCAATGCTTTATTACACCATGTAAAGAATTAGCTGAACTTAAGAATACATTATATATTTTCTACGGTCTCGAAACAACTCAAGATGATATCATCGGGGAGAAACTTCATGAAGGTGTTGCAATAGGGGATATAATTGAACATCAGCCTGATTTATGTATTTTTGAACAACATTGCACGCATTGTATATTATCTAATGTTGAAAGATGCAATTTTTGTGGACTTCAACAACATGTGTTGAAACAAAATCCAATACAAATGTTTTTAGAATATATACTCAACCAAAGAAAAATATTTGATAAAGTTGTAGTTATTGCACATAATGGACAAGCATTTGATATTCAGTTTTTATTAAACTATATCTTAGAAAAAATCATCATCAAACCAAAACTAATTATGAGGGGAACAAAGATAATTTTAATGCTGTTAGATAACGTAAAATTTATTGATTCATTAAACTATTTTCCAATGCCATCATCTAGTTTACCGAAAGCGTTTGATTTATACATAAATTTGAAAAAAGGGATATTTTCCTCATATGTTTAATCGTAAAAACAATATAAAATA
Source organism: Poecilobothrus nobilitatus (assembly GCA_947095535.1). Lineage (NCBI taxonomy): Eukaryota > Metazoa > Arthropoda > Insecta > Diptera > Dolichopodidae > Poecilobothrus > Poecilobothrus nobilitatus. The sequence continues at coordinate 113,465,730 of OX352773.1, forward strand.
TAATGGAAAGTTACCCGATCGTAAATATTATTGTTATAATTCAATGAGTGCATCGAAAAGAAAACAATTTCTTGACTGGTATGAAGAAAATAAAACAAGTCTTTTAACCTCCAAAATGAACTTGTAGAATATTGTATGAATGACGTAAAAATTTTGACAGCAGCCTGTATTAATTCAGACAACTATTTTTGGAAGAATGTAAGGTTGAGCCATTTTTAGAGACCACTACAATTGCTTCAGCGTGTAATTTGGTTTTTAGAAGGAATGGTTTTGGTTTTTTAAAACCGTATACAATTGGACTTATACCTCAACAAGGATATCGCTTATCAAAAAACCAGTCAATCATTGCGATAAAATTGTTAATGTGGGAAGAAAATCAAAGAAAAATAAAAATTCAGCATAGTGGTAATGGAAAAGAAAAAGTTATTTTTGGTCTTCGTGTTAACGAATATTGTACAGACACAAAACAAATATTTGAGTTTTATGGCTGTTATTACCATGGCCATCCAAAATGTTTCAAAAATAATAATGATAAAAAATATGAAACACATTATGAGGCTACATTATCCAAAGCCAATAAATTACGATCTTTAGGTTATCAAGATCGTATTATGTAAATACGGAAAATTTCCAGTGGGTCATCCAAAAGTTCATGTTGGACAAATTGAGTGCAATAAATTAAATTTAAATGATACTGAAGGATTAATAAAGGCATTAATACTTCCTCCAGAAAAACTCTATCACCCGGTTTTGCCTATAAATCAAAATAATAAGCTAATATTTTCCTGCTGTCAAACATGTAGCTTGGAAATGAATAATGATGATTGCTCTCATGACAATCGTAGTAGGTCAATTTTAGGAACATGGATTATAAATGAAGTTAGAGAAGCAGTTAAACAGGGACACAAAATTGTGCAAATATACGAGGTATGGGAGTATACTAATAACCAACAATTTAATCCCCTTACATCACAACAAGAAATTTTCACTGAAATGATGAACAAGTTCCTTAAAATTAAACAAGAAGCTTCTGGCTGGCCTAGCTTTTGTAGAACACCAAAGGAAAAGTGCAAATATTTAGAAAAATTTTCCAAAGTGGAAGGCATAAATTTACAGTTTAACGAAATAGAAAAAAATCCTGGACTTAGATCATTAGCTAAATTAACGTTAAACTCTTTCTGGAGTAAATTTGGGCAGAGAGAAAATCAATCAAAAACAGAAATCATAAATGAGCCTTATGAATTATTTACTCTTCTTACTGATCCTTCCAAGAGTGTAAATCAAATAACTCCAATAAACGAAAAAACAGTTTTGGTAAATTGGGAATATAAAGAAGAAACAGCTGAAACATTATTAACAGTTAACGTTTGTATAGCTGCTTACACTACCACACAAGCTCGTTTAAAACTGTATTTTTATTTAAACAATTTGAAAGAGTGAGTTTTGTATTACGATACTGATTCAATAATATATGTAGCACGTGAAAGAAAATATAATCCTCCAACAGGAGTTTTCATAGGAGATATGACAGATGAGCTTGAAGAATATGGAATAGGAAGTTACATTACAGAATTTGTCAGTGGAGATGCAAAGAACTATGCATACAAAATATATAGTACCAACTCCAAATGTGAAAAAACTGTTTGAAAAGTCAAAGGTATTCGTTTAAATTATAACGCTTCACAAGAAATAAATTTTGGCTCTATGAAACAATTAGTTAAAAAATTAAACAATTTTCAACAAATGAATATAACATTTTCTAGTATTCGTCGAACATACGATCACAGAGTCATCACTGTTCCTGAAAGAAAGACATATCGAATAAATTCCAGAAAACGAGTTTTTGCAAATAATTATACTTCAGTTCCTTATGGCTTCAAAAAGAAAAAATTTAAAAATTATTATTAATATATTGTAAAAATTTTGTATTTTAAACTATTAAATTACAGTATTGAAAAAAAATCTTTTAATCTTACCGTTTTTAATTTTCAGAATATAGTCGAAAATTTATTTACATAATATATATATATATATATATATATTTTATTCAAATTCACAGTTGCAGTTTAAATTTTCAATAATAATGTCAAAAGCACAAATAGTATCTGAAATTCATCGTCCAGTTAGACGTAGATTTCGAAGACAAAAAATATCTCAAAGAGGGTTAAATGATACATGGGAAATTGTTCTTGTAGATATGTCGCCCTATCAAAAAGTGAATAATGGATACAAGTTCCTCTTAACTGTTATCGATATATTTTCGAAATATGCATATGCCGAAAAAGTTAAATCAAAGGCAGCAGATGACGTAGTTAAAAGTATAGAAAAGATTTTTAAAAGGGAGGGGAAGTCTTCAAAAAATATTCATTTTGACCAGCGAAAAGAATTTTTCAACAAAAAATTTCAAAATTTAATGAAAAGCTATAAAATAAATCACTATCATACTTATTCAGAAATGTCCACTTGTAAGCTAAAGTGTCCAGGTACCGTGCCGAGAGCTGAATGGTCAGTAAGTGGTAAAAGATAACTGGTCGCGAACGGTCTCCTCCGATGCTCAGACAAGGTCGGTTGTATTAAGTGCCTTATCCCGGTAAGGCGGCAATGCCGGGATGGACCTCTTTTTCCGGCCACACTCGTGGGATCAAGCATGGATGTTAACTATAAAGAAAAGCAAATGGAGAAGGAAAAAATTGAGATGGGGAGCTCATCTGAAGATGAGATTTTAGCGTCTAGCCAAGAGATGCTAATTAGTGGGATTGCGAGTACCAGCCATAGTACACCAATGTCAGGTCAACCTAAAACTCTTGTCGTCAACAATGGCGAGGGCGGCAAGAAGAAAAATCATAAAAAACGTAAGTCCGCTTGCGTACTCATGAAGGAAAAGTACAACAGGGCACTCTTCATTCTCAACAAGATAGCTGAGAATGAAAAAGCACGTACTTTTCATGAGAAGGACGCTGCGGATAAAGTTAAGTACCAGCTTGTCGTAGGTGAATATCTAAAGGTGCAAGCTGGTAAGAACGGGAATAAGAGTATTCCTGCTACAACAACTGGCAACTGAGACCTAGGGCGCGCATTTGGTTACCAAATATCAGCATAGAAAATGGAAAGGTTCTTCAATGTCTTAAGCTCCAGAATCCGAAGATCCAGATGGAAAACTGGAGGATAATAAAGGCTGAGAAGCTTCAAAAAAACAGCAAGTCCTTCCTGCTTTTGATAAATGAGGAGTGCCTAGTGAAACTTGAGAAGGCTGATTATAGAATGAGGTTCGGCATAAGGTATGCCAAACTAAAAATTTTCAGAGCTCCAGCGGACGAAGAAGATCCAGAGGAGGATCTACCTTCCAAGCTGTTAGAGGATCTCACGATCGAAAGAGATCCTTTTGGACAGAATCCGGCACCAGGTGAGGGTGCGGTTAGGGGTAATGATGCCAAAGGTAGTGCAGATTAATCTCAGGCACTCGAGAAGTGCCTCGGATAATCTGCTGGTTTTCCTTAGCGAGGAAAACATGGACATCAGTCTCATTCAAGAACCTTGGGTCAGAGGTACTGAGATCAAGGGACTACATCATAAAGATTACAATCTTTTTTACAAAAAAGATACAGGTAAACCCAGAGCTTGTATTTTAGTAAATAAACAATTTAATGCTTTTCTCCACCCCGATTTTAGCTCATCCGATTTGACTGTCGTCAGGTTAGAAGGGCTTGGTGGAGATAGTCTCTACATCTCCTCTGCATATATGGCTCATGGCGGAAGTTCGTAAACTTGTGCGAGCGACAAGGCAAGACAACCTACTCATCGGATGTGATGCCAATGCTAGGCATTCCCTATGGGGTAGTTCGGAGAAAAACGAACGAGGTGAGTCACTATTTGATTTTCTTATTAACACTAACCTTAAAATATGTAATAGTGGTAACACACCCACTTTTATTTTCCCAAGTTCCGGCAGATATAGTGGGTGGGAAGAGGTAATAGACATTCCTTAGCTACTAACAACAATATCATTGGAGTTGTAAACTGGTCTGTGTCTAGCCAGAACTCCTACTGAGATCACAAATATATAGTCTTTGAGCTGAATTTTCAGATGAATATTCCCAAATTCTATAGAAATCCTAAAAGAACTGACTGGGTAAAATTCAGCCGAATTATACAGTCAAAACTAATTAATGTACCGAACATCAAAATTGAAACGATAAAAGAACTGGATGCAAAGATTGAAACTTTTGAAAAGGCAATGGAAGTATCCTTTAAAGTCTCGTGTCCAATTAGTCGCGGAAGGAAAACCTATCCCCCTTGGTGGAATGAAGACTTAGCCAGCCTCAAAAGTCTGACTAGGTCCATTTTCAATGAAATTCAACCATTTTAAAATTTGCTATAAACATAAATACCGGCAACCTTACAAAAATTGCCTAAAATTATATAAGAAAGCCATCAAAGAAGCCAAGCGGCATACTTGGATGGAATTTTGTCAATCTATTGAAACTACAAAGGATTCAGCTAGAATCTGTAAAATTCTGTCCAATGATAGATCCTGTCCTTCCTTAATCAAAAGAACAGATGGGAGCTGGGCTAATTCTTCAGCTGAATCTCTTGAACTGTTAGTTAACACCCATTTTCCCGTAGCCAGCAATGTTAACGGTAACGTAACTCCACCCAATGGAGGCCCAAGGTCCTGTAGGCCAAGGAACCTCATGGGATGAAGTAAGTAAAATTATATCTCAGGAAAAGGTATCTTGGGCTATAAAAAGTTTTTCTCCATATAAATCGCCTGGCTTGGATGGCATAATTCCCATTATGTTGCAAAAGTCGTTAATGCTATCGACATCGTGGCTTTTCACCATTTTCAGTGGCTGTTTAAAGCATAATCATTTTCCCTGCAGTTGGAAGAGAGTCCGAGTAGTATTTATTCCAAAGGCAGGTACAAGGGGCCACGAGTCTGCGAAAGACTTCAGGCCACTCAGCCTGTCCTCCTTTCTTTTAAAAACCTTGGAGCGCATTTTGGATTACCAGATTAGGCAAAGCTTTGAGGGAACTCTAGTATCGAAATCCCAATATGCGTACTTAAAATGTAGGTCCACAGAAACGGCTCTCCATGAAGTGGTCAGCACAGTTGAACACTCCATTAAGTACAAATAATTTACCTTAGCCACCTTCTTAGATATCGAAGGTGCTTTTAATAATGTCAACATCCAATCTATTGAAGAAGCTCTAACACAGGTGGGAACAGAGCAGTTTCTGAAGCATTGGATTATATCCATGCTGAATTCCAGAATAATTCACGCGAAAATGGGAAACAGCAGTGTTACTAAATTAGTCAACAGGGGTACACCTCAGAGAGGTGTAATATCACCTTTGCTATGGCTAATGGTTATAAAAAAAATTCTAATGATACTTGCTGAGGAAGGAATAAAGGTAGTGGCGTATGCGGATGATATGGTGATACTAGTATCAGGCCAGTTTATATCCGTGATTAGTGAGATCATGAATAGAACTCTAAGCAAGGTTTACAACTGGGCCACAAGTTGTGGCCTAGGTGTCAACTCAGAGAAGATTGAAATGGTACTCTTCACGACAAGATCCAAAATACCTACTTTTGTCCTACCGAAACTCAACAATTATACTTTAAATCTGACTACCAGCGCTAAGTATCTAGGCGTTATTCTAGACTCAAAGCTTTCCTGGAAATCTAACATCGATCATAGAGTTAAGAAGGCTTGTGTTGCTCTCTATGCTTGTAATAAAACCATGGGGAAGAAATGGGTATGCAGCCAATGATGGCGCTTTGGACGTACCTAGCCGTGGTTGGCCCAATCCTTACCTATGGAACGCTGGTGTGGTGGCCAGCTTTGAATGGGAAATACAATATAACAAAACTAAATAGAATACAGAGATCGGCATCTGTGGGCATCACAGGAGCACTGCGATCGTGTCCGTCTGATGCTCTGAATACTATTTTATTTCTTTTACCCCCGGATCTATACATTAAGTATGTCGCAACGTGTAGTGCAGTTCGACTCAGAAAAACTGGGTGGTTTGCTACTAAACCATATGGCCATGGTAATATTCTAGAGATATTTCCAAGGGACTTTATACCAGCCCTGACCGACTACACTATTCCCAAAATAAACTTCGGGAGTAATCACCTACTGAAACCAACACGAAGTTTAACACTGACAAATATAAACTGTTATTAAATCCTTTTTCTATTCCGTTTTCTAGCACAAACAACAATAAAAAACTTGCTATTAATAGTACAACATCAACTAGAGGTTCTAAATATTCTAACTTTGTTCAAGGGGGAATTTTAAAACCAGGAGCCGCTTGCTCGGCGAATCTAATTAATAATAATAATGAAAATTATATTAATTATAATAGCATTAACAATAATAATAATAATAATAATAATAAATATAGAAATGAAATAAGTAATAAGTATTATAATAATAATAATATTAATAATAATAATAATAATAATGATATTAATAATGATAATCTTAACATTAACAACATTAATAATAACATTGATAACAACAATAACAATAATACTAGTAATGATAATAATAATAATAATAATAATAATAATATCATTAATAACAACAACAACAATGACAATAATAATAATATTAATAACAATGATAATAATAAAATTAATATAAATGATTCATTATCAATAAATCCGCTAATACGCCCTATTGTTAGAATGACAAAACAATCACTAACAGAGGACTGCCAATACGCTTTATCAAGGTTTAGAGATGAGAAAATTCTTCATAATGTAAGACTTTTCCTTGCTTATTTACATAACGATTCATATAATCGCTTTATAGAGGGTAAAACTAGAACTCATTTATCTGTTCTCATCCACAATGAGGACCTACCATCTAACTTCAAAGATTTGTATAATCTTTACCTTAGATACCACAAAGATATAGGCTTCACAACAAAAGAGGTTGAAGAGGACCTTAAGGCTTATCGTAGTCATTGCGACAGTAATTACTATAATCACCTAAATCAATCTCGTGATAACTACAACCAGTTTTTTCGTTCGAACTCCAAGTAAATATGCAAATCTCATCTCTTTATCTAACTCGTTAAATAAAATAAAAACCTCTCAAAATACTAACCAGATAAAAAACATTAAAATTAATAATAACTGTAGTGGTATGAGAGGAAAGCTTAAAAAACTTTATATTGATGCTAAGTCATGCAATTTTAATGTACTAGCTCTAACTGAAACATGGCTTAATGAATCGTTTAGAAACGAAGAAATTCTTGATGGTAATTGGTCCATTTACAGGAGCGATCGTAATTATCAGTTTACTAATAGTTCGCGAGTTGGTGGTGTATTATTTGCCGTAGGTAATAACTTACCTAGTGTACCTGTAATTACTAGTACTTTTCAATCATTTGAACACCAATTTATTAAAATTAATTTAGGTACGAGTAACTTATACCTAGGTATTGTTTATTTCCCTCCGAACTCTGACAATTCCTCTTATTCTGAATTTTATAGTGTATATCATAATATCATTTTAAATATGCATGAGGAGGACTCAATTTTCGTCTTTGGCGATTTCAATCGCCCGGCTCTTTCTTTTGTTGTTGATGATTCTGACGATTTGCTATTACCAATTAACTTCCAGGATGAGATTGATTTCGGTCTTATTAGTGAGTTTTATGGCAATGATTTACAGCAGATTATTAGTTATCCCAACAACAATAATAAATGGTTAGATCTTGCATTTTCAAATGCATATGATAGAGTTGTGGTAAAGCTCGCTGATAATACAGATAATCTTTTTACTAACACTAATCATCATAACGCAATCATCTTTGGGTTCTCTACTTTCATTCCACTCTCGAGCAAAACTTACAATAATGAAATTGCATATGATTTCTGTAATGCTGACTACCAAAGCATTAATAATGCTTTATCATCTACTAACTGGGACGAACTGTTAGCACAACAGGATATCAACTCAATAATCTCTATCTTTTATTTAAAAATTTTTGAAATTATAAATGTTTTTGTACCTAAAATCCGTAAGAAAAACAAAACAACGGAACCATGGTTAGATAGAGAACTTAGGACTTTGCGTAACCAGCGCAATAAAATGTACAAGAAAATTAAACACACAATAGCACCTAACGATAACTTATTGAATTCGTACAAACTGCTTGCAAATGAATTCAAACTGAAAGCTCATACAGCCTATGAAAACTATGTCATTAGTGTAGGTAACAAATTAATTAGTGATCCCAAAAAATTTTTCGAATTTGTCAACATTAAACGAAAAATATTCGGCTACCCTAATTCAATGTCCAAGGACAATACTTTTTCCTCTTGCCCGAAAACAATTTGTAACTTTTTTTCTGACAGTTTTCAAAAAGTTTATCGTCCAAAAAAACAATTTGATATATCTGCTATTTCTTTACCTAATAGCTCCAATTTGTTAATTACAGATCTATATCTTTCCGAAAAGGACATTTATGAAGCTATTATGAGCCTTGACACAAAGAAGGGTGCCGGACTTGACCTAATCCCTCCACTCTTTTTATATAGCTGTGATCATTATCTAATTACTCCTCTTCATTTCATTTTAAATAAATCGCTTTCGAATGGTGTTTTTCCACATGTGTGTTAACTCCTATCTACAAAAAAGGTGAACGATCATCAGTAGAAAACTATCGAGGTATAGCCATTCTATCGACTATTCAAAAATTATTCGAAAAAATTGTTGTCGATAAAATTACTCCTGTAATAAATGCCAAACTTAACGAACAACAACATGGTTGCAGAAAGGGTCGTTCCACTACAACGAATCTTATGTTATACACATCTGAAATCCTGAATAAAATGGAGAAAGGATATCAAGTTGATGCAATTTACACTGATTTTAGTAAAGCATTCGATCGTGTAGATCATTACACTTTGCTAAACAAACTTACAACTTTTGGCATATCGGGTTCTTTTCTTGCATGGCTTAACTCTTATTTATCAGAAAGGACACAAAACGTTAAATATCAAGGTATATTGTCCAATATAATCGAGGTTACTTCTAGTGTACCTCAAGGTAGCCATTTAGGGCCACTTTTATTCAATATATTTATCTCCGATCTTTCAGAATATTTGGGTGCCATACCGCACATAGCCTTTGCTGACGACCTAAAAATATATCAAGTCGTAAATGACAGTTCTGATGCAGCTTTACTTCAATCAAGCTTATCATCATTACATGATTGGTGTATAACCAATAAATTAGAGCTCAATATACTGAAATGCAAGGTTATCAGTTTTACCCGTACACGTTCTTCTTTACTGTATGACTACAGAATAGATAATCTAATACTTGAAAGGGTTTTTAGTATTACTGATCTTGGAATTCTACTTGATAATAAACTTACCTTTAATCTGCACTATGACCACTTAATTTCAAGAGCAAATAAAATGTTAGGTTTCATTAAGAGAAGAGCTAAAGAATTTAGTGACTTAGCTATGACAAAAACACTATATTGTTCGCTAGTTCGTTCTATATTAGAATACGGTAGCATTATATGGGATCCAGCTTTTCAGGTGCATTCTAACAAAATTGAATCAATTAAAAAACAGTTTCTTCTATTTGCATTAAGAAATCAATATAACCCTTCAGACTTTTTAAATCTTCCTAGCTACACAACAAGACTTAAATTCTTAAACATGCTCCCCTTGTCCTCACGTAGACAAGTTTTTTCATAATGTGTTACTTTTGACATTCTAAATAATAATATTGCTATACAATCTCTTAATTACAAATTTAGACTTAATGATAGAGTTAGACAAACAAGATACACGAAATTTTTAGTGGAATATAAACACAGTACAGAATACGGAAGAAATGAACAGATAAACAGATGTTGTATTACATTCAATAAAATCAGTTATCTCTATTCTTCAACAATTTCCAGAAATACCTTCAAAAACACTTTACATCAACACTTTTTCAATTTACTGACCTCAGACAATTAATTCTAACCAATTCATAAATATACTTTTCATAAATTTATTCAAATGTATAATTTTTTATTTTTTTTTGTATTAATTTTCACAAAAAAGTTTCTGCAATTTAATTTCACAATTATGTTCGTACATTCATAATTCTACTTTAAGTATTTAAAGCATATTGTAATTATGTCATCATGTTTTATTTTTATTTTTTTCTTTTCTTCTTAGTAGTACTGTTTATTGTTAACATACTTACATATCATTAAGAATTATAAAATTTACTTAAGAATTTAAGTTTTTAAGTAGGTAATTAAAATTTGTATTGTATAACTTTTATTTTTTAAGTCTGAAATATATTTTTAATATTATACTATTAATTAGTCATTAAGAATTGCTGTAGTTTCAATATCAATGTTATAATTTCTGTTATTTTTTGTCTTTTTTTTTTTTTTTTTAAATATGTACATACCTTGTTTTGGTAATTAAAATAAAATAAAATAAAATAATTTAGTCGTAGAATTTCCGTCTAGAGCGGAATGGAAGGGCGGTAATGTGACAAAGAACTTCGATGTCACTATCTTCACCGACGGATCCAAGATGAAGGAAGGAGTCGATGCTGGCATTTTCTCGGAGAAACTCAACATTTCAAAATTCTACAGACTCCCCGACACAGCTAGCATCTTTCAGGCGGAGATACTAGCAGTTAGAGAGGCTGCTCGAATTCTGAACGGAAACAACACACAAATGAGAACGGTCGCCAATTGTGTGGACAGTCAATCCGCGATTAAGGCCATTAACGCGAACATCACAACCTCTAAGCTTGTTAGACAGTACCAAGAGGAAATTGCTCTAACAAGCGAAAGGTTAAACATAACCTTCTTATGGGTGCCTGGGCATAGCAATATTGAAGGAAATGAAAAAGCTGACGAACTAGCAAAGAAAGGAGCTACTCAGAACACTAACTCCCCGGAAAGTTACCGGAGAGTTAGTTGCCCAATCAGTACCATCAAGGAACGGATCCGTTCTTTATATATAGCGAAATCACAAAATAGGTGGAGTAATCTGAGCAATTGCACCATATCTAGAACATTGTGGCCCACATACAACAAAAGGAGATCAATTGAGTTGATATCCAAATCCCACATAGACATAGCCAGACTAGTGGCAATCATCACAGGCCACTGGCCAGTGGGCACGCATGCGGCCAAATTAGGAACCCCACACAACACCTCATGCAGGAGCTGCAAAGAAGCAAACGAAAGTGAGAATCTGGAACACTTTCTTTGCAGATGTCCGGCCCTAGCTGGAGCCAGACTTCTCTCACTCGGCAAGCCGTTCTTCCACAACCTCAGCGAGTGAACACAAAATCAAAGAATTGATCTTGTATCTGAACCGCTCGGGTTGGATATAAAACCGCAAACAATCTAAAAACACGGGTCACATGAGTGCAGTGGTATCAAAATGGTGCAATCTAGTGCTAATTGAGGCCTTCACGCAGCATCGTGAAGGTCACCACCATACCTACCTACCTATTCAGAAATGAAGGCTAGTGTTTGTGAAAGGTTTAACAGAACATTAAAATCAATTATGTGGAACAGTTGAGTTTACGAGGAAATTTTAAATGGATAGAACTTTTACCAAAACTAATTGAAAAATATAATAAAACAAAACACAGTACAATTAAGTTAAAACCAAACCAAGTTACATCACAAAATGAAAAACAAATTCTTCGTTCAATTTACAATTACCCTAAAATATTTAATAAGGGAAAATTTAATGTTGGTGATTTTGTTAGAATTGCAAGGTCTAAAGGAATTTATCAAAAAGGATATGAACCTAACTATTCAACTGAGGTTTTTAAAATAGCTTTCAAAAACAAGACAGACCCGATTACATATAGTTTAAAAGACTATAAAAATAAATTAGTTCATGGTGGCTTCTATGAACAGGAATTAACTAGTGTCAAAGACCCCAATGCTTATTTAATTGAAAAAATTTTAAAACGAAAAGGTAGTAAAGTATATATAAAATATTTAGGCTTTGATAATAGTCATAATCAATGGATAAGTAAATATGATATTCTTTAATAAAAAAAGTATAATTAGAATTTATGTAAAAAACTTTTTCTTAACTTTAGAGGACTGTTAAATGCAACAATATTGTAAAAATGCTAATAGAAAAAATAAAAATAGAAAAATATTTACTAATAAAAATAAATAATTTAGGAATAGGTAAATAAAAAATAATATTCTTTCATAAAAAAATATAATTAGAATTTATGTAAAGATTTTTTCTTAACTCTAGAACACTGTTAAATGCAACAATATTGTAAAAATGCTAATAGAAAACAGAAAAATATTTACTAATAAAAATAAATAATTTAGGAATAGGTAAATAAAAAATAATATTCTTTCATAAAAAAGTATAATTAGATTTTTTCTTAACTTTAGAACACTGTTAAATGCAACAATGTTGTAAAAAATACTATTTAAAAAAAATTATAGTTTTATTATAATCAATTAGAATTTATTACATTAATAAACAACTTACTTTACAACTTTTGATTTTTAACTAATTTTCTTAAGAATTTTGATCTCTAAACAATGATAATACAATTTTTTAGAAAAAAAATTCAGTATAAATAAAGTGGGATCTTCCTTAAGATATATCAATTCAAAGAAAGAGCTCAACATAATAATACAACAAGAAAGCAAAATGGAAAACACAGCAGAGATTTTTGCCTACGCTCAACAAATTGAGCCAACGCAGGAGTTGGCTCCAACTAAAAGAAAAAGAATAAGAAGTCAGCAAGAATCGCAGACACACCAACAACAACATCATCACCATCATCATCGACAACAACAACAATAACCACAACAGCAACAACATCAACAATTTCAACAACAAGAAGAAATCATTCTTCTTCAAGAAGATGAACCACAAGCTAAAAAATTTGATAGCCTTGCCTCAATTCTAACTGTATCCTGGTTTAGTAAACCTTGATATACTTCATTTCCAGATGCATCTAGAGTTAAATCAAAAGCAAGTATAAAAAATGCATTACTAAACATAGACTTTGTTATCTGATGACCTTTATCATTGCGGTAAATTCCAGTTCCTCAAAAAAGTGTACTGTATGCTCTTGTGCAGGAATTATTTTCATCCGAAAAACTGGTTTCAATTGCTGAATTAGGTGTTTGAACACCATTTACGTTTAACACAAATTGTGAAATATCAAAATGTTTAAAATTGTAAGGGTTTTTTGATTTTTTTCCAGAGTAACCCACATTTTCTGTCATAAAAAAGATTATTATGTTTGTCAACTGCCCAATAAAAACATTATCAAGTGATATTGACGAGCTGTTCATTGGAATTGTAAAACTTTTTACTTCAACTCGTTTATAATTATATTTAGCATTGGATTTCCCAAGAACAGTATTGTGTGCTAACAGTATGCTTGGATTAACGGTAACATGTCTCATAAATAGCGTGGCTTCTATAATTTTTAATTGTGATTCATCAGAATCGTCTGCAAATAGATAAAAATCTGGTTTTTGAAGTGTTACAACTATACGAATGTCAACATTATTTATAAGTAGAGTAGGTTGATTAAACATATCTACGTGTAGGTTACCCATAAGTTCCACTATATTGCTATTATGATACAATTTTTGGCGCTCTTTTGAACCATTATTATCAGATTTAGCTATATTTGCTTTATCTAAAATCCATCCTGCACATTCTAAATGAGTTACAGCAGCATCTGTACTATAATTTAATAAAGATTCAATATAAGCTCTATAATGATAATTTCCATCAGATGGTGTTATATTTTTGCCATTTAATTGAACATTACATTGTTTTATTAAAGAATGTAAAATGTTATTAACTACACTTGGTTGTATTATTATTATTCCTTCAGCATTTTTATCATTATTCCATTGCGTTCCATCTTTCTTTAAGATCTGTAACTTTTAATCTCAAATTTAATCTCTATATGTACCGCCATGACCCAGTGAAACAAATTCAATAGTTGAAGGGTTTTCTAAAGAAGCAATAGGATTGTAGGAAACTTCTTCAGATCGTAAAATGCTAGATTGAATGAGTTGGGTTTTAAAAATATCCAACTCAGATTTCATACACTCAATCATAATTATTTAAAAATATCCATTTGTTTCTTTTTGTTATTATCTTTGCAGCGTTTTGACGTAAAATAGTTTAAATTTTTAATGAATGGTCTTTTTATAGCTTTTCGTTTTCTTTTACCAGAACCATACATTTCATTCAGTTTTCGTACGGCACCACGTCGTACATTTTTAACAATCTCTTTGCTACGATCTTGCATAACTTCTTTTACATTTGCACCAGATGCAATATCAGATAAAGCATTAATACCAGAGTTAATAACCTCTTTTTTCAAAATATCAACGCCTGAAGTAAATAATGGTTTCAACTATCTAAAAAGTTCCCCAAAAAAGCTTCCCAATCCACGGAAAAGGTACGGCTGTAGTATACTCTCTCCATAATGAATAAAATAAAATAATGTATAGTTTTGTAAAATCGCTTTTAATTATATTTTTTTAAAATGTAATTCAATTTTTGTTGGAATTGAACTATTGGAAAAGTTTATTTTGTATCCATATTTATCACATACGGGTAATGAAATGTTATTAAATGATTTCTCCACATTGCAATATTGAATATTACTGAATTCTTTTATAGTATCAGTGAAAGAATTTTTGTATGTTAACAGATCTTAAACATCTTACATCTTTATCAAAGATGATTTAAGAAATTAAAGAAATTAATAAATTATCACAAAACATATCTGGTTTAATAATTGGAATTAATTGTACACTATCTATAAAAGTTTTGAAAGCTTCTATTACACGTGGTTTATATTTTTTAAATTCTGTAACTTTCGAAGATACTTGATTGTAATATGTTGTAAAAAGTCCTTCCAGGGTGTAAGCGTAATTTTCTCTTATTTTTATATCTATTTTAGGTCTAGTAACACATATTGTAGTGCAACTTATATTTTTAGGCATCTCCTCAGCTTTTTCTGGTTGTATATAATAAACATCATCGTTTATAAAATTAAAAATTCCCCAAATCAACTGTCGTTCAACTTCTTTTCTTGTAAACCTATTAAGTGGGCGTATATTTTGAATTAGTGTTGGTAGTAGAAAAACTTCCCAGTCACATATCATTTGTTTTTCTATGTATGCAATAGATGATGTTCCAACTCCTATCATATCTTTCTGCATACCTTTAATAAATATTTGAGTACTTTTTTCCCATTCTTCACCATACACATTTGGAACGAAATCATTAAAATACATTTCTGAAATACCGACTTTCCACCTTGAATCACACATGTATTTATTAATTTTATTCGTAAAAGATGATAATGAATTTTCTGGATAATAGTTCATATAAGAATCACTAAGTAAAGTGACATAAAATTCATAATTTACTTGTATGTTGTCCATGAGCTTGCGGATTTATTCTTACGAATTGGAAAATTAAGTTCTGTTTGAGTATTACCTGCTATAGCTGACCTTAAAACACGTTTTGATGAATTATTCAACTCTTTAGTATTTATAGTTTTTTCTTTTTCGTTGGTGGGCTTGGGCTATCTAAAGGAACAGTTATAATGTCTCCTGTATTAGTTTCAAAAATTTGTACATTTTGATTTCTAATTGATTTTCTTTTTCTAAGACGTTCTCCAACTGAAGCGGATGACAATGCTTTTGTTAAAAGATTTTCTTGAATTTCATCATCAAATACTTCGTCATTCTTCAGGTACAACTTGTGTTCCAACATTTTTATATTCAGGAAAATGCAACTGAGATTCCGCGTCTATATAAATTGGTTTTGCACGAGTTTGAGTACCTTTTGTTTCCGTAATTTTTACTTTTCCTCATTATTTCTAGGAAGTTTTCGTTTTTTGTTTCTTATTTTAAATAGATTTTGACTGTATAAATACCATTTTTGAGTGTCCGTAAGATGTTTATTATTGTATATTTTTTTCATAATTTTATCCAACTCATTGAGTTCAGCGTCTGCATTTTGCTACATTTTCTCATAAATCTCGGGTTTTAGAATTATCACTTTGTTAAATGTTGTATTTTCATTTTATAAAATTTCCGATTATCCCTGATAGTACTGCACCAAGAAGTGTAGGTAAAAATCCACTACCTTGAATAATAATTTTTCTGTTGCTATTTATAGATTTTTTACGGCAAATGAGTGATCTTAATTCCTTTTTATACTTTCGGTATTGTGTTGTTGCTTTTTTATTCAGATTACAATTACCTTTTAAAATAGTTAGTTACTTCAGGGTCACAGTGTTTTATAATTATAAACTTTCTGCAATTTTAGTTTAGAGGTTTTTAGTAGGTGCAATATATGACGATAGGTCTAAAAACGTTTCATATTCTTCCCCAAATTGTTCTAATTGATCTCTCCTTCAATAACACAAACCTTTTCCAAATATATCACTTCTTAATCGAAATATGTTATTAACGTTTCGAGTAAAATTAAATGAAGGTTACGACATCAAAATACCAATAGCAATAAAACCGCAAATTGAAGTAATCCATATGAGTGATGAATTCAGTGAAAGTGAAATCGTGGAAAAATTAAAAAATCAAAACCCCTTTATGGAAATGGTTGAAATGAAGGTAGTAAAAGTATACACTGTAAAAAAAGTTAACAAGGAAAAGTTTAATGCAATAATTGAAGTGGATAAGGAAAGTTTTCCTAAAATTTTGGAAAACGAACGAGTCTGCATAGGATGGGAAAGGTATAAAGTGTTCGACGCTATAAATGTTCTAAGATGTTTCAAATGCAAAGGTTTTAACCACAAATCAGTGGAATGTAGGAATAAGGAAACATGTTTAAAGTGCCACCAATTCCATAAGACAAATGATTGTAAAAATGAGGACATCAATAAATGTATAAATTGCACGGAATATAACGAGAAACTTAAATTACATGTGGATGTGAATCATAAAATATTTAGCAAATTGTGTCCTGCTTCTTAACATAAATTAAGTCTAAAGAAGCAGACAATTGGATATTAGCAACCACAGAATAATACTTATGCAGGAGAATAATACTTATATTGATAATTTTGATATAAAAGAATATGTGAATGAAAATAATAATAATAATAATGATGATAATAATAATAATAATAATAATAATAATAATAATAATAAATGCGATAATAATAATAATAACAATAATAATAATAATAACGATAGTATGGTTGGTAGTAGTAACACGGAAATAGTAATAAAAAGCAAGAAAGAAATAGGAAAATCAAAAAAGGTACAAACAAAAATTAAAAAAAAAAAATAGAAATTTATTAAATTTTTTACCGTACATAAAGAAACAACATTACGATGATATGAAAGAATTCACAGTCGATGTAGCTAATCTAAATAAAATTAAAATTAGTGATTGCATCGTTTCAAATACTCCTCAAGCGAGCACACCCAAAGTATCGGATAATAAATACTCTAACTGGGTTAAGGGTGAAACTATGTGCATTAATAATACAAATAAAATATAATGGGTACGCTCCAAATATACAAGAGAATTGCAAAAGTTTTATCGATCCATTGGTACCTCCAATTGTCAGATTGACAAGAAAAGCAATTGATACAGGTGATAATGTTTATGCAATATCAAGATTACGAGACCACAGAATTTACAACAATGTGAGACTGTTTTTGTCGTACTTCCATGATCAGGATGATATTTGCTACGAAGGTATGACTCAGACTAGTTTAAAAGTACTCATTCATCAAGAGGGATTACCAAATAATTATAAAGAACTTTCTAACCTGTACTTAGTTTACCTCGAGAACACAGGAGTGTCTAAAAAAGAAGCACTTCAAGATCTAGCTTATTACAGGAGACATATTGACAGCAAATATAGAGAGCATTTGTAGAAAATAAGACAAACTTGGCAAAATTATATGATCGGTAAACCATGATGCATAATACAATGCTTAATTTAAAAATTGTACATTTTAATGCCAGAAGTCTCAGAAAAAATATGGTTGAAATTGAATCATTTATAAATATTAAAAAATGCATTGACATAATTATGATTGGTGAAACTTGAATATATTCCGATGAGGAGATTTTTTTTAATATCCCTGGGTATACAGCTTCATTTATTTCTAATAATTTGAATAGAGGAGGTGGGGCTGCTATTTATGTCAAGCAAAACATTGATTATAAAATCCTGGAAGTCTCGGAACAGTTTAATACAATAATTATATCATTAGATGGCACCACTCCAGTTATTAAGCTTGCCGTGTGCTACAAGAGTCCTAGTGAAAATAATAGTGCATTTATTTCACACTTAGATTCAATTTTTAATAAATATAAAAATATTGTGATGGTGGGCGATACTAATATTGATTTATTATCTGATACAGAGCTTTCCAGATCTTATAAAACAATGCTGGAATATAATGCGATTGATATAAAGAATGGGTTAACTAAAAAAGATGCTACTAGAGTTACAGAAAACACTTTTACAATTATTGATCATATACTGTCGGATTTAAAAAATGAAAAGTATGATTTTAGAATTACTACTCAAGATGTAGTTAATCTGGACCATAAAGTGATCATAATCAGGATAAATAAAATTATAAAAAAACGTGAACCTATCTTCAACAAGGAAATATGTGTTACAAACATCCAAAAATTTAAGGCTCAAGTTAGTAATCTACTTCTAACAAATAGTTGTGATAGTGTGGATGATCTTATTAAAATATTACAATTGGCTAATGAGAACTCTACTGTTAAAAAGGTAATAAGAATTAGAAAAGATAATCAGTGGATGACTAAAGAAATATTATACTTAATTGAAAAAAGAAATAAATTATTTAAAAAGCTAAAGAAGAATCCAAATTGTGTGGAAATTCAAGCTAAATTTAAAGAATTGAAAAACATTGTTACAAGGGAAATAAAACGAGAAAAACAAAATTACTTTAATTATAAAATTCACTTAGCTGGGTCTGACCATAGAAAAATCTGGCAGGTGCTCAACAGTTATATTATGAAAAAGTCGTCTGATAGTAGTAAAGTTATCAATGAAATAAATAATAATGGAATTAAAATATATGATAACTTTAGTATTGCTAATGCATTTAACATGCATTTCAGTCAAATTGGTAATAGATTAGCAGATGATATTGTTGATGTAGAGGAATAAACAGTAAAAAACAGGTTTATAGATCGGTCTATTTTTCTAAATCCAACAAACGAAATAGAAGTATGCAACACTATTAAACTGCTGAAAAATAATTCACCAGGAGCTGATAATATAACGGCATCAAATCTAAAACATGTGGCAACAATTATAGCAGCTAAACTTGCGTATCTGATTAATAGATGTCTCTCAACTGGTATTTATCCTGAATGTTTAAAGTCAAGTATGATAGTACCAATACATAAGTCGGGCTTAACTTCTGAAATATCCAATTACAGACCTATTACTCTTACAAGTTGCTTGGGGAAGATATTTGAAAAAATTATAAATGGTAGGATACAAAACTTTATTCAGAAAGTGGTAGGTTTTGATGCCAATCAATTTGGGCTTCAAAAAGATATTGGTACTGATTCTGCAGTTTTAGTTTCAACCAACTCTATAATAAATAAGTTAGATGAAGGAAACTATGTATGCTCAGTGTTCGTCGATCTAAAAAAGGCCTTCGATACAGTGAACCATAATATTCTACTTGAAAGACTGCATGAAATTGGGATACGGGGAACCGCTCTTGATCTTCTTAGATCTTATCTACAAGATAGGATCATAACTACAAAAATAAATGGTGTATTAAGTAACCAGTGTAGTATAAATATTGGGGTTCCACAAGGATCAGTTTTAGGACCTACTTTATACCTACTTTATATTCATAACATTCAATGTGCTAATTTACAAGCCGATTACAAGATTTTCGCAGATGACACTTTGCTTATTTATAATGCTAAAACTAGTGAAGAATTAGAAAAAACAATAAATGAGGAGTTGCGCAAATATATTAATTGGCTTAAAGGTAACAAATTAAGTATAAATGCTGACAAACTAAAGTTATGATATATAAAATAAAGAATAAAGCAGATATAAATCCAAAAATGATCATAAACAATGTTCGAAACAAATTGTAACAAATGTAAACATAACAAATGTAATCGAAAGAGTTTCTACATATAAGTATCTTGGTGTAACAATTGATGAGAAGCTGAGGTGGGAAAATCACATAAACAGAATTGTATCAAAAATAGTGCCTTTGTTAGGGGCTATCAAAAGAAGTGAAATAAAACTAAACAGGCAAGCAGCTAATAATATATAGCACGCTCATGTAATTTCACACATTAGGTATAACATATGCAACTGGTCTAGTTGCTCTACATGGATGAAAGAAAAAGTAGTAATAAATAAAGCTATAAAAAGTTTATAGAAATTTAGCTGGTTGACACCAACAGTCGATATTTATAAACGTACGGGTTATTTGATGCTTCCAGAAATTATTATTTTGGAAAAAGCTAAATTAATTTTTAAACTAGAAAAAGGAATTTACAGTAAAAATATTCTACTTACAAAAAGAAATAGTGTACATAACTATAACACAAGAAGCTTGAATTATTTAAATCATGTCAGATCTAGAACGGAGTTATCGCATAGTAGCTGCCTATCTTCAGCTATAAGAATCTATAATAAACTACCACAACATCTAAAGCAGAGCTCAAATATCAAATTATTTGCTAAAAAACTTAAGTACCTACTAAAGAGTAACTCTCTACCATACATATATAATAACTAATATAATAACTAATATCGTAATTTTATACAGATATTAATATTTATGAATTATATATATACATGTATGTATAATTTTGTTTTAACTTTATTTAGTATTAATATTAGATATAACTGTGTTGTTTTATACCAAATCATCTTGATTTGTTTATAGCACAATTAAAAAAAAAAAAAAAATAAATAAATAAAATTGTCTTGCCAATTCGTTAATATAAATAACATAGTAGTTTAAGAAAATTGTAATAGTATATATAAGCTAAATAAAGTATATATTATATTAATTTAAAAAAAAAAAAAAAAAGATCTATTAATATATAGCCGTATGGGACTGACGTCACATCATTATATACTTTTTCAAATGCTTTGATTTGATTGGGATATATTTGGCGAGCTAGAGGTAATATCTAATTTTATAGAGGTAATATCTGCGGCTAAGTTTAAATCTGGATAAAATCGGTCCATGGGTTCGAATTCTGGAAGCTTCCGAATGATTCCGGAGCAAACGAGATTATCTCCAAAACCAACAAAGATAGATCCTTTCAATTTTGCACAATGATGTTCCTTCCTGTTCGATTTATGTCTCTGAAATTTAAGAGGAATTGGTCCATGTGTTTGGATTTTGGAAGCTTCCGAACGAGCCCCAGAGCAAATGAGATTATCTCCAAATACAACAAAGATTTATCTCTTGGATTTTTGAAAAGTACTAGATATTTATAGTTAAGTGTAATATCTCTTGAAAATTTACCCGGGTGAAAAACATTGTGTGTTACAAATATTACTGATAAATTTCTATGATGTGATCCTCTAGTAAATAAATCGCATACATACTTATTATGAGAATTTAACATCATATCATCGATAATAATTAACAAAGATTTTTGATTATCATTAAAATCTGGAATAGTATTACTATATTCTAAATCTTTGATATATTTTGGAACGGCATTTTTGTCTGTATTACATCAAATAATTCTAATAATATGTGGTTGTATATTTTCTTTTTTATATTTTATTAAATTATGAATAAAAGTGGTTTTACCACAGCAAGATGGCCCCGTAACCAACATAGTAAATGGGTGAAACAGCATATTTGTATTAGTTAAAAACTAACATTGGTAACCTATATTTATAGGAAAAGCTCTTTTTCCGAAGTGAATATAAATGTAAATTTAGTAATTCTAATGAACATTCTTCCGTAAACTTTCAACATGGATAATCAAATTTTCGTAGTTGATCTACAATTTTTAAAAGGAAATGAAAAGTAATATTTCCTAAAAGAACTGGCTATACTAAAAAAAGGAAGTTTAATTCTTACTGTATATCACTTCAAACCACCATACCCTGCAGAAGAACTTAGTGCAGAGGAAAATTATAATAACCACTATTGCGAAAATAAAATAAATGGACTTAAATGGAATAACGGTTTAATTGAATATTTAGACATAAAACCTATATTAAAATACTATTTAGAATCAGCTGAAAAAATGTATGTTAAAGGTGAACAAAAAACACTTTTCCTTCAAAAGTACATTGACAGTGTTAAAATAATAGATCTAAGGAGAAACTTGCCGTCATTACAAAAGATTGATAACTTTAAATCAAATTGTCCTATACATTTATCAAACAACAATTTCAGATGTGTTGTTAAAAATTGTTATAATGTATATATGTATCTTTTAAAGGAAAAATTTTAAATTAAGACTTTCAGTTTCATACTTGCACGATATGAATTTAAATAACAAAACTAAAAAAATTAATTTTAATATTAAAGAAAAAATTCACGTTATGTATGTATGGTACTATGCCTACAGATTAGCATGGAAAGGTTATTGGGAAGAATACGCACGTGATAGAAGTAGATTTCAAAGACGTATAGAAAAAGTTGGTCTCATTATTTCTAGAATCTTAACTCCTGATCATCGCAAAATCGTAAAAGTTTTTTCAAATAAACAAAAATAAACATATAACTTAATCTGTTTTTATTATTGTTTATAATAAATACCAAAAGCAATTAACTTATCTTTTTTTTCCCCTATCTTACAACACAAAACGAAGCGTAACATCAACTATAAAGTAAATGAAAGATTTCGCGTTATTTTCTCAATGTTCTTATAAAATAGAGAAAAAGAAATCTTACATAACAACACCTATAATTCCATAATTTTTTTCTTTTCTTTTTGTTCTTATTTTAATTTTTTTTTTTAGCATTTGCAACTAATTTTTACAATTTATTTTACATCAGGTAAACAGAAATTGAAAGAATGCAAAATATTTTTAAAGTACATGTGTACATACTTAATATACATAAGTCTTAATTGTTCAAGGTATTACAACAATTTACAACAAAATATAGTACAATGAGAAACAACACACATTTTAAAAATAACATATTCTTCTTACTTTTATATTTGCAACTTTAAAACTATATATAATAATAACTTTTAATAATTAATCTTTTTTTAATAAAACAAAACTAAAAATGAATTACACTTTCTACTTCTTGTTTACGTTTTCGTTTTTAATTTATTATTTTTCATCTTGATATTCAAAAGTAACTATGAATATGTTTATGCAATTATAAAATCAAGTTTTTTTTCGATTCTTTTATATCTATTTTTACCTACATATATTTTATTAATCATGCGAAGAAAAAATAAAAAATTGATTTGACTTGAGAAAAAAAATAATTTCTTACTATTTGTATGATATCCTATTACAAAGTACCAATACCAGTGAAAGTATTTTGTATGTTAACAGATCTTAAACACCTTACATCTTTATCACCTATTTTTTGCGGTTCAATTATATCTGTGTATATAAAAAACATATCTGGTTTAATAATTGGAAGCAATTGTACACTATCTATAAAATTTTTGAAAGCTTTTATTGCACGTGATTTATATTTTTTAAAATCTGTAATTTTTTTTTAAAGTATCTTCTTGATCGAAACATGTTGTCAAAAGTCCTTCGAGGGTATAAGCATAATTTGCTTTTCTTTTTATATCTATTTTAGGCCTAGTAACACATATTGTAGTGTAACCTATATTTTTATAGTTACATAGTAGTATATCTTGACTTGCTCACAAAATCATTTCCATAACTTTAGATTCAACATTAAAAAAATAATTTTAAATTAAAATTAAATATAAATAAGATAAAATTGCTGACCTAACATTTTGTGTGGTCACACTTTCAATTGCAAACATCTGTTTATTTTTGTATCGTACAATATCAAATGCATTTGTTTACATACAATATATATTCAATAAAGAAGAAGATCAAATTACATCTTTTGTTTAAGTCTTTAAACGTTATGATTTGTGAATGATTCATTTTTGTATGCAATTATATTTTTGGTAATATTTTGGTTAATTATCACATATGGAAATTGTATTGTAGAAAGGTATTACTATATTATATTGCATTTTTGTCCCAAATAATTTCTGTGTAAAAAAGCAATAAATTGTTATAATTTTTTGACTTTGATAATTTTAATATTAAGATAATGTAAATTAAAATAGTATAAATAGTAAGATTTTTGAAAATAAAAATCAGAATTATTTTGGATGGAAACTATTTGGAAACCCGAATAGTTTTCCTGAGCAATTAACTTTGCTTGCTTTATTTTATTACTTTATATTTATTTTATCTGAGCAATTAGCTTTGCTTGTTCTACCCTACACCTAAAGTATAGGATATATTAACTTTGGTATGGTGTTTGTAACCACCAAAAGGAAGCGAGTTAGATATGGACATGTATATATATTCTGAATCAGGATCACATCCTGAGTCGATTTAACGATGTCCGTCCGTTCGCACGATAACTCAAAAACTAATTAAGCTATCTTGATGAAATTTATATAGTAGGTTACTAATTACAAAAGGAAGGCTAAGTTAAAATCTGGATAAAATCGGTCCATGGGTTCGAATTCTGGAAGCTTCCGAATGATTACGGAGCAAACGAGATTATCTCCAAAACCAACAAAGATAGATCCTTTCAATTTTGCACAATGATGTTCCTTTCTGTTCGATTTAAGTCTCTGAAATTTAAGAGGAATTGGTCCATGTGTTTGGATTTTGGAAGCTTCCGAACGAGCCCCAGAGCAAATGAGATTATCTCCAAATACAACAAAGATATAACCTTTAAATTTGGAAGAATGGTGTTCTTTCATGTTTGATTTTGGTCTCTGAAATTTGATAGGATTTGGTCCATGGGTTCGTATTTTGGACGCTTTCGAAAGAGCCCCAGAGCAAACGAGTATATCTCCACAACCAACGAAGATAGAACCTTTATTTTTAGTACAAGAGTCTGCTGTTATGTTTCCTTTTCTATAAAATTGGAAACTGACATTTGAAGGAATTTGAACCATGGATTCGTATATTGGAAGCTTCCGAACGAGCCCCAGAGCAAACGAGATTATCTCCAAAACAAGCAAAGATAGAACCTTTCAATTTTTTACAATGATGTTCCTTCCCGTTTGATTTATGTCTCTGAAATTTAAGAGTATATGGTCCATGGGTTTGGATTTTGGAAGCTTCCGGTAGCTTCCAAACGAGCCCCAGAGCAAACGAGTATATCTCCACAACCAACAAAGATAGAACTTTTATTTTTAGTACAAAGGTGTTCATGTTTCCTTTTCTGTAAAATTGGAAACAGTCATTTGAAAGAATTTGAACCATGGGTTCGTATTTTGGAAACTTCCGGACGAACACAAGAGCAACGAGCATATCTCCAAAACCAACAAAAGTAGAACCTTTAAATTTAGTACAATGGTGTTCTGGCATGTTTTCTTTATGTTCCTGAGATGGATTCGATGAATTGGAGTGGCAATTCGGGTACCTGACACACACCTCCCAAGGACTAACAAAATTAATAAAAATAGGAACTTAAAATTTTTTACAAAGGTGTCAAGCGTATTCCAAGAGGATGCCTCTTTTACGTTCCTGAAATTCGAGTTGAATAAGACAGAAAAGGGAAGAAGTTCAAGCAGCTGCCAAAAAAACTTATGGATTTTTAATTTAATTCGAATTATTCAGGTGTAGGGTATTAATAAGTCGGTTGCATCGACTTACTGTTACATTTACTTGTTTTATTTCACTTTTATTAATTTAAATTAAAAGGTTTGCTTTAGCCTTAAAATAAGTAAGCGGCAATTTAATTTGCCATATTGATCAGCGGTTACTACGCTGGATAAATATACGGTAAATTGTATGTGTGCCATTAGGAAAGACTAATAACAGTACGTTAGCCGCATACATACAATTTGTTAAGGAAAGACCATTATTAACGAATGCAGTTGCCTTTGTCAACTCTTAGATACCCGTACGAACCGTTAGTATGTCCACAGCCTGTCACTCTGCTTACAATATTATTTTTTTAATATTTTAGTATTTTAAAATAATTTGGGTGAATTTTATAATTTCTAGTACTATGGGTTGTACATATATTCAAACTATATGTTTATATGTACATTCTTCAAAAGCAGATTCGAACCTTCCACATAACGATTATCAATCCAAAACTTTTTCAAATATTCTATAGTACCATTTAATACTAAGCGGTAAATGTATATTAAATTTACTTAGTACAAAATAATAAATATAATTTTAAATATTATATTATATTATATTTAAATATTCCATTGACAGAATAATTTCTTATAAGTACAATAAAATACATATATGTATGTAAATACGGCGCTATATAATATACATATTTGTTAGACAAGTGCAACCTCGTAAATCGTAGTTTTTAAAAAAAGACTTTTTTTTTACAAATCGATTCAAAAATTATCAATACACATACCTTCATTTTACAGAAAGTTATATTTTTATTATTTTCCACTAAATTTGAAAATAGTGACACCTCGCATTTTGTAGAGGAATTAAAATAAGCAGTGAAAACTCGTATAATTCTTTATTATAATTATACGAGTTTTCACTCTGTCAAAATTTTATAAGAGGATTTCCGTGATAATATTTACGAGTTATCACAATATTAACGAAGTTAAATTATTGTTTTTAGCACAGTTTTGAAATTAATGAATTATAAATGAGTTCTAGTATTTGGTTTACAGAAATTTTTCCTGAAGAGGAAAGTGAAATGAGTGAAATTATAGAAAATCCTATTGAAATTATAAATTTGGATCTATATGACACACAAAAGGACAACCCAATTAAAATTGAAAAAAATGAAAATAATAATGAATGTAAGTGCTTAATAGTTTCTAATTTTTTCAATAAAAATAGAGTAATTATAGTAATAAAATGTTCGTAATAGGCCAAAACGTCCCTAGAAGTTCAACGAATTTACTACAAATTGAAACTGATGATTTACTTGATAAATACTTGACTATCGGCTTTACATGATACTGATAATGATTCATTTCGAAATTCACCTGATTTATTCAATGATTGCCATTTAGAAA
Source organism: Poecilobothrus nobilitatus (assembly GCA_947095535.1). Lineage (NCBI taxonomy): Eukaryota > Metazoa > Arthropoda > Insecta > Diptera > Dolichopodidae > Poecilobothrus > Poecilobothrus nobilitatus. Next base: position 113,492,992 of record OX352773.1, read on the forward strand.
CAGATATTGGATCTGAAACTCAATCAATAGTTTTTGCATCTGAAAGTGATATAGAAACACATCTGTCCTCTAAAACACCATCGGCTACACATGATTTTTATAATGATTCAATTCAAAATTCATCTGATTTATTCAATGATAGAAATATAGAAACAGATATTGGATCTGAAACTCAAACAATAGTTCGTGCATATGAAAGTGATATAGGAACACATCTGGTATCTGAAGCAACACCGGCTTCATATGTATCGACAAATGAAGCACAAACTGATGAAATAAATATTCTAGGAACAAGAAAACGTAAGGCTAATAAAAAGGAATGGGTTGATTTCCAAAATAGAAACTCCGTGAAAAAGGAAAGAAATATATAGGCTGGGAAAAAACTGAGAATGGTATGAGAAAGAGGGGAGCAAAAAAAACGAAAGGAAAATGGGTCCAACATGCACTTCAGAAGCATGTAAAAAGTCCAAAACATTCAAGTGCAATGAAATATCAGAAAAGGAAAGACAAGAGCTGCATACTTACTTTTGGTGTAAAATGTCATGGAAACAAAAGAAGATATATGTGTCTACATTAATTTCAGAAAAGACGGTTAAAAGCAGACAAGATTCATAAAGTATATTAAAAATAAAATTTTCTTTAGAATATAATATTAAAATAAAGAACCGTGAAATGTTAAGGGTTTGTAAAAAAATGTTTTTATCGACTTTTTCTATTGGAGAATGGTCAGTTCGAGAATGGGTCAGAAATTTAAATAAAGAAGTCACTAAAACCAATGAAACGAACAAACAAACGCGATTAAAACTACTACAATAGAAAATCAATTCTTAAAAAATTTTTTTGATAAAATTCCTAAATTACCTTCTCATTATTGTAGACGTAATACAAAAAAGTTGTACGTAGAACTAACATTCAAGAATACTTTTAATAGCTTATTTGAGGAGTATAAATAATCTTGCGAAATTGATGAAAACTATAATTTCAATAATTTCATAATTTCTCTTTCTAAACGTAGTTTTGACAGAATGGCTGAAAAAATTAATTTGGGTTTTAAAATGCCAAAAAAAGATATGTGTGATACATGTATTAGCCATAGCACGGGAAATTTTAGCGACAATGAATACGAAGATCATATTTTAAGAAAAAATGAAGTGCGAATAGAAAAAGAAAATGATAAGATTAAAGCCGAAAGAGGTGAATGCACAGTTTTGACACAAGATTTACAGGCAGTAAAAGTATGCCCAATGGTAAATGCTTCCGCACTGTATTATAAAACCAAATTATGTTGCCATAATTTTACAATATATTTATAAATTTACAATAAATTTGTGTTATTTTTGTTTTTAATATTTTGTTTATTTATTTATTTTGTTATTTTCGAAAAATTATTTTATGTTGTTTATAATTTAAAAATGAATTAATGAAGAAAACTTCAACAAAATAAAAATTTAATTTACAAAAATCCTTTAAACTTTATTTTTTTAATTTTTGTGAAATCTCGTAAATGTATAACTTTTGCCTAAAAATTTTATTGTGAAAACACGTAACTCTAATATTTCATAAATTACTAAAATATATAAATAAATTTTATTCTTATTAATTTCCTAGCTTGAAAACATATTTTATTTTGTAATTATATAAAAAATTAACTAATTTTGAGTAAATTATTTAGTTTTTTGCTTCTCCTGTAAAATTCTATATTTATGATTTACGAGGTTACACTTGCCTAACAGCGATATACTCTTATCATTCATTCACTAGTGACATATACGATATGTAAATAAACATGATATTATATAAGTATGTATATATATCAATATCATATAAATAAAAGTTCTTCAAGCAACCGTTATGTTGTTTATTTATTTACATTTTTTTGTACTACGCATTATATCCTCAACAATTTCAAATTATCGAGTAAAACAAATGCAAAAAATTTGTTGAAGAAATTTGTTAGAAAATTTGAAAAAATCAAGTAACACTTTCGTCCATTATAAAGTAACTCTATATTATTAAAAAAGTTGTTAACAGAAATAAGAGTATAATGTTGAAGCTTTAATTTTTGTGTATTACTTCAAAAAAATTTTAACAGGTCTTCAAGTTACATGTGTTTAAAAATAGGAAATTTTCAGTTTTTGACCCCTTACAGGTCCTAAACGGGGAGTGATACAGAAAAAATTTTTGAAATGACTCATACTTATTTTCAAAGATCTAACTTCTTTCAAAATTTCAAGTTTCCAACTTAAACCGTTTAGAAGATAGAAGATAGGGTTTAAGGATTTTGCAAAATTTAAGTTTCGCATGACGGTAAATTAAGACACAGTATGCCACAAATATATATTTATTGTATATATACTTTTAAACCTAATAAAAGTAATAATCGTTTGGCGTTTTCAAAATGAAGATATACCTTATACAACTTGTGCTATAACAATTTAAATATAGAGCTTTTTTGAACCTTTGGGGAGCTGTTGCTCCGTAACGGGTGGGGCTACAAAAAAAGTTATTAAAAAGAAAATTAATATTTTTGTGAGGTCTATCAGCAGTTAAAATTTCATAGCTCTATTTCAAAAAAAATGTGGGGATCTAAAAGTTAGGTGTTCGAGAGTGTAATATTTTGTAATATAGAAAAAGGGTTAATTTAAACACAGAAGTTGTTTAATTTAACTTTATTTGTTTTATACTTTAATTACTTGTTTATACTTTATTTGTAAAATTTGAAAAAGTAATGTCCTCTTTTTTTGTAAAAGAAAGTCTTTTATACAATTTATTTTCTTAAATTCTAAAACAATATTTATTACAAAATAGACTAAAAAAATGATTATTATAAAAATAGATATGTCAAGTATCATGCTGGCAATGCAAACCAGTATGCATTTACAAAATATTTTAGTTCAATATTGCAATATGATAACTTAATTCTACTTTCTTTGTTTATATATTTTGAAGTAACCTTCATTATTTATAGTTAGTATATTTTGGTTCATTATTGCAATATTATATTTAATTTTAAACATATGTAAACCATATGTTACATTATTCATGCTTTAACCTAATTTATTTATAGTTAAAAAGAAAAGGGATTGAAAGTAAAAAGAAATACAAAATTAATATAATGTTTATTGTTATGATTTTAGTATATTGGAGTGCCATATTACACCTTCCCGCATCGAAAAAAAAATTGTCAGAAATTGTGATAATTTTTAGTTTTTTTTTTTTACAAGTGACATATAATTGTTTTTTTTTTTTTTTATTCTTTCTTTTATACTTTTTTTTTTAGTAGTTATTATTTAATATATATAAAAATAAAAAATATTGTCTTATAATTATTACGTATAAGGTTGTTTATTTTTTTCTTATTATTATGATATTTAGTTTATGTTTACTCAAATTACATTACATTATTTTAACAAAAATATTGTTGTTATAAAATTTTTTTTTTTTATTTTTTTTTTATTTTTTGTTTGTTTTATTTAATATATAAATTCCTCATTATGTAATTATAATTAATAATATTTCATCTTTTTTTTTTTATATATTACCAAAAATTAAACTGTTTATTTATTGGAAAGAGAAAAAAAAGAAAATCAAATTAAGTTCAAAAAAAATTTTGATATGCAATTTGTATTTACTCAACAAATATTTTTAAAAGATTGTTATGAACTAGTTTTGTTGTCCTACCAGTTTTAATAGTACTATTTTCTGGAGAATTTATTTCTATGACTTCGTAAGGCCCTAGGTAACATGCAGTTAATTTTTTATTTTTTCTTACTGTATCAAGTAACCAAACTTTGTCTCCTACAATAATGTCTAATAATCGAGCATTCTTATCATAGATTCTTTTATTTGTTTCTTTTGATTTAATTAAATTATTTCTGGCTTCAGAATAACTGTTTTGAAGGCGTGATTTTAAGTCTAGAACATAATCGTTGATATTATATAATGGTTCAATAGTTTTGGATATGGCTGATGGTAATTCAGGTTTTACACCAAATAATATTTCATACGGCGTAAATTTTGTTAAAGTACTAGGAGTTGTATTATGTGCAAAAATTGCAAAGTCGTTTCCACGTATCCCAATTATCAGGATCTTTATTTGCATAACAACGCAAATAATTTCCCAAAGAACGATGTGCTCTTTCTAGGCAACCATTGGATTCCGGATGATAACTAGTTGTGTTTATCTTTTCAATTTTTAATAATGAACAAGTCCTTTTAAATACTTCGCTCATAAAATTAGTACCTTGATCAGTTAGAACTATTTTTGGAGTACCAAAAATGCAAATGATCTTCCGTACAAAAGCGTCTGCTACCGTGACAGCTTCCTGATTAGGAATAGGGATAGCTAACAAAAATTTAGTGAGTAAATCTTGAAATGTTAGTATATATGTAGAATTGGATAAAATTTATTTAAAATATATAAAAAAAAATAGTCAATTTGTATTTAAAAAAAATATACACTATATAATTTTATTTTAAATTAAGTTTATTATTATTCTAAGTTATAAATTAATTTATTAAAATTAATGTTCAAAATATATTATATTAATCAATTTTACAATTTCAAAGTATAAAAAAAAAACTAACGTTCAATAAAATATGTTCAATTCAAAAGTATATAAAAAAAAATGTTCAATAAAATATGTTCAATTCACTAATAAAAATTATTTGAATTATAAATTACTTTTAAAAATATTATTTCTTTAAATTAATTACAGCGTTAAAACGAAACTGATATTACTTTTCCACGTCCACGTATATCTGTCCTGATTATCCTTTTTTCTTCTTGTTTTATACCTTTGGGCATAACTGCTATTCTTAAAAAAAACCAAAAGGTTAATGACTCTTTGAACTTGAAATTTTAAATTAATCAATCGTCACTAATTGATTGATTTATTATTTATGTGATTTCGACTATCGATAGCTAGCTCCACTAGCGGCTAACTTCATCGTATGTTAATTAATTTGTTACGATGACAACTGTCAAATAACATGTATTTTAATATTTTTGTAAACAACATGTTTACAAAAATTATTAAAATATAATAATTCTAATTCTAATTAGAGTTATTTAAAAAAATGAAGACTAGATATCCCTGAGCCATTAGAGATGAAGGAAATTAAGATAAGTATCATTTCGTTTTTTTTTTATTATTTTATATTAAACGATTTTTATTTTAGGTGCTGTGATGCCAAAAAAAATATGCTGGGTGTAATTTCGCTTTCTGGTAAGTTATTTTTTATATAATATGTTGAAAATATCCACCCACATTCGGCCGTCCTGCATTTCAATCCGTCTCGGATTGATCCAGATCACTATCACTTTCATAGTGCATCCATAATTTCATTTTGTCAGCACTACATTCGGTGTTTATTAGACCTTCATGTTCCCCTTCTTTTTGTACTGTGTACCTATCAAATTCTTTATTTGCTATGATTCGATATGGTCCTAAAAATTTTGGTTTTATTTTTAAACCTACCCCAAATTGTGTTCTTTCGATTGCCACTAACTCTTCAATTTTGTATTTGGTAGCTGCTTTTCGCTTTATATTGTATGTTTTCCTATTTTCCGCCTGCATTCTAGCAATGTCTCATTTTGCTCGCTCTCTTAATTCGTTTCGATCATCCTGAAATTGTTGCATCCATTCTTCTTCAATAGTTTTAATTATGTTGATATCACCTTTCGCTTTCATTTTTATTCCCAATATTACTTCGAAGGGAGTCATCTGGATGGCACGATGAAATGTAGAATTAAAAATTCTTTGTAAATCTGCGACGTATGTGTACCATTTATCAGGCTTGTTCAATGACATTTTCGTGAGTACTGATGACATTTTCGTGATTAAATCGTCAATATAAATTATTACAAATTCTTTCTTTATTAAATTTCTAAAGGTAAAATTCACAAATCTTTGAAATACGCTGGGTGAGTTACACAACCCAAACGGAACTCGTAAAAATTCATATTGTCCTCTCTGAGTGACAAAGGCTGTATACTTTCGACTATTCTCCTCTATGGTCACGTGAAAAAAACCATTTTCCAAATCAAGTGTGGTCAAAATCGTTGCTTCTTGTAACTTATCAATTTGATCCTCTATTACTGGCAATGGGAAATGGTCCCTATGCATTTTCTTGTTAACGGCCCTGAAATCTATACAAAGTCTATTTGAACCATCTTTCTTTTTTACCAATACCACTGGACTAGCATAATCTGACGAACTTTCAATAACAACACCATCTTTTAGCCATTCTTCTACTTGATCGTTAATTATTTTCTGCTCCACAGGAGGAAACCTTCTTGGACTTTAGAATACCGGTTTATCATCTAACGGAAGAATCTTCATTTGGATGGGTGACGTTTTCATCAATACCGGTGAATAATTCTCCATCATGTTGGCAAGCTTACTAACTTTTTCTTCTTTTAGGTTACTTAATCCTGGCAGATCAGCGTAAGTAGATTCCTTATCCAGTTTTATTTCAGCCAAAAAACAATCATTTTCTTCTCTTTTAGTGTTTACGGTTGAACAACTACTTTTCTTCACTGAAATTACACCACCATTTATGCTGACCACCGAGTGTCTTAGTAAACTCATTCCTATAATTAGAGGGAACTTCAAGAAGTTGTTTTCAATAATGTGAACCTCAACATTTTGATAAGAATCTCCATTAATTTCCATTTCAACATTACAGCAACCTTTGCTGAACACACTAGCACCTACGCCTGATATCGCTATTGTATTGTTTCTAAAGATAGATGAAGGATTAATATATTTTAAATATGATTCTTTTATTAAACATATATCGCTGCCCGTATCAACCAAACCTTCCATTATCGTATTATTTATTTTTACCAAAACGCAATTGTTGTTTGTATTTACTGGATGTGCTCTCATCGTTACTGGCTTTTTGTTTGGACAATTAGGCCTTTTATGTCCAAATTCAAACACTCAAAGCATTTTGGTCCTCGTTCCTTTTCCGGACATTGATGAAACTCGTGAGATGCCGAACCGCAATTAAAACAATATTTATTTGGCCGCGACATATTATTATTATTATTTATTCGTTTTATTTCATTATATTTTTTAGGTATGTCCATATTTCTCACGTCGACACTTTTCACGTTGTTAATTCGATTTGTATCGGTTTTAATTTTTTCATAAATGCTTAATTTTTCTTTTAAATCACTGTAATTTTTTGAACCGTAAAGCATTGCTTTATTTCCGGGCGTATCATTTATTCCATTTATAACATATGAAATAACAGAAATTTCGTCCACTTCAGTTTGTGAGGCAATATCGATCATTTTATATAAATATTCCCGATACGATTCGTTCACTGTCTTTTTACGTGTTTGTAATAATTTATGTACCTCGGCACTATTTATTTTCGGCGCGAATTCGCGTATTAGCGATTGTTTTAATTCTCCATAAGTGAGCGGTTTTGCTTCACATTCAACAAAAAGCTTTGCATCACTTATCAACGAACGTTGACAAAATATGTATTTTTGTAACCGAACGTATTCGCGTATTGTTCAAATTCGTTGAACCATTTTTCGATACTCATTGTTTCATTCCCGGAATATTTTCTGATTACCGATTCAAAGTTGTTAAAATTAAATTTTATTGACGACTCATTTTCTATATTGTAACTTCCGTGCAAGTGCTCGTTCACTACAGGTAAATCGCTGTTTTGCCGGCAAATCTTCGCCTGGAACTTATTTTTAAAAGTTTATACAAAAATAAACAAAATAAATTTATTTTTTCTCTATATAGAAAATATGTTTTTTTTTTATATATTTTCTACGGTTAATTATATTTTTTTTTAAATTTTTATTTTCACTTTAGTTTTTTCCTTAAAAAAAAATAACTCGCTTGTTTATTAGCTCTACTGGTTCCACGTTAAAAATTTTTTTTTTTTTTTTAAATTCTTATTCTAAATTCAGTATTATTTTTATAAACTTTTTGTTTTTATTAAAATTCTTATTTTCTAAATTAAACTGTTTTTTTTTTGTTTTACATTCTTATTCTAAATTTCAATTTTATTTTTATAAACTTCTTTTTTAATTAAAATTCTTATTTTCTAAATTAAATTGCTTTTTTTTTTTTAGATAACTTCCTCCAACACTCTTCAATATATGAAACATTCTTATTTACATTCTTATTCTAAATTTCAATATTATTTTTATAAACTTTTTTTTTAATTAAAATTCTTATTTTCTAAATTAAACTGTTTTTTTTTTTTTAGATAACTTCCTCCAACACTCTTCAATATATGAAACCAATCCTGGTTCAATGTTTTGAATTATACCGGTTGAGTCCCCAAATGTAGGATTGGATAAAATTTATTTAAAATATATAAAAAAAAAAGTCAATTTGTATTTAAAAAAAATATACACTATATAATTTTATTTTAAATTAAGTTTATTATTATTCTAAGTTATAAATTAATTTATTAAAATTAATGTTCAAAATATATTATATTAATCAATTTTACAATTTCAAAGTATAAAAAAAAACTAACATTCAATAAAATATGTTCAATTCAAAAGTATATAAAAAAAACTAATGTTCAATAAAATATGTTCAATTCACTAATAAAAATTATTTCAATTATAAATTACTTTTAAAAATATTATTTCTTTAAATTAATTTCAGCGTTAAAACGAAACTGATATTACTTTTCCATGTCCACGTATATCTGTCCTGATTATCCTTTTTTCTTCTTGTTTTATACCTTTGGGCATAACTGCTATTCTAAAAAAAAACCAAAAGGTTAATGACTCTTTGAACTTGAAATTTTAAATTAATCAATCTTCACTAATTGATTGATTTATTATTTATGTGATTTCGACTATCGATAGCTAGCTCCACTAGCGGCTAACTTCATCATATGTTAATTAATTTGTTACGATGACAACTGTCAAATAACAAGTATTTTAATATTTTTGTAAACAACATTGATTGATTGTTTTGATTGATTTATTATAATTGATTGATTTATTATTTATGTGATTTCGACTATCGATAGCTAGCTCCACTAGCGGCTAACTTCATCATATGTTAATTAATTTGTTACGATGACAACTGTCAAATAACAAGTATTTTAATAATTTTGTAAACAACATGTTTACAAAAATAATAATTCTAATTAGAATTATTTAAAAAAATAAAGACTATATATCTCTGAGCCATTAGAGATGAAGGAAATAAAGATAAGTACCATTTCGTTTTTTTTTATTATTTTATATTAAACGATTTTTATTTTAGGTGCTGTGATGTCAAAAAAAAATATGCTGGGTGTAATTTCGCTTTCTGGTAAGTTATTTTTTATATAATATGTTGAAAATATCCACCCCACATATATATATTACCTGATTCAGAAGTAGATAATGGTCCTACTATATCCAAAGCAATTTTTTCAAAAGGTTTGTTAGGAGCAAGACCTAAATTAACAGGCCAAGAACTGAAAACGCATGAATGTAGTTGTGAGAGAATGGCATTCGAGTCTCGCATACATTCAAAGAAATGACATTAAAATTTAATTTTAAAAGATTTTTTTTGTTTTTTTTTTTCGAAAAAATGCCCATTTTTAACAATTTTCATTACGAGTTTTCGTTATGAAATATTCCCCAAAATTTGTCGAATTTTATATGAAAATAAAATTTGGAATTTTTCCTACAACATATCAAAAAATTAGCTTTCAACTCATAATTTTAACTTAATATTTAATAAAATTACTCTTAGGTCTTTTTAGTTATTTTTTTCCGCTTGCTTTTTGACATTTGTAAAAGTAGAAGAAGAGAATTTTTTTTCAAAAAATAAGAGTGGGATTGAAAGTTTTATTTGAAAGCTTTTAACCATAACCTAGAATTTATATAAAAATTGTATGTGAAATGGGTAAGTACTTTTATAATCAAATTGAGCTTTAATATTTTTAATTTGATTTAAACATTTTAAAAATGTCATATAATTAAAATTTAGAATTTTTTCTTTCCTCTTGTAAGAAAATTAATTTTCAACTCGTATTTTTCAGCCATATTACGAGGAAATAAAAAAGGGAGTCACAAATTCTGGTAAGCAAATTATTAAATATTTTGATACACTCCATAAAAAAAAAGTAGTGGAGTAGGAGTTATAATTAATTTAAAATTTTTTTTTATAAGATATAATTAATTAGTTATTACTTATTATAATTAGTTTTCTTTTGTTTTGTTTTGTTTGTTTTTTTTGTTAAATTAGTTTTATAATTTTGTATTTACAGTTTTTTTATTTTCTATAAGTTGTTATATTTTTTTTTGTCAAAATCTTTTTTTGTATATAGCCCTTTTTAATTTTTTATATATATAAGCTTTTTTAATATATTCTGTAATGGTTCGAAAATGTTCGGTGTCTGGATGTAAATCCAATTATTTTCCTAGTGTGAAAAAGGTTCCAGCTTTTCAATTTCCGAACAAAGAACCTTATAGAACATTGTGGATAAAAGCAATATCCAAACCAAATTGGCAACCTTCAGTATGTAGTTACATATGTTCTCTGCATTTCGCAGAATCGTGTTTTTCTAATATTGGTAAACGGCACCGCTTATTGCCAGATGCTGTTCCAAGTATTTTCCCCAATTATCCGGTAGCTTTATCAAATAATAATGCAAACACTTCTCACGATAGTGATTTAATTTTAAGTTTTACTAATTTAGTTTCAAATATTGATAAAATAATCAATGTGAATGGCTGGTCTGTATATAAAAATGAAACTAATATTGTTTTATATTTTTTACAAAATGATAATTATTTCGGTTGCAATTTTAAATTTAGAATTATCGTTAATAATAATTTATTAGTTACTTGCTTTTCAGGCTCTATAAAAGAACCAGCCAAAAAGTTTATAAATATTTTATCACAAAATATGAAACTTGTATTTTGGTCTCAGCTACGGAATTTAATATCGTTTTTCAATAATGAAGATTATCCGATTCTAATAAAACTTACCTACTTCTAGAACAAGCTCACTCTCTTCTAGAAGCTTATTTAAAATATGAGGATAATTCTGAAAAACGAGAGAAATTAAATATTATTATTGACCAAATTCAGCTTACAAACTCAAAACAACCCCGATATAGTTGTAGTACCATGGTAATGTCTTTTTTAATTTTTGCTCATTCTAGAGCTACTTATTCAATTATTTCTCAATATTTTAATCCTCCAAGCAGTAGACATCTTTTAAAAATATCTTCTCAATTGCACATAACACCTAATTGTAAAAATAATGAAAGCGATAGCAATTATTTGACTGTAGCTTCCGAATCCTTAACGGAACATGAAAAATTTGTGGCCATCCTAATTGACGAAATTTATGTAAGTCAAGGCCTGCAATATAAAGCGAACAATGTTGTAGGAATGGCTGATAATAATTCAACGGAAGCTGCTAGAACAATTATGTCCTTTATGATTAAGTCAGTTTTCGGAAATTTCAAAGAAATTTTCCGCCTAATTCCAGTTCTTCGGCCATCAGGTCAATATATAACTGATACTACAAAGGCTGTAATTGAATTGGTTCAAAGTAAAGGTTTCCGCGTTCTTGTGATTATAACTGATAATCACAAAATTAATCAAAATATGTTTAAAAATTTGAGTTTACAAAATCAAAATTATTTTCCTAACCCAAATGGTATCGGAAATATATATTTACAGTTTGACACTGTCCATCTATTCAAAAATGTTCGCAATAAATGGCTTTGTGCACCACATAAATGTTTACATTTTTCAGATTTTGAAACCAAAGCTATTAAACATGCCCGTTTTTCGCATTTCACGGACTTATATCAAAAAGAAGAAAACTTACACATTAAAAAAGCCTTTAAATTAAATAAGAAAACTTTAGAACCAACAAATTTTCAAAAACAAAATGTTTCCTTAGTAGATAATATATTTCACCATTCTACAATTACTTCTTTAAAAGAATTTGAAGAAATGCGCTCTACTGCTGATTTCTGTGATATTATTCGAAAATGGTGGGATGTATGCAACACTCGTGATAATTTCCAGGGTATTAAAACTAAAAATGATTGGGGTAAACCAATTAAAGAGACAACAGATATTTGTCTCAATTTTCTAAAAGAGTTTTGTGAGTGGTTATCAGTTTGGAATACAAATGATAATAAAAATAGATTTTCAAAAGACACTTTCAATGCTTTAGTATTCGCTACTAAAACATTAATAGATTTAGTTCATCTATCCTTAACGGAGCTTCAAATGGACTATGTTTTATTAGGCAAATTTCAAACTGATTCTTTGGAAAATAGATTCCGGTTATATCGTTCCTTAGCTGGGTGCAATTACAACGTTTCATATACAGAAGTAATAGAGTCTGAAAAAAAATCCCAATCCACCAAATTAATAAAAAATTTAATAAAGAAAATGCGGTTTTAATTCATTCAGTAGGGGAGAATTCTTTAGAACAGCAAATTAACTTAGAACCTTTTAATCAAATTTTCATTTCAAATTACTTGTTAACGGTAAATTTCAATTCAGATTCCAATTTGTACGCTGGAGGATATGCCTCACATACTTTGGAAAAAAATATAAAATGCGTCGATTGTAAATCATTATTCCTGAAAAATCGCGGGACTGCAGGTTCATTTTACTTTGACGAACTTAACAGAGGGGGTCTTTCTTTACCGACAGATCAGACAAATTATTTTTTATTTCATATGACAGCGATTTTTCAGGAGATTTTCGGGAAACAAATTTAAAAAAAAAATTTCTTTGAGCAAAGTAATCAAAAAAGAATACTAATTGAACTGACGTTAAATAGTCTTTGTTTGGGCATGAATGACATTGATTTGGAATCGACGTGTAAATGCGGCAATAATAGCCGCAATATTTTTTTCCAAATAAGTAAAACATTTGCAAATATTTTATTAAATAATTACACAAAACGGGAAAATGACATATTAAAATCTAATAGACAAAACCGTAAATTAAAAATATTTCAAAATTAAGAAGGGTTATATAGTTTTTTGTGATATTTTTTAATTTCGTGATATTTTTTAATTTTTAATTTCGTGACATTTTGTTAATTTTTAATTTTGTAATATTTTTTTAATTTATTGTTTTTATTAATATTTTTGTTTCTATTTATTATTTATTCATAAATATTACACTGTTTTTTTTAGAATTCAGTGGATTAGGCCTATTTTGGATACCACTTTAAAAAAACGCTCCATATTCCCTACCTCAAAGGTGGCGTGGAAATGGGAAAAATTTTTAGATATTATAAATGATTACTTATATAAATATTATTTAATTATTGCTTATTTCACAATAACTTATATTTCAGTCAATAATTTTTTATTTTTAAAATTTAATAAAAATTTTTACTAAGTTAAATTTAAATCAAAATTGTCATTAAAATTTCATTTCTACACTTTTTTGTTGTTACCAGTAGTGTACTATAAAAACACTCTCATCGACTTTCACGAGACTCATATCTTAAGAACTTTAAGAAGCTTTTAAAATAAAAAATTTAAAGGAAGACAATTTTTTAAATGCATATTTATGAATGAAAACATTATATTGTATTATTGTATTTTTCTTTAATGAATTATGTAAAAAAGATGCGACTTTAATTTTCGCTTTGGACCACATTGAATAAAGTAAATGGTTTTTGTGTTATTTCAAGATTTATAGTCGGCCCCCTATTTTTTTCCATAAGACCACGTATAAATTTGTTAAAAGCTGGCCCCTTATTAAGCTTTTACTCTCTGCACTTCATGGCCTAATAATTGATGTGAGTCTCGGTTAGGAGTATCTGTTATTTTCATTGATATTTTAGTTTTTAAGCTTAATTTATTTTTCTGACATATTTCGCAAGAAGATATATATTTGATTACAGTTTGTTTCATATTTTTAAAGTAAAACTTTTGTTTAAGTTTTTGTAGTGTACGATTTACACCTTGGTGCCCACCAACTGGACTATTATGATACTCTTCTAGAACTGTTTCAATTTCTTTTGGTTCGGAGAGAATAGTAATTTGGTTTTCTATTATATTAGCATAATCAGATTCATTTTGATTTGCAATATTTTCATGAATATTATCTTGATCTGAGTTTTTATTTTCTGAATTATTAAGATTTTTATTTTGCGATGCGTTGTTTTGACAGTGATTTGTTCTATTAGATTGTGCTCTAGTAATTACATTAATATTGGATATTTTTAATCTAGATAAGGCGTCTGCATTCGTATTCAAATTATCCGATTTGTGGATAACACGATAATCGTATTCTTCTAATTTAATACGCCAGCGCATAATTCTAGAAGTTGGATTATTTATGTTGAAAATCCAAACAAGGGGTTTGTGGTCGGTAACAACCGTAAATTTTCTACCATAAAGGTACGGTCGAAAATAAGACGTTGCCCAAACGACTGCTAAAGCTTCCTTTTCAATAGTGGAGTAATTACGTTCGGCTTTGTTCTACTAACGTATGCGATTGGTAGATCCATTACTTTGCCTTGTTCTAATGTTTGCTGCGATAAAACGGCACCTAAAGCTGTGTCGCTCGCATCAGTTGTAAGATAAAATTCTTTCGTGAAGTTAGGATATTGTAATACTGGGTATTCGGTTATTGATTTTTTTAAGCTTTTAAAAGATTCATTGCAAAACGCATCCCAAACAAATTTAGCATCCTTTTTCAGCAATTTATTCAATGGTTGTGCTATAGCTGAGAATTTTGGTATGAATTTACGATAATATCCTATTAATCCTAGGAAAGATTTAATAGCTTTTTGATTTTGTGGCGGTTCTATATTTAAAATTGTAGTTATTTTATTTTTATCGGGTTTAATACCTTTTTCGGTTATAACATGACCAAGATATAGCACTTCTTTATGTAAAAATTTGCATTTATTAGGTTGCAGTTTTAAATTATATTTCTTTAATGCTTCAAATACTTCAATTAATTTCTTATTATGGTCAACAAGATTTTTACCATAGATAACTATATCATCTAGGTATACGAAACAACGGATGCCTTGAAGGCCAGTGAGAACTATATTCATAAGCCTCCGAAAAGTAGGAGGTGCATTTCGCAATCCAAAAGGCATTCGTGTAAATTCGAAATGACCATACGGTGTACTGAAAGCGGTTTTTTCACAATCCTTTTCTGCGACCCCGATTTGATGGAATCCATTTGCTAAATCTAAAGTAGAAAAATATTTAGATTCACCCAATTGTCCAAGAATATCTTCAATATTTGGCAGGGGATATGAATCACTTATGGTGATTTCATTTAGCTTCCGATAATTAACCACGACGCGCCACTTTTTATTACCGTTAGCATCTGGTTTTTTAGGAACGACTAATAATGGACTGTTCCAAGAGCTTTTACTATGTTGAACTATTCCTTGAGTCAACATTTCATGAACTTGTCTTTTTATCTCAGATTTGTGAATTTCGGGCAATCTATATGGTTTAACGTTAACAGTTGGTTTATCAGATTGTATGTTTATTTCATGCTTAATTATTGCTGTACAGGTCAATTGATCACCTTCCAAGTAAAATAATTGATTATATTCCCTACATATATTTATAATGGATATTTTTTCCTCTGAATTAAGATGAGAGAGATCTAATTGTTTATTTAAGTTTTCTAAACGATTTTCTATTAAATTTGTAGTTTAAGCTTGTGCTAACGTATAGATATTAAAATTTTTGATAGGAGTAAAATTTATTTTTAATTCTTCATTACATATTTCATATGGTTTTTCATTCACGTTTATTATGCTAAGATATAAGTAACCATTTTCTGGTTTTACAATTCTATTTGTTATAAATATCCCATTATTCAATTATTTCTCAATATTTTAATCCTCCAAGCAGTAGACATCTTTTAAAAATATCTTCTCAATTGCACATAACACCTAATTGTAAAAATAATGAAAGCGATAGCAATTATTTGACTGTAGCTTCCGAATCCTTAACGGAACATGAAAAATTTGTGGCCATCCTAATTGACGAAATTTATGTAAGTCAAGGCCTGCAATATAAAGCGAACAATGTTGTAGGAATGGCTGATAATAATTCAACGGAAGCTGCTAGAACAATTATGTCCTTTATGATTAAGTCAGTTTTCGGAAATTTCAAAGAAATTTTCCGCCTAATTCCAGTTCTTCGGCCATCAGGTCAATATATAACTGATACCACAAAGGCTGTAATTGAATTGGTTCAAAGTAAAGGTTTCCGCGTTCTTGTGATTATAACTGATAATCACAAAATTAATCAAAATATGTTTAAAAATTTGAGTTTACAAAATCAAAATTATTTTCCTAACCCAAATGGTATCGGAAATATATATTTACAGTTTGACACTGTCCATCTATTCAAAAATGTTCGCAATAAATGGCTTTGTGCACCACATAAATGTTTACATTTTTCAGATTTTGAAACCAAAGCTATTAAACATGCCCGTTTTTCGCATTTCACGGACTTATATCAAAAAGAAGAAAATTTACACATTAAAAAAGCCTTTAAATTAAATAAGAAAACTTTCGAACCAACAAATTTTCAAAAACAAAATGTTTCCTTAGTAGATAATATATTTCACCATTCTACAATTACTTCTTTAAAGGAATTTGAAGAAATGCGCTCTACTGCTGATTTCTGTGATATTATTCGAAAATGGTGGGATGTATGCAACACTCGTGATAATTTCCAGGGTATTAAAACTAAAAATGATTGGGGTAAACCAATTAAAGAGACAACAGATATTTGTCTCAATTTTCTAAAAGAGTTTTGTGAGTGGTTATCAGTTTGGAATACAAATGATAATAAAAATAGATTTTCAAAAGACACTTTCAATGCTTTAGTATTCGCTACTAAAACATTAATAGATTTAGTTCATCTATCCTTAACGGAGCTTCAAATGGACTATGTTTTATTAGGCAAATTTCAAACTGATTCTTTGGAAAATAGATTCCGGTTATATCGTTCCTTAGCTGGGTGCAATTACAACGTTTCATATACAGAAGTAATAGAGTCTGAAAAAAAATCCCAATCCACCAAATTAATAAAAAATTTAATAAAGAAAATGCGGTTTTAATTCATTCAGTAGGGGAGAATTCTTTAGAACAGCAAATTAACTTAGAACCTTTTAATCAAATTTTCATTTCAAATTACTTGTTAACGGTAAATTTCAATTCAGATTCCAATTTGTACGCTGGAGGATATGCCTCACATACTTTGGAAAAAAATATAAAATGCGTCGATTGTAAATCATTATTCCTGAAAAATCGCGGGACTGCAGGTTCATTTTACTTTGACGAACTTAACAGAGGGGGTCTTTCTTTACCGACAGATAGACAAATTATTTTTTATTTCATATGACAGCGATTTTTCAGGAGATTTTCGGGAAACAAATTTAAAAAAAAAATTTCTTTGAGCAAAGTAATCAAAAAAGAATACTAATTGAACTGACGTTAAATAGTCTTTGTTTGGGCATGAATGACATTGATTTGGAATCGACGTGTAAATGCGGCAATAGTAGCCGCAATATTTTTTTGCAAATAAGTAAAACATTTGCAAATATTTTATTAAATAATTACACAGAACGGGAAAATGACATATTAAAATCTAATAGACAAAACCGTAAATTAAAAATATTTCAAAATTAAGAAGGGTTATATAGCTTTTTGTGATATTTTTTAATTTTTAATTTCGTGATATTTTGTTAATTTTTAATTTTGTAATATTTTTGGAAATGGGAAAAATTTTTAGATATTATAAATGATTACTTATATAAATATTATTTAATTATTGCTTATTTCACAATAACTTATATTTCAGTCAATAATTTTTTATTTTTAAAATTTAATAAAAATTTTTACTAAGTTAAATTTAAATCAAAATTGTCATTAAAATTTCATTTCTACACTTTTTTGTTGTTACCAGTAGTGTACTATAAAAACACTCTCATCGACTTTCACGAGACTCATATCTTAAGAACTTTAAGAAGCTTTTAAAATAAAAAATTTAAAGGAAGACAATTTTTTAAATGCATATTTATGAATGAAAACATTATATTGTATTATTGTATTTTTCTTTAATGAATTATGTAAAAAAGATGCGACTTTAATTTTCGCTTTGGACCACATTGAATAAAGTAAATGGTTTTTGTGTTATTTCAAGATTTATAGTCGGCCCCCTATTTTTTTCCATAAGACCACGTATAAATTTGTTAAAAGCCGGCCCCTTATTAAGCTTTTACTCTCTGCACTTCATGGCCTGATAATTGATGTGAGTCTCGGTTAGGAGTATCTGTTATTTTCGTTGGTATTTTAGTTTTTAAGCTTAATTTATTTTTCTGACATATTTCGCAAGAAGATATATATTTGATTACAGTTTGTTTCATATTTTTAAAGTAAAACTTTTGTTTAAGTTTTTGTAGTGTACGATTTACACCTTGGTGCCCACCAATTGGACTATTATGATACTCTTCTAGAACTGTTTCAATTTCTTTTGGTTCGGAGAGAATAGTAATTTGGTTTTCTATTATATTAGCATAATCAGATTCATTTTGATTTGCAATATTTTCATGAATATTATCTTGATCTGAGTTTTTATTTTCTGAATTATTAAGATTTTTATTTTGCGATGCGTTTTTTTGACAGTGATTTGTTCTATTAGATTGTGCTCTAGTAATTACATTAATATTGGATATTTTTAATCTAGATAAGGCGTCTGCATTCGTATTCAAATTATCCGATTTGTGGATAACACGATAATCGTATTCTTCTAATTTAATACGCCAGCGCATAATTCTAGAAGTTGGATTATTTATGTTGAAAATCCAAACAAGGGGTTTGTGGTCGGTAACAACCGTAAATTTTCTACCATAAAGGTACGGTCGAAAATAAGACGTTGCCCAAACGACTGCTAAAGCTTCCTTTTCAATAGTGGAGTAATTACGTTCGGCTTTGTTCTACTAACGTATGCGATTGGTAGATCCATTACTTTGCCTTGTTCTAATGTTTGCTGCGATAAAACGGCACCTAAAGCTGTGTCGCTCGCATCAGTTGTAAGATAAAATTCTTTCGTGAAGTTAGGATATTGTAATACTGGGTATTCGGTTATTGCTTTTTTTAAGCTTTTAAAAGATTCATTGCAAAACGCATCCCAAACAAATTTAGCATCCTTTTTCAGCAATTTATTCAATGGTTGTGCTATAGCTGAGAATTTTGGTATGAATTTACGATAATATCCTATTAATCCTAGGAAAGATTTAATAGCTTTTTGATTTTGTGGCGGTTCTATATTTAAAATTGTAGTTATTTTATTTTTATCGGGTTTAATACCTTTTTCGGTTATAACATGACCAAGATATAGCACTTCTTTATGTAAAAATTTGCATTTATTAGGTTGCAGTTTTAAATTATATTTCTTTAATGCTTCAAATACTTCAATTAATTTCTTATTATGGTCAACAAGATTTTTACCATAGATAACTATATCATCTAGGTATACGAAACAACGGATGCCTTGAAGGCCAGTGAGAACTATATTCATAAGCCTCCGAAAAGTAGGAGGTGCATTTCGCAATCCAAAAGGCATTCGTGTAAATTCGAAATGACCATACGGTGTACTGAAAGCGGTTTTTTCACAATCCTTTTCTGCGACCCCGATTTGATGGAATCCATTTGCTAAATCTAAAGTAGAAAAATATTTAGATTCACCCAATTGTCCAAGAATATCTTCAATATTTGGCAGGGGATATGAATCACTTATGGTGATTTCATTTAGCTTCCGATAATTAACCACGACGCGCCACTTTTTATTACCGTTAGCATCTGGTTTTTTAGGAACGACTAATAATGGACTGTTCCAAGAGCTTTTACTATGTTGAACTATTCCTTGAGTCAACATTTCATGAACTTGTCTTTTTATCTCAGATTTGTGAATTTCGGGCAATCTATATGGTTTAACGTTAACAGTTGGTTTATCAGATTGTATGTTTATTTCATGCTTAATTATTGCTGTACAGGTCAATTGATCACCTTCCAAGTAAAATAATTGATTATATTCCCTACATATATTTATAATGGATATTTTTTCCTCTGAATTAAGATGAGAGAGATCTAATTGTTTATTTAAGTTTTCTAAACGATTTTCTATTAAATTTGTAGTTTCAGCTTGTGCTAACGTATAGATATTAAAATTTTTGATAGGAGTAAAATTTATTTTTAATTCTTCATTACATATTTCATATGGTTTTTCATTCACGTTTATTATGCTAAGATATACGTAACCATTTTCTGGTTTTACAATTCTATTTGTTATAAATATCCCATTTTCATTTAAATTTTTAGGATTTAACGTTATAATTGATTCCTCCTGAATTACTATGGGACCGTATTTAAACAATTTTTTTGTACGTGGTGGTATTACCACAACTTTATTTTCTGTTTGCAATTTTATTGGAACTTTTAAATCATTAAAATTGAAAATTACTTGATCATTACCATAGTCGATAATTACTTTAGTTTTATTCAAAAAATCTTCGCCAATTATACCATCTTGCTACTTGAAAAAGTATAGCATATCGTTTCAGTTCATGACTAGCAACTTTGATAAATAATGTAGTAGTTCCAATTGTATTAATAGGTTCGGATGAGATACCTTTCAATTCAATGGACATGCAATCTACATATGTATTGTCATGCAAAGCATTTACTTTAATAATACTTATATTTGCACCCGAATCTATTAATAAATTTGTAAATTGATTTTCCGCACCCTGTATTTCTAGAGACAAGATACTGGAAAACGTACGATTTTTTTATTGATTTATCATTATTGTTTTTGTTAAATTTTGATTTAATTTTGAATTTGGAATTTCGCTTGATTTAGAATTTTGATTTTGATTTGATTTAGAAGTCGATTTAGAATTTGGCATTTTATTCGATTTAGTATTTGATTTAGAAGTCGATTTAGAATTTGGCATTTTATTCGATTTAGTATTTGATTTAGAAGTCGATTTAGAATTTGGGCGCTCTATTTTAATTGGCTTGCCTGTGTCCTGAGACCCGATGGACCAGGCTTCTGGTAGTTTTGCTCATTTGTATAAGGTTGAGAAAGGTTATTACTATTCTTTTTATTTCTATTGAATGCTAATTTTTTGCATTCATATATAGGATCATGTCCAGGATTTTTACAGTAACGACAAATCTTTTCTTGCGTTACTATATTGACTAGCGGGCTAGCACTTGGGTTTGTATACCGCGGAACATTATTAAATTTTGCGGAACTATTTAGGTTAGTTACTTTATTAAAATTAGGATTAAAATTTTGACTGCTCTTTCGACAATCTCTGGTATGATGGGTATTTGTTTTGCACACATTACAGTAAGGAGTTCTGTTACTGTTATTATTACCATTATAATAATTCCTATTTTGATTGCTACCCTTATAATTGGTAGAAACATTTAATTTTTCCTCATTGATCGCCAAATTTATAGATTCGTTTAATGAGGGCAACCTGGCGGTGCGAACAATTATTCTTAGGGGATCCAATAATCCATTTATAAAATTGTTCATTACTAATGACTCATTACTAGAGACATTTTGTCTAAGTGGTCTTGATCGTTTTGTTTAATTATGACTTGTCCAGTATTTATTACTGGGTCTGTATTAACTTTAACTGTGGAAGTCAAAGGCTTCGTTGGAGAACGAGAAATAGGCATAGGAACTAGTTTTTCGTCAGTTGATTTAGGAATTTGTCTAGTTCTTAAACTGAGATTCATACAAAAAAAATTTTTCTTTTTTTTTTTTTTTTTATAATTTAGAAAAATTTGAATGTAAATATTTTATTTAATGTAAATATTTTATTTTGACTTTTATTTATATTTATATTTTATTTAAATATATTATTTATTTAATTTAGTAATATTTTATTTTGACAACATAGTAGGATTGAGAAAAAAAACTAATTTAATCTTTTTTTTTTTCTTTTCTTCTTCAAACAAAATACATTTTACATGAAAAACAAAATAGCAAAGAAATTTTATATTTATTATTTTATTTTTATAAAATATAATTTTCCCTTTTTTTTTTTTTGAAAATAGTAAAAATTTATTTGTACTATTATTTATAACTATTTTTTCTTTAAATATTCTTTTTCTTTTACTTGAACTGAACGGTTGTGTTTATATCGAGGAGAATAAATTAAAATATATTATTTAATATTGTAATCGTAATTGTGCAATTATATTAATGGTATATAATTGTGACGTTCTACTATAAGCTAGGATGTCGAGCTGTGAATCGTGTAAAACGAAAATAAACGGTGAGAACGGTATTAGATGTGCGGGCGTTTGTGGTACAATTTACCACACAACGGTAAAATGTGCCGGACTGGATAAATACGCGAGTAGTATATTGGATACTAACAAAAACGTAAGATATATGTGTGATGATTGTATTTTATACATTCATAATGTAGATTCGGTTTTACAAAAAATGGACTGTGCAGTGGTAAAAAATACGGAACATTTGGTAGAATATAAAAAGGAGTTCGAAAATGCATTAAAAAAAAATGAAAATGATATTATACAATTACTAAAATCAATTGAAGACAGGTACATGGAAAGATTAAATGAAATTAAAAGTGAGCAAAAAAAAGAAATTGACAAAATGTATAAAATAACCGAATTGTTCGAAACGGAAAGTGAAAAATTGAATGTGTCTCTGAATAAACAAACAGAAAAGTTGAATGAATCGCTTGTAAACTCAATGAAAAAAAATGATGAAGTGTGCAATAATATAACAAATATCGGAAATGAAAATAAAGGAAAGGGTCAAACAGTGTCATTTGTCGATATTTTAAAAACAAAAAAAGATAGTGTAAATGTATTCCCAATAATTAAAAAAGATTTGCCCTTGTTAATAAAACCTAAAACCAAGCAAAAAACTGAAATTACAAAAAAAGACTTAAATACAAAGGTTGATCCAAAAAATTTAAAAATTAAAAATGTTGAGAGTAGGAATAATGGAATTATTTTAATTGAAACAGATTCGAAAGAAAATCGTGAAAAGATTAAAAGTGAACTTGAAAATAAAATGAAAGAAAACTATGAGATAAAAATTCCGGTTGA
Organism: Poecilobothrus nobilitatus; assembly: GCA_947095535.1. Classification (NCBI taxonomy): domain Eukaryota; kingdom Metazoa; phylum Arthropoda; class Insecta; order Diptera; family Dolichopodidae; genus Poecilobothrus; species Poecilobothrus nobilitatus. Next base: position 113,516,130 of record OX352773.1, read on the forward strand.
AATTAAAACTAAATTTGAAATTGTTCACATGAATAATAAATTTACTGGTGATGAACTAATAGAAAGGCTTAAGAAACAAAACAGTTTTATGGAGATGAGTAAATTAAAGGTAGTAAAATTGAAAATGGTAAATAAATATAACAAAGAATTGCAGAACGCAATTATTGAAGTGGATAAGGTATCTTTTTCTAAAATATTAAATGCTGGTAAACTCTGTATAGGATGGGAAAGATGCAAAATTTTTGATGCAATCAATGTAAGGAGGTGTTACAAATGCAAAGGTTTCAATCATAAATCGGCGGACTGTACAAGCGAAGAAACGTGTCTAAAATGTCACAAAAACCATAAAACAAGTGACTGCGATCAACAAGAGGAAATTATGGAATGCATAAATTGTAAAAAGTCCAATGAAAAATTCAAACTGGGGTTAGACGTGAAACATAAAACATTCAGCAAATTGTGCCCAGTGTTTGAGCAAAAATTAAAAGAAAGAAAACAAAAAATTGGCTACTAGCAACTAAAGAATTTGGAAAGGGGTGAAAAAATATCTAATGATTGTGTTGAAAATGTCCCAGAATCTATTGCTGACATCTTGGATAATAATCATATTGAAAGCATTAGTAATGGTGTAGAAATAGTAAACAAAATTAATACGGTAGCTACTGAAAATACTTATATTAAAAATCATAATAATAATAGTAATAATAATAATATTAAAAATAATAAGCACGATAGTAATAAGCAGATTTTAAACTATGTTAAGAACCATAATATAAATTATAATAATGCAGATAATACTGAAATAAACAAAAAAAAGACTTTAATACTGAAAGAAAATCATAGTAAAGAGCCAATAACCGATAAAAAACAAAATTTACTCCTCAAATTATTGTCGTTTAGTAAAAATAAAAATAACAAAACTACTAAATCCAATAATAATGTCGTTAATAATGGAAATAAAAACTCACATATTACGGAGAGCTCAAGTTCAGTGATTACTGAACAAATCAGCAGATCAAAGAAGGAGTTCCCAAGTAGTGATTACACAAACTGGGTTAAAGGTGAAACTCTTAATCCACAAATAAATTCTAAGGTTATTGAAAGAAGTGATAAAGCTGAGCTTAATTTAAGTAAACAAGATAAAAGTACTAGTTTTATTGATCCTTTGATGCCACCAATTGTTAGATTGACAAGAAAAGCTGTTGAGACTGGTGAAAATGCATATGCTTTATCTAGATTAAGAGATCATAGAATTTATAACAATGTCAGATTGCTTTTGTCATACTTTCATGACCAAAATGATATTTGTTACGAAGGTTTTACTCAGACCAGCTTGAAAGTACTTATTCATCAAGAAGGGTTACCAAATAACTACGCAGATCTTAGTAATCTATATTTTACTTATCATGAATGTACAGGAGTATCAAAAAAAAAAGTACTTCAAGATTTAGCTTATTATAGGAGGCATATTGACAATAAACATAGAGAACACATGCAAAAAATTCGAGAAAGTTGGCAAAATTATATGATTGGTATCCCATGATGTATAACATACTTCATAAATTAAATATGGTGCATTTTAATGCCAGAAGTTTAAGGAAAAACATGGATGAAATTGAACTATTTGTGAAAGACAGAAAAAGCGTTGATGTCATTATGATAGGTAAAACTTGGTTATATTCAGATGAGGAGGGATTTTTTAAAATTCCTGGGTACTCAGCATGTTTCAATTCCAATAATTCATCTAGATGAGGTGGAACTGCAATTTATATTAAACAGAATTTGGAATATAGAGTCTTGGAAATGTTTGAACAATTCAATACAATAATTATTTCGTTAAGTAACACTATTCAGGTTTTAAAAATTGCTGTATGCTACAAAAAACCACATGATAATAATAGAGAATTTATAGCACACCTGGACTTAATTTGTGATAGATATAAAAATATAATTGTGATGGATGATACTAATATTGACTTATTAGCGAATTCGGAGCTCTCTAGTTCCTATAAAGCAATGTTGGAAACTAATGGAGTTAGCATAATAAACAAGCTAAGTAAGGAATATGCAACTAGAATAACTGAAAACTCTTCTACTATCATTGATCACGTTCTTTCAGACCTAGAAAAGTATGAAATTGATATCAAGTTGCATGATATAGTAAATTTAGATCACAAAGCTATATGCGTCAAAATAAATAAAGTTGTGAAAAAAATGGAACCTATTTTTAAAAGGGAAATTTATACCATAAATTATCATAAGTACAAAGTTAAGGTTAGAAATTTACTTGTAACAAATTATACGGAGTGTGTTGATGATCTTATTAAAATATTACAAAGAGCAAAAGAAGACTCGGAGATAAAAAGACATATAAGAGTCAGAAATGATAATCCTTGGATGACAAATGAATTATTAAACTTGATTCAAAAGAGAAATAAACTGTTTAAAAAATGAAAAAAAAAACCTAACAGTTTAGAAATTCAAGTAAGATTTAAGAATGAAAAAAACAAGGTTACATATGAAATAACTAAAGCAAAACAGAATTATTTTAATAATAGAATACAATCGGCTGGGTCTGACAAAAGGAGAATTTGGAAAGTTCTTAACAATTGCATCTTAAAGAAGTCAACTGAATTTCATAAAGTCTTTAAAGATATAAATAATAATGGAACTAGAACATGTGATAGCTTTGAAATTGCAAATGCTTTCAATACTCACTTCAGTGAAATTGGAAACAAATTAGCAGATAAAATTAGTGATGCTGAAAAGTTCACAATAAAAAACAGATTGACTGAGCAGATTATTTTTCTTCATCCAACAGACGAAAAAGAAATATATAAAATTATAATGCAGCTAAAAAATAGTTCACCTGGGGGTGATAATGTATCTGCAGCGGATCTAAAACATGTGGTATCATTAATATCACCTGTAATTGCTTCTATTATTAATAGATGTCTTTCTACCGGAATTTATCCTGATTGTCTAAAATCAAGTATTGTTATACCTATACATAAATCTGGGTCAATAATGGAAGTATTAAATTATAGACCGATCACTCTCACAAATTGCATAGGAAAAATATTTGAAAAGATAATAAATGTCAGAATACAAGATTTCATACAGAATGTCGTAGACTTTGATATGAACCAATTTGGGTTTTAAAAACAAATAGGTACAGACTATGCAGCTTTGGAATCCACTAACTCGATTATAAACAAATTGGGTGCAGGAAGCTATGTATGTTCAGTATTTGTTGATTTAAAAAAGGCTTTTGATACAGTGAATCATAAAATCTTACTGGATAGGTTACATGAAATTGGTATACGGGGTACAGCCCATGATCTACTCAACTCGTACCTTAAAAATAGAAAAACTATGACTAAAATTAATGGGGTGTTAAGTAATCAGAGTACAATAAATATTGGTGTTCCTCAAGGATCAGTGCTAGGACCTACTTTATACCTATTATATATACATAATATACAGTATGCGGATATACTAGCTGATTATAAAATATTTGCGGATGATACTCTACTAATTTACAATGCTAAAACTAGTCATGAATTGGAGCGTATAATTAATGCTGATTTGTGCAGATACAATAATTGGCCTAAAGGCAATAAATTGACTATAAACGCTGAAAAAACTAAATATATAGTATATAAAATAAGAAATAAAGTTGACATAAACCCGAAATTGTTTGTAAATAGGGTTGAAATTGATAGAGTTACTTCATATAAATACCTTGGTGTTGTAATTGATGAAAAGTTGAAATGGGAAGATCATATTAATAGTGTAATAAAAAAATTTGTGCCTTTACTGGGTGTGATCAAAAGAAGTGGAATTTCGCTGAGTAAACAGACAGCAGATAGTTTATACCATTCTCATATTATGTCACATATTAGATATAATATATGTAATTGGTCTAGCTGTTCTTCATGGTTGAAAGATAAAATTGGTATTCTAATAAATAAGGCTATAAAAGGTTTGCACAAATTCAATTGGCTGACCCCAACAAATGAAATTTTTAACCGTACGGGTTACATAAAGCTACCGGAACTTATTGTTTTAGAAAAATCTAAACTAATATTCCAACTTGAAAAAGGAATTTATAAAAAAAACAATCTAATTACTAAAAGAAATAGTGTTCACAATTATAACACCAGAAGGACAAACCATCTAAATCATGCCAAATCAAGAATGGAGTTATCACGTAACAGTTGTCTTTCGTCAGCTATAAGGCTTTATAATAAGCTACCAACTAATTTAAAGGAAAGTCCAAACATAGAATTATTTATCAAAAAACTGAAGTATTTATTGAAAAATGATTCTTCACTAATGACCACTATAATACAGGAGTAAAAAAGTCAACATTAATGTTATGATATGTAATATTTGTATATTATGTATGTATATATATACTCTTTAGAATTAAGTACATTTATTTTCTTTTTATAAAATTGGAATTTAACTGTGATGTTTTATACCAAAACATTATGTTTAGCTTATATCGCAGTTAATAAAAAAAAAATAAAAAAAAAAATGCAGAGTAAAAAAAAAACAAAAAACAATGTAATATATAAGTTTATACTAAATAGAATTAAAATATAAAATAAAAAAAAAAAAAAAAATATATGTAAAAAAAGATGAAAATAAATGAAATAAATAAAAGAAAAAAAATTTAAACCTTTTTTTTTTTTAAAAAAAATGTTTTTATTCACTTTCAAAAACTTTTCCTCTTTTTTTTTCTTTTCTTTATATTAAAAAAATTAACTTACTTTTTTTTTAAACCGGTGAATCTTGAGATGCTCTGGCTTTCTTGATGACGCAGTGCTTTAAAACGTCATAGATGATGACTACGCTGACTGCTATACAAAATTCCTTTAAAACCTCTTCGGTGCTGTTATTCAGAGTTTGGACGATACTCGGTGCTAAACCCATTGAGTGGATTGAAAACGGCGCTCTTGGCCCCGTTTCAAAATTTTTTTTTTTTTATACAAAATTATGATGTTTAATGGCTCATATTATTATTTTCACTCTTTTTTTTTTTTTAAAATATTAGTATGCTAAATAGTTTTATTCACCCATTTTTTTTTTTATTTATATTTTTTTTTTTTTATATTTTTTTTTTTTTTGCAGCACATTCATAGATGTACCGTATAACTATTGCATTTTTTTTTTTTTGATAAAAAAGTTTTTTTTTGAAACTTATTGACGTCTAGAACAACACATTCCAGACCCCACACCTGACACCAATGTAATATTTTGTAATATAGAAAAAGGGTTAATTTAAACACAGAAGTTGTTTTATTTAACTTTATTTGTTTTATACCCTTACAGTGTAAAATTTGAAAAAGTAATGTCCTCTTTTTTTGTAAAAGAAAGTCTTTTATACAATTTATTTTCTTACATTCTAAAACAATATTTATTACAAAATAGACTAAAAAAATGATTATTATAAAAATAGATAAATATGTCAAGTATCATGCTGGCAATGCAAACCAGTATGCATTTACAAAATATTTTAGTTCAATATTGCAATATGATAACTTAATTCTACTTTCTTTGTTTATATATTTTGAAGTAACCATCATTATTTATAGTTAGTATATTTTGGTTCATTATTGCAATATGATATTTAATTTTAAACATATGTAAACCATATGTTACATTATTCATGCTTTAACCTAATTTATTTATAGTTAAAAAGAAAAGGGATTGAAAGTAAAAAGAAATACAAAATTAATATAATGTTTATTGTTATGATTTTAGTATATTGGAGTGGCATATTACAAGAGCTACCCTAAGTTTTGGTCCAAACTCAATCAAAAAAAATAGGGAACCTACAAATTACTCCCAGAATATTTTGTGTAAATTTCAAGATTCTAGCTTTCTTAGTTTTTTAGTTAGCGTGCTGACGGACGGACGGACAGACGGACATGGCTCAAACGTCTTAGAATTTTTTTCTGATCCGATCCATACCTTTGAAGGTATATCTAGCTCTCTTATTTCGAGGTGTTACAAACGGAGGAGTAATTTCATTATACCCCATCCTATCGTACGGGTATAAAAATCAATATAACATCAAATTTATTACATGGCGACCCTGCACTAACCTGGAATAAGGTGCAGTGAACAACACAACAACTGAGTTCACACCAGGTGCTGAGATATGGAGATAATAATATTAAAACAAATTTTCTTTTTAGCACATTTTCAAAAACTTTTGCTTTTGATTAATAATATTAGTTTTTAGAAATGTATAAAAATATAAAGAATGTAAAAAAATAAACTACCAAATTAAATTATATTACTAAATTTTGCCATAAACTAAATGGAATATGCCAAATTAAAAGAACTAACTAACTTATTAAAAACACTAAAGAAAAACCCGACTAGAACGTATTCTCAGGCATTTATAGAAGAAAAAAATAGACAAATTGAACAAGTTTGGGAAATATTTTCAACAAAATTGAGAAGATAACTTACAACTAGAATTCAGCATTAAATTAAGAGAAATCACTAAACAAATAAAAATCTTTTTGAAACCAAAAGTTGAAAACGAAGCTTCCAATATGGCAAACTTTGATTTAACAGTAGCTATAAAAATTGTGCCACAATTTGATGGTGATATCAAGCAGCTTTCCAATTTCTTAGGCTTGATAGAATTTTCTGAAATGGACAATGACGTTCGATCAAATAACGTAATTGTAACTACAATAATTACAACAACAATAGTAATTACAATAATAACAACAACAATTATAATAATAATAATCACTATAACAACAGATCTGCTAAAAATCAACAAGGAAACTACAACGGCCCGGCCGGAGAAATCCGGAGCATGTAAACAACATGCTGACATAAGAACCAATTCAACAGAAGAAAATAAGCAGCATAAACAGTGATAAAAGCTATACAAACATAATAAAAGTAAGAATAAAAAAATAGTAATGATTATCTGACACTATTGATAGACACGGGAGCAGATATATTTTAGAAAATGAAACTTCCCAAATAAATGGTATCACAGATAAAAACATTACGATTTTGAAATAATATTTAAACAAGGCAAGATGAATACTAATGCCGATGCTCTATCGAGAATACAAGTTGACTCTACTAGATTAAAGGAAATGATACCGAAAAATGACATAAACGTAATTACAAGAAATATGATGGAGGAAGAAATAAATAAAAATAATAAAAATAATGAAAATAAGTGCTCCACCGAAACCTTACATACAAATATGAAGATTGATCACCTTCATATTTGGAATGCAACAACAATAGCAGATATAAGGTTTATAAAGAAATTGAAATTTAAGAATAATCAAATGAAATTAACTAGATATGGAAATAAAAGAAATTATAAAAAAGAAAATTATGATATAAATGATTTAAATAAAATTATAGCAGCAGAAAATGAAATAATTGCTGAATTTAGCGAAAAATCTTTACCAGAGATAAAATTGGTTCTGAGGAAGCTATTATTCAAAACAAGCAAGTTACATATCAAAGAATTAGCCTTGGCAAATTATGATAACATATTTGAAGATATAGATATCCAAGAACTTAAAAATGTATTTAATAAAGATAATAATTTGAAGATAATATTATATGAACCTCCAAAAGAAATAAAAGATCTACAAGAAATGAAAAAATTATTTAAAGAGAATCATGATTGAACATATGGTGAACATTGTGGAATAAATAAATGTATAAGTAAATTAAAACAAAAATATGTATGGAAAAATATGAATAAAATGGTTAAAAAATATAAAAATAATTGCGAAATTTGTAACAAAATAAAAATAACTAAATATACAAAAGAGAATTATGTAATTACAGACACACTCACAACATTATATGAAACAATAACAATAGATACAGTTGGTCCATTAAAACCATCAAATGATTATAGACATATTCTTATTTTACAATGTGAATTAAAGAAATATATAGAAGCTTATCCAATAGAAACTAAAGACGCAACAACAGTCGCAAAAACAATAGTAGAGAAATTTATACTGAAATACGGATGTTTCAAGAAATTAAAAACTGATAAAGGCACAGAATTTACAAATGAACTATTAAAAAACATTTGCAAACTTTTGAACATTGAAAAAATAACATCAACACCTTATCATCGTGAAACATTATGTTCTATTGAAAGGAATCACAGAGTATTGAATGACTATTTAATGAGTTTAGAAGGACAAGACACTTGGGATGAATACTTACCTTACTATACTTACTTTTACAACTCAACTATACTTACTTTTACAACACATTAATCACCTTCCGAATTGGTTTACGGAAAAATAAGTACTCTTTCATGTGAAATATTAAAGAAGAAAAATTGTATTTATAACCTAGATGTTTATTTCAATAAACAAAAATTAAAATTAAAATATGCTAATGAAAAGGCAAAAAATTGTTTAATCAATGAAAAACAAAATAATAAATTAAAGTAAAATAATGTAAACAAATCAAATTTCATAATAAATGATTATGTATATATAAAAGTAGGAAATAGGAAAAATTAAATTTACCTTTTAAAGGCCCATTTAAAATTATAGCTCCAAAAGGTCCAAAGAGTACAGTAATTATAAATAATAAAGAAGTAGAATTATATAACAATAATTTAATTAAAGATATGAAAGAATATAATAGAATATATATAAAACAAGTAAATGTAACAGTAAGTCGATGCAACCGACTTATTAATACCCTACACCTGAATAATTCGAATTAAATTAAAAATCCATAAGTGTTTTTGGCAGCTGCTTGAACTTCTTCCCTTTTCTGTCTTATTCAACTCGAATTTCAAGAACGTAAAAGAGGTATCCGCTTGGGATATGCTTGACACCTTTGTATAAAATTTTAAGTTTCTATCTTAATTATTTTCGAAGATTGGTAGTCCTTGGGATGTTTGCGTCAGCTACCCGAATTGCCACTCCAATTCATCGAATCCATCTCAGGAACATAAAGAAAACTTGCCAGAGCACCATTCTATTAAATTTAAAGGTTCTACTTTTGTTTTGGAGATATGCTCGTTGCTCTTGTGCTCGTCCGGAAGTTTCCCAAATACGAACCCATCGTTCAAATTCTTTCAAATGTCAGTTTCCAATTTTACAGAAAAGGAAACATAACAGAACACCTTTGTACTAAAAATAAAAGTTCTATCTTTGTTGGTTGTGGAGATATACTCGTTTGCTCTGGGGCTCGTCCGGAAGCTTCCAAGATTTGAACCCATGGACCAAATCCTCACAAATTTCAGAAACATAAATCAAACATGAAGGAACACCATTCTGCCTAATTTAAAGGTTATATCTTTATTGGTTTTGGAGATAATGTCATTTGCTCTGGGGCTCGTTCGGAAGCTTCCAAAACCAAACCCATGGACCAAATCCTCTTAAATTTCAGAGACATAAATCAAACACGAAAGAACACCATTGTACCAAATTCAAAGGTTCTACCTTTGTTCGTATTGGATATAATCTCATTTGCTCTGCGGCTCGTTCGGAAGCTTCCAAAATTCGAATCCACGGTTCAAATTCTTTTAAATTTAAACCCATGGCCAAATCCTCTCAAATTTCAGAGACTTAAATCAAACATGAAAAAACACCATTCGGCCAAATTTAAAGGTTATATATTTGTTGTTTTTGGAGATAATCTCATTTGCTCTGGGGCTCGTTCGGAAGCTTCCAAAATCCAAACCCATGGACCACATCCTCTTAAATTTTAGAGACATAAATCAAACTGGAAGAAACATCATTATAAAAAATTTAAAGGTTCTATCTTTATTGGTTTTGGAGATAATCTCATTTGCTCTGGGGCTCGTTCGGAAGCTTCCAAATCCAAACCCATGGACCAAATCCTCTTAAATTTCAGAGGCCTAAATCATACATGAAAGAACACCATTCTGCCAAAAGTAAAGGTTCTATCTTTATTGGTTTTGGAGATAATCTCATTTGCTCTGGGGCTCGTTCGGAAGCTTCCAAATCCAAACCCATGGACCAAATCCTCTTAAATTTCAGAGACATAAATCGAACGGGAAGGAACATCATTGTACAAAATTTAAAGGTTCTATCTTTGTTGGTTTTGGAAATAATCTCATTTGCTCTGGTGCTCGTTCGGAAGCTTCCAAAACCCAAACCCATGGACCAAATCCTCTTAAATTTCAGAGACATAAATCGAACGGGAAGAAACATCATTGTACAAAATTTGAAGATTCTATCTTTGTTGCTTTTGGAGATAATCTCGTTTGCGGAGATTATCTCCAAAAGCCCGGAATCATTCGGAAGCTTCCAGAATCCGAACACATGAACGGATTTTGTCCAGATTCGAACTTAGCCTTTCTTTCGTAATTAGTAACCTACTATATAAATTTCATCAAGATAGCATCATTATTTTTTGAGTTATCGTGCGTACGGACGGACGGACGGACGGACATCGCTAAATCGACTCCGGCGGTGATCCTGATTCAGAATATATATACATGTCTATACCTAACTCGCTTCCTTTTGGTGGTTACAAACACCATACCAAAGTTAATATACCCTATACTTTAGGTGTAGGGTATAAAAATTACATTTTATAACAAAAAAAAAAAACATACATATATAAAAGAAAAAAAAAAGAGAAATTTATTTTGAATACAAAATTTAAAATTAAAATAAATATTTTGTTTTGTTAGTAAATTTAAAATAAATTAGTTAAAATTTTAAGAAATATAAACTAATATTATTTTTTCTTTTAGGGGAGAATGTAGTAATCTTTATTATATCTTCTTGAATTTACATACAATATATATTCAATAAAGAAGACGATCAAATTACATCTTTCGTTTAGATCTTTAAACGTTATGATTTGTGAATGATTCATTTTTGTATGCAATTATATTTTTGATAATATTTTGGTTAATTATCACATATGGAAATTGTATTGTATTTAGAAAGGTACTAGGTCAATATATTATATTGCATTTTTGTCCCAAATAATTTCTGTGTAACAAAACAATAAATTGTTACAATTTATTGACTTTGATCATTTTAGTATTAAGATAATATAAATTAAAATAGTATAAATAGTAAGACTTTTGAAAATAAAAATCAGAATTATTTTGGATGGAAACTATTTGGAAACCCGAATAGTTTTTCTGAGCAATTAACTTTGCTTGCTTTATTTTATTACTTTATATTTATTTTATCTGAGCAATTAGCTTTGCTTGTTTTATTTCACTTTTACTAATTTAAATTAAAAGGTTTGCCTTAGTCTTAAAATAAAGAAACGGCAATTTAGTTTGCCATATTTATCAGCGGTTACTGCGGTGGATACGTATACGGTAAATTGTATGTGTTCCATTAGGAAAGACTAATAACAGCTCGTTAGCCACACATACAATTTGTTAGGGAAAGACTATTATTAAAAATCAATATAACATCAAATTTATGACAATATTTTTAATAAATCTTTGAGTACTTTTTTTCCATTCTTCACCATACACATTTGGAGCAAAATCATTAAAATATATTTCTGAAATACCGACTTTCCATCTTAAATCACACATGTATTTATTCATTTTATTTGTAAAAGATGATAATACATTTTCTGGATAATAGTTCATAGATGAATCACTGAGTAAAGTGACATAAAATTCATTATTTGCTTGTATGTTGTCCATAAGCTTGCGCATTCATTCTTAGGAATTGGAAAATTAAGTTCTGCTTGAGTATTACCTGTTGCTGACCTTAAAACACGTCTTGATGAATTATTCAACTCTTTGCTATTTATAGTTTTTTCAACTCTTTGCTATTTATAGTTTAGTTTAAGGAACTAGCATCTTGTCTATAATGTCTCCTGCATCAGTTTCAAAAATTTGTTCATTTTGATTTCTAAATGATTTTCTTTTTCTAAGACGTTCTCCAACTGAAGCAGCTGACAATGCTTTTGTTAAAACATTTTCTGAATTTCATCATCAAATACTTGGTCATCAGCTTCATTTTCAGGAACAACTTGTATTTCAACATTCTTATATTCAGGAAAATGCGCTTGTGTTTCCGTAACTATATACATTGGTTTTGCATGAATTTGAGTACCTTTTGTTTCGGTAATTTTACTTCTCTTCTTTATTTCTAGGAAGTTGTCGTTTTTTGTTTCTTATTTCAAATAGATTTTGTCTGTATAAATACCATTTTTAGTGTCCGTGAGATGTTAATTTAACAATATTTTTTTCATATTTTTATCCAACTCATTAAGTTCAACGTCCGAATTTTGCTTCATGTTCTCATAAATCTCAGGTTTGAAAATTATAATTTTATTAAATGTTGTATTATTCATTTTATAAAATTTACGATTATCCCTGATACTGTATTTGTACTGCGCCAAAAAGTGTAGGTAGAAATCCACGACGTTGAATAATGATTTTTCTTTTGCTATTATAGATTTTTCCCAGCAAATAAGTGATCTTAATTCTTTTTTATACTTTCGTAATTGGGTTGTTGCTTTTTTACTCAGTTTACAATTACCTTTTAAAATATTTAAAGGGATTTTGAAAAATGTTTTTATTACTTCAGAGTCACAGTGTTTTATAATTACTTTCTGGAATTTTGGTTTAGAGGTTTTTAATAGGTGCAATATATGTCGATTGGTCTTCAAACATTTCATATTCCTCCCCAAATTGTTCTAATTGATCTCTTGTACAATAACACAAACCTTTTCCAAATCGAAATATATCATTAACGTCTTGAGTAAGATCTATTAATATATAGCCATATGGGACTGACGTCACAACATTACATACTTTTTCAAATGCTTTGATTTGATTGGGATATATTTGGCGAGCTAGAGGTAATATCTGCGATTTTTCTCTTGGATTTTTGAAAAGAACTAAATATTTACTGTTAAGCGAAAATATCTTGAAAATTTACCATGGTGAAAAACATTTTGTGTTGCAAATATTACAGATAAATCTCTATGATGTGATCCTCTAGTAAATAAATCATATACATACTTATCATGAGAATTTAACACCATATCATCGATAATAATTAACAAAGGTTTTAGATTATCATTAAAACCTGAAATAGTGTTACTATATTCCACATCTTTGATATATTTTGGAACGGCATTTTTGTCTGGATTACATCAAATTATTCTATTAATATGCTGTAGTATCTTTTCTTTTTTATATTTTATTAAATTATGAATAAATGTGGTTTTACCACAGCAGGATGGCCCCGCAATCATCATTGTAAATAGGTGAAACAGCATAGTTGTATTAGTTAAAACCAGCGTTGTCAACCTATATTTTTATGAACAGCTCTTATTCCGAAATGAATATAAATGCAAATTTAGTTCTTCTAATGAGCATTCCTCCATAAACCTTCGACATGGTTAAACAAGTTCTAATAGTTGACCTACAATTTTTACAAGGAAATGAAAAGCAATATTTCCTAAAAGAGTTAGCCATACTTGAAAAAGGAAGTTTAATTCCAACTGTCTATCACTTCAAAGAACCGTATCCCGCGGAAGAACTTAGTCAGGATATGAAATATAATAACCAGTATTGCGAAAATAAAATTAATGCACTTAAATGAATAACGGGTTAGTTGAATATTTAGATGTAAAATGTATATTAATACACTATTTAGAGTCAGCTGAAAAAATTTATGTTAAAGGTGAACAAAAAAAACTTTTCCTTCAAAAGTACATTGACAGTGTTAAAATAATAGATCTAAGCAGAAACTTGCCGTCATTACAAAAGATTGATAACTTTAAATCAAATTGTCCTATACATTTATCAAACAACAATTTCAGATATGTTGTTAAAAATTGTTATAATGTATATATGTATCTTTTAAAGGAAAAAATTTTAAATTAAGACTTTCAATTTCATACTTGCACGATATGAATTTAAATAACAAATCTAAAAAAGTTAACTTTAATATTAAAGAAGAAATTCACGTTATGTATGTATGGGACTATGCCTACAGATCAGCACGGAAAGGTGATTGGGAGAATACGGAGAATACGTGATAGAAGTAGATTTCAAAGACGTATAGAAAAAGTTAGTCTCATTATTTCTAGAATCTTAACATCTGATCATCGCAAAATTGTACAAGTTTTTTCAAATAAATAAAAATAAACATATAACTTAATCTGTTTTTATTTTTTATTTATTGTTTACTAAAATACCAAAAGCAATTAATTTATCTTTGTTTTTTTTCCCTACCTTACAACACAAAACGAAGCGTAACATCAACTATAAAGTAAATGGAAATTTTCCGGTTATTTTCTCAATGTTGTTATAGAATAGAGAAAAAGAAATCTTACATAACAGAATCTTACATAACAGCACCTATAATTTAATGTTTTTCTTTTCTTTTTGTTCTTATTTTAATTTTTTTTTTTTAGCATTTACTAAGTCAAACTAGTTTTTACAATTTATTTTACACAGGTAAACAGAAATTAATAGCATGCAAAATATTTTTAAAGTACATGTGTACAAGTTACTTATTCAAAGGAAACACCCTGTAAAATTAAACCATAATTATTTTATAATAATTATCGTTATTGAAATAAATGCAATCTAGGTCAAACACATTTTACACATATGTTTAAATATTAATTGATTAATTATAATGAAAAATTGCTATCGCAAACATTTTACTTTTTTTTTTTTGTTTAGAATAAGAATAAGGTTACTAATTGTAATTTGTAGTATTTGTAATTTATAGTACTCATTTAAACCGGGCTAAGAAATCGTTTATCTTATCATAACTAAAATAATTACAATAAGTAAATCACTTAAAAGGCCGAAATTTATTTTTTAGCTTGCATGTATTTCCTCATATGTTGATTTTTGACCATTATATATGTTGTAAGATTTAATGTTAATTTTTTAGTCTTTAAGAAGATTCAATAAAGATTAATTGTTTTATTAAGAACTTGTGTTTAATTTTATGTTTTATATTAAATAAATTATTGGCACAGTCGGTAGGATCGCCAAACTAATTATTTTAATAAAAGAACAGATTAATGTTAAATTAAAAAAAAATTTATCGTTATACTAGCGAACTATTAATTAAAAAAATATTATAATAATAATATTTTATAAATAATTAAAAAAAAAAAATAATTAGTTTCCTTTCAAGGATTTGTTGGTGAAAAAAACCAAAAATATAAAACATTGTTCATTAAATATCAGTAAATATTTTAATGAAATCCAAGCACAACTTTTAACTAAAATAAGAACAACTACATCTTTACCTACAATTTCTGAGCAAAAGGAGAAATACTACGAAGAAAAATACAACAAACAAACGTTTAAATCAACAGTTAAAAAATAAAATGGCTAACGAAATAAATACAAGGGATTTGATAAATGATGCAAGGTCCGTTCCAATATTTCGTGGGGACGACACTTTTGAAATAACAAATTTTATGAAGGAGGTGGAAGCAATTTTAAATTCTATTGAGGATGTGAATACGAAAAATTATCTATTAAACATCCTGGCATCAAAGATCCAAGGACCAGCAGCAATTGTAATACGGAGAATTTAAGATAACACATGGATTTCATATTTAATTTTTCATATTTCATATTTTTCTTATTCTACTTTCATTTTAATTCCCTTAATGTCTATAATAATAATTTTATTAATTTTTAAATTTTATAAGTCAAGAAATCATATAGATTTAAAAAATAATCCAGGAAATTATATTGTTCAGGAGTACAATATTCCTAAGGAAGGGGGAGTTACTTATCCAAAGAAAACACCCTGTAAAATTAAACCATAATTATTTTATAATAATTATCGTTATTGAAATAAATGCAATCTAGATCAAACACATTTTACACATATGTTTAAATATTAAATATTAATGTAATACGGAGAATTTAAGATAACACATGGATTTCCATCGAAAACCAACTGAAGAAAATCATATTTGAGGCTAAAGGAGGAAGCAGATTCTATCAGATTTCATACTGTAAGTCAATTTTATTCAATCTTTCTAAAATTTTAGATAAAATAAACTTAAAATATAAGTTAGATGATAATAAGCCAATTGAATTTGAAGTAAAAAATAATGAAAAATTTATTCTTGAGAAGTTTTTGTGCAATATCCCAAGAGCTGATAGTATGTTCTTAAGAATAAAAAATGTAATTTCTTTAAAAGAAGCATATTTTGAATTGCTTGAAACAGGTATTTCACGTACTAATATAAACCAGAATAACAAATCGAATCTTAAATTTACAAATAATAGCAATAATCAATTTCATAACGGTAATAATACCTCAAATAACTATCGTAATTTCAATCATTCTCCTAATAATAATCGAAATAATGCTTGTAATAATAGAAATAGTAATTATGTGGTATATTTAGACGACATTCTAATTTTTAGTACCTCACTTCAGGAACATGTTGAAGCTATATCTAAAATCTTTCAGAGATTACGTAAATACAATTTAAAAATTCAAGTAGACAAATGTAAATTTTTTTAAAAGAAACCGAGTATCTGGGACATTTACTAACTGATGAAGGTATAAAACCAAACCTTGCTAAAATTGATATAATAAAAAATTGAAAACTTCCAAAAACCCAAAAATCTATAAAAAGTTTCCTAGGAATAGCTGGTTATTATCGCAAAATTTACCAAAGATTTTGCGAAAATAGTTCAATCCCATACAAGATGTCTAAAAAAGAATAATAAAATAGATCCAAATTATTCTAAATATATTGAGAAGCTTTCGAGAAACACAAAGAGTGAGAGATCCAATTTTAAAGTACCCTAACTTTAACCAAAAATTCGTCTTGACAACTGATGCAAGCCAATATGCTATTGGAGCTGTTTTATCTCAAAACGGTAATCCAATATCATTTGCAAGCAGGACATTAAACGAACATGAAATCAGATACAGCACAATAGAAAAGGAACTGTTATCGATTTTATGGTCAACCAAGTATTTTAGACCATTTCTTTACTGGATAAAATTTACTATCAGAACGGATCATAAGCCATTTTAATTATAAAAGATACAAGAAAATTTTTATTAATGAAAATGATTTAAACAATAGTAATTATCTAAATGATTTATTGAGACGTTCAATAAAAAAGGGTATTACTGCAATATATTCTGAACTAGAAGATAATAAATTTTTTATCTTGCAAAATAAATTGATTGAATTATTTAGAAATGATAATAAAATTAAATTTGTTAAATGTACCAAGTTAGCTAATGAAATTGAAAATGAAGACCAACTGATAGAATTAATCAAAGAATTTCATGAGAAAACAAACCACAGGGGAATCTTAGAAAATTTCAATGAAATGAAAGACATCTATTATTTTCCAAAATTAAAGGATTTTATATACATATAAATATATCAATAATTGCAAAGTATGTAATTTAGCGAAGTATAACAGAAATTCAACTTCGTATAAATTTAATATTTCTGAAACTCCAACAGAATCAAACGAAATAGTTCATTGTGATACTTATTATTTAAAGAAGGAAATATTCTTAACCAGTATAGATAAATTTACAAAACATGTATCAGTATTAAAACTAAATGATAGAAATAATATAACAATAGTTCAGGCTATGAAATTGCGAGATTCACTGTTTGGAAAACCGAAGAAGTTTGTTTTTAATAATGAATTTAATAGTTTAAATCTGAAAGACTTTTGTAGACTATTCTCTAGTTCATAGTTCATTTTACTTCTCCTCGAAGCCATACAGGTAATTCTGATATTGAAAGAGCCCATGAAACTCTTACCGAACATGTTAGAATTCTCGGGATTACAAATCCAGAATTAAATACCGAAAGTCAAATTCGTAGAAGCATATAATAATACCATTCATTCAACGACAGAAGTTAAGCTAATAGATTTTATAAATGGCAAAATTTCTGATTTTAAGAAAATAAAAATTAAATTACAATCAAAAAAAGAGCAAATTACCAATAAATTGAATAAGAACCGGAAACAATTTAAACTACCTAATACTAATGAAATTTTAATACAAAACGCTGCTATCGTTAGGTATAAAGAAGTACGCAAATATTAAAAAATTAAAATTAAACGATCCAATAATAAGATAATGGATAATAATGATAAAAATATTCATCCAAGTCGCATTAAAAGAATATTCAAACTTTCAGATAATAAACTTCCCGACTAAACTACCAACAATAATAATAATGCTGTTATTAGTAAATACTTGTCAACCTTCAATCATTGTTCAAAAACCTTCAATCATTGTTCAGCTGGTTTTGCCGTAACACAACATGGTAACATAGAAATAATAGAAAGTTATAAAAAAATTATTCACATAATAAATTTAGATGAAATTGAATATACCATAGATACGTTGAAAAAACAAATAATGTCCAATTTTAATCTACCAACCGATAAAAATAATTTCAATATTCTCATGAATAAAATTAATAAACTATAGCATACTTTTAAAACACTAATACCTTTTAGACATAATACCTAATACCTTTTAGATCTTTACTAAATTTAGGTGGTTCGATTTTAAAATTTGTCTGCGGAACTGTGGATGAAAAAGACAAAAATAAAATTGAACAACATTTAAAAGTTTTAGATGAAAATGTACATAATGATATAAAAAGCTCTAACAATCAAATTAAAATTAACGATAATATCCAAAAAAATATTGAAATATTGCAAAAAAAGTGTTAATAATAAAAACTTACTTCTGGATGAATTACTCAATGGCGTTTCAACTGAAAATAGAAACGTTGACAAACAAATTCAATTTTTATAACTAATTTCTGATTTAAATCTTCTAAATGAAGAAATCGAAAAAATACAGGAGAATATAATGTTTGCAAAACATCAGATAATGAGCAGATCTTTTAGTTTTCTTACCGCAGAAGAAATTGATGCTTATGACATTAATATTTTTAAAATTCTGGAACTTGAAAGTTCTTTGTTAACTTATGACAATAAATTAATTTTTGTAATACGCGTTCCTGAAATGAGCAAAGAACAAGGTAGAATGTAAACCAACGGTTTTTAAAAGCGCACATTTCCAAAACTCAATACAAACTGTTTAGAAGTGTGACTTACACAAAAATTTGAAAATTTCATGTAATAAGAAAAAACGTGAAAATAGGACATTTTTGAAATTTTGAGGGGCCGTAATTCAGGAATCCTACATAACTAAGAAAAGCCGTTAAAACGCGTAAAAATATATTATTGAACCTTTAATTTTCATATCTTGCAGAAGTAAAATGTGTACAGGTTCCTAAGTTACAGGTGTCTAAAAATAGCAAATTTTCAATTTTTGAGGCGTAATAACTCTTAAAGAGGGGGTGTTACCAAAAAATTTTCTGAGGAAACTTATACTAATTCTAAAAGTTCTTTCTTGTCTCAAAATTTCAGGTTCCTATCTAAAGGGGTGCCGGAGTTATGAAAGTGGAAAAATCTTGCAAAATTTGGTTTTCACATAACGGTAAATTTAAATACTAAATTTAAAAAAAATTGTATAATTTTGATATTAATTTACAAAGATAAAAGAAATATCTGTCGAATGACGTTTTCAGAATGAAAAAATCTTGAGCAGAACATAAGATATATGCATTTAAAAATAGGGCTTTTTCAAAGTTTGAGGGGCTGTAGCTCCGTAATGGGGGGGGCTACATGAAAAAGTTGTTCCACAAAATTATTTTTTTTATGAGACCTACCTATGGTTAAAATTTTTTTTCTCTATCTTTAACGGTGTAGAAGTTTTGAAAACAGACGGACGGACGGACGGACAGAGTGAAACTAATAAGCACATTTTTTCAAAATTTTTTTGGAAATGTGCTAAAAAGCTATTCAATATACAATTTTTCCAATAGTTGAATTAGACTTAGGAGTTGTTTTAATAAAAAATGCAAAAATTATAAGCTTATATAATACTTGTAATAACATTGAATATTTGTTAAATAAAAATTATATTATAACCTTTGATAACTGTATTATAACAGTAAATCAAATAAAATTTTCAAATAGTAATTTACAGTTTAAGCAATCATTTTTACTTCCAAATTATGCAACTATTGATCATGTTAATCAGACAGTTAACCTAAAAATGTTACATGTTAATCAAATGAAAAATAATGAAGAAATTAAGGAAATTAAATATGAAAAAAATTTTATACAATTTTTTCTTATTCTACTTTCATTTTAATTCCCTTAATGTCTATAATAATAATTTTATTAATTTTTAAATTTTATAAGTCAAGAAATCATATAGATTTAAAAAATAATCCAGGAAATTATATTGTTCAGGAGTACAATATTCCTAAGGAAGGGGGAGTTACTTATCCAAAGAAAACACCCTGTAAAATTAAACCATAATTATTTTATAATAATTATCGTTATTGAAATAAATGCAATCTAGATCAAACACATTTTACACATATGTTTAAATATTAATTAATTAATTATAAAGAAAAATTGCTATCGCAAACATTTTATTTTTTATTTTTGTTTTCAATAAGAATAAGGTTACTAATTGTAATTTATAGTATTTGTAATTTATAGTACTGATTTAAACCGGGCTAAGAATTCGTTTATCTTATCATAACGAAAATAATTACATAAGTGAACACTTAAAAGGCCCAAATTTATTTTTTAGCTTGCATTTATTTCCTCATATGTTGATTTCTGACCATTATATATATTGTAAGATTTAATGTTAATTTTTTAGTCTTTAAGAAGATTCAATAAAGATTAATTGTTTTATTAAGAACTTGTGTTTAATTTTATGTTTTATATTAAATAAATTATTTACACACTTAATATACATAAGTCTTAATTATTCAAGGTATTACGACAATTTACAACAAAATATAGTACAATGAGAAACAACACATATTCTAAAAATAACATATTTTTCTAGTAGGTATGAAGGCACTTTGGCCAGACGGCCTTGACATCATCACGTAATGTATGGCGTCGGTGTTATAGAAGGTCAACTAGATAATGTAGAACAAGTAGATAGTGCAATGACCTAAACAGGTGTGTAGTATTTTTACTGGTTGCATGATTAGTTTCCGGAAAAAGCTTCTGTAAATAATACAAGTAAGTGCAATGATCTTGTTGTGATAGTATATAGTAACATAGATTATTGTAAATAATAAGAATTTATTTTATTTTTTAATAGAAAGCTTTCACGGTCAACCAGTCATTTTAACGTAATATTAACACAAGAATGCAGTTGTTATTTATGAGATAAATAAAATGCGGATATTGACCTTGATATTGTGTCTTAGTTTTAAAGTAATTTAAAAAAATGTATTTACTGATCAATTGTTATGTTTATTGCACAAAAAATTTTTAAAGAAAAAATCCAGGTGTTTGATATGAATTTATGTCAATGTTAATTGATTTATTATATTAACTACTTTGTATTTTGCAAATAAAAAAACGTCAACTATTGGTATTTTTACAAGTTTTATTATATTCTTGTAAATTACTTTGTGTATTGCAAATTTGACGTGTGTTATGGGTATAAAAAAGTAAATTAATTTTCATATAATATCGTTTTTATTTATCCAAGAATTGTGATCTTTATCAAAACCTAATCATTTAACAAAAACCTGATTTCCTTTTCTTTTCAATACTTTTTCAACAAGAAAAGTGTCAGGATTTTTGACTCGAGTAAGTTCAGGCTCGTAAAAAGAACCTAAAATCGTTAATTTTCTATAATCTAGTAAGTTGTAAGTAATTGGGTCTGTGCGTTTTACTTCTTTAATTGTAAATATTTCTGTTGACCAGTTTGGTTGATAACCTTTTGCTTTTGCAAAGTTTTCTTTGTATTTACTTATGCGTACATAATCTCCAACTTTGTATTTTGCTTTCTGATAAAATTTCGGTTGCACGTAAATGTTCTTCAAAATATATTTCTCGTTTACTTTTGTAGCTTTTTTAGGTTGAAGTTTAATTGTACGATGATATGTTGAGTTGTATTTCGCAATAAGTGAGGGTAAAATAGATATCCACTTATAATTACCCTGAAAACTAAACTGCTTTCACATTGAATTCTTTAAAGTACGGTTAAAACGTTCTACTATGGAGGCTTTCATTTCAGAATATGTATGATAATGATTAATTTTTTTTATTTCCATAAGTTTTCTAAATTCTTTGTTAAAAAACTCTTTACCTTGATCAAAATGAATATTTTTTGGGAGTGTTCCAGCACGTTTGAAAATGTTTTGCATGTCAAGTAAAACGTTATTAGCATGTTTAGTTTTAATTGGGTACATGCAATAAGACCAAATGAAATAAAGCCAAATTGCACTTTTTTGGCTTTATTTCAATTCCAAATTTGAAATAAAACCAAAATTATAATTTCATAATTTTCGGCTTTGTTTCATTTTTAAAAATTTTTGAAAAAGAAATAAAGCCAAAAATATTTTAAACATGAGATAAATTTTAATTCCAATTCTCTTTTATTATTCGTTTATTGTTTAAATTATTCAGCTGCAGTTTTTTTTTTATATTATTGTTTATTATGTCATATTTTTCTGATATTTTTTTTTTCATAAACTGGTTTTTTTATCAGCTAACACTCATTTATAATTAAAAATTATTATTATTTCATTAAAAATATTTTAAACATGAGATAAATTTTAATTCCAATTCTCTTTTATTTTTCGTTTATTGTTTAAATTATTCAGCTGCAGTTATTTTTTTATATTATTGTTTATTATGTCATATTTTTCTGATATTTTTTTTTTCATACACTGGTTTTTTTATCAGCTAACACTCATTTATAATTAAAAATTATTATTATTTCATTAAAAATTTGTAATTATCGGAAGGTACTATAGTATTCTACCGCCAAGAAAAAAATGTGTTATGAAAAACAATTACAATGATCAATGCTTAAATAAATTAGAAAGTGAAACAATTTCGTTACATGAGTGCATTAAGAGATTAACTCATCACAATAAAATAATAAACGATTATAGTTAATTTTTTCAAAATGAAAATTGTATAGAAATGGATGATAGCGAAATATATGACGCTATAAATGATACCGAAGAAAGTAATGATCAAAATTTAGTAGCTTCAATTTTGTCTATTATATGTTCCATTAATAATCGGAATGTCTTAATAATGCCTGCAGACATTTAGTAATATGCCAAAGTTGTTACTCAGTAATGGAAAAACAGAGTAAAAAAAAAAAATTATCAATATTATGGCCAATGTGCAGACATATTGTAAAGAATACAGTAAACATATTTGTTTAAAATTTTTCAATGCAAAGACAATATTTTTTTGTGAAATTATAAGTTTATTTTATAAATCTGAATAAAGATACTTGTTTTCTTTTTCGAGTAAAATATATTTTTATTATTAGTTATTTTAAAATTTTCACAACGAGGTCTATGTATAGCCTTTGACGGTGACGTGTCAGAACTCACTTCAATGGGCCTGAAGTCTCATGAGATTTTTGTTTCAGTATTACGTCCCAAAGGAACTTCTCGCCTTTTTTGAAGGGACCTTTTGTCTCACTAGAAAGAATCATTTTAGAGTTGGATTCAAAATTAGTATTGCTGCTTTTTCCAGAATATCTATATATGTGGATATACCAGATTCTGAATCAGGAGGGATTTTATAATCCATAAATATATTGGAAAAAATGAATATCCTGATTTTGAATCCAACTCTAAAATCTCTCTTAATTATTTTTACCGAATTATTTTTTCTTACATATATGTTTCAACAATAAATATCTTACAATAGAGGGGGCTGCCGCCCCCAAACCCCCGGTAAACAAATTATTGAAACCCTGATTTTGAAACCAACTTTAAAATCTCACCGAATTATTTTTTCTTACATGTATGTTTCAACAATAGAAGTTTTAAATCATGAGGACTGCCGCCCCCAAACCCCTGCTAGACAAATTATTGAAATCCTGATTTTAAAACCAACTCTTTAATTTCCCGCATTATTTTTTCGCACATGTTTCAACTATAAAAACAATAAAAATAAATATGCTGTAAAAGGCATATGACTCTGATTTTGAATCCAACTCTAAAATCCATCCTAATTCAGAATCTCACGTACACATATATATAAAAATTCTGGAAAAAGCATACAAACCTGCTTTTAAATATAACCAATAACAAATGTAATTTTCACAAAATTTCTGAAAAATAATTTAATTGTTTGCACATTAAAAAAAAATTAGCAATTTGAAATAAAATCAAATTGGATTTATTTCAATTTTTCATATTGAAATAAGACCAAAATTTAAAAATTCGTTTTATGGCTTTATTTCAAATATGATAATGAAATAAAGTCAATTAGCTTTATTTCATTTGGTCTTATTGCATGTACCCGTTTTAATTGGCTCAGCATAAGCATATTTCGAAAAGATATCTATTACAGTTAATAAATATTTATTTCCTTTGTTATACTTTGCATATGGAATCATTTCTACTAAATCGATTTGCCATGTATCGTTTAAACCTTTTTGAATAAATTTTCTTCGACGAAAGTTTCATCTGGCTGATCTATGTATTTCCGATACTATAGAGCAACAGTTACACGTATCGTTTCCAGATGCCGAGTTGTCGTAAACCCAAGGACAAAGAGCAAAATGAGTTCCATATATTGATTTAAAGTTTTCTGTTGTTGAAAATTCTGCAATGTATTTATACATGTGAAAAATACGGTGTTTATGCTCATTTAATAAGACAGAGGAATATGATTTTAAAACTTCACTTCTTCTCTTCCACTTCTTTCACCTCCATCTTTTAAAATGAGAATAAGTTATACACGTTTGTGCTTTTATATAGTTGAACAACTCTAATTACCTTTCAATAACTTTTAAAACGGGAACCAATAATGATATATTTTAATCATCCATTTACAATGATGGTTGGGGGACCATCTGGGTGTGTAAAAACAACATTTGTATACAACCTAATTAAAAATATTAACAGATTGATTTATCCGAAAATTGAAACAATAAAATGGTGTAACCCAGAAATTTCTGCTATTCCGAAAAATAAAGATTTTCCTGATATAGACTTTTATACCAGTATTCCAGAAAAGTTTAGTGAGAATGAAAATAACATTAATTGTTTTAGATGATTTAGTGCTAGATTCTGCAAATAAACAGGTATGCGAACTATTTACTAAAGGTTCGCACCACCGTAATTTGAACAGCTGTTAAAAATATGAAACGATTGAAGAAAAACCAACATATATTACATGTACTAGGAAAGTGCAACAAGAAGAAATTTCGTGAAAATATTCTTAAATATTGTGATGATGATATTATAAAAACTATTGCTGAAATTGTAATCAATATATTAAATGGCAATAATAAAATTTCACCAGCACAAAAAGCAAAATTAAAAAAACATAAAAAACAATTAAGATTTCTAGCCTGTGCAAAGAAAAGTATAAAAGCCAAACGAAAAATATTAGTTCAACATGGTGGATTTTTACCAACTTTAATCGGAACTATATTATCTGGTGTAATAGGAAAATTGCTCAGTAAGACATAATGCAGCGAATGATTGTAATGTCACGAGAAATATTTTCAAAATTTAGTAAATTATTTCAAGATGATAAAAACTTGGATTTATTAGATCAAAAAATGAAAAAAGTTTTATATGATAAAAAATTAAAACCATTGCAAAAATGGTACTTATATCGTCAAAATCTCCTCAAATATGGAATTAACAAAAGACATGCAAAAAAATTACCAGAAAAGGCTAATAATCTTACATTTGATTCAGGCACTCAAACAAAATTCTTTTTTAAACGAAATGCATATACAGAAACTGAATTACCTAAATACAAATCAACATCAGTACAGACCGATTTTTTACCATTGGTTACTGATGATGTGTTTGAATATGATCCTAAAAAAGAACATTCAAGTATGGATATCGATTTAATACATTACGATATGGATGATGAAAATTCATTTAAAAAATTAACTCAAACTAAAATGTTGAAAGGTGAAAAATTAGTCGAAAGACCATCTCTAAGCTCTGATTATCGAATGTTTGAAACACCAAGTGGTGATGTAATTACCGCTCCTGTATCATCTCCTGAAAAAAAGAAGACACTTAGATCGGGCGGTAGTTCAATTTGCTCAAGTATACTTTCACAGTTTCCTGAAACAAAAAAGCGAAAACTAAAACCTTTACTAAGAAGTCAGTAGATAGGTAGGCACTTGGGCCAGACAGGTCAGTAGGTCAAGATCACCCGTAAGTAGGTCAAGGTCACCCGTAAGTAGGTCAAGGTTACCCGTAAGTAGGTCAAGGTCACCCGTAAGTAGGTCAAGGTGACCCGGAAGTAGGTCAAACTGTAATTAGGTCAGACAGGAGTAGGTTAACGACATAAAAGTAGGTCAGACAGGCGGCGGCGACCGTCAGACAACTCTTGTTGTTTATAAGGATTGTATACTTGTTTTAAGTAATAGGTAAACTGGAAATAATGGAAATAGTAAGAAAAAATATTTTTTTTATGCTTGCAAATTTAAGATGTTGTTGTTTGTTGTTTTTTATTTGTTGTTTTTTATTTGTTGTTTTTTTCTTTCTTTTTGTTTTATGAAGTATTTAAAGAAAAAGAAAGAAAAACCATTAATTAATTATTATGTAAGAATGTTGAAAAAAAAACAAGAAATCAAAAATATCTAACGTGGTACAGGTCTACTTCTTATTGATGTATACTTGGCTTAAGTAATAGGCGCATATGAAAAGTAGAAACAAAAAAATGGTTAATGAATGTAAAAGGAAAAAAACAAAAAAAGTTTAAACGTACAAGATAGAACAATTTTTAAAATTCATAAAGAAAAAGTGCAAACCTGTTTTTCTGTCTACATAATGATCAAACCATTGAAAAAAATTATGCGTTTTTAGATGTACCTAACTATTTGTGTTGTTTTTTTTTTTTTTTCTACTTTAACTATTTAAAGAAGATAAAAGAAACAAACTAATGATTATTGTCGGTGTGTCGTGTAAGATATTTTTTGTTTGTAAGAATGTTCAAAAAAAATATTAATGAAAAGAAGACAACCAGGAAATTAAAGCTGTGGAAGTACTTAACGACTAACATGTTGCTTCAGTGCATTGTATGTTGCATAATCTGTGAAGAATAAAAAAAGAAAAAAATTCAAGTCAGCATTTGTCACCTATTTTGAAAACAAGAATATAAAAATAAAACAGATTTATTCTGTGTTCAAGAAAAAAATATGAATAAAAAGAAAACAACAAGAAATCAAAAATATCTAACATGGTACAGGTATACTTCTTGCTGATGTATACTTAGCTTAAGTAATAGGCGTATATGAAAAGAATAAGAAAAAATGCTTTATAAAATTTAAAGAGAAAAATGAAAACAGAACAAAAAGATGTGTAACTACGTTTCTTTAAAATTTTAAAACTAATTTTAAAAAAATTAAAAGAAAAAGTGCAAACTGGTTTTTAAATGTTACATAAAGATTCAACCTTGACAAAATTGATGCAATTTTGAGATGCTTTTATTTCTTCTTGTTATCTTTTTTTCTATGAAGTATTTAAAGAAGAGGAAAGAAAAAAATTCTTAGTATCATCGTATAAGATTTTATTGATATGTAAGTATGTTGAAAAAAAAAAAACAACAACTACATCAACAGCATCATCGTCAACAACAACATCAACAACCACAATAACGGCAACAACCGCAGCAACAGCAACAACAGCAACTACAGCAACAACAAGATTATCAGAGTAAGGCAACATCAAATCCCATTAGAAAAAGAAAACTGGCGGAATTATTTAATTTAAAAAAAAAAAAATTTTTTAAATTTTTAAAAGTCAAAGATATGGAGCCAAGTAGGCTCTATAAAATAAATAAAATTAAAAAGTTAAAAACAGTTTACGGTGAAAAATGGGTCTTCGAGACCCTAAATAATATTATATTTATACCACATCAAGAAGTTGGGGTATTTGAAGATAATGAATCGAAAAAAATGAATATTTCCTCATAAATGAGGAAAGCCAATTAAATTTAAAAGAAGAACGTGGTGATTTTGAATTCGCCACAAATCAGTAATAGTTTTAGACTAATTTTATATAAAAAATTTTATTTCAAAGAAATTTTCTACTGTTTTAATTTTATTTCATTTTTCAGATGTTAAGATTTTATTTCATTTTTCAGAAGAGGTTTTCAAGTTTTATTTTCAGGTGCTTATTAGAGTTTTATTTTACAGATATTAAACAATTTATCCAAGTATTATGTGTGTCATCAAAACCTAGCCATTTAACAAAAACTCTATTTCCTTGCTTTTTCAGAATTTTTTCTACAAGATAAGTATCTGAGTATTTTACAGGTGTAAGCTCAGCTTGATAAAAACCCCCAGAAATTGGCGTATCAGTATAGTCCAATAATTGATATGTAACAGGATAAGTATTATTGATTTTATCAATCTTAAATACTTCAGTTGACCAATTCGGTTGATAACCTTTTTCGAAATGACCTTTATATTTACTTATTCTTACAAAATTTCCAGTTTTATATTTACTTTTTTAAAAAATTTTAGGCTCAGTATATACATTCCACAGTATATTTTTTTCGTTTTTCTTTGTAATTTTTTCAGGAGGAAGTTTTGTTGTGCTATGTTTTGTTGAATTATATTCTTTTATTAATGATTGTATAATAGGTAACCATTTATAATTCCCGTTTAAACTAAATTTTTTCCACATAGAATTTTTCAATGTACGGTTAAATCGTTCAACAATTGATGCTTTTAATTCGCTAAATGTGTGATAATGATTGATTGATTTTTCTTTCATATAATTTTGAAATTATAAATTAAAAAATTCCTTGCCTTGATCAGAGTGAATATTTTTTGGTATAACTTTAGCTCTAACAATAATTGTTTTCAAGGCATTTAAAACATTTTCAGCATTTTTTGTTTTCACAGGTTCAGCATAGGCATATTTGGAAAAAGTATCAATGACCGTCAGAATATATTTATAACCATTATTAAATTTTCCATAAGGTATCATTTCGACTAAATCGATTTGCCACGTGTCATTTAGACCTTTCTGTTTGAATTTGCTTCTCAGAAATTTACGTCTTGCCTGTCTATGAATTTCAGTCACTATTTGAGCTCTTGACATTTTGTTTTAAAAATGTTAAAGGTAATGTTATAATAATTATTATACATAAAATGATAGACCAAAGCATGGTTTAAACTAATCATCTAATTGAGTTTAATTTGCTTTTATACTTTTCTACATGAGTATATAACTCAACTTTTATTTTCAAATTTAATTCACTTAAATTCTGACTGCTCAACAACTCACTGAAATGCTGCCTGATTCCACATCATTTCCATTTAAAGAAACTGTAGATGATGTAAATACACAAGGGCAGATACAAGAAAATGAAATTACGTCCACCATGGACGACGAAGATTTAGCAGAAACTGAGGAATTTATACCACCGTTCCAGATAGTTGAATTAGAAGACGAAGAGGAAGAAGTGGAAGAAGAAATTGAGGAAGATGAGGAAGCAGTTCTATTTAATGAAATTTGGGACATAAATAATCAGCAGGGAGATCTTGATTATTTCAATGGTTTAATAATCCTAAATAATTTTAATTAAATAATCTAATGAAAGGTGTACAGAAAAATATTTGTCTATCTAAAACATATAAATAAAAAATAAAAATTTTTATATTATTTGTTGTGATTTATTTTGTTTGTTTTATGTAGTATATTACAGATTTGTTCCTTTAAAATTACAGGAATTTCAAATAATTAACCTTGAATATTTACATTGTACATTAAAACGTTGTATTGGTACATAAATTTCTCTTTCTAACCTAAATATTTGTTATTCGACACATAAATTTAGATATTCCTGAACATAGTCTTTTACATTTAACTCAGCAGATTTATAATAGATCATCACTGCGTGAAGAAAATCATTTACATTGTAAAACTGCTCTGCTTCTTCTTTGTTAATACTTATACTTTGTCCGTTCGCTGATTTTAGTCCATGATGAAAGTTCTGTTTTATATCTTTTATTATCACCTTATCGAGTTTTTTGTTAAATTCGTAATAAAATTTATTCCATTCATGATATTTTAAGACAATTGACCTTTTACCAATACGGTGAATTATACTTGAGGCTTCATATGACTCACAGTCAAATCCAACAGCAATTTTTAATGTATGACTCTTATTGAGAAAATATGTGTAACTTAACAATAAATCTGTGTTCTGACCTGGTATTTCCATTCCTTTAATTTTACTAAAACCTGTTTATATTATTTTTATTATTTATACGTTTTAGGAACACAAATTTGTAATGAGTTATATTTTCCAAATACATTTTGAAAGGTACTTAAAATATACTTATCGTTTTCTAGTTGATTTCCTTTATTAAATTTTTTAAAAAAGCGTTCATACTATAACCGCAACATCTATACCACGTATAAACACAACAATATTGCCCACAGACATCTGAATAGTTACCTTGTAACTGTTTCTTATTAAAAATTATACATTGGTTTTTTAAGTAACTTAAAATTTCTAATTTATCTCGCTTTCTACCAAACGAATCAAAATATTCAACACAGCCATTCTTTGGCTTAAAAATAGCTAACCAATGTGTTCCCGGATCTTTTGATTTATCAGTGTTTACAATTAAAAAAGTTTGTTTTTCAATTATTCTGAGGAGTTGATCCAGAGCAAAAACTCCTTTAAAAAATTTACGTGTGTGTTTGTTACACCTTAATACGTCACTTATCTCTAGGTATTCATCAATCAAATTGACTCAAGTCGTATACTTTAGTTGTTTCTTTAATATAATTTGATAAAAACTCTTTTTTGATTTTTTATTTGTTATAATAACATCAAATTTTTCTAGTATTTGACAGAGCTCTTTATTTATTTTATCGTTGTACACAATTCCAAAAGAGTAATTATCAAAATTATCATTTATAAAATCCCTAGTTGAAAATTTATACTTGAGCTCTTTTACAAACTTTTTACAAGATTCTTTAAAACCAACTATACAAATATCTTTCGCAAACAAGGTATTATTATCATCACTACAAAATGTTACATCCAGAAGTGCACAAGACAGTGACATTTTGTCAAATATTCAAATTTACTTTTATGTATGCTATTTATAGGTTTGAGAATATATTTCGGTTTTTATCAATTTGTAAACTTGCATCAAATTCTCCATAAACAATAGCAGTCAGTGTAGATGTAAGTGGTTTTGATAGCCTTGCCTCAATTCTAACTGTACCTTGATTTAGTAGACCTTGACACACTTCATTTCCTGATGCATCTGGAGTTAAATCAAAAGCTAGAATGAAAAACCCATTACTAAACATGGTTTTTGTTATCTGATGACCTTTATCATTATGGTAAATTCCAGTTCCTGAAAAAAGTGTACTGTATGCTCTTGTACAGCAATTATTTTCATCTGAAAAACTGGTTTCAATTGCTGAATTAGGTATTTGAACACCATTTACGTTTAACACAAATTGTGAAATATCAAAATGTTTAAAATTGTATGGATTTTTTGACTTTTTTCCAGAGTAACCTGTATTTTCTGTCATACAAAAAATGATTGTGTTTGGCAACTGTCCAATAAAAGCATTATCAAGTGATATTGATGAACTATTCTGTGGAATGGTAAAAGTTTTTACCTCTATCCGTTTGTAATTGTATTTGGCATTAGTTTTTTCCAATACAGCATTATGTGCTAATAGCACACTAGGATTAATTGTTACATGTCTCATAAATAAAGTGGCTTCTAAAATTTTCAGTTGAGATTCATCAGTATCATCTGCAAAGAGGTAAAAATCTGGTTTTTCTAATGTTAGGATAACTCGAACATCGACATTGTTTATGAGAAGTGTAGGTTGGTTAAACATATCTAAATGTAGTTTCCCCATAAGTTCCACTACATTGCTATTTTGGTATAATTTTTGACGTTCTTTTGAACCACTATTATCTGTTTTTGCTATTTTTGAAACATGTTGTCAAAAGTCCTTCGAGGGTATAAGCATAATTTGCTCTTATTTTTATATTTATTTTAGGCTTAGTAACACATATTGTGGTGTAACTTAAATTTTTAGGCATCTCCTCAGCTTTTATTGGTTGTGTACAATAAACATCATCGTTTATAAAATTAAAAATTCCCCAAATCAACTGTCGTTCAACTTCTTTTCTTGTAAACCTATTAAGTGGGCGTATATTTTGAATTAGTGTTGGTAGTAGAAAAACTTTCCAGTCGCATATCATTTGTTTTTCTATGTATGGAATATATGATGTTCCAACTCCTATCATATCTTTCTGCATACCTTTAATAAATATTTGAGTACTTTTTTCCCATTCTTCACCATACATATTTGGAACGAAATCATTAACATACATTTCTGAAATACCGACTTTCCACCTTGAATCACACATGTATTTATTCATTTTATTTGTAAAAGATGATAATGAATTTTCTAGATAATAGTTCATAGATGAATCACTGAGTAAAGTGGCATAAAATACATCATTTACTTGTATGTTGTCCATGAGCTTGCGGATTTATTCTTACGAATTGGAAAATTAAGTTCTGTTTGAGTATTACCTACTGCTGACCTTAAAACATGTCTTGATGAATTATTCAACTCTTTGCTATTTATAGTTTTTTCTTTTTTCGTTGGTGGGCTTGGGCTATCTAAAGGAACAGTTATAATGTCTCCTGTATCAGTTTCAAACATTTGTACATTTTGATTTCTAATTAATTTTCTTTTTCTAAGACGTTCTCCAACTGAAGCAGCTGACAATGCTTTTGTTAAAACATTTTCCTGAATTTCATCATCAAATACTTCGTCATCAGCTTCTTTTTCATATACTTCTTTTTCTTCAGGAACAACTTGTATTCCTACATTCTTATATTCAGGAAAATGCGATTGAGCTTCCGCATCTATATACATTGGTTTTGCACGAGTTTGAGTACCTATTGTTCTCGTAATTTTTACTTTCTCCTCTTTATTTCTAGGAAGTACTCTATTTTTGTTTCTTATTTTAAATAGATTTTGTCTGTATAAATACCATTTTTGAGTGTCTGTTAGATATTTATTTAACAATATTTTTTTCATATTTTTATCCAACTCATTTAATTCAAAGTCTGCATTTTGTTTCATTTTCTCATAAATCTCGGGTTTTAGTATAATCATTTTGTTAAATGTTGTATTATTCATTTTATAAAATTTCCGATTATCCCTGATAATACTGCACCAAGAAGTGTAGGTAAAAATCCACCACGTTGAATAATGATTTTTCTTTTACTATTTATAGATTTTTGGCGGCAAATGAGGGATCTCAATTCCTTTTTATACTTTTGTAATTGGGTTGTTGATTTTTTACTTAGATTACAATTACCTTTTAAAATATTTAAAGCAATTTCACAAAATGTTTTGATTACTTCAGGGTCACAATGTTTTATAATTTCTTTCTGAAATTTCGGTTTAGAGCTTTTTAATAGGTGCAATATATGACGGTTGACCTACAAACGTTTCATATTCTTTGCCAAATTGTTCTAATTGATCTCTTGTACAAAAACACAAACTTTTTCCAAATATATCACTTCTTAATCGAAATATATCATTAACGTCTTGAGTAAGATCTATTAATATATACCTGTATGATTCTGACGTCACTTCATTATATACTTTTTCAAATGCTTTGATTTGATTGGGATATATTTGGCGAGCTAGAGGTAATATCTGCGATTTATATCTTGGATTTTTGAAAAGTACTAGATATTTACAGTTAAGCGAAATATCTCTTGAAAATTTACCCTGGTGAAAACATTTTGTGTTACAAATATTACAGATAAATTTCTATGGTGTTATCCTCTAGTAAATAAATCACATACATACTTATCATGGGAATTTAACATCATATCATCGATAATAATTAACAAAGGTCCTTGATTGTCATTAAAATCCGGAATAGTGTTACTATATTCCACATCTTTTAAATATTTTGGAACGGCATTTTTGTCTGGATTACACCAAATAATTCTATTAATATGTGGTTGTATATTTTCTTTTTTATACTTTATTAAATTATGAATAAAAGTGGTTTTACCACAGCATGATGGCCCCGCTACCATCATTGTAAATGGATGAAATAGCATAGTTGTATTGGTTAAAAATAGCACTGTTAACCTATATTTATATGAAAAGCTCTTTTGCCGAAGTGAATATAAATGTAAATTTATTTATTCTAATGAGTATTCTTACACAAACCGTCGACATGGTTAAACGAGTTCTCATAGTTGACCTACAATTTTTACAAGGAATTGAAAAGCAATATTTCCTAAAAGAATTAGCCATACTTTAAAAAGGAAGTTTAATTCCAACTGTCTATCACTTCAAAGCACCGTACCCATCAAAGGAACATAGTCCGGATATGAAATATAATAACCAGTATTGCGAAAATAAAATAAATGGACTTAAATGGAATAACGGTCTAGTTGAATATTTAGATGTAAAATGTATATTTAAACACTATTTAGAGTCAGCTGAAAAAATTTATGTTAAAGGAGAACAAAAAAAACTATTCCTTCAAAAGTACATTGACCGTGATAAAATAGAAGATTTAAGCAGAAACTTGCCGTCATTACAAAAGATTGATAACTTTAAATCATATTGCCCTATACACTTAATAAACAACAATTTCAGATGTGCTGTTAAAAATTGTTATAATGTATATATGTATCTTTTAAAAGAAAAAATGTTAGATTAAGACAGCACAGATTTCTATAAAATTGTGAAATATTTTTAAATAAAAAATTATTTCAAACATATAAATAAATTTTTTTTTTTTTTTTTTTTAACACAACATAAGAATACATCTTTTTTTGTTCTACATTCTTACATATCAATAAAATCTAAAAATGCTAATAATTTTTTCTTTCCTCTTCTTTAAATATTTCATCAGAGCAAAAAAGAAAAGGAAAAAATTCATATCAAAATATCAATTTGGTCAAGGTTGATTCAGATTTAAAAACCAGCTTTGCACTTTTTTCTTTTAATTTTAAAAATTCGCATAGGTACACTTAATTTGTTTAAATTTTTCTCTTTACATTTTACAAAAACGCATTTTTTCTTACTATTTCCATTCACGCCTATTACTTAAACCACATGTTAGATATTTTTGATTTCCTGTTTGTTTTCCTTTTATTCATATTTTTGTCAACATTCTTACATAACAATAAAATCTTATACGGTGATACTAGCCATTAATTAATGGTTTTTATTTCCTCTTCTTTAAATACTTCATAAAAAAAGAAAAAACAAGAAAAAAAGAAAAAAAATGCATCTAAAAATTTGAAACCGAATTGGTCAACTGAAGTATTTAAGATTGATAAAATCAATAATACTTATCCTGTTACATATCAATTATCGGACTATACTGATACGCCAATTTCTGGGGGTTTTTATCAAGCTGACCTTACACCTGTAAAATACCCAGATACTTATCTTGTAGAAAAAATTCTGAAAAGCAAGGAAATTGAGTTTTTGTTAAATGGCTAAGTTTTGATGACACATATAATACTTGGATAAATTCAACAAATATTGTTTAATATCTGTAAAATAAAACTCTAATAAGCACCTGAAAATAAAACTTGAAAACATCTTCTGAAAAATGAAATAAAATCTTAACATCTGAAAAATGAAAATAAAATTAAAACAGTAGAACATTTCTTTGAAATAAAATTTTTTATATAAAATTAGTCTAAAACTATTACTGATTTGTGGCGAATTCAAAATCACCACGTTCTTCTTTTAAATTTAATTGGCTTTCCTCATTTATGAGGAAATATTCATTTTTTTCGATTCATTATCTTCAAATACCCCAACTTTTTGATGCGGTATAAATATAATATTATTTAGGGTCTCGAAGACCCATTTTTCACCGTAAACGGTTTTTAACTTTTTAATTTTATTTATTTTATAGAGCCTACTTGGCTCCATATCTTTAACTTTTAAACATTTTTTAAAAGTTTTTTTTTTAAATTAAATAATTCCGCCAGTTTTCTTTTTCTGATGGGGTTTGATTTTGCCTTACTCTGATAATCTTGTTGTTGCTGTAGTTGCTGTTGTTGTAGTTGCTGTTGTTGCTGTTGCTGTGGTTGTGGTTGTTGCCGTTATTGTAGTTGTTGATGTTGTTGTTGATGATGATGCCGTTGATGTAGTTGTTGTTGTTTTTTTTTTCAACATTCTTACATAACAATAAAATCTTATACGATGATACTAAGAATTTTTTTCTTTCCTCTTCTTTAAATACTTCATAGAAAAAAAGATAACAAGAAGAAATAAAAGCATCTCAAAATTGCATCAATTTTGGCAAGGTTGAATCTTTATGTAACATTTAAAAACCAGTTTGCACTTTTTCTTTTAATTTTTTTAAAATTAGTTTTAAAATTTTAAAGAAACGTAGTTACACATCTTTTTGTTCTGTTTTCATTTTTCTCTTTAAATTTTATAAAGCTTATTTCTTATTCTTTTCATATACGCCTATTACTTAAGCTAAGTATACATCAACAAGAAGTATACCTGTACCACGTTAGATATTTTTGATTTCTTGTTGTTTTCTTTTTATTCATATTTTTTCTTGAACACAGAATAAATCTGTTTTATTTTTATATTCTTGTTTTCAAAATAGGTGACAAATGCAATTAACCTGACTTGAATTTTTTTCTTTTCTTATTCTTCACAGATTATGCAACATACAATGCACTGAAGCAACATGTTAGTCGCTAAGTACTTCCACAGCGTTAATTTCCTGGTTGTCTTCTTTTCATTCGTATTTTTTTTGAACATTCTTACAAACAAAAAATATCTTACACGACACACCGACAATAATCATTAGTTTTTATCTTTTATCTTCTTTAAATAGTTAAAGTAGAAAAAAAAGAAAAAACAATTTGTGTTAGGTACATCTAAAAACGCATAATTTTTTTTCAATGGTTTGATCATTATGTAGACAGAAAAACAGGTTTGTACTTTTTCTTTATGAATTTTAAAGATGCGTTGTACCTTTTAAAATTGTTCTATCTTGTACGTTTAAACTTTTTTTTGTTTTTTTCCTTTTACATTCATTAACCATTTTTTTGTTTCTACTTTTCATATGCGGCTATTACTTAAGCCAAGTATACACCACTAAGAAGTAGACCTACACCACGTTAGATATTTTTGATTTCTTGTTTTTTTTTCAACATTCTTACATAACAATTAATTAATGGTTTTTCTTTCCTCTTCTTTAAATACTTCATAAAAAAACGAAAGAAAAAAACAACAAACAACAACATCTTAAAATTTGCAAGCATAAAAAAAATATTTTTTCTTACTATTTCCATGTTTACCTATTACTTAAAACAAGTATACAATCCTTATAAACAACAAGAGTTGTCTGACGGTCGCCGCCGCCTGTCTGACCTACTTTTATGTCGTTAACCTACTCCTGTCTGACCTAATTACAGTTTGACCTACTTCCGGGTGACCTTGACCTACTTACGGGTGACCTTGACCTACTGACCTGTCTGGCCCAAGTGCCTACGTATCTACTGAAGTCCAAAATTAAGAACTTCATCAACACCGGAATGGACAACATATAAATAGTACAACATTTTAGAAGAAGTTAACAAAGATGGATAGTCAAGATGACTTCTATGTAACGTTGTTTAGTAATAATAATTTAACTGTTGTCTGTTTGCAGACAACACTTTAGCTTCATTCGAAAATAAATTATCTATTGATTTTGATTTAAGAAAAGGAAATTGGAAAGATGGTCTTTCAGAAATATATCTGAACGATTTCTTACAAACAGAAGAATTTAACAAAGAGAAATGTGCTTTTATTAATATTGGACAGTATAATGTTTATGTAACAAATATTGAAAAGCCTCTTGAAAAAATCAAAGTAACTATAACTATAGGCTACACATATTATTCATATGATGATTCGGAATTACATTTGGATGATTGGAAATTTAATTTTTTGCCAACTCTTATTAAAAATATAACTCCTAATCCCGGATTTACTCGAAACCAAGTTTCCAAAGAATTTTTTAATGAAGTTTTGACATATATTTCTACTCCTAAAAATTATGATGATGTAACATTCAAAAAAGTGTCAGAATCTAATCGAAGGGATTTAATTCGAATATCACAGACTTTTGATGAAGATAGTTTCTATATAAAAGTTATTCAGAGTTATAAAGTAAAAACATTATTAACTGAATTATTTCAACAGAAAAAAATATAAAAAATTTCAAAACAAAATTACCTGAACTATTCAAATTAGCTGTCGCTAATAATAAAGATGAATTGAGTGGAATGGTGATGATTTATCCAGATATAGTTCAATCATCTGTTTTTGGAAGTAGCAAAGTGCGTGCATTGAGAGCCATCAACATAGAAAATTGTAGAATACCTACAAATATTGAATTTGAAAACATCCATTACATACCCATAGAAAAAAATTGTTTTGAAACGATAGCGATTAAAATTTGCAACCAATAAGGCGATGGAATAAATTTTGTTTCCAGTTACTATCCAACTAAAATTGTATTACACTTTAAAAAGCATTGATTACCATAAAACAATATAAATACTAGTACTCAAATATGATATCATATCAAACATGGAAAGAGCTTACGTGAAATATTATTCCTCTCAAGTAGGTGGAGGAATCAACGATATTGGGCCTTTATTAAAATTTTATCCAGCTATAGAATGAGGTCGCGGTTTTGAAAATATATTCGGAAGTTTAATTCGTTACTTAAAGCCTGTTTTTATATCAGGTTGGGACTTAATTAAAAAAGAGGCTGTAAATACAAGTAAAAATATTTTTAATGATATGGCATCTGGTGCAAACATAAAAGAAACTGTAATTGATCAAAGCAAAGGCGGCATAAAAAATTTTCGAAAATCATTAGTTAACCAACTGCATTCGATGTATGGTGGAAAGCGAAGAGCTATAAAAAAACGAGCAGTTTCTAAAAAGACACACAAAAATGGAATGTAGGAAATCTGAACTTGATCTTTTTGCATCATTACCTGTTCAGAAGAAGTAGCATACAATCCTTTAGTTTGTTTAGAGGCATCGCCGTCAACCATTGAATTTGTTTTGTTTTAGAATGGAGATACATATCGAGATTTATCCAGTAACTATATAAAGTTTAAAGTTCAAATATTAAAAAAAGATGGATCAGTTCGGAGTGCAAACGATAAAATAGGAATCGGAACTGACGCGAGGGCAGCTCCGCAGCCGAGTGTTGTAAACAATTTATTACACTCTTTAATTAAACAATGTAATGTAACTCTAAACGGAAAAAAACATCACTTCTTCAGATTCCTTATACCATTATAAAGCATACTTAACTTTACTTTACTTTACTAAATTATGGTACAGATTCCAGTCAAACACATCTGGAAGCATCTGGTTGGGAATTGGATAAACCAAATGTAAATGATTTCAATAATTCTGGTTCTAAATCAAAATAAAAAGCATACAACAATTCTGCAATAGTAGAATTAACGGGAAAATTACATGTAGATTTCTTCAATACTTCTAAATTACTTTTAAATAACGTTGACATTCGAATTTCTTTAGCATTAGAGAAACAAGAATTTTATATTATCTTTAACGATAACGATGAAAGTTATTTAAAAATTCTCAAAGCTACATTATACATGAAACATTTAACAATTAATCCTAGCATATTGATAGCACACAATACTGTACTGGAAAAGGCTAACGCAAAATATTTTTATACGAGAAGTGAAATCAAAACATTTACAATTCCAGTTAACACTTCCAACATATCATTGGATAATATATTTATAGGCCAAATACCAAAAGCTCTTGTATTTTGTATGGTTAATAATGAAAATTTTGATGGTAAAAAATCAAAAAATCCATACCATTTCGATCATCAAAATCTCACACAATTTCAATTATATGTGAATGGAGTGCCTACCCCAAACTCTGCAATTGAAACAAGTTTTACACCGAATAATCTTTGTAATTCTCTTGCATATTTAACATTATTTAGCGGAACAGGTATACATCATTCTGATAGAGGACATCAAATTTCAAAAGACTTTTTTCAAAAGGTTATACAATACTAGCTTTTGATTTATCACCAGACGGCTCGGAAACTGATACATGTCAGAGTTTATTAAACCAGGGAGTAGTAAAGATTGAAGCAAAACTCAGCTCTCCATTAACTTCAACATTAACTTGTATTGTATTTGCAGAATTCGATACCAATATCGAAATTGATAAAAATTGTAACGTATACGTAAATATATAAAAGGAAGTTTAATGGACTATTTCTATTCATTTGAAAATGGCATGTGCTCTAGTAGATTTATCGTTCTGTACGGACGAAAACTATACAACATTAGTAAAAAATATTGCCGTAGCTGGAATAAAAGAAAAATGTAAAACTATTGCAAAAGAATTAAAGTAATAATATCCTGTCAGAGATTTAAAAAGAACAGACATTGAGAATTACTCTTTTGGACATATCGATAATGAAAAAATAACTAATAACTTAATAAATTTGCTTAAAAAATTCGATATAGTTTTAACAAATGGAAAACTTAAAGCAGAATTTTTAACAACATTTATACGAGGAAATACTCGATTAATAGATATTTCACGTTTGCAAGAAAATGAATACACTTCAGATTTCAAAGGTGCTGAAATGTAATAACTTAACACATAAAATATTTATAGTTGTTTATGCTCTTGATCAATTGCCAAAACAAGTTTCAAAACCTAGTATTTTGGTGGTAAATACAGATACTTCTAATAAAAAGGGAATACATTGGTTAGGAATATTTGTTCCAGTTCAAGGGTGTGAAGAATATTTTGATTCATTTGGAAATCCGCCCTTTCACAATGAGATTATAAAATTTCTACAAAATCAATCGACATATTTTATTTTCAACAATAAGCGTTTACAAAGTAATTTAACATCTGTTTGCGGACATTACTGTTGTGTATATCTATGGATGCGAAGTTCCCGTAAAACCATAAAATATTTTCTTAATTTGTTCGACACATCATCCCCACTTAAAAACGATAAAAAAATACAAAGAATATTTCGAAAAATTTTTAAAAAAGTGAAAGAAAAACTATAAATATAAAATTCTAAAATAGAATTTATCAGTTAAACCAAATCAAAACAATGGAGGAATCTACAAATTCAGAAATATTTAAAACAGAAAAAGGTGAGCCACCGCAGAATCTTTTATTAAGCTATATTTATTTTTTGGATAAAAAACAAACAATAAAAATTCAAATTGGATTTAATATTGAGAATTTTGCTGCATCAATAATTTTCCTAAACAAAACAAAGTCATAAGCGAAATGAATTATTTGGAGTGGTATACATTTTATCACGACTTTAAAAACAGTCAAGCAAAATTAAATGCAAAAGGATTTTCGCTAACATTTAATCATGATGAGCGCACTAAAAAACTTACATTGCAGTTAGATGAGTACACTCGTTTTTGTCTTATGCTAGACTTTATACAAGCAGTGATGTGATATAACAACGGAGCTGAACTTAATATACGAGAATATGTTTCAAATATTTTGAGAAATGTATTGAAAAGAATAAACTAAGATTGGAACAAGAAGATTTCTACATTCCAATGAATTTACACATAGCTCAGTGTAATTATTCCAGACTATTTTATGAAATACCTATGTTTTTGTCAGAAAAATTATCTTGGTCAACAATAAATAAAACAAATATTTTTTAAAACAAATTATTTTCTTTTATTAAATACATATATAAATCAATAGCATTTTTTACAGCACATCTTTTTAAATTTTCAGTAATGTTATGGTGAGGGCAAATGGTTGTGAAATTCCTTAGTTTCTGAAGAGATGGAATGTCATTATCTGAGTTGCCAACTTCTACTGAACTCGAAACAAATTTATCTAAAAATTCCTTTTTCTGGTACCCCTTTACGTAAACGACATCGAGTGAATTTAAATGTTCCTTTAAGGTATTTTTAATTGCTGAATATTCTATAAAGCCATCATCCCAGTCAAGACCATTTATATGTGTTTTATTGAATTCATTTTGCGGTTTAACATCACTATTTAACTCTTCGAACGAATAAGGTGCTTTACACATAAGCAGCATTAGTATCAGTGACCCATCAACTTTCAAAGCAAATTCCTTCCTTCCTGCTGCTCATTTTGTGCCTTACTATATTAAAATACCTTGAAAACCTCTAATTTATAACTAATACGATTTAAAAGGAGGGGGAAAAAAGGAGGGATCACCTCTAAGACCAAATCAATGAGAATGGGTAACTCTCAAGAGCCGAAACCGTGCCTTGGGGACTTCACTATTTCCGAAATCGCACCTATGAGGACCGTACTTCAGACCTCCGGGGTCCCATACAAAATCGGGAAGGGGGGTCGCTAGATCAAGGCCCAACTTTAAAGGGTGCCGGACCCTCAGGGACTGAAATCGGACCTTCAGGGACCGAAATCGAGCCTTCGGGGAGTGAAACGGAATCTTCGGCGACCGAATCAGTTCTTCAGACACAAGGTCTGATTTAAATGGATTAGCCGGAAAAATATGAAATACAAACAATTTTTCACCAAAAATGTGAAATTTAAAAAAAAAAATCGTAATAAGAGGTACA
Organism: Poecilobothrus nobilitatus; assembly: GCA_947095535.1. NCBI lineage: Eukaryota > Metazoa > Arthropoda > Insecta > Diptera > Dolichopodidae > Poecilobothrus > Poecilobothrus nobilitatus. Next base: position 113,558,891 of record OX352773.1, read on the forward strand.
AATTGTTGGTGAATAACATTTTAATTCCATAATAATTTAAATCTAGTTTATAGAATGTACAGTGATTAATTAATGAGAATGCAAAAATATAATTTGCATATTTTAGAATGTGGCCATAATCTTATATGCAATATATTTAATGTTGCAAAAAAAAGTATAAATTAATTTGTGTTTTCAAATTATTTTTAATCTAAATGGAAATACCTGAACCATTTGAAGAAATAATTGGAAAATGCGATATTTTCCAATTAGAAAAAACATCAATTTTAAATAACGACTTCAACCTTAACAACCTTCCTAAAGGAGAAACAGGTGGCGGTGATAGAAGCCAAAAATTTACTCTGTATTGAAAAGTTGCCAAGTGAGCACGATTCGAATGCGCTCAACAGAATTGTTTTTAGGGAAAAGATGCCTGCTGTGGAGCAACTGAGAGCGGTAGAAACAGAAAAAATTAATTTATAATAAATTAAATTTAATTAAATAAAAAGAATTAAGTACACTAAATTTTTAATATTCTTTTTCTTTTTCTTAAAATTTTCTTTTATTTTTTATTATTACTTTAATAATTCTTTAAAAAAGGAAGAAATTTTTAATAGAGGGGACAAATCTGTAAAATTTTTTAAAACTACGCTTCTCTGTCAGTTAGAACAAAACCTGAAAAAAGACTTGCAAACTAAAAATTCTTTAAAAAATCTAAAGAAGACCTAAGAGTTTATCTAAGAGTAAATCTAAGAACTAAACTTGAGTTTTTAACAGTTTTTCTAAATCTTGTCTTAAGACATTACATAATATATAAAATCTGGAAAGTTAAAAAATCAAAATAAAAAAAGGTAACAATATTTTTTATATAATTAAATATTGTTTTATTAAATTAAATATTCTGAAAAGTTAAAAAATTTTAAAAAAGGTAAAAGTATATGCAAAAAATTTATGAGAATGGCATTAAACCTGAAATTAAAAATTTTTTAAATAAAGAAGACAATATTTAATTTGTAAAAAATTTTGTACTTTAACTTTATTTTATTTAAAAAATTTTTCTTGTGAGTCTATACTCGTATTTGGAATTAACTAGAACAGAGCCATATTCCACCAATTTGGGTCCCGTCCCACAAACTTAAAATAAAAGCCCTGGCTATTCAGTTTTTTTAATTCTTTTTCCGATACAATATTTTTGGAGAACCGCTCCGGCATAAAAAAAAGTAATGCTGCTAGCTGAATCCTCCAAAACGCTTGTTACTTTACAGAGAACCGTTTGCTGACCTCTTTTTGTGTTTAGGAATTTTTATTCTTTTACCTCGTACATCACATTCTGAACCAGTGCATTTATTGTTTTGTAGCTCTCTTGCTGCCCTTTTCCGATTGCTATGAGGCTGCCAACGAATTCCTGAATGAAAATAAGATTAATAATTAAAAATATATTTGAAAAATTTGAAGAAAAAATTATTAAAATTTTTTAAAAAATTTCAAATCTAGTCACCATTATTTCTTTCGGTACTGGTACTGGAACTGGGTATTTGTATTAAGTTTTGTGTAGAACTCAACTGATGAAAATAAAAGTTTTGTTTTTTCTTTTATACTTTTGAAAAAGTATTTCCTACCATAGTTTAAATTACTTTAATAAATACCATAAATTATTTAACCAGGAACTGAACATATGAGAAAATTTAAACACTCCTAAATTTCTTTGTTTAAATTTTTTATTTTTTTTATTTTTATTTTTATTTAAATCTTCATTACATTATAAATTATTTTTACAATTTTCTTCTAAATCTAGGTTTAATTCTTACGACTACAAAATATAATTTATAAAAGGAAAACAGAAAATTTAAATATTATTTATACGGTAGTGGATAAACCACTAGTGTTGTATAATTGATACGTTAAATTATAAAAAAAAATTTAAAAAAAATAAACTTGTTAATGTGGGGTTGAAATTTTGTATGAAACTAATTATTATTTTTTTTTTTTTTTTTTTTTTTTTTTTTAAATTAGTACCATAGTTTAAATTACTTTAATAAATAGCATAAATTATTTAACCAGGAACTGAACATATGAGAAAATTTAAACACTAAATTTCTTTGTTGAATAATAAATCTTTTTAACAACTCAAAAGCTCTTTTTAAAATTGTTCTATTCTTAACGCGCGCTTTATTAAAATATATGCATAATTTTTAATTACATTTACATAATATAATTTATTAAGCACTTTTAATAACTGATAAGGGTACTTTTAATTAAGCTTTATTTAACAAAGAAGTAAAAAAAAAAGGAATTTAAACACTCCTAATTTCCTTTGTTAGATAATAATTTATAAATTCATTTGAATATTGTTGCAATCTTAACGGTAATTAATTTCTCGATCAAATACAAAATACAATCTTATATTATATTTGTTTATTACAAATTTGTAATTATTACAATTGTTATTAAACTTTTGTAATAAGAATCTATTCTTTCACTTTTCCTAATATTATATTGACTCAAAATTAAATTTATAATTTTTATTCTTTTATTGCATAGGAATACAAATTATTTTGGTATTTAACAAGTAGTTTTTAAAAAATACAGCAAATCAGTTCCATAACTAGTCATATTGAAATTTAAATAGTTAAAAATCTAATAAAAAATCTGTTATCAGTAAAAAAAGCAGTGTTATACTTAAATTATTAACTTTCAAAAAGAAGAAAAATATCGACAAGAAAATTTGCGCACTTCAAGTTAATAATAACAGTTATAATAATAAATTTAATTCTGATAAAGATATAGTGACAAATGATATAGTGTCAACAGATATCAACAATGAAAATTATCAGATTGAAAATAATAGCAATAATCAAAATATTAATAATATCAATAATAACAATAATGTTAATAATAATAATAATATGAAAATTCATGAAGTTAATGCTGAAGATGTAACTCAGTCTGAAGTTCGAACAATTAAATATGGTAATTGGATTAAGGGTGAAACGATAAATCTGGCAAGCAGTGATATTGAAATGTCTAATAGAAAACGCTTTATAAATCCGCTAGCTCCACCGATTGTCAGATTAACAAGAAATGCAATTATATCTGGTGACAATGTTTATGCTCGATTAACAAAACACAGAATATACAACATGATCATGATGATATCTGTTATGAGGATATGACGCAAACTAGTCTAAAAGTGCTTATACATCAAGAAGGATTGCCAAATAACTATCAAGGACTTTCTAAATTATACTTTAGTTATCACGAAACTACAGGAATATCTCGAAAAGAAGTATTACAAGATCTAGCTCATTTTAGGAGACATGTAAATAATAAATACAGAGAGCATCTGCAGAAAATTAGAGAATCATGGCAAAATTATATGATTGGAAATCTATAATGCTGCATAACGTAATGAATATGAAGATGGTGCATTTTAATGCTAGAAGTTTGAAAAAAAATTTGCATGAGATTGAAAAATTAAAACTGGTTTTGATATAATCATGGTCGGGGAAACTTAGAAAAGTACTTTAATATTTCTGGATATACAGCATCCTTTATCTCTAATAACTTGAGCAGAGGAGGCGGAGGAGGAAAAATTTTAGAAGTATCTAACTCCTTCAATACTATTGTAATTTCTTTAGAAGATACCAAGCCCACTATTAATATCGCCGTGTGTTACAAAAGCCCGAATGAGAACAATTATGCATTTATTGCACATCTAGATCAGCTGTTTGTTAAGTATAAAAACATAATTGTGATTGGTGATATTATGAATCTAAAAGATAATTCACCTGGGTCGGATAATATAGCAGCAAAAGATTTAAAAGTTGTTGCTAATATAATATCCCCGTTAATTAGTAATTTTGTTAATGATAGTTTTCACACAGAATATTATCCTAATTCATTAAAATATAGTACTGTGATTCCAATATACAAAAGTGATTCTCCTTTGGATACATCTAATTATCGGCCTATAACACTTACTAGCTGCATGAGTAAAATATTTTAAAAAATAATCAATAAAAGAATATGTGAACTTATTAAATGTTCAGGGGGATTTAATATCAATCAATTTGGGTTCCAAAACTCGCAAAGCACTGATGTAGTTATTAACGATTCTTTAAGATCTATTGTTGATAATCTCGATAAAAGAAACTATGTATGCTCGGTCTTTGTTGACTTAAGTAAATCATTCGATACAGTGGAGCATCAGATATTGTTGAACAGAATACATGAAATCGGAATAAGAGGGTTGCCTCATGAATTACTGAGAGCTTATTTGCAAAACAGATTTATCAAAACAAAACTTAATGGTGTTTGTAGTATTGAACGTGCTATAACATGTACATAATATGCAATTTGCTAGTATAAAATCTGATTATAAAATATTTGCTGATGATACATTGCTCATCTATTCAGCAAAAAATACTGAGTTATTAGAAGAATTGGCGAATGAGGATTTGAAAAAATATATGAACTGGGTAAATGGAAATAAATTAACAGTGAACATTGAAAAAACAAAGTACATGATTTTTAAACGATGCAACAAACCTGATATCAATCCCAAAATTTGTATTGATAGCAGAGAAATTATAAGAGAACAAAGTTATAAATATATCGGTATTATAATAGATGACAAATTATCCTGGAGTGATCATGTTAATTACATATTAAAAAAGATAATGCCATTACTAGATGCTATTAGAAGAAGCGGTATCATATTAGATGACAAATCAGCTAAATTATTATTTCATGCGCACATTATGTCTCATGTACGAAACAATGTGGCGACATGGTCATGTTGTACAAATACATTAAAGAATAAAATAAACATAATAATAAATAAAGCAATCAAGATACTATACAGGCTGAATTGGCGTACTCCATCTAATAATCTATACAAAAGTACTGGATTCCTTAAATTAGATGAATTAATAATTGTAGAAAAAGCTAAAATAATTCATAAAATAGAAAATGGTGTCACTAAAAGCAAAACTTTATTACAAAATGGTCAAACGGTCAAACGATGGTCAAACGGTTTAATTTACAAGGACGTAAAATTGAATTTAAAATCAAACCGGTACCGGATCATGAAGAACCAACCAATTGGATCAAAAATGCAATAAATGAAGTAACACTTTACATTCTCGAAAATGTCAATCCCACGGATAAGGTGGGTATTACATTTTGTGGAAGAAGTTTTGAAGAGCGAGGTCCCGGGTGGATAAATTTTAGAGACACTTCAGAAATTAAATTTCGAGATATCTGGAAAATGATATCAAAAATTTTTCAAAGCAACTCTGAAGACTTAGCACTGATACATTTTGCATAGGTATTACTTCTGTTAAGCTTCCTCAGGGCAGAGGGAAAGGAAAAAATTATAATACCTTCGATGAGGAATGTGCTAGGAAAAAAGGTATCGTTAGTATTGGCAACAACGATAACTTATGCCTTCCAAGAGCGTTAGGGCAATATCTTACATTGATAAGCATTCTGATTATTTATTAACAACGCCAACATAAATATACCTCAAGAAGGTTGTGGAATACCAGAACTTCAGCAGTTCCAACAATATTTAAAGGAATACTCCATAACCATTTATAAATATGGAAGCAAAGGTACAGATATTATATTTGAGGGAAATGGCGGTGAAAAAAGGATCAATCTACTGTACGACAAAGGCCATTACAACGTAATCACTTCGCTTACTGCGACGTTTTGCTGTAGTTATTATTGTGAAAAGTGCCATAAGCCATTTTATATCCGAAATCGTCACAGATGTGGCGGTGCATGTCCCTAATGTCAATATTCTCCAACTTGCCCAAAAAACCAATTAAATATTTTGGGTAAAGATTGCAACCGCCATTTTAGAGGGAATGATTGTTTTAATAACCATAAAGCTTCCAATTCACGGAAGAAAGCATCCATTTGCAGCACAGTAAAGAGATGCACAAAATGTCTATGTCACAATATTATTGCAAAACATGTAGTAAACATGTTCCTCAGGAACATTATTGTTTTATACTACCAGATGAAAGAAACCCGAATATTGAAGATGTTCTCTATAACTTTTACGATTCGGAGTGTATGCAGGAAAAATTTTTCTGAGAAAAGTGTATTGATAATGAAGTTTATGAAATAAAGGAACATGAACCTAATTTATGTGTACTACAACAACGTTGTAATTTATGTCTTAATAAAGATGAAAAAGAAGAATTTTGCGATAGATGTGGACAAAGGCAACATATTTTAAAAATAAATATTATTGACATTTTCGTACAATTTATATTGAATCAGCGTAAAATATTTAAAAAAGTTATTGTAATAGCACATAATGGGCAAGCATATGACCATCAATTCATACTAAAGTACATAATAGAAAACACTAAGCTAAAGCCTGAATTAATAATGCGAGGTACTAAGACAATTGTAATGACAATAGAGACTTTATACAAGCAGTGATGTCATTTAACAACGGAGGTGAACTTAATATACGAGAATATGTATTCAAATATTTTGAGAAATGTGTTGAAAAGAACAAACTAAGATTGGAACAAGAAGATTTCTACATTCCAATGAATTTACACATAGGTCAGTGTAATTATTCCAGACTATTTTATGAAATACCTATTTTTTTTTTTTTTTTTAAATTATCTTGGTCAACAATAAATAGAACAAATATATTTAAAAACAAATTATTTTCTTTTATTAAATACATATATAACTTCATAGAATTTTTTATAGCATATCTTTTTAAATTTTCAGTAATGTTATGGTGAGGGCAAATGGTTGTGAAATTCCTTAGTTTCTGAAGAGTGAATTTAAATGTTCCTTTAATGTATTTTTAATTGCTAAATATTCTATAAAGCCATCATCCCAGTCAAGACCATTTATTTGTGTTTTATTGAATTCATTTTGCTGTTTAACATCACTATTTAACTCTTCGGACGAATAAGGTGCTTTAAACATAAACAGCATTGGTATCAGTGACCCACCAGCTATCAAAGCAAATTCCTTCAAGAAATATTGCTCATATTTTCCAACAATAAATTTGAAATCTGCTACTGCCTTCCTGCTGCTCATTTTGTGCCTTACTATATTAAAATACCTTGAAAACCACTAATTAATAACTAATATGATTTAAAAAGAGGGGGGAAAAAGGAGGGATCACCTCTAGGAGCAAATCAATGAGAATGGATAACTCTCAAGGGCCGAAACCGTGCCTTGGGGACTTCACTATTTCCGAAATCGCACCTATGAGGACCGTGTTTCAGTCCTCCGGGGACCCCATCCAAAATCGGGAAGGGAGGTAGCCAGAACAAGGCCCCATTTTAAAGGGTGCCGGACCCTCATCGACTGAAATCGGACCTTCGGGGACCGAAATCGAGCCTTTGGGCAGTGAAATGGAATCTTCGGGGGCCGAAATCAGACCTTCAGACACAAGGTCTGATTTAAATGGATCAGCCGGAAAAATATGAAATACAAACAATTTTTCATCAAAAATGTGAAATTTAAAAAAAAAAAATCGTGATAAGAGTTACAAATTGTTGGTGACTAACATTTTAACTCCATAATAATTTAATTCTTAGGCATAGTTTATAGAATGTACAGTGATTAATTAATGAGAATATAATTTGCATATTTTAGAATGTTGTAATTATGTATGTGGCATAATCTTATATGCAATATATTTAATGTTGCATTAAAAGTATAAATTAATTTGTGTTTTCAAATTATTTTTAATCTAAATGGAAATACCTGAACCATTTGAAGAAATAATTGGAAAATTCGATATTTTCCAATTAGAAAAAACATCAATTCTAAATAATGACATCAACCTTGTTTCTGCAGCTATCATAATTTGCTGGTTTCTCGTTCATCTAAAAATAAAAAAAAAGGAGAAACAAAGAATCAATTTCAAATTAAAATTATTTTTGTACTTATCTGAGTATCCTGGTTCCTGAGTGATGGTTGAATCCTGGTACCGATTAGCATCCAGCATCTTGAGGCATCATCTTTGTTTTTTTTTATTGATATAGCTAAAAATTAAAAGTTTATGTATGTTTATTTTAAAGTATTATTGATACTTACATTAATTGTCAAAACCAAACAAATTCACAATATTAGATAGAAATTGTCAAAATATAATTGTTTTAATTTTGGGACACAAGATGTCAGTTACAAAAAAGTTACTAAAATTAATTTAATTCACAATAATTTTATATTTTTTATATATTCAATGATTTTAACTCTTTATATACACTACATATGTTTTTTATATACTTTAGTTTTTTTTAATTTTTTATTATGTACTTTAAATTCAAGGTTACTGAACTTGAGTTAAACGTTAGTCCTATTTAACGCAAGTTTATATAAACCCAAATTTTATGAATTTTAATCAATCGTTATCGTAGAGTCGTAAAAAAAGGTTGTTAAAATAAATTAAATTGAAAATAAAACAGTGCGTTTTATTATAATAAAAAAAATAACAGTGCGTTATTAATTTTTTAAAAAATAGTGGAAATTCTATTAAATTGGATCGAATTGAACATTTGAATTAAACATTTTTTTTGTATTTGTGTTTTAAACAAACATTTTTTGGTCCTTCGAGCCGGATATTAAGCGGCAAACAAATTTGATTCTATTGTATGAAGTGTAAAAAGGAAAAATTAGAAAATTTGTGACGTAAAAAAAAACAAAAACAAAAATATACTTATATTGATAAACTATAAATTCAAAAAAAAGAGTGTGAAAAAAGAAATTGTATTTGGGTGACAAATTTGCAAGAACGATAACAGTGACTTTTATGAGAAAAATTAAAATTAAAATATTATAATTTACAATATTTGAGCTAGTTAAAAACAGTGACTGTTGAAATTCTCTAAGATAAATTATAATTAAAAAGAGTTAATTTTCAAAATTTGTAAAAACGAAAAAAAAAAATAAAAAAAAAATATATAAAAAAAAAAAACCAGTGACATTGTAAGCACTTATATAGTGAACAAAATATTAGGGTACAGAATCCCTAACGGGTTGGCACGCGCGCGTTCGGTACGGTTTCTGGAAATAAAAAAGGAATTCATAAATCAAAAGTAAGTCCGTTCTAATTATTATATACTAACAATATTCACACAATATTAAATATAAACATTTAACAACAAAAACATTTATAATAAAATTTTTATAAAAACATTCAACATTAACAACATATATAAAAGTTTTAAAAATATTTTTGCAACATTTTTTATATGCTAAAATTTTGTTAAAAAAATTAAGGATTAACTAATTTGAGTTATATAAGTTGTAAGTAGTTCTATATCGCGTTAAGATGTCAAACGCAAAAACAAAAGCAACAATTATCGCGCAATTGGAAACTAATTTAAAGGATATGCTAACCTTTCAAGGTGGGTTTAAGGAACTAGGGTCGAAGTTACGTGCGACTCAATTGGAAACAAGGCTGACATTAACAGAAAACAGATTCAAGGAGTCGGAGAAATTGCACATGGCTGTTGTTGGCATGGATGACGTCGAATATTTAAAGATTGAAACATGGACAAAAATTTTAGAAGTGTATATGGATCTGCAACCTGAGTTGAAGGATGCTTATGACCAGCTAGCAAAAGAAACCCCAGATTTGAGTTTATCATTGGTTCCAACTCAACAAGATTTTGCGCCACCACGCTTGAGTTTACCCCCGTTTGATGGCACGTATGAAAGTTGGCCGGCCTTTAAGAATTCTCTAGACGCCTATTTCCTTAAATACTCGCAAATGTCGAATATACAGAAATTGAACGTGCTAAAGACCAAGGTGGAGGGAGATGCAGCAACACTCATTCAACATTGGCATTTAGAAGAATCAGGGTTTAAGTCAGCCATAACTATTCTGACTGATCGTTATGAAAACAAAAGAGTGTTGGTAAACACACAGCTAAGGGTTCTACTAAGTCAACCACAAATTACAGATGAGTCAGCAACAGCAATCAAAAACATGCTGGACACCACTATTGCAGCCTATCATTCCTTAAAAAATTTAAATATACTCGTGCAAAGCTGCAATAGTATTTTGATTTTCTTATTGGTTCAGAAATTACCATTTCGAACTCAACAATTATGGGAGGAAAAGATTGGCAACTCTCGAACAATACCGGAATTCACAGTGTTCAAAGAATTTGAATTTTTAGAAAACAGATTTCGTACTTTGGAATCTGTTCAACGTAATCATCCAAATCACATTAAATCAAAGGACGTTAAGCAAACACCTACCAAAAATTTCCACATCGCGTCAGTAACTGGAGTTATTTGTACCATGTGTAAAGAGTCGCATATCTTAAGAAAATATAAAAATTTTTTAGGACTGGCTCCTATTAAACGATTGGACTTTGTAAGAACAAAAGCGTTATGCTGGAATTGTTTAGGAGAAGGTCACAAAGTACCGCAGTGTTCCAGCAAACACAAATGCCATGAGTGTCAGAAGCCACATCATACGTTACTGCACTTAACTAGAGGAGCTGGTCACACGCAGCCATTTGGAGCGCCATATATGTCACATATGCGAGCAAGCAATCATATTTTGAATATCAACAGTCCCAGTTTCACACCTTCAAATAATGGTAGTTCTACGGAGTATCTCCAGTATCCTGACAAGGATGTAAGAACTACAGCGTTCAGCAAATGCAACAAACAAGTTTTGCTGGCCACTGTTTTGGTCAAAATAATAAATTCTTCTGGAAAGGAAATCACAGTGCGTGCGTTGTTTGACCAAGGATCTCAAGCATCTTTCATTACCGAGAAAATAGTGCAAAGAGTAAACTTAAATAAAGAAATTGTCAGTGCGACTATCCAAGGCATTGGAAAAGACAACAATCATACAATTAATAATAAAACCACTTTCACCATAAAATCACTCGTTGATGAACAATTTATTAACGTGGAAGGATTGATTATGAAAAAACTAACTCAAATATTACCATAGACAAGAATCAATTATGAGAAGTGGGAGCATATAGTGGATTTAAAATTAGCGGACATTCATTTCAATCAACCTGGAGTTATTGATCTATTACTGGAAGCCCAAGTTTTCAATAAAATTATATTACCCGGGGGCAAAAGGGGCACAGAAGGTACCCCATTAGCTCAAAATACAATATTTGGTTAAATTCTATCGGGCGAAATTCACCAAGCTACAACACAAAACATCACCATAGCCAACTACCATTTAACCCACAAGCTAGAAGAACAAGTAAGAATTTTTTGGGAAATAGAAGATATCCAGAATGTTAATACCTTAACAGAAGAAGAACTTAAATGTGAAGAGATTTACAAAGAAACAACCATTAGACTACCAATAGGAAGGTATCAAGTGTCACTGCCATTACGAGAATCCACGGTCGAACGCCATTTGGGAGCGTCAAGAAACATTGCAATCCGCCGACTTCATCAACTAGAAGCTAGATTCGAACGAGACGAGAAGTTCAAAACTGAATACTGTAAAGTAATTAACGAGTATCTAAAATTAGGTCACATGATACCCATCACACATTACGAAGCTATGAAAGATGATCAACTCAAACACACAACATGTTATCTGCCGCATCATGGAGTCGTAAAGGAATCCAGTACCACTACAAAACTGAGAGTGGTCTTCGATGCGTCACGATCAACAGAAAGTGGAACATCCTTAAACGGCATGATGTTAAAGGGTCCGGTTATTCAAGACGACTTAGTGCAACTATTCATCCGATGGCGCAAACAGAATTGCTTTCATAGCAGATATCGAAAAAACGTATGGGCAAGTCTTAGTTGACAAGAAACATGCTAATTACCAACGCATAGTGTGCACCATATTTAGCGACATGAACAATGCAACAATTAGCCAGTGATGAAGCGCAAAACTTTCCACTAGCTTCAGAAATCACTATGTCAGATTTTTATGTAGATGATCTGCTATCAGGAGCAGAAGATATAGAGTCAGCTCTACAAATTCAACAAGATATGATAGAACTTATGAATCGTGGTGGTTTTCCATTAAGAAAATGGATGTCGAATGCCAAGGAGTTAATATCAGAGATGCCTAAGATTGAACAAGAGAAAATGTTGCCGTTAGTTTCAGATCATAAAGATGAAGTACGTACTTTGGGAAATATTTGGAATCCCAAAGCAGATGTATGCTATTTTTCTGTGAATTTTCACCGATATCACAAATTTGTTCAAAACGAACAATTTTATCACAAATCGCTAAGTTGTTTGATCCGTTAGGTTGGCTAGCTCCAATAATCATAACTAAAATAATTATGCAGAAATTATGGTTGGAGGGTCTTACTTGGGATGATAATGTGAGTCATGAGTTGCAACAACAATTCAACAAATATTATACTTATTTATCGGATATAACACAAATTCGAGTTCTAAGATGGCTTCACTATTCAACACAGAACTCAGGGGTTGAACTCCATGCATTTGCAGATGCTTCAAACAAAGTATACGCGGCAGTAATTTACCTATGTACTATTGTCCAAATCGGCCACAGAACCATACGCCTGGTCTTAGCAAAAAGTAGAGTTGCTCCGATCAAAACGTTATCATTACCACGATTAGAACTGTGTGCTACAAGTTTGGCGGCAAGGTTGATGCAAGTAGTACGTAAATCACTAAAACTAAATGAAACTATCAAATTTTACGGATGGAGTGACTCAGAAATCATACTAGCTTGGTTGAAAGGCCATCCCAGTAAGTGGACTACCTCTGTCGCAAACAGAGTTTCAGATATTCATAACATTTTAAAGGGAAATGTATGGACATATGTACCAACGAAGCAAAATCCAGCCGATTGTGCAACACGAGGGCTATGCCCATCAGAATTGGCAAAGTATAAAATTTGGTGGAACAATCCAGAATGGCTTTCCAAATCACCAGACTTTTGGCCTATACAAAAACTAACAACAACCGAAATTGAAAAAAGGAAAATTGTAATTTGCCATTCAACAAGCGCAAAGGTGGACATTTTCGAAGTTAATTTCTCATCATTACATAGATTAATAAGAGTAACTGCATATTGTCGTCGATTTTTTACCAAATTAAAATGCAAAACAAAATTCGACCACGTAGATCATCTCACAAACTCGGAAACGGAAGATGCTCTTAACATATTAATTAGAAAAGCGCAAGCTAGAAATTTTCAAAAGGAAATAATTGCATTGAAAGGTAACCAGCCAATTGATAATAAAGGTCGAAAATCAAAACTTAATCCCTTCTTAGACAAGGATGGACTATTACGTGTTGGTGGAAGGTTAAGAAATTCCAGTATACCATTTGACCAAAAGTATCCTATTATACTCTCAGATAACGACCATCTCACTAAGTTGCTAATAGAAAAAGTACACAAGCAAACATTACATGGCAGTTTTCAACTGATGATGTCTGTGCTTCGCACTAAATATTGAATCATCAATGCAAGGAATAGTATACGCATGATGATACATAAATGCATACCTTGTTTTAAGCAAAAGGCTGAAACACAAACACAACTAATGGGGAATATAATAAGTGTAAGAACACAAATTGTAAGACCATTTACAGATACAGGGTTAGATTATTGCGGCCCATTCGAATTAAAGGCGCATAAAGGTAGAGGTGCAAAGAAATATAAGGCATACAATTTATTTGTATGTCCACTAAGGCCATTCACTTGGAGTTAGTTACCGACATGTCATCAGACGGCTTCATCGCGGCATTCCGTCGATTTTGTGCGCGACGAGGATTATGTCAAAATATTTACTGTGACAACGGCACTAACTTTGTTGGTGCTAATAGAAGTTTAATGAAGCAATCCAACAACATGATTAAAGAATACAAGCCCCAAATAACTGAGTTGACAGAAAAGGAAGGTGTAAAATTTCATTTCATTCCACCCTCATCTCCTCATTTCGGAGGTTTGTGGGAAGCCGGAGTTAAATCCACAAATTACCATTTAAAACGGATTTTGTACACCATTTTAACTTATGAAGAATTTTCAACTTTTTTGTGTCAAATAGAAGCTTGCTTGAACTCAAGACCTTTATGTGGACCTTAAGACGTTAACTCCTGCACATTTTCTTATAGGAGAAAACATGCTTGCAACACCGCAAATGTCTTTGTTAGATACTAATCCAAATAGGTTAGATAGATGGCAACATTTGCAACACATGTTACAAAGTTTTTGGATGAGGTGGCAAAAGGAATATTTAAGTCGACTACAACAACGACCTAAATGGTCAGCACAAGTAGATAATGTCAAACAAAACCAATTAGTGTTATTGAAGGAAGATAATTTGCCACCATGTCATTGGCCACTAGCCAGAATTACTCAGATACATCCTGGTTCGGATGGGTTGGTCCGAGTCGTTACGTTGCGTACAAAACATAATATCATCAAACGTCCTATAACAAAGATTTGCTTACTACCACATGATTAACAATGCACTATGTTCATTAACCATTGTTAAGCCAATGCATCACAAACACTTACACGCTAAAATCTATCGCTCATAAACAAAAAAAAATAATTGGTTAATCTAAAATCTATCGGTTATAAAAAAAAAAAAAAAATATATAATAATAATTCGCTAATACTTATACGCGAAAATCGTTTAACAATCAAATATGGTTTTAATATTTATTCGCTCAATTTGTTAAAATAATAAAAATAAAAATAAAAAATCGCAAAAAAAAATTGTCCGTTGAAACAAAATCAAAATTCGAAATTCGTCCGTTCAGGTAAAACAAAAAAAAACCATCAAAATTAAAAATATTGTCACACACTCACACTAAATAACATTTGAAATTTACATATCAACATATTCAACGAAATCACACATCAACATAATTCAAGTATTTATACATTCACACCAACTATTATTGAAAAATTCCTACGTATGAATGTCTTATAAACTACAAAAGCATACACAAATTTTCTAAAACAAATAATATAATTCTTACACTTTCATAATTTTTTTTTTCATGTTACTGCAATGTACGAGCACCGGAACCTGCAAATCATCTGGATACGTTGTTGCGAAATTGAGATGTAATGGTCTTTTTGAATATTTAACCTAAAAAACACTTCACCCATGATGAAATTAGTATTAATCGAGCATGAATTTGAATGATACAAGTTACCTATCCACATTGCAATTCACATATTCCTCAATAAGTTGGCATCAAAATATAATTGTTTTAATTTTGGGACACAAGATGTCAGTTATATTAACTAAAATTAATTTAATTCACAATAATTTTATATTTTTTACATATTCAATGATTTTAACTCTTTATATACACTACATATGTTTTTTATATACTTTGGCTTTTTTTAATTTTTTATTATGTACTTTAAATTCAAGGTTACTGAACTTGAGTTAAACGTTAATCCTGAATCGTTTAACTCAAGTTTATATAAACAAAAATTTTATGAATTTTAATCAATCGTTAGCGTAGAGTCGTAAAAAAAGGTTGTTAAAATAAATTAAATTGAAAATAAAACAGTGCGTTTTATTATAATAAAAAAAATAACAGTGCGTTATTATTTTTTTAAAAAATAGTGAAAATTCAATTAAATTGGATTGAATTGAACATTTGAATTAAACATTTTTTTGTATTTGTGTTTTAAACAAACAACCTTCCTAGAGGAGAAACAGGTGGCGGTGATGGAGGGCAAAAATTACTTTGTACTGAAAAGTTGCCAAGTGAGCACGATTTGAATGTGCTCAACAGAATTGTTTTTAGGGAAAAGATGCCTGCTGAGGAGCAACTGAGAGCGGTAGAAACAGAAAAAATTAATTTATAATAAATTAAATTTAATTAAATAAAAAGAATTAAGTACACTAAATTTTTAATATTCTTTTTCTTTTTCTTTAAATTTTCTTTTATTTTTTATTATTATTTTAAATTTTTAATATTCTTTTTCTTTTTCTTAAAATTTTCTTTTATTTTTTATTATTATTTTAATAATTCTTTAAAAAAGGAAGAAATTTTTAATAGAAGGAGGGAAAAATCTGTAAAATTTTTCAAAACTTCGCTTCTCTGTCAGTTAGAACAAAACCTGAAAAAAGACTTGCAAACTAAAAATTCTTTAAAAAATCTGAAGAAGACCTAAGAGTTTATCTAAGAGTAAATCTAAGAACTAAACTTGAATTTCTAAAAATTTTTCTAAGTCTTGGCTTAAGACTTATTACATAATATATAAAATCTGGGAAGTTATAAAATCGAAATAAAAAAAGGTAACAATATTTTTTATTTAATTAAATATTGTTTTATTAAATGAAATATTCCGAAAAGTTAAAAAATTTTAAAAAAGGTAAAAGTATATGCAAAAAATTTATGAGAATGGCATCAAACCTGAAATTAAAAATTTTTTAAATAAAAAAGACAATATTTAATTTGTAAAAAATTTTGTATTTTAACTTTATTTTATTTTGAAAATTTAATTGTATTTGGAATTAACTAGAACAGAGCCATACTCCACCTATTTGGGTCCCGTCCCACAAACTTAAAATAAAAGCCCTGGCTATTTAGTTTTTTTAATTCTTTTTCCGATACAATTTTTTGGAGAACAGTAGTAATAATATGTACGTTCTAGGACTGTCAAATGACGTCACATCAAAGTTGACAGTTAAGGTATTATGTAATAGAAATTGGGGGTGGTATAATGGAATTGAATTTTCGTTTCTGAAAGTGAATGAAAACGATGGTATCAGCGGAGAACTTGGGTTGGGTGCAGGAGCTGGAATATGAATAAAAATAAAATAAAAATACTTGAAGTTTTGCTTTCGTTAAGCGATATCAATGTGAATATGTGATGATCTCACACATATGGAATGGCTCTACAACTTTGAATAAATATTGACATCTCTTCTATTCATTAAAAGTGTTCATATTTGCAAGCTAAACATAATGTAATCAAAATATTTAGATGTATCTATCCTATAGTTTGCAGGAAATCAGAATTTAAAAATGAATTGTGTTTGCGATAAGAAAATTTTATTTTTCAATGAAAAAAAGTTGCGGTTTTTATATTACAGTGTATAAAAAATAAAAATTAGAGTATAAAAAAAAATAAACAAAAAATTTTAATTTTTGAATGAAAAAATGTTGCGGTTTTAAGAATATAAAGTATAAGAAAATTTCTATATCATAAAATGTTGTGATGCATATTTTATTATACTTATTATTAATAAAATTAAAAAATGATGTCAGGGAATCCCGCACACATTTGAATGATATGATATGATGATATGGATGAATAGAATTTGTATAAATAAAAGGTGTTGTTTGAAAAACTTATTATTAATTGTTTATTATTAAATTAAAATTGTTGTTCTTATTAAAAATTTAAAAAAAGGAAAGAAAATGAAACGATCTGGTAGTAAAACCTTCAGTGACTCAGATATTAAGTTCTGTGAAACCTGTAAAAAAGATATACCATTGAAAGAATGGTTATATCATATAGGAACATTTTTACAAAAAATAAATAGTGGTGATTATATTGAAGCAAATCTAAAAAGTGTTAAAATCTGTTTCAATGAACGAATAGAAACATTTATATTGGAAAATAATGATGAAAGTGTTTTGTTACCAGAACAATTTTTACATAGTTCCAAGGATAAAATAATTAAATTATTAGAAAATTCTTTGAAAAAACATAATTCTTTCAAATTTAACTTTGAATTATTTATTGAATATATAAAATATTTGAAAACGGATAATAATAATTTGGATGACTTAGATGATTTTAATTTAATCAATCATTTTAATTTTAATCAATAAAGTCTTTCAATACGAAAATGGAAATTATACTACAACCAACCGAAATATTAGAAAAGTTAGATAAATTATTGCAGTGTCTTGTTGTTAAAAGTGAAGAATTTCAAGAAAGGGATAGTGGTTGGGCTCTACTTCGAATAATACATTTAGAAGTAAACATTAATCAATACAAACCTTTACGTGGATCACAATATCTTCCGTTACCAAAATTTTTGAAGACTAAAAAGGCTTGTATCAACGTAATGAACGTTGATGAGTATTGTTTTAAATGGAGTATAATATCAGCTCCGTACCAGGGTTCTGGTAGATTGGAACGAACACAAACATATGGGATTGCTGATATACAATCGAATAAAATACAACTATAAAATATTACACTAAATTTTGATGTTTTAGAATTTCCTATGAAAGTTGCTGATATAAAAAAATTTTTAACAATTAAATACCACAATTAGTATCAAAGTTTTTGATTTTGAAAAACAAGAAACATCTCAAAATACATTCTACAAAATTGTAGGTCCATTTCATTATACAAAAGAAGAGAAACTTCATCATATTAATTTGTATTAATACAAGAGGATCAGAGAACACATTATGTTTGGATTAAAAATATTTCTCGACTATTACATTCGCAAATTACAAAGAATAATAGAAAATTAATATTTTGCAATCATTGCTTAATTCATTTCAATAATGAGGCAAATTTAAAACTACAAATCTTCCAACAGCTGAAAAAGCAACATTAAAATTTGAAAACTACAACAAAAAAATGGATGTACATGGCATTTGTCGTGTATGCAGACTTTGAATGCATTCTTCAAGATATAACAACATGATTACCAGATTCATCTACATCAACAACAACAAACGTAATATTTTTTTGGAGAAATTAATAGAAGATGTGAAACAAACTTATAGTAAGTATTATAAAAATATTATTACAATGAAAATTCTTACAGATGAAGAAAGAATAATTCATTTAGAAACTAGAAATTGTCATATTTGTAATGAAATGTTAGATGAAAATAGGGTTGCAGACCATTGTCATTTAACCGGAATATATCGAGGACCAGCACATTCATTTTGTAATTTGCAATATCAGTTACCAAATTTCATTCTAATATTTTTTCATAACTTTTCTGGTTATGACTGTCACTTATTTATTAAAAACTTAATAAAATTTCCGGGTAAAATTAATGTTATTCCTATGAATAAGGAAAAGTATATTTCTTTATCAAAATGGATTGAGGTTGATGAAGGGGAATCTATAGAGTTGAGGTTCTTAGATTCATTTCGGTTTATGTCATCAAGCTTAGATGCATTAGTTCTCAATTACCATTTGATAATTTAGTAATATTAAAGAAAATGTATCCAAACGAAAACAAATTTAATTTAGTGAACCGAAAGGGGATATTTCCTTATGAATATTTAAATTCTTTTGAAAAATTGTATCAAACAGAGTTACCTTGTCAAAGAAGTTTTGATAATAAATTTTGTAAAACAACAATTTCAGATAAAGACTATCAACATGTAAAGACTGATTGGGAAACATTTGAATGCAAATATTTTAAAGACTATTTAGAAATATATTTAAAAACAGATGTTATTCTATTAACAGATGTATTCAATAATTTTCGAAAAGTATGTAAGCAGATATATGAATTAGATGTATGTCAATACTATACGTTACCTGGTTTTAGTTGGGATGCTATACTCAAATATACAAAAGTAGAACTTCAGGTACTAACTGATATTAATATCTATAATTTTTTCAAAATGGGTATTAGAGGTGAAATTCCACAGTGTTCATTACGTCATTCTAAAGCAAATAATAAATATTTAAGTAATTTTGATAGAACAAAACCTTCAAATTTTGTAACATATTTAGATGTTAACAATCTGTATGGGTCTGCTATGTCTAAATTCTTACCTATATCTAATTTCTACTGGTGTGATAAAATAGAAAATATTGATTTTTTGAATATACCTTCTGTTTCAAATATAGGATACATTTTTGAAGTAGATTTAGAATATCCTGTTTATAAACATGGTGATCACAACGATCTTCCATTTTGTCCAGAAAATAAAAAACATTCAAAAATGAAAAGTATAAAGCTAATTACCAGATTAAAAGAAAAAAAGAAATATATTATCCATTATGCAAACCTTCAACAATGTGTAAAACATGGATTAATATTAAAAAAGATTCACCGAGCTTTGAGCTTTAACCAAGATTGTTGGTTGAAAAGTTATATAGATTTAAATAACTATCACCGAACACTAGCAAAAAATAATTTTGAAAAAAATACATTCAAATTGTTAAATAATGCGTTATATGGAAAATATAGATAAGAGAAAAAATATTAAAATTGTAACAAGTTAGGTAAGTCAGGGAAAAAATTTGGGGGCAAGAGCTTTGATATCTAAACCAAATTTTCACAGTTTAGCTAAATTTACAAGTGATATGGTTGCAATTCAGTTGAATAGAACTAGTGTATACTATAATAAGCCTTTATATGTAGGTTTTTCTGTATTAGAAATTTCAAAACACAAAATGTATGATTTCCACTATGATTATATTAAACCAAAATTTAATAAAAATGTTAAATTGAATTATATGGATACTGACTCATTTATATATACCATTAAAACAGAATTTTTACGAAGATATTAAACCTAACATAGAAAAGTTTTATGATACATCAGAATATTCAATTGATAATTCTTATAAAATTCCTCTGAAAAATAAAAAGGTTCTAGGTATGATGAAGGATGAATGAAATGGTAGTATAATTAAAGAATTTATTGGATTAAAAGCGAAAATGTATTCGATTGATATTGAAAATAAAAATGTTATAGTTAAAGCAAAAGGTATCAAAAGAAATGTTGTAAAATTATTCACTTTAGATGATTACAGAGAATGTTTATATAAAAGAAAACTTTTTAAAAGTAATATGTTAATTTTTAAAAGTTAGATTCATAATTTGTATACACAAAATTTATATAAAATTTCATTATGTTACCACGATAATAAAAGATATGTTTTAGATGCACATTGTTTTTACGCACATTGGCTTGGGGTCATTTTGCAATAAAATAAAAAAAATTATAAAATAAAAAAACAAAATTAAATAATTTTAAGATAAATTCAATTATTGTTTTATTAACTTTTATATATATTTTCCTTTTAACAATTTAGAAAGGTTTTATTTTTGGATAATACCAAATATTATTTGAAACTCCAGGTTTGCTGAGCCAAGGTCCACTATTCTTATGCAGGATAATTTCATTTATTGTTAATCCTCCTGTTTTGTTTACATCGGACCATCCAATGCAATGAAATTTAATGTTATGCCAATCTGCATTAAACATTACGTACTCTCCAAAATTAAATTTTTTCAAATTGAACCACGTCGCTAATGCCATTGCGTTGAGGGATTTGGGATTTTCAGCTTTAGTAGTATTGCTCATATTGAAAATATTTTGAATAAAACTGAATTAGTTTAGAGAAAATATATTCTTTATATACCATAATAAGTTATCAATTATAAATAACAATATTAAGTTTTTAACATTTTTGAAACTTATTAGCACCATAAAATTTTTAACATTTTTGAGGAATGTTGGCACCATAAAACCACATACATCTCCAAAAAAAAATTTAAAAACCTGTGTTAAAAATTGAATCAAGATAAGTTAGAAAGCACAAACCATTTAATTAATATAATAAATGTTTAAAGTACTTTTAAGCTCTTGAAATTACTATAATCAAAATTCATGACACAGAACATAAAACCGCAAACATTTTTATTTAGAATGACTTAGAAATTTTTAACTTTTGTCTTGATTTCTGTTAAAAAATTTGTGTTATCACATCGAGTCCCATAAAAATTCTATTATATAATTATAATGATAATAAAAAATTGAAGAAAAAAAAAAAATCATTTAGAAATTTTCAAATAAATAGCGGCTAACATTTCTTAAGATCTTATTCTTTTCTGAACAGTTCAATTAAACATAGTAAATAAAAAAAAAATATAAAAATGGAGCAACCAAGAGCAAAAAATATTAAAATGAGTGCAGAAGAAGATGATATCTTAAACAATTTTATGATCCATGTCGATCAAGAAACGAGGAAGGATGAGCAAAATATTCTAAAGGAATTTTTGTATGATATCAACAAGAGAAGCAAGTTTATTTCGATGTCAGAATTGCAGGAAATGCAGAAATATGAGATTTTGCAGTTACAGGAGACGACTTCGAAGTTCGCAAAAACTAAGAAGGATCAAGTCAGATGTGTAGTGTCCACTCAAATAAGTTTTTTACTTATTTAAGCAAATACTATACTTTAAAGCATAGTCAACAAATAGTGGAAATATTAAACCGAAAAATATCAAATAATGATATTAAATATTTTTTCGAAATAATTGAAAAAAAAAAAAAAAAATTTTTGTCATCTTTAAATGTGAAAATTTATGTGAAATGACTTTAAATGTGAAAATTTATAAAAAGTAAAATAAAATAATGATATAATAAAAATTAAACAACTCATTTTTTTAATTTTTAATTTCTAAAATTTCCAGATTTTTCCAATCTAAATAAGAAACAAGTAAATGTAACAGTAAGTCGATGCAACCGACTTATTAATACCCTACTAATACCCTGAATAATTCGAATTAAATTAAAATTCCATAAGTGTTTTTGGCAGCTGCTTGAACTTCTTCCCTTTTCTGTCTTATTCAACTCGAATTTCAAGAACGTAAAAGAGGCATCCGCTTGGGATATGCTTGACACCCTTGTATAAAATTTTAAGTTTCTATCTTAATTATTTTCGAAGATTGGTAGTCCTTGGGAAGTTTGTGTCAGCTACCCGAATTGCCACTCCAATTCATCGAATCCATCTCAGGAACATAAAGAAAACTTGCCAGAACACCACTCTATTAAATTTAAAGGTTCTACTTTTGTTGGTTTTGGAGATATGCTCGTTGCTCTTGTACTCGTCCGGAAGTTTCCAAAATACGAACCCATGGTTCAAATTCTTTCAAATGTCAGTTTTCAATTTTACAGAAAAGGAAACATAACAGAACACCTTTGTACTAAAAATAAAAGTTCTATCTTTGTTGGTTGTGGAGATATACTCGTTTGCTCTGGGGCTCGTCCGGAAGCTTCCAAGATTTGAACCCATGGACCAAATCCTCACAAAATTCAGAAACATAAATCAAACATGAAGGAACACCATTCTGCCTAATTTAAAGGTATATCTTTGTTGCATTTGGAGATAATATCATTTGCTCTGAGGCTCGTTCGGAAGCTTTCAAAATCCGAACCCAAGGACCAAATCCTCTCAAATTTCAGAGGCCTAAATCATACATGAAAGAACACCATTCTGCCAAAAGTAAAGGTTATATCTTTATTGGTTTTGGAGATAATCTCATTTGCTCTGGGGCTCGTTCGGAAGCTTCCAAAACCAAACCCATGGACCAAATCCTCTTAAATTTCAGAGACATAAATCAAACACGAAAGAACACCATTGTACCGAATTCAAAGGTTCTACCTTTGTTCGTGTTGGATATAATCTCATTTGCTCTGCGGCTCGTTCGGAAGCTTCCAAAATTCGAATCCACGGTTCAACTTCTTTCAAATTTAAACCCATGGCCAAATCCTCTCAAATTTCAGAGACCTAATTCAAACATGAAAAAACACCATTCGGCCAAATTTAAAGGTTATATATTTGTTGTTTTTGGAGATAGTATCATTTGCTCTGGGGCTCGTTCGGAAGCTTCCAAAATCCAAACCCATGGACCACATCCTCTGAAATTTTAGAGACATAAATCAAACTGGAAGAAACATCATTATAAAAAATTTAAAGGTTCTATCTTTATTGGTTTTGGAGATAATCTCGTTTGCTCTGGGGCTCGTTCGGAAGCTTCCAAAACCCGAACCCATGGACCAAATCTTCTCACATTTCAGAGACTTAAATAAAACATGAAAGAACACCACCCTGCCAAATTTAAAGGTTATATCTTTGTTGGTTTTGGAGATAATCTCATTTGCTCTGGTGCTCGTACGGAAGCTTCCAAATTCAAACCCATGGACCAAATCCTCTTAAATTTCAGAGGCCTAAATCATACATGAAAGAACACCATTCTGCCAAAAGTAAAGGTTATATCTTTATTGATTTTGGAGATAATCTCATTTGCTCTGGGGCTCGTTCGGAAGCTTCCAAATCCAAAACCATGGACCAAATCCTCTTAAATTTCAGAGACATAAATCGAACGGGAAGGAACATCATTGTACAAAATTTAAAGGTTCTATCTTTGTTGGTTTTGGAGATAATCTCATTTGCTCTGGTGCTCGTTCGGAAGCTTCCAAAACCCAAACCCATGGACCAAATCCTCTTAAATTTCAGAGACATAAATCGAACGGGAAGAAACATCATTGTACAAAATTTGAAGGTTCTATCTTTGTTGCTTTTGGAGATAATCTCGTTTGCTCCGGAATCATTCGGAAGCTTCCAGAATCCGAACCCATGGACGGATTTTGTCCAGATTCGAACTTAGCCTTTCTTTCGTAATTAGTAACCTACTATATAAATTTCATCAAGATAGCATCATTATTTTTTGAGTTATCGTGCGTACGGACGGACGGACGGACGGACGGACATCGCTAAATCGACTCCGGCGATGATCCTGATTCAGAATATATATACATGTCTATACCTAACTCGCTTCCTTTTGGTGGTTACAAACACCATACCAAAGTTAATATACCCTATACTTAATGTGTAGGGTATAAAAAGAGTTTTATTTATATGGAGATACCAGTTCTACATCGTATATTGACTTAAAATTTTTTAAATAAAATTCTTTTTAGATTCATAC
Organism: Poecilobothrus nobilitatus; assembly: GCA_947095535.1. NCBI lineage: Eukaryota > Metazoa > Arthropoda > Insecta > Diptera > Dolichopodidae > Poecilobothrus > Poecilobothrus nobilitatus. The sequence goes on from OX352773.1 coordinate 113,583,544, forward strand.
TACATCTGTAAAGTTTATCTTGTAGCTAATTGAATAAACGAAAAATAAAAAAGTTAATTAAAAAAATTTTTCTTTTTTATATTTTTATTGAATAACAAAATAAAAAGTCAAATTTATTATTTTAACAGATTTTTATGATAATCTACAACAACTTCCATTGCTATTAGCTTTGTGTTGTTTTTGATATTTTACGCTGGTTGCTGATGATGAATGCATTCATAATATTGTGCAAGATGCTGATGTCTTATATTTACTTGGACTCCTATATTCTTGATGTTGAGCTATTTTTGTTTTTTCTTGTTCTTTATTATCCATAATGATTGTAAAAACCAAACTTTTTATCAGAGTGTGATGAACTTGGTGACCCAATGATTTTCAAAAGAAATTTTGACTGATACGGTTTTTACTTCAAAACTGGTTTAAATACTTTTAAAATGTTTAAGTCAGCTTTTTTATTAATGATTTTAAAATGTAAACATTGTGAAGAGCGCAGAATCCAAAATGATTAAATAGACATTTTTTATACTGATTTTCACAGAGCTTTTTTAATGTTTTTAAACTTGTTGATACTTGTTCATCTAAGTTTATAACATTATTTCGCTTGAAAAAACTTTGAATAATTTTTTGTTTTTCATCCCCTTTAACGTAAACTATAGTTTGATAATCTATATATGATTTTAAAAAATTAATTACATTACAGAAATGAGATGATCCATCGTTCCAAGCAAATCCATGATGATTTTTTGTTAACTATTTATTTATTATTTTTGTATTATTATTTATAATATGATATCCATAACGAGCTTTTATAATAAAATGCTGAATTTCACAGTTTGATGATAAGCATGCAATTTCTTTTATAATAAATATATATAATAAATTTGTTTTGATTATCCCGAAACCTTGAATATCAATTACAATGTATTTCATATTAAATTTATACATATGTAATCAGAATTGATCATTTAAATAATTTTGTTAACTTCTCCTGTTAACGGTTTAAATTCCACTAAACGATCATGTAAAATAAGACAATATGCTGTAGTATTGTCTGGAATTTTTTTTAAAGTCTTTAATTCAATTTTGACATCAACTGGACCCATTTTAAAATTATCATCTTGATAACGAGTATCAATTATGAAGATTGGAGAATCATCTGTAAAGTTGTCTCATGAAACTAAAGGTTCTGAGATTGAGTTATTATAATAGAAGCTTCTAAAATTCGAATATGCTAATTCATAACGATTTTTACCAAAATCTAAATTCATATCTTCATATGGATATGATTTAGAATTTAAATATTCTTTTATATTTTCAATATCACAATAATTAAATTTTGACGGATCTTCCTCAAGTTTATTTTGTTTATCAGTTTGTAAAGCAAAAATCATAAACCGAGATTTTTCAAGCTGTTTTAACATTCCAAATATGATGTGTAGTTCCTGCTGGTAATGTAGGATACTCATGTAATTCCCAATTTCTAAAAGGAATTTTCATAACCGAACCATTTTCAATACTTTTGTATAAATTTAATTTAAGATTATCAGCTAAGTTAATATGTTGAACCTTCTAATATATTTTTGTAATAAGAATTTTCGGTTTTTCAATAGCAGCATTAGTAGCATTACATAATAATGAATTATCATTTAATCGAGAGCGAGTTAATATCAGTTCATGTTTTGCATTTAGAATAATATTTTTATAATCTTCTGCAAATCCTAATAATCTATTTACGGGTATACAAAAATTGAAATAAAGTCCTTTCATTTTAATTGATTCATTAGGTGACCAACTTCCATTATATAAAGCGGTACTTTCATTTTAATTGAGTGAAATATAGTTTTTTAATGTTGAAGTTATACCAACATTACGATTATGATCAATTTCTTTACCATTAAGTTCATAACGAATTTCATCAAATAGAAATGGTATAGCATTATTAACTAGTTTAGTATGTGTAACAACTGATCCATCGTGTTTTGATGCATATCCTTCTATATAAATTAGACTTGTTGAAGGTAATATATTTAAATTCTGATTTTGTATTTGTATTTTAATTATATCACTTAATCCAAATGAACTTGTGTAAGGCGAATATGAATGCCATTGAGCGCTAGTTATAGTTTCATTAAAAACAGGATCATTAAAAAGCTCCATTTTAATTTGCTTTTAGTAAATACCCAAGAGATTTTAGATATTCTTTGTTCTCAAATGATAATCGTTTTTTATATTCTAAATGTTGGTAGTCACCTCCTACTCCTTTGAATAACTTTGGTTGATTAAACTGTTGTTTCTTACTCTGTGAAGGTATATAGAATTGATGAGATTAATTTTGATTAAATGTTAACATTTTGAGGCTTTAAATGAAATCTAATTGTTATTGTTTCGCCACGAAAATTAACTAAATTACCGTTCTGGTCAAGCAGTTTTATAATAATAGAACTTATCTGATTAACGATTACTGGTAAATAAATTACATTATTAGGAACTTAAATTATTTTATATACAGGATTAACGTTAATAGAGAATTCATGTAAAATGTGAGCTTCTGTTCCATTAATATAAGTTCCGGAAATAATATTACATTCCACTCTTATTATGTTTATTTTATTAATATCAACAAAAAGATCTGAAGTATGCCATTTGTTTGATAATAATCTTTTTCTGCTAAAACCTAATAACCTACCAATAGTATCTTCTCTTTCGAAATCAATTTCCTTATCAGCAAAAATTTCACATTTTAATGTATTATTATTAGGTCTTATAATTAACTTCTCATTGTCTGTTTTAACAATATTCAATTTTTTTCTGAGAAATGCTTCAATATCTTCAATTTCATATTCCACAGGTAGGAAGAATGATGGATTTATTATCAATAATAAATCTATTATTTTACTCATCTATATTCGGTATTGAATTATATGTTTGAAAATCTACTAAACCACATGTATATTCTTCCCACTTTAGGTCTGTAGGAGGAAAATAATTAGTGGTTAATATGGAACAGTTTCCGTTCAAAGTTAATGTTATTGACATGTCTTTAATTGAAATAATGAAATATTTCGTAAATCTATTCTGCTTTTATAGATTTTCAAGGCTAATACATCATCATCTTCATAATAAATGTAAACCTATATAATATTTCTAATTCTAATTTTTCTTTAAATTTCTTGTATTACAACTAAATTCTAAGTATTCTTTATCAGATAGTTTTATGTTTCTTTTTATTCAAATAGAAAGAAAGAAATAACCTTGAACTTGAACAAAATTATTAATGTAGGTTAGTTTTAATAAAGCTAGACTAATAATAAAAAAAATTATTTTTGTTTAATTATGTTTTATTTACTGATAATTTTGCTTTATTTTTTAACAATATGAAATAAAAATTCTAAACATAAATGACCACAATTATATGTATTAAAGTTTTGATATCTATTATAATTATATACAAGCTTATCACCTAAATATTTAATTACTTCTAAGGACGGACGTAAATTCCCAAAACTATCAAAATAGTGCGCTATTTCTGCATTTTTAAAATAAGCTACCATATGTGTTCCATTTCCAATAGAATTATCTAAATTTATTATACCACATTCAAATTTCCAAGGCTTTTTTGCAGGTAAATTGTCTCTCATAAACACCCCTCGAAAATGTTTCAAGTATTTTTTACCAAATTTTTCTAAATCATAATTTGTAAGTGGTCTTTTGGGTAGCTTATTTAATGGTTTTTTGGGTTCAAATAAAGACCTAACCCTTTTTTATATAGTTTTAAGTGTAATCCATTACCCCCTTTTAATGCTATTGCTTCCATCATTTTATTATGACGTTCACTTTCTTTTAACTGATTTTGCGCACTTTTACCATCATTTACAGCCTTAGCTACTCCTGCAGCGCCACCTGTAAATGCTCCAACAGCTGATATGCAAGTATTGGAATTAAAGGTAAAATACCACCAATTTTACGGAACCGGAATAATTCGAGCTGTATCAATTGCATTTTTTTGTCCTTTTGAAAGTTTTCGAGCTGCATGCAAAGCAATTGTTATAATATTTCCATCATTCATGGGCTTTTTTAAAGTCTGAACTACTGTTTTTGCTTCTTTTATAACATTTTTAAATTGTTTTTTTCTGTTTTTTTGTTGTTTTTGTTTTTTTATAGTTTTCTTTTTCAACCCCATACCGAATTTAACTTTAGCTTTCATAGCGTTTGTAACTAAAAGAGCATTCGCTTTTTCTCCTAAACCAGAATCTTTAGCTTTGACTCTTTGCCAAGCTCTTTCTGCAAGTATCTTATCAGCTATATGACCTTTATTTTGATCAGTATTTTTAGAATATGCTATGTCATGATCACGACAAGCCCAATCTAAACGATTAATTCCTTTATCACCTCGGGCTAATCGTTTTTCCAGCTTTGTTCCAGGTCCAAAATAATTATAACCAGGTAAATGAGCTTCAAATGCCAATTTATTTATTAAAGAATTAACAACTCCTCTTCCTTTAACAGATTTTTTATGACTATTTGAATATTTATTATTGTCAGACATGATTTGTAGTTTAGTTTAAGGAAGTTAATCAAATACTAAACACCTTTCAAAGAAACCCATTAATATCATTTAAAACAACGATTCTTCTACTAGTTTAAAGATGAAATTTATAAAAATAGATAATGCGATAAAAGTAAAAAATGTTGATTAAAATTCTAAGAAAACAATAAAGCAACATGGAGAATTCTTTCCAAATAGTATAAGAGGATTAATAGTTGGACCGTCAAATTGTGGTAAAACAAATGTTATGATGAGTATGCTGCTAGATCCAAAAGGGCTTAAATTTCAAAATATATATATTTACTCAAAATCATTGCATCAACCTAAATATGAATATTTAAAAAATCCAATCCAAATAAAGCCAATCAAAGGAATGGGATATAATGAATTTTGGGATAATGAATGGGATATAATAATAATGTTGATGTAATTAATACATCAGACTCTCAACCAAACTCAATATTTATATTTGATGACGTAGCTTGCGATAAGCAAGATAACATAAGAGCCTATTTTTGTATGGGGCGTCATCAAGGAGTAGATAGCTTCTATTTATGTCAATCCTATACAAAAATTCCAAAGCATTTAGTTAGAGATAATGCAAACTTTTTGCCTATATTCAAGAAAGATGATTTAAATTTAAAACATATCTATAACGATCATGTAAATTCTGATATGTCTTACATTGATTTTAAAAAATTGAGTGCATGCTGCTGGAATGATAATTATGGTTTTCTATTAATTGATAAAGATAGCAGTTTAAACAATGGTCGCTATAGAAAAAATTTTGATACACTTGCTAAATTTTAGTAATCAAGAGAATAGGTCCGTCAGCAGGTAACAGTTACTAACTGTACAGGTCTTTTAGCAGTTAGCAACAGAGCAGTTAAGTTGATAATTTGCAGTTAATAATTAACCAGATCAGTTAATATTTAAAAATGGATTAACAACTTATGATAAATTTAATTAAAACTCGAAAAAGTTTAAAAAAGAAATTTCAATCTTTAAAAGTTGCAAAGCTATCAGAAGATCATAATCGAGAAGTAGCATTTACTCCAATTATAAAACCATTGAAAGAATTAACGAATGTTGTTAAACAACAACAACAATTTTCAGGTAACTTTATCAAACCTGAAATTAAATCGCCTGATGATGATGATAATAACACTAGATCAATGACGTCATTCATGCAGGAAACTAAAACACCTAGCAACAAAAGTAATTCTTACAGTAAATTTAAAACTTCAACACCGAATACTATAAAATTTAAAACACCATCTATAATTGATAATTTCAGTGATGAATCATCAACTTCACAATTTTCTGTTTTTAACAAGTCAGAACTTGATAGGTCATATGGCCCCTATTTTGATGTGCCATTAAATGTTCGAAAACTTGGGAATGCTAATTTCAAAATAGATGAAATTAGTAAAAATATATTGATTGATAATGAAGTTTTTGAAGGAACTAATGGTCTATATGAATTAATATTTTAAAAAACACCTATAAACTATACTGAAAGTGATTTAAGTACATACCATCAAATACTTAACAAAACAAATGCACATAGAAGAAATTATAATCATTTAGAACAAATAAAAGCGAATAAAGGTTTTAAATATAAGAATATATTATTATATATATAAATTAATATATATAATAATAATAATAATTATTATTATTATATATATATAATATATATATATATAATTATTATATATATAATATAATAATAATTATTACATATATATATATATTAATTATATAAATTATATGAACATGATTACAACACTAGACATAAAAAAACTGGTTCGAGTTATTCAAAAAAAAATTTTACTAACTTTTTACTTAAATCTTTTTCACCAAGAACTCAATTAAATTTTACAAATCAATCAAATCAATATATTTAGTGGGATGATCCTAATGAGTTAGTTGATAGATTAAGGCTTTTAATTGCATCAGAAACAGCTGGTAACAATAATCATAACAATGATATTGTATCTATAATTGAAGAATTGAGAGAAGCAAATATAATTCAATAACATTTACATTACATCAGTAAAAATCAGAATGCCGCTAGATAAGTTTGGACGTAGTATGACTTCATCTACTTCTAGAAAATTACATACTGAAGGTCCTCCCGGTATAGGTTTCAAATTAACTTCCGAAGGAAATTATGATTTAAATAACAAAATTTTATCAAATGTTCAAGAACCAGTTAACGGAAATTATGCAGCAACGCAAATATTTGTGGAGAACCAAATTTTCTTTCACAAAGAAATAATAACAAACTATACAGGAGAAATGTTTGAACATACAGAGACAGCAATGTCTATAGAACTTAAATTAGCAGAAGAAAAATTAAGAATTTTAGAAAAAAAAATGCAAGATAGTTTAGAGAATACCCACATCAAATTTTCTGCTTTATTAAATAAAAAATTTTCAAAAATGAATGATTTTATTGAATTTCAAGTTAAAAAACCAATTGGATTTATTAATGCACGACTACAAAACGCTGAAGCTAAAGCGCAATCAGCTTTAGATTTAATTAATAATTCAAAGAATTAATTGTGGTTAGTTTTCATTTAATTTCCAAATTGGATATACATCAAATCGGATATTCTTTAAACAAATTTTTAAACAAGTATGAGGTTATTTTACTAGAAGAGCATTATGAAGAGTTAGAAAGACATTTCAAATTTTTAAAATTATTTCAAAATTCTATTCAAATTGAAACAAAAGAATATGGATATCATTGGGATATATGTCCATATTCACTAGAGGACACCACAAGTCTACCTGATACTTGTCCTTGCTTTTCTGCAGAAACTTATATGTTAAAATGTACAGAATTGATGGAATTATATAGAAGAATAGAAAAAAAATAAAAAAATTTCTAATATTGTTATATTATATATATGTAAATAAATAAAGAATATATTTTGTTGTATTGAAAATTTATTTTTGTTTTATTTAACATGAGTAAAAGAGAGGTTGTCTTAGTAAAAGAGAGGTTGCATAAGCCAGCTGGGAGGAAATTTAAACGACGTAGAGTTATAATTAAGGGATTTGATGATCTGTGGCAAACTGATTTAGTAGAAATGGGGTCATATTCTAAAGAGAATAAATGTTTTAAATTTTTAATAACTGTGATTGATACTTTCTCCAAATATGCATGGGCGATCCCTATAAAAAGAAAAACTTCAGAGAATGTTTCACAAGCAATGAGAAATATTTTTGAAACTTCTAAAAGACAACCACAAAATATACAAACCGATGACGGGAAAGAATTTTTTAATAAAATATTCAAAAAATTGATGGATAAATATCAAATAAATCATTATTCAACATTTAGCACATTAAAAGCATCTATTGTAGAACGTTTGAATCGAACTTTGAAAGAAAAGATGTGGAAAGAGTTCAGTTTTAATGGTAATTACAAATGGATTAAGTTAATTAGAAAACTTGTTGAGCTATATAATAACACTAAAATCGAACAATTACGAAACGTCCTTCAGATGTTAATAAACATAATGCCAATAATTTACTTAAAACTGTATACAATCATATAAAAAAATCTCCGCCGGGCAAATTTAAAATTGCTGATTCAGTTCGAATAAGCAAATATAAACATGTTTTTGAGAAAGGTTATATTCAAAATTGGACAACGGAAGTATTTAAAATAAGAAAAGTTCAAATCACTAACCCTGTCACATATTTACTGGAAGATTATCAAGGTCAACCCATACAAGGGGGGTTCTATGAATATTAATTGTTAAAAACTGAAAAAAAACATGTGTTTTTGATTGAAAAAATTCTTAAAACTAGAGATAATAAAATTTTTGTTAAATGGTTAGGATTTTCTTCTAATCATAATTCATGGATAAATAAAAAAGATTTATTATAAAAATATTATATTTTATTAAATTTTTTTGTTTTTTACAATTATTTTAATATATTGTTTTATTTTGATAAATTAAGAAATTTCCATTTGATATGATATTTTTTATTTTATGAATCGCAAATCAAGTATAGTGTAGTCTGATTTATAATCTGCATCTATAATAGGAACTGTTTCCACCTCTCCATTACTTAAAATTCTATCTGCTAATATTTCGCGTTATTCTAAACATTTAATTGCGAGAGCCTTTTGTTTAAAATTGTTATCATATTAACTTCTTATATGGATATCTTTATTATTATTATATTCCAATTGAAAATGTCTGTAAAATATATGTTCGCTATTTATAATTCCACCAATATTACGTTCTTTTAAAATTAATTCCTGCCTAAAAGCCTCAATACCTTCATCTATAGAAACATATTGAGGTACTGAATCAGCTTTATCTCTAAGTAATTGCTCATCTACTCCCAAAGTAGTTATTGATGCTACTGTTGTTGTTGTTGCTTTGTTTAATTCTGGTCAAATTACATGTTTTAATAGCTGGACTGATAAATTTACTTTCACGGTCTCATTATTTGGAAGTAGTATATTAAAGTAAGTGCTCCCAAACGCTAATTTATCTAATCTAATATTAGAAATTAGACCGGAATTTGCTTGAATAGTTAACAAACAGAATATGAACAATATACATGTTTTCATAGTTAATCAAAAGGAAGTATGATGTATCTTCTTTAAAGGTTAACGTAGTAATATTTTGTTAGAAATTAAAAATATATAATTTATACTTTTTATTTTTCAGAAATTTCTTTATTATGTACAAACTTTAGTTGACTTATAATAGAGCAAACGTACATAAAGAACGGCAAAAATCTATCTCTTCCATCTGAATAAGCTTCCATATAATCTAAATATTTGACTTATTATTTTTTTCATTATACATATTCTCTATTGATGCTATAAATATAATTCCATCGTCAATTCGTTTTATCATTGTCTTTTTCAGTTCATTTTGATTTTCTTCATATTCATTTACTTTAATTGACAATGATTCAATAGTTTGCATAATTCCTTTTTTCTTATCTTTTGATAGTACATTTGAAATATTCTTCACAATCATTTCCCAATCATCTTCTTCAGCAAATGGGCAATCAGTATGAAAATGATTAGGTATTTGCTTTTTTTTATTTCTTGAATCTCTTATTTTACCAATAATGGTAATATAACCACCATATACTCCGATTTTTAAATCCCAGCTTCTGCACCAAACCCAAGTTCTCCGCTGAGACCATCGTTTTCATTCTTTCAGAAACGCAAATTCAATTCCATTATACCACCCCCAATTTCTATTACATAATACCTTAACTGTCAAATTTGAAGTGATGTCATTTGACAGTCCTAGAACGTACATATTATTACTACTGAGAACCGCTCCAGCATAAAAAAAAGTAATGCTGCTAGCTGAATCCTCCAAAACGCTTGTTACTTTTTAACAACTCAAAAGCTCTTTTTAAAATTGTTCTATTCTTATTCTTTATTAAAATATATGCATAATTTTTAATTACATTTACATCATATAATTTATTAAGCACTTTTAATAACTGATAATGGTACTTTTAATTAACCTTTATTTAACAAAGAAGTAAACTAAATAAAATTCATTTGAATATTGTTGCAATCTTAACACGGTAATTAATTTCTCGATCAAATACAAAATACAATCTTATATTATGCTAATTATTACAATTGTTATTAAACTGTTATAATAAGAATCTATTCTTTCACTTTTCCTAATATTATATTGACTCAAAATTAAATTTATATTAAAATTCTGATTTTGTATTTGTATTTTAATTATATCACTTAATCCAAATGAACTTGTGTAAGGTGAATATGAATGCCATTGAGTGCTAGTTATAGTTTCATTAAAAACAGGATCATTAAAAAGCTCCATTTTAATTTGCTTTTAGTAAATACCCAAGAGATTTTAGATATTCTTTGTTCTCAAGTGATAATCGTTTTTTATATTCTAAATGTTGGTAGCCACCTCCTACTCCTTTGAATAACTTTGATTGATTAAACTGTTGTTTCTTACTCTGTGAAGGTATATAGAATTGATGAGATTAATTTAATGTTAGCATTTTGAGGCTTTAAATGAAATCTAATTGTTATTGTTTCGCCACGAAAATTAACTAAATTACCGTTCTGGTCAAGCAGTTTTATAATAATAGAACTTATCTGATTAACGATTACTGGTAAATAAATTACATTATTGGGAACTTAAATTATTTTATATCTAGGATTAATGTTAATAGAGAATTCATGTAAAATGTGAGCTTCTGCTCCATTAATATAAGTTCCGGAGATAATATTACATTCCACTCTTATTATGTTTATTTTATTAATATCAACAAAAAGATCTGAAGTATGCCATTTGTTTGACAATAATCTTTTTCTGCTAAAACCTAATAACCTACCAATAGTATCTTCTCTTTCGAAATCAATTTCCTTATCAGCAAAAATTTCACATTTTAATGTATTATTATTAGGTCTTATAATTAACTTCTCATTGTCTGTTTTAACAATATTCAATTTTTGTCTGAGAAATGCTTCAATATCTTCCATTTCATATTCCACAGGTAGGAAGAATGATGGATTTATTATCAATAATAAATCTATTATTTTACTCATCTATATTCGGTATTGAATTATATGTTTGAAAATCTACTAAACCACATGTATATTCTTCCCACTTTAGGTCTATAGGAGGAAAATAATTAGTGGTTAATATGGAACAGTTTCCGTTCAAAGTTAATGTTATTGACATGTCTTTAATTGAAATAATGAGATATTTCGTAAATCTATTCTGCTTTTATAGATTTTCAAGGCTAATACATCATCATCATCATAATAAATGTAAACCTATATAATATTTCTAATTCTAATTTTTCTTTAAATTTCTTGTATTACAATAAATTCTAAGTATTCTTTATCAGATAGTTTTATGTTTCTTTTTATTCAATTAGAAAGAAAGAAATAACCTTGAACTTGAACAAAATTATTAATGTAGGTTAGTTTTAATAAAGCTAGACTAATAATAAAAAAAATTATTTTTATTTAATTATGTTTTATTTACTGATAATTTTGCTTTATTTTTTAACAATATGAAATAAAAATTCTAAACATAAATGACCACAATTATATGTATTAAAGTTTTGATATTTATTATAATTATATACAAGCTTATCACCTAAATATTTAATTACTTCTAAGGACGGACGTAAATTCCCAAAACTATCAAAATAGTGCGTTATTTCTGCATTTTTAAAATAAGCTACCATATGTGTTCCATTTCCAATAGAATTATCTAAATTGATTATACCACATTCAAATTTCCAAGGCTTTTTTGCAGGTAAATTGTCTCTCATAAAAACCCCTCGAAAATGTTTCAAGTATTTTTTACCAAATTTTTCTAAATCATAATTTGTAAGTGGTCTTTTGGGTAGCTTATTTAATGGTTTTTTGGGTTCAAATAAAGACCTAACCCTTTTTTATATGGTTTTAAGTGTAATCCATTACCCCCTTTTAATGCTATTGCTTCCATCATTTTATTATGACGTTCACTTTCTTTTAACTGATTTTGCGCACTTTTAGCATCATTTACAGCCTTAGCTATTCCTGCAGCGCCACCTGTAAGTGCTCCAACAGCTGATAAGCCAGCAAATATTGGAATTAAAGGTAAAATACCACCAATTTTAGGCACTGGAATAATTCGAGCTGTATCAATTGCATTTTTTTGTCCTTTTGAAAGTTTTCGAGCTGCATGCAAAGCAATTTTTATAATATTTCCATCATTCCTGGGCTTTTTTAAAGTCTGAACTGCTGTTTTTGCTTCTTTTATAACATTTTTAAATTGTTTTTTTCTGTTTTTTTGTTGTTTTTGTTTTTTTATAGTTTTCTTTTTCAACCCCATACCGAATTTAACTTTAGCTTTCATAGCGTTTGTAACTAAAAGAGCATTCGCTTTTTCTCCTAAACCAGAATCTTTAGCTTTGACTCTTTGCCAAGCTCTTTCTGCAAATATCTTATCAGCTATATGACCTTTATTTTGATCAGTATTTTTAGAATATGCTATGTCATGATCACGACAAGCCCAATCTAAACGATTAATTCCTTTATCACCTCGGGCTAATCGTTTTTCCAGCTTTGTTCCAGGTCCAAAATAATTATAACCAGGTAAATGAGCTTCAAATGCCAATTTATTTATTAAAGAATTAACAACTCCTCTTCCTTTAACAGATTTTTTATTACTATTTGAATATTTATTATTGTCAGACATGATTTGTAGTTTAGTTTAAGGAAGTTAATCAAATACTAAACACCTTTTAAAGAAACCCATTAATATCATTTAAAACAACGATTCTTCTACTAGTTTAAAGATGAAATTTATAAAAATAGATAACGCGATAAAAGTAAAAAATTAAGGTAAGGTAAAAATCAAAGGAATGGGATATAATGAATTTTCAAATAATGTTGATGTAATTAATACATCAGACTCTCAACCAAACTCAATATTTATATTTGATGACGTAGCTTGCGATAAGCAAGATAACATAAGAGCCTATTTTTGTATGGGGCGTCATCAAGGAGTAGATAGCTTCTATTTATGTCAATCCTATACAAAAATTCCAAAGCATTTAGTTAGAGATAATGCAAACTTTTTGCCTATATTCAAGAAAGATGATTTAAATTTAAAACATATCTACAACGATCATGTAAATTCTGATATGTCTTACAATGATTTTAAAAAATTGAGTGCATGCTGCTGGAATGATAATTATGGTTTTCTATTAATTGATAAAGATAGCAGTTTAAACAATGGTCGCTATAGAAAAAATTTTGATACACTTGCTAAATTTTAGTAATCAAGAGAATAGGTCCGTCAGCAGGTAACAGTTACTAACTGTACAGGTCTTTTAGCAGTTAGCAGTTAGCAACAGAGCAGTTAAATTGATAATTTGCAGTTAATAATTAACCAGATCAGTTAATATTTAAAAATGGATTAACAACTTATGAAAAATTTAATTAAAACTCGAAAAAGTTTAAAAAAGAAATTTCAATCTTTAAAAGTTGCAAAGCTATCAGAAGATCATAATCGAGAAGTAGCATTTACTCCAATTATAAAACCATTGAAAGAATTAACGAATGTTGTTAAACAACAACAACAATTTTCAGGTAACTTTATCAAACCTGAAATTAAATCGCCTGATGATGATGATAATAACAATAGATCAATGACGTCATTCATGCAGGAAACTAAAACACCTAGCAACAAAACTAATTCTTACAGTAAATTTAAAACTTCAACACCGAATACTATTTAAATAAATTTAAAACACCATCCATAATTGATAATTTCAGTGATGAATCATCAATTTCACAATTTTCTGTTTTAACAAGTCAGAACTTGATAGGTCATATGGCCCCTATTTTGATGTGCCATTAAATGTTCGAAAACTTGGGAATGCTAATTTCAAAATAGATGAAATTAGTAAAAATATATTGATTGATAATGAAGTTTTTGAAGGAACTAATGGTCCATATGAATTAATATTTAAAAAAAAAACCTATAAACTATACTGAAAGTGATTTAAGTACATACCATCAAATACTTAACAAAATAAATGCACATAGAAGAAATTATAATCATTTAGAACAAATAAAAGGGAATAAAGGTTTTAAATATAAGAATATATTATTATATATATAAATTAATATATATAATAATAATAATTATTATTATATATATATAATATATATATAATATAATAATAATTATTACATATATATATATATTAATTAGACATAAAAAAACTGGTTCGAGTTATTCAAAAAAAAATTTTACTAACTTTTTACTTAAATCTTTTTCACCAAGAAGTCAATTAAATTTTACAAATCAATCAAATAAATATATTTATTGGGATGATCCTAATGAGTTAGTTGATAGATTAAGGCTTTTAATTGCATCAGAAACAGCTGGTAACAATAATCATAACAATGAAATTGTATCTATAATTGAAGAATTGAGAGAAGCAAATATAATTCAATAACATTTTACATTAGCAATCAGTAAAAATCAGAATGCCGCTAGATAAGTTTGGACGTAGTATGACTTCATCTACTTCTAGAAAATTACATACTGAAGGTCCTCCCGGTATAGGTTTCAAATTAACTTCCGAAGGAAATTATGATTTAAATAACAAAATTTTATCAAATGTTCAAGAACCAGTTAACGGAAATGCTGCAGCAACGCAAATATTTGTGGAGAACTAAATTTTCTTTCACAAAGAAATAATAAAAACACTATATAGGAGAAATGTTTGAACATACAGAGACAGCAATGTCTATAGAACTTAAATTAGCAGAAGAAAAATTAAGAATTTTAGAAGAAAAATACAAGATAGTTTAGAGAATATCCACATCAAATTTTCTGCTATGTTAAATGAAGAATTTTCAAAAATGAATGATTTTATTGAATTTCAAGTTAAAAAACCAATTGGATTTATTAATGCACGACTACAAAACGCTGAAGCTAAAGCGCAATCAGCTTTAGATTTAATTAATAATTCAAAGAATTAATTGTGGTTAGTTTTCATTTAACTTCCAAATTGGATATACATCAAATCGGATATTCTTTAAACAAATTTTTAAACAAGTATGAGGTTATTTTACTAGAAGAGCATTATGAAGAGTTAGAAAGACATTTCAAATTTTTAAAATTATTTCAAAATTCTATTCAAATTGAAACAAAAGAATATGGATATCATTGGGATATATGTCCATATTCACTAGAGGACACCATAAGTCTACCTGATACATGTCCTTGCTTTTCTGCAGAAACTTATATGTTAAAATGTACAGAATTGATGGAATTATATAGAAGAATAGAAAAAAAATAAAAAAATTTCTAATATTGTTATATTATATATATGTAAATAAATAAAGAATATATTTTGTTGTATTGAAAATTTATTTTTGTTTTATTTAACATGAGTAAAAGAGAGGTTGTCTTAGTAAAAAAGAAAAAATAAAAAAATTTCTAATATTGTTATATTATATATATGTAAATAAATAAAGAATATATTTTGTTGTATTGAAAATTTATTTTTGTTTTATTTAACATGAGTAAAAGAGAGGTTGTCTTAGTAAAAGAGAGGTTGCATAAGCCAGCTGGGAGGAAATTTAAACGACGTAGAGTTATAATTAAGGGATTTGATTATCTGTGGCAAGCTGATTTAGTAGAAATGGGGTCATATTCTAAAGAGAATAAAGGTTTTAAATTTTTAATAACTGTGATTGATACTTTCTCCAAATATGCATGGGCGATCCCTATAAAAAGAAAAACTTCAGACAATGTTTCACAAGCAATGAGAAATATTTTTGAAACTTCTAAAAGACAACCACAAAATATACAAACCGATGACGGGAAAGAATTTTTTAATAAAATATTCAAAAAATTGATGGATAAATATCAAATAAATCATTATTCAACATTTAGCACATTAAAAGCATCTATTGTAGAACGTTTGAATCGAACTTTGAAAGAAAAGATGTGGAAAGAGTTCAGTTTTAATGGTAATTACAAATGGATTAAGTTAATTAGAAAACTTGTTGAGCTATATAATAACACTAAAATCGAACAATTACGAAACGTCCATCAGATGTTAATAAACATAATGCCAATAATTTACTTAAAACTGTATACAATCATATAAAAAAATCTCCGCCGGGCAAATTTAAAATTGCTGATTCAGTTCGAATAAGCAAATATAAACATGTTTTTGAGAAAGGTTATACTCCAAATTGGACAACGGAAGTATTTAAAATAAGAAAAGTTCAAATCACTAACCCTGTCACATATTTACTGGAAGATTATCAAGGTCAACCCATACAAGGGGGGTTCTATGAATATGAATTGTTAAAAACTGAAAAAAAAACATGTATTTTTGATTGAAAAAATTCTTAAAACTAGAGATAATAAAATTTTTGTTAAATGGTTAGGATTTTCTTCTAATCATAATTCATGGATAAATAAAAAAGATTTATTATAAAAATATTATATTTTATTTAATTTTTTTGTTTTTTACAATTATTTTAATATATTGTTTTATTTTGATAAATTAAAAAGTTTCCATTTGATATGATATTTTTTATTTTATGGATCGCAAAACACGTATAGTGTAGTCTGATTTATAATCTGCATCTATAATAGGAACTGTTTCCACCTCTCCATTACTTAAAATTCTATCTGCTAATATTTCGCGATATTCTAAACATTTAATTGCGAGAGCCTTTTGTTTAAAATTGTTATCATATTAACTTCTTATATGGATATCTTTATTATTATCATATTCCAATTGAAAATGTCTGTAAAATATATGTTCGCTATTTATAATTCCACCAATATTACGTTCTTTTAAAATTAATTCCTGCCTAAAAGCCTCAATACCTTCATCTATAGAAACATATTGAGGTACTGAATCAGCTTTATCTCTAAGTAATTGCTCATCTACTCCCAAAGTAGTTATTGATGCTACTGTTGTTGTTGTTGCTTTGTTGAATTCTGGTCAAATTACATGTTTTAATAGCTGAACTGATAAATTTACTTTCACGGTCTCATTATTTGGGAGTAGTATATTAAAGTAAGTATATATAAAGTAAAAATATATAATTTATACTTTTTATTTTTCAGAAATTTCTTTATTATGT
The DNA here is from genome assembly GCA_947095535.1 of Poecilobothrus nobilitatus. Lineage (NCBI taxonomy): Eukaryota > Metazoa > Arthropoda > Insecta > Diptera > Dolichopodidae > Poecilobothrus > Poecilobothrus nobilitatus. Next base: position 113,600,760 of record OX352773.1, read on the forward strand.
ACAAACTTTACTTGACTTATAATAGAGCAAACTTACATAAAGAGCGGCAAAAATCTATCTCTTCCATCTGAATAAGCTTCCATATAATCTAAATATTCCTCTTTTAAAGTTTCAAGTAATCTTTTAAAATTAATTAGCACGTCAGCAATTTTTGACTTATTATTTTTTTCATTATACATATTCTCTATTGATGCTATAAATATAATTCCATCATCAATTCGTTTTATCATTGTCTTTTTCAGTTCATTTTGATTTTCTTCATATTCATTTACTTTAATTGACAATGATTCAATAGTTTGCATAATTCCTTTTTACTTATCTTTTGATAGTACATTTGAAATATTCTTCACAATCATTTCCCAATCATCTTCTTCAGCAAATGGGCAATCAGTATGAAAATGATTAGGTATTTGCTTTTTTTTATTTCTTGAATCTCTTATTTTACCAATAATGGTAATATCACCACCATATACTTCGATTTTTAAATCCGAGCTTCTAGCCCCAGCTTCTGCACCCAACCCAAGTTCTCCGCTGAGACCATCGTTTTCATTCTTTCAGAAACGCAAATTCAATTCCAGTATACCACCCCCAATTTCTATTACATAATACCTTAACTGTCAAATTTGATGTGATGTCATTTGACAATCCTAGAACGTACATATTATTACTACTGAGAACCGCTCCGGCATAAAAAAAAGTAATGCTGCTAGCTGAATCCTCCAAAACGCTTGTTACTTTTTAACAACTCAAAAGCTCTTTTTAAAATTGTTCTATTCTTATTCTTTATTAAAATATATGCATAATTTTTAATTACATTTACATAATATAATTTATTAAGCACTTTTAATAACTGATAATGGTACTTTTGATTAACCTTTATTTAACAAAGAAGTAAACTAAAAAAAAAGGAATTTAAACACTCCTAATTTCCTTTGTTAGATAATAATTTATAAATTCATTTGAATATTGTTGCAATCTTAACGGTAATTAATTTCTCGATCAAATACAAAATACAATCTTATATTATGCTAATTATTACAATTGTTATTAAACTGTTATAATAAGAATCTATTCTTTCACTTTTCCTAATATTATATTGACTCAAAATTAAATTTATATTAAAATTCTGATTTTGTATTTGTATTTTAATTATATCACTTAATCCAAATGAACTTGTGTAAGGTGAATATGAATGCCATTGAGTGCTAGTTATAGTTTCATTAAAAACAGGATCATTAAAAAGCTCCATTTTAATTTGCTTTTAGTAAATACCCAAGAGATTTTAGATATTCTTTGTTCTCAAGTGATAATCGTTTTTTATATTCTAAATGTTGGTAGCCACCTCCTACTCCTTTGAATAACTTTGATTGATTAAACTGTTGTTTCTTACTCTGTGAAGGTATATAGAATTGATGAGATTAATTTAATGTTAGCATTTTGAGGCTTTAAATGAAATCTAATTGTTATTGTTTCGCCACGAAAATTAACTAAATTACCGTTCTGGTCAAGCAGTTTTATAATAATAGAACTTATCTGATTAACGATTACTGGTAAATAAATTACATTATTGGGAACTTAAATTATTTTATATCTAGGATTAATGTTAATAGAGAATTCATGTAAAATGTGAGCTTCTGCTCCATTAATATAAGTTCCGGAGATAATATTACATTCCACTCTTATTATGTTTATTTTATTAATATCAACAAAAAGATCTGAAGTATGCCATTTGTTTGACAATAATCTTTTTCTGCTAAAACCTAATAACCTACCAATAGTATCTTCTCTTTCGAAATCAATTTCCTTATCAGCAAAAATTTCACATTTTAATGTATTATTATTAGGTCTTATAATTAACTTCTCATTGTCTGTTTTAACAATATTCAATTTTTGTCTGAGAAATGCTTCAATATCTTCCATTTCATATTCCACAGGTAGGAAGAATGATGGATTTATTATCAATAATAAATCTATTATTTTACTCATCTATATTCGGTATTGAATTATATGTTTGAAAATCTACTAAACCACATGTATATTCTTCCCACTTTAGGTCTATAGGAGGAAAATAATTAGTGGTTAATATGGAACAGTTTCCGTTCAAAGTTAATGTTATTGACATGTCTTTAATTGAAATAATGAGATATTTCGTAAATCTATTCTGCTTTTATAGATTTTCAAGGCTAATACATCATCATCATCATAATAAATGTAAACCTATATAATATTTCTAATTCTAATTTTTCTTTAAATTTCTTGTATTACAATAAATTCTAAGTATTCTTTATCAGATAGTTTTATGTTTCTTTTTATTCAATTAAAAAGAAAGAAATAACCTTGAACTTGAACAAAATTATTAATGTAGGTTAGTTTTAATAAAGCTAGACTAATAATAAAAAAAATTATTTTTGTTTAATTATGTTTTATTTACTGATAATTTTGCTTTATTTTTTAACAATATGAAATAAAAATTCTAAACATAAATGACCACAATTATATGTATTAAAGTTTTGATATTTATTATAATTATATACAAGCTTATCACCTAAATATTTAATTACTTCTAAGGACGGACGTAAATTCCCAAAACTATCAAAATAGTGCGTTATTTCTGCATTTTTAAAATAAGCTACCATATGTGTTCCATTTCCAATAGAATTATCTAAATTGATTATACCACATTGAAATTTCCAAGGCTTTTTTGCAGGTAAATTGTCTCTCATAAAAACCCCTCGAAAATGTTTCAAGTATTTTTTACCAAATTTTTCTAAATCATAATTTGTAAGTGGTCTTTTGGGTAGCTTATTTAATGGTTTTTTGGGTTCAAATAAAGACCTAACCCTTTTTTATATGGTTTTAAGTGTAATCCATTACCCCCTTTTAATGCTATTGCTTCCATCATTTTATTATGACGTTCACTTTCTTTTAACTGATTTTGCGCACTTTTAGCATCATTTACAGCCTTAGCTATTCCTGCAGCGCCACCTGTAAGTGCTCCAACAGCTGATAAGCCAGCAAATATTGGAATTAAAGGTAAAATACCACCAATTTTAGGCACTGGAATAATTCGAGCTGTATCAATTGCATTTTTTTGTCCTTTTGAAAGTTTTCGAGCTGCATGCAAAGCAATTTTTATAATATTTCCATCATTCCTGGGCTTTTTTAAAGTCTGAACTGCTGTTTTTGCTTCTTTTATAACATTTTTAAATTGTTTTTTTCTGTTTTTTTGTTGTTTTTGTTTTTTTATAGTTTTCTTTTTCAACCCCATACCGAATTTAACTTTAGCTTTCATAGCGTTTGTAACTAAAAGAGCATTCGCTTTTTCTCCTAAACCAGAATCTTTAGCTTTGACTCTTTGCCAAGCTCTTTCTGCAAGTATCTTATCAGCTATATGACCTTTATTTTGATCAGTATTTTTAGAATATGCTATGTCATGATCACGACAAGCCCAATCTAAACGATTAATTCCTTTATCACCTCGGGCTAATCGTTTTTCCAGCTTTGTTCCAGGTCCAAAATAATTATAACCAGGTAAATGAGCTTCAAATGCCAATTTATTTATTAAAGAATTAACAACTCCTCTTCCTTTAACAGATTTTTTATTACTATTTGAATATTTATTATTGTCAGGCATGATTTGTAGTTTAGTTTAAGGAAGTTAATCAAATACTAAACACCTTTTAAAGAAACCCATTAATATCATTTAAAACAACGATTCTTCTACTAGTTTAAAGATGAAATTTATAAAAATAGATAACGCGATAAAAGTAAAAAATTAAGGTAAGGTAAAAATCAAAGGAATGGGATATAATGAATTTTCAAATAATGTTGATGTAATTAATACATCAGACTCTCAACCAAACTCAATATTTATATTTGATGACGTAGCTTGCGATAAGCAAGATAACATAAGAGCCTATTTTTGTATGGGGCGTCATCAAGGAGTAGATAGCTTCTATTTATATCAATCCTATACAAAAATTCCAAAGCATTTAGTTAGAGATAATGCAAACTTTTTGCCTATATTCCAGAAAGATGATTTAAATTTAAAACATATCTACAACGATCATGTAAATTCTGATATGTCTTACAATGATTTTAAAAAATTGAGTGCATGCTGCTGGAATGATAATTATGGTTTTCTATTAATTGATAAAGATAGCAGTTTAAACAATGGTCGCTATAGAAAAAATTTTGATACACTTGCTAAATTTTAGTAATCAAGAGAATAGGTCCGTCAGCAGGTAACAGTTACTAACTGTACAGGTCTTTTAGCAGTTAGCAGTTAGCAACAGAGCAGTTAAATTGATAATTTGCAGTTAATAATTAACCAGATCAGTTAATATTTAAAAATGGATTAACAACTTATGAAAAATTTAATTAAAACTCGAAAAAGTTTAAAAAAGAAATTTCAATCTTTAAAAGTTGCAAAGCTATCAGAAGATCATAATCGAGAAGTAGCATTTACTCCAATTATAAAACCATTGAAAGAATTAACGAATGTTGTTAAACAACAACAACAATTTTCAGGTAACTTTATCAAACCTGAAATTAAATCGCCTGATGATGATGATAATAACAATAGATCAATGACGTCATTCATGCAGGAAACTAAAACACCTAGCAACAAAAGTAATTCTTACAGTAAATTTAAAACTTCAACACCGAATACTATTTAAATAAATTTAAAACACCATCCATAATTGATAATTTCAGTGATGAATTATCAATTTCACAATTTTCTGTTTTAACAAGTCAGAACTTGATAGGTCATATGGCCCCTATTTTGATGTGCCATTAAATGTTCGAAAACTTGGGAATGCTAATTTCAAAATAGATGAAATTAGTAAAAATATATTGATTGATAATGAAGTTTTTGAAGGAACTATGGTCCATATGAATTAATATTTAAAAGAAAAACCTATAAACTATACTGAAAGTGATTTAAGTACATACCATCAAATACTTAACAAAATAAATGCACATAGAAGAAATTATAATCATTTAGAACAAATAAAAGGGAATAAAGGTTTTAAATATAAGAATATATTATTATATATATAAATTAATATATATAATAATAATAATTATTATTATATATATATAATATATATATAATATAATAATAATTATTACATATATATATATATTAATTAGACATAAAAAAACTGGTTCGAGTTATTCAAAAAAAAATTTTACTAACTTTTTACTTAAATCTTTTTCACCAAGAAGTCAATTAAATTTTACAAATCAATCAAATAAATATATTTATTGGGATGATCCTAATGAGTTAGTTGATAGATTAAGGCTTTTAATTGCATCAGAAACAGCTGGTAACAATAATCATAACAATGAAATTGTATCTATAATTGAAGAATTGAGAGAAGCAAATATAATTCAATAACATTTTACATTAGCAATCAGTAAAAATCAGAATGCCGCTAGATAAGTTTGGACGTAGTATGACTTCATCTACTTCTAGAAAATTACATACTGAAGGTCCTCCCGGTATAGGTTTCAAATTAACTTCCGAAGGAAATTATGATTTAAATAACAAAATTTTATCAAATGTTCAAGAACCAGTTAACGGAAATGCTGCAGCAACGCAAATATTTGTGGAGAACCAAATTTTCTTTCACAAAGAAATAATAAAAACACTATATAGGAGAAATGTTTGAACATACAGAGACAGCAATGTCTATAGAACTTAAATTAGCAGAAGAAAAATTAAGAATTTTAGAAGAAAAATACAAGATAGTTTAGAGAATATCCACATCAAATTTTCTGCTATGTTAAATGAAGAATTTTCAAAAATGAATGATTTTATTGAATTTCAAGTTAAAAAACCAATTGGATTTATTAATGCACGACTACAAAACGCTGAAGCTAAAGCGCAATCAGCTTTAGATTTAATTAATAATTCAAAGAATTAATTGTGGTTAGTTTTCATTTAACTTCCAAATTGGATATACATCAAATCGGATATTCTTTAAACAAATTTTTAAACAAGTATGAGGTTATTTTACTAGAAGAGCATTATGAAGAGTTAGAAAGACATTTCAAATTTTTAAAATTATTTCAAAATTCTATTCAAATTGAAACAAAAGAATATGGATATCATTGGGATATATGTCCATATTCACTAGAGGACACCACAAGTCTACCTGATACATGTCCTTGCTTTTCTGCAGAAACTTATATGTTAAAATGTACAGAATTGATGGAATTATATAGAAGAATAGAAAAAAAATAAAAAAATTTCTAATATTGTTATATTATATATATGTAAATAAATAAAGAATATATTTTGTTGTATTGAAAATTTATTTTTGTTTTATTTAACATGAGTAAAAGAGAGGTTGTCTTAGTAAAAAAGAAAAAATAAAAAAATTTCTAATATTGTTATATTATATATATGTAAATAAATAAAGAATATATTTTGTTGTATTGAAAATTTATTTTTGTTTTATTTAACATGAGTAAAAGAGAGGTTGTCTTAGTAAAAGAGAGGTTGCATAAGCCAGCTGGGAGGAAATTTAAACGACGTAGAGTTATAATTAAGGGATTTGATGATCTGTGGCAAGCTGATTTAGTAGAAATGGGGTCATATTCTAAAGAGAATAAAGGTTTTAAATTTTTAATAACTGTGATTGATACTTTCTCCAAATATGCATGGGCGATCCCTATAAAAAGAAAAACTTCAGAGAATGTTTCACAAGCAATGAGAAATATTTTTGAAACTTCTAAAAGACAACCACAAAATATACAAACCGATGACGGGAAAGAATTTTTTAATAAAATATTCAAAAAATTGATGGATAAATATCAAATAAATCATTATTCAACATTTAGCACATTAAAAGCATCTATTGTAGAACGTTTGAATCGAACTTTGAAAGAAAAGATGTGGAAAGAGTTCAGTTTTAATGGTAATTACAAATGGATTAAGTTAATTAGAAAACTTGTTGAGCTATATAATAACACTAAAATCGAACAATTACGAAACGTCCATCAGATGTTAATAAACATAATGCCAATAATTTACTTAAAACTGTATACAATCATATAAAAAAATCTCCGCCGGGCAAATTTAAAATTGCTGATTCAGTTCGAATAAGCAAATATAAACATGTTTTTGAGAAAGGTTATACTCCAAATTGGACAACGGAAGTATTTAAAATAAGAAAAGTTCAAATCACTAACCCTGTCACATATTTACTGGAAGATTATCAAGGTCAACCCATACAAGGTGGGTTCTATGAATATGAATTGTTAAAAACTGAAAAAAAAACATGTGTTTTTGATTGAAAAAATTCTTAAAACTAGAGATCATCAAATAAAATTTTTGTTAAATGGTTAGGATTTTCTTCTAATCATAATTCATGGATAAATAAAAAAGATTTATTATAAAAATATTATATTTTATTTAATTTTTTTGTTTTTTACAATTATTTTAATATATTGTTTTATTTTGATAAATTAAAAAATTTCCATTTGATATGATATTTTTTATTTTATGGATCGCAAAACACGTATAGTGTAGTCTGATTTATAATCTGCATCTATAATAGGAACTGTTTCCACCTCTCCATTACTTAAAATTCTATCTGCTAATATTTCGCGATATTCTAAACATTTAATTGCGAGAGCCTTTTGTTTAAAATTGTTATCATATTAACTTCTTATATGGATATCTTTATTATTATCATATTCCAATTGAAAATGTCTGTAAAATATATGTTCGCTATTTATAATTCCACCAATATTACGTTCTTTTAAAATTAATTCCTGCCTAAAAGCCTCAATACCTTCATCTATAGAAACATATTGAGGTACTGAATCAGCTTTATCTCTAAGTAATTGCTCATCTACTCTCAAAGTAGTTATTGATGCTACTGTTGTTGTTGTTGCTTTGTTGAATTCTGGTCAAATTACATGTTTTAATAGCTGAACTGATAAATTTACTTTCACGGTCTCATTATTTGGGAGTAGTATATTAAAGTAAGTATATATAAAGTAAAAATATATAATTTATACTTTTTATTTTTCAGAAATTTCTTTATTATGTACAAACTTTACTTGACTTATAATAGAGGAAACGTACATAAAGAGCGGCAAAAATCTATCTCTTCCATCTGAATAAGCTTCCATATAATCTAAATATTCCTCTTTTAAAGTTTCAAGTAATCTTTTAAAATTAATTAGCACGTCAGCAATTTTTGACTTATTATTTTTTCATTATACATATTCTCTATTGATGCTATAAATATAATTCCATCATCAATTCGTTTTATCATTGTCTTTTTCAGTTCATTTTGATTTTCTTCATATTCATTTACTTTAATTGACAATGATTCAATAGTTTGCATAATTCCTTTTTACTTATCTTTTGATAGTACATTTGAAATATTCTTCACAATCATTTCCCAATCATCTTCTTCAGCAAATGGGCAATCAGTATGAAAATGATTAGGTATTTGCTTTTTTTTATTTCTTGAATCTCTTATTTTACCAATAATGGTAATATCACCACCATATACTTCGATTTTTAAATCCGAGCTTCTAGCCCCAGCTTCTGCACCCAACCCAAGTTCTCCGCTGAGACCATCGTTTTCATTCTTTCAGAAACGCAAATTCAATTCCAGTATACCACCCCCAATTTCTATTACATAATACCTTAACTGTCAAATTTGATGTGATGTCATTTGACAATCCTAGAACGTACATATTATTACTACTGAGAACCGCTCCGGCATAAAAAAAAGTAATGCTGCTAGCTGAATCCTCCAAAACGCTTGTTACTTTTTAACAACTCAAAAGCTCTTTTTAAAATTGTTCTATTCTTATTCTTTATTAAAATATATGCATAATTTTTAATTACATTTACATAATATAATTTATTAAGCACTTTTAATAACTGATAATGGTACTTTTGATTAACCTTTATTTAACAAAGAAGTAAACTAAAAAAAAAGGAATTTAAACACTCCTAATTTCCTTTGTTAGATAATAATTTATAAATTCATTTGAATATTGTTGCAATCTTAACGGTAATTAATTTCTCGATCAAATACAAAATACAATCTTATATTATGCTAATTATTACAATTGTTATTAAACTGTTATAATAAGAATCTATTCTTTCACTTTTCCTAATATTATATTGAGTCAAAATTAAATTTACAATTTTTATTCTTTTATTGCATAGGAATACGAATTATTTTGGTATTTAACAAGTAGTTTTTTAAAAAATGCAGCAAATCCGTTCCATAACTACTCATATTAAAACTTAAATAGTTAAAAATAATTAAAAATATTAAATAATAAAAATGTCAAAAAAATACTAAATAAATATCAAAAAGAGCAGCAACAACAGCATCACAAAAATTATGTTGCAATTACAAAAGATGCTGGTACGATGCTCAAACGGTTTAATTTACAAGGACGTAAAATTGAATCTAAAATCAAAGCGGCACCGGATCATGAAGAACCAACCAATTGGATCAAAAATGCAATAAATGAAGTAACACTTTACATTCTCGAAAATGTCAACCCCACGGATAAGGTGGGTATTACATTTTGTGAAAGAAGTTTTGAAGAGCGAGGTCCCGGGTGGATAAATTTTAGAGACGCTTCAGAAATTAAATTTCGAGATATCTTGGAAATGATATCAAACATTTTTCAAAGCAACTCTGAAGGACTTATGGGGAAGACTTATCAGGAAGCACTGATACATTTTGCATAGGTATTACTTCTGTTAAGCTTCCTCAGGGCAGAGGGAAAGGAAAAAATTATAATACCTTCGATGAGGAATGTGCTAAGAAAAAAGGTATCGTTAGTATTAGCAACAACGATAACTTATGCCTTCCAAGAGCGTTAGGGCAATGTCTTACATTGATAAGCATTCTGATTATTTATTAACAACGCCAACATAAATATACCTCAAGAAGGTTGTGGAATACCAGAACTTCAGCAGTTCCAACAATATTTTAAGGAATACTCCATAACCGTTTATAAATATGGAAGCAAAGGTACAGATATTATATTTGAGGAAAATGGCGATGAAAAAAGGATCAATCTCCTGTACGACAAAAGCCATTACAACATAATCACTTCGCTTACTGCGGCGTTTTGCTGTAGTTATTATTGTGAAAAGTGCCATAAGCCATTTTATATCCGAAATCGTTACAGTTGTGGCGGAAGATGTCCCCAATGTCAATATTCTCCAGCTTGCCCAAAAAGCCAATTAAATATTTTGTGTAAAGATTGTAACCGCCATTTTAGAGGGAATGATTGTTTTAATAACCATAAAGCTTCCAATTCACGGAAGGAAGCATCCATTTGCAGCACAGTAAAGAGATGCACAAAATGTCTATGTCACAATATTATTGCAAAACATGTAGTAAACATGTTCCTCAGGAACGTTATTGTTTTATACTACCAGATGAAAGAAACCCGAATATTGAAGATGTTCTCTATATCTTTTACGATTTGGAGTGTATGCAGGAAAAATTTTTCTGAGAAAAGTGTATTGATAATGAAGTTTATGAAATAAAGGAACATGAACCTAATTTATGTGTACTACAACAACGTTGTAATTTATGTCTTAATAAAGATGAAAAAGAAGAATTTTGCGATAGATGTGGGCAAGGTCAACATATTTTAAAAATAAATATTATTGACATTTTCGTACAATTTATATTGAATCAGCGTAAAATATTTAAAAAAGTTATCGTAATAGCACATATTGGGCAAGCATATGACCATCAATTCATACTAAAGTACATAATAGAAAACACTAAGCTAAAGCCTGAATTAATAATGCGAGGTACTAAGATAATTGTAATGACAATAGGAAATATAAAATTTTTGGATTCATTGAATTATTTTCCTATGCCATTATTTTCCTAAGACTTTTGGGTTAGCATTCAAGAAGGGATTCAAGAAGGGATATTTTCCACATTACTTCACTGAGAATAAAAATTACATTGGAACACTACCACCATAGAAATTTTATAGCCCTGACACATTGAAAGAAGAAGAACGCAATCATTTTATTAAATGGTATTAGGAACATAAAAATGAAGAATTTAACATGCAGAGAGATATTGTTGAGTACTGCTTAAGTGATGTAAATATATTAACACAGATATGCTTAAAATTTAGAAAAATCTTTCTCGAAGAATGTGACGTGGAACCATTTTTAGAAGCTACCACAATAGCTTCAGCATGCAATCTAGTATATCGAAGAAAATTTCTTCAAATTTCTTTCTACAACCAAATACAATAGGTCTTGTACCTAAAAATGGGTATAGATTGACAAACAATCAGTAATAGCTATACAATGGTCATCAAAAATAGCTATACAATGGTTAATTTATGAAGAAAAAAGGAATATTAATATCAGACATGCAGCTAAAGAAAAGGAAGCTATTATGTCAGGAACAAAAGTTGATGAATATTGCTTAAACTATACTTTGTTTCAAAAAAAAATTTTTACCGATAGCATCCCAATTTGCTATGTATAAATGTCGAACGAATCCTCGCTAAGAAAAGTGGTTGAAAGTTAAGATTAATTCTTTTTTTAAATTTTGTAAAGCTGAATTAAGTAAAGTTAAAGTTAACTTTTGAATATAAGATGAATTGTTGAATTTTGTGAATTTAAAAGTAAAGTTAAGATTAATTATTTTCTTGGAATTTGAAACTTTGTGATTTAATTTAGATTATTTTATACTCATTATTTAATCTTTTGTGATAAATTAAAATATTGAACTAAAACAAAAACTATTGAAAATATTTGAACATTGTTAATATTATTATTGAATATTTTTATATTATATAAATAAAACGAAAGCAAACCATATAAAATTGTTTTATTTTATTTAAAAAAAAAAGTTTAATTTCAATTGTTTATGATTTTAGAAACAAAAACAAATGTCAAAGTAACACTTTTAAATATTTTCAATGACACCACAATTTTGCGATGTAAAAAATTCGCATCGTAAAAATATACGCTTTTAATTTGCGATGCGTAAATTAATTGGTAACATGTAATAAAAACGCATGGCACTTAGACATTTCTAAAATTTGACATTAGACATTTCGTTCTAAAATTTTTAAAATAGACATTTAGACGTTTGTTTTTGTTCGTGAAATCAAAGACAATTGTAATTACATTGTTTTTAAAATAAAATAAAACACATAAGTTATATTCTACCATGTAGAATATTTTACATTCGTTTTATTTATATTTAATATAAAAGTAGTCAATAATAGAATATTTTACATTCGTTTTGTTCATATTTAATATAAAAATGGTCAATAATAATATTTACACTGTTCAAATATTATCAATCGTTTTTTTTAGTTCAATACGTATTTTAATTTATCACAAAAAAAGTACCCTCATGCATACGTATAAAATAATAAGTTTTATAGTCTAAATTTAAGTTAGATTTATAAAGTTTTAAATTCCAAAAACCAAAAATTAATCTTAACTTTTTTTTTTAATTTACAAAATTCAAAAATTAATCTTAACTTTACTTTTAAATTGAGAAAATTCAACAATTGATCTTCACTTTACTTTTAAATTCACAAAATTCAAGAATTAATCTTAACATTACTTTTAGCTTTACAAACTTTAAAAAAAGAATTGATCTTAAAGGTATCGATTATTCTTAATTGATCGAAACGTATGATCTTGATCGTAAACTTACGCTAAATGTAAGTAGCAATTCATGGTAACCTATCAGGGTTACCCAGGTTTAACACACGAGTTATGTTTTTTATATAAATAAAACAACTTAATTGTTTTGATCTGTCTTCAGACTAACTTTATTATAACTTTATTATATATTTAATTAAATTAAATATATTTAATTTAATTCCATAAAAATTTACAAATTACATTAATGTCAACATAAGCATTTCCTAACATAAAAAAACAACATTACTTAATACTAATTTTCAAAATGCTAATGGATTTGTTGTTATTAAAAATTTTTAATTTAAAAGATAATTAAGGAAATTCTAAATTGCATTTCCTGTTTTCAATTAATTTTTATCAAAAGGTGAATGAGGTTTACATAATTTTAAATTAATCAATGTCAATTGCTAATGTATATAATATAACTCAGGCGAAAGAATTATTGGCTGAATCAAACAATAAAAAGACGAAGATCAGCTAAAACACAGCTATTAAACATCAGCTATTAAACACATAGATTAAAAACTCCGGGTAAAGTCAAATTTACGTCGGTGCAGAATATAAGGAGCAGTTGGTCTAAATGCTCCAAAAATTTTCCACTTAATTTTCGATAAATTAAAGTTTTCTAAGTTAAGTCAAACGGGAAGACTATTAAATCCATGGATATTTGAAAAGTATTACCGTGATACATTTCTTTTGTATAAAATTCAAAATGGAATTTTTAAATAATAAAAAAAAAAGGGTTTTACAAAAAATGTTTCGTAGTACAGATAATTCAAATTTACATAACATAAAAAATTTAAAAAAAAATGGTAAATAGAAATATTTTACGATTTGTTTCAATATTTAATTGTTTCTAAACGTAAATTTCAACAATTATAGTAATTATAAGTGAATGTAAAATTTTAAGTTTAATTGATTTTAAACGAAAATGTCAATATTTTTTAGTAATTTCTATATGTAAATGAAAAATCACCGATTTCGGAGTCTGCCTTGTCGCGGGGGAGTTGCTTAAGTACCACCGTTGATCCTCATGGATTCTTTAGGAATCTGGCAGGTGAGATCTTGATGTTAAGGCTATGAGGGGAGAAAGGAAATGTAATCGGCTCCAACCCTTTATGAAAGATGGGAAAAAAGAGTGAGAAAAAGCGAGGTAGTATATTGCCACAAACTTCGGTGGGAGCGGCAAACACCGCCGTGTCTTGCCCCAGTTGTGGGGTGAGGTCTCCAGCAACAAATATATCGAAAGAAGTTACAGTAGGTAGTGTCGTCCTTTCCCAACAGGGAGCGCAACGTAAGCTGAACTCGAGAAGGAAGGAACTAAGTCTGCAGTGGAAACTGGAGGTCAAGTCTGAGGCAATAATCAATACTCTTGATAAAAGAAAAGCGTTCTATTGCGATTTGGCTCTGCCTGCAACGGTAGCTGCAGGCTCGAAAAAAGCTTCTAAAAAGGAGGGGGCGGAGATAAACGAGGAGGAGGCCATGTTTGAAACTTACTATGTTGGCGGAGAAACCTACCAAAGCAGGGTCAACCCCAAACGGGTCAGCAATAGCTCCTTCCAGAGTAGGAGCTACCAAGGACCCTAAAGCGGGAAGGCGGATGAGGGATGTCCTGATGGACACATCGACTGGCGTTAACAAGCCTAGGGTATGCAAGAGGGTACTTTAAAAGTGTCCGTAGGGCATGGTAATGGCAGGTAAGGCCTCATAATTGTTTGAACTCCCAGTCCCAACAAAGACTGGAAATCAACATTTACGAAAAAATAGCGGAATAAAACAAGGTGGTATGAAGAGAAGTCGGGGATGCCACGACTTCAGAGAGTTCATGTACGGCTGAGAAACGATTTCAACAAACCGGAGGAAGTGGTAGATACCATCGATTTACTCAATGAATCGTTGAATGTACACGCTGACCAATGGAAGCTGTTGAAGAGGGAACTAAGTTTAGCCAATAACAGTTTAGGCAATATAATGTAATATGTCATTTTATGGATGTATCGGTCTCCTTCTCAGATCACCGTCACATATGGTTCGATCTGGAACTAGCTCATACAGATAATTCCGGAATACTTAGGAATCCTCAAAAAACGGAATGGAATCAATTCAGATCGGCTTGGAGAATATTGAACTATAGACAGGATCCAATAATTGGTAATAACAAACTGGATAAAGAAATCGTAAAAGTTCGTAACAACGGCAATAAGCGAATCTTATGAAAGCTCATGTTCACTAACACGCATATCTAAATAAATATATGGATAGAAACCTGATGAAAATCAGGAAAAAATTTAGAAAACTTTTCAGCAAAGCAATGACAATCCAAAGCAGAAAACACTCAAAAATTTCAAAAGAGAGTCCAGATCGAAAAAAGGCGGCTCTAAAGAGAATATACAGAGCACATAGAAAAAGTTGGCGATCCCTATAGATTGAGGAAATCCCCCCCAAAAGGCCACACGTAACAAGAACTACTGGAGAAAGAATATGGAACCGTGTCAACAAGTATGGACGAATCTCTTGAAATGTTACTGTTAAAAACTTTTCCGAAAGCGGAACGTATATAAAGCTTGGAGAAAGGGATGATTTAGAATAAAGTGTAGCAAGAACGGACGAGACGACGACTAGAGTATGTCAAATCGTTACTTATAAGAAGCTATCCTGAGCATTTAATTCTTTTGAACCATTTAAGTCCCCAGGCCGGATAACGTTTATCCGATACAACTCCAAGTAAGGTTTGGAATTCTAAGAAGAAGACTAAAGGCAATATACAAAACCTGTCTAAGACTAGGCTACACGCCAAAAATATGGTGAGAATTCAAAGTGATCGTCTTCTCAAACCGAAAAAGACGCGCTATAAGAAAGCCAACGCCTTTTCGATCAGTCTGTTCGATAATATCTATAAGTGTGACTTCTTTTCTCCCAAAACGATTAAGAAAAATAATAGAACTGGAGGTAAGAAGCCAGTTGAACCCAAGGCTATCGTATTATCAACACGTTTACATAAAGGGGAAATCGATGGATACCACTCTAGACGAGGTTATCCACGATAGAAAATGGATTCAATAAAAGTAAAGCAACCGTCGGATGTTTTATTGACATAGAGAGCGCTTTCAACAACGTTGAAATAGAAAAGATATTAGAAAGTATGCAAAGCAGAAATATTGAAAGTATATTGCTCAGATGGACTAAATTCATGCTGAGCAATATAACAGTAATTTCTAATTATGGAACTGCCGTAAAGAGAAAAATAATCCCAAGGGATACACCGGAAAAGAATCCGGTGAAAGATTATAAACATCCACACCGACTGCAAAACAATTGTGCGAACAATGGAGAATGGATTGCATAAACCAAGAAAAACAATTGAGTACTGGAAAGCCCTTAATAAGCTGGATGAAACAAAAGCCGTCAAGCTGCAGTGAATACCAGTACACTCAGCCTGTAAAGATAATGAAATAGTAGATGCCACAGCAAAGTCTACACTAAACAGACCGCTGGCGAATATAGCAGATGTAGGTCTGTCGTACTCCGCGGAAAATTGCGCAAAAAGTACCTGGGCTAAAATCAGTACTAAGAAAAGTTGGTTTAAAACTCCAGGATCAATACACACGAAGGAATTCTGATTCGAATTAAACAGCAAAAAGACTCAGAAAATTCTAAAACTGAACAGAATGGGTCTGATATTTTTTACAGAAATTAGCAAACACCATCTGATGCTAAGAGCTCACACCGAAAGGATAGGCATAGCGGAGACGAATTTACGCAGGGGATCCGGCAAGAGACAGAAACTGTACTCCACGTTATGTGCCAATGCCCGAACTTAAGAACCCAAAGGCGAACAACTTCTGCAAAAGAACAGTGGGAAAGATTTTCTGAAGTGAGAAATAAAATTGGCTCTCTGAGACACTATAGTAAGCGAGTGGATCGTTGAGCAGAGGAACACAGCGGATTGCGGGGTTGCGGTGTAAGGACAGCCATATGTCTCCCCTTCTTAACAACAACAAATGCAAAATTTCAAGGTTATACAAAAAATTAAGATTTTGGCATTTTTATATTGATAACGTAGAATTTAAATTTTGACATTTTCATATTGAAAGCGTAAAATTATTAATTTTAACTTTTTTACATGAAAATTAAATTTTTTTGTTTTATGGTGGGCTGGCGCCACCAAACTCCCTTTAACACTTTAAGTAATCCTCTTTTTGAATTCGGCAAGAAATGTGTGCGGCAGGAATCAATTTGATATTTTGTTTGCTTGTACGAAATCAAAAACCATAAATGTTAACTCTTTTATATGAAAATTGAATTTTTTATAGATGGGGGCTGCCGCCTTCACACCTCCGTTAACAACAATTTAAGCAATCCTTTTTTTGAGTTCGACTAATAA
Source organism: Poecilobothrus nobilitatus (assembly GCA_947095535.1). Lineage (NCBI taxonomy): Eukaryota > Metazoa > Arthropoda > Insecta > Diptera > Dolichopodidae > Poecilobothrus > Poecilobothrus nobilitatus. The sequence goes on from OX352773.1 coordinate 113,617,850, forward strand.
TTCCACTTTTTGAATTCTGCAGTTTGATATTTTTTTGCTTGTATGAAATCAAAAAAATAAATGGTAACGGCAATTTTTTTCTTAAGAGGTATAAGGCATATAAAAGGTACCTTTTATAGCATATTTCGAAATAGCTCTTCAAGCCCTATAATTAGTATCTAATAACATTTTCTTTATCTCTAGCCGTTTTTGAGATATAAAGAATAGAAAAGTGTTTTTTTCTATCTCTCGCAAGCCGTTGAAAAGCTATAGATTTTTTTATGAAAAGTCTTTAACTCCGAATATCGCGAAAATGGTCCAGAATAGACCCCTCCTCCAATACAATGTCCGTATCGACATGGCCGATGCCGTTCACCCATTTCAAGGAAGACCATCGAGTCGGAAACACCCTGTATACTTACACCGTCCTCATAAGTGCGTTTTTTTTCTTGCTACGAGTAGATTTTATGCTTTTATAGGATTAACATTTCGAAACGACTAGAGTCAAAATTAGATTGAAACATTTATTTATTTCAATCAAATAATGAAGTTTTACAAAAAAATTAATTTTAAGAAATATTATAAGTTCAATTGAACGATTTCGCTTACAATTACTTTAATATGTAAGTTTATAATGTTAAAATTTTAAATAAAAAAACAATCGTGACACTTTCACATTACTTTTACATTTGTAACACTTCTTAATTCTCCTCGCGAGTAGGATTAAAAAAATTAACTCTATTAACTCGATTCTGGTGTTTTGAAACGATATTATGGGCTTTAAATCGTTGAACGCACTAGACTTGTATTTCTTTTTATCCACAGTTTTGTTTTATGAAATTGTAAATAAATATTCAATAAAATTTTAATAAATTTGAAAAGAAAATAAATAAAAATAGAACAATCAATTTACTTTAATTTTTTTTTTTATTTATTTATTAAAATAAACAGAGATAGGCAGTATAAAAAACTGGTATAAATCTCTCCTTATAACTAACTTATATTCTAATACAATATATTAAGATATTGTTTAATATAACAGATTATAATACATTTTAAAATTATCTTTATATTTCAATTTAAATTTTTATTTTTTCTTACTTTTTGTTTTTCTTTTTTATTTTTTTTTTTTTTTAATTAACTTGAGTAGGTAATGCTTTCAATCGTTTTTTAAATACTCTTATGTTTGGGGCATATTTTATATTGTTAGGAAGACTGTTGAAAACTTTTAGACAGTTGAACATAACATCTCTTTAACCCATCCCATTGAATCTAGTTGGCAACACTTGATCTGTCAAGTTGATAAAAATTTAACTCCCGCAAAAATAAATTAAAAAAATTAAAAAAATTAAAAAATTATACTATTTTATTGAATTAAATTGAATAAAAGTAGTATAGCGATTTACTTAAACAAAAGTATAGTATATAGATAAAAAGAAAAATGCCACGTAAAAATAAAAGATTTTCAATAAATCAAAATAAAATTAGATCCGAATGTCTGGTTTGCAGCGTAGAAATTATTTCGAGTGATGAGGAAGATCTCAGTTTACAATGTGATACTTGTACTAAATGGATACACTTAAAATGTTCCAGAATCAATAAAAATACTTATGAAATGTTGAATAGTAATAAAGAAGCACCATTTCACTGTCATACGTGTTCTCCATGGTTTCATAAAAATGTAAAAAAGTATAATACAGTAACAACCAATGAATCTAGTTTGAAAGTTCAGTATGACACTATTCTATCAAAACTGGATACTTTAACAAATGAGATGAAGGATATGCGAAATCTAGTCAATTTTGTCAACGTACAGTATGATGATGTCAATAATAAGTTAAAAAAAATTATGCAAGAAAATAGAGAGATAAAAAAAGTTAACAAAAATCTCAATGAAAAACTATTTGACATGAACAAAGTTATTCATAATTTAGAAAATGCGAATGTCTGCAAACAAATAATTTTAAGAGGCGATTTTAACAAATTAAAAAATAATGATGATATTATTTCCCAAACTTTAGAGGCTGCTAAAGCTTTGGAGGTTAATATATGTCCTAATGATATTACTAATACAAATATTGTCAAACGTTATAAAATAATGTCTAAAAATGGCAAAGAATATGAAAAGGCGATCGCAAGAGTAGAATTTGCAAACTCAAATATTAAAACAAATTTTATGCGTAATAAAAAAATTCTCAAAAATCTACCAAATTTTAAACATATTCATTACGTTGACGCTTTGACAACAAATACAATGAAACTTTTTAATTACTCAAAAAAATTAAAAACATATGGTTATTCTGCTGTTTATGTTTTATATGGTAAAGTTTTTGCTAAAATAAATGCTACATCAAAACCTATTCTACTAAAAAATGAATGTACTGTTGATAATTTACTCAAGAAAATCCAGAATGGAAATGATGACCAGAATGGAAATGATAATCAGATACCAGAAAATAGTGAATATAACAACAATGTAAATAACAATGCTCAAACAACAGATAATAGTGATGTGGAAGAAGTTTAATTGTTTAAGTATCATTTTTTTTTTTTTTTTTCCTTATGAATAATGCTTGCAACATAGACTATTTTTTTAATCAGAACTTAATTTTAGATTCAAAATCATTCAAAATATTATATATAAATTCAAGAAGTATGTTAAACAAATTGGATAAAATTCAAGAAATAATTAGCCAGTATAATACGATAATTAATGTACTTGTCATAAGTGAAACTTGGTTGCTTTGTGGTGAAGAACTATTTGCAAATATTCCACATTATGTGGGATTTCATTCTTTTCGAGAAAGCACAAATAGAGGAGGTGGAGTGAGTATTTTTCTGCATGAATGTATTTGTGGCCATACTATTTATGAAAACTCCGATAGTCTCAATAATATTTTATTAGTAGAAATTCCAAAATTAAAATTTAAGATTTTTGCAGTTTATAGATCGCCTAATCCGTCCAATTCAATTATAGATTTTATAAACAAACTTGAGCAACTTACCCACACTTTTAATGATTTATATTTAGTTGGCGACCTCAACATAAATCTTTTAGAAAATCGAAACTATACGCAAAGTTACACTAATTCATTAAATTCTAATGGTTTTATTATCTTAAATTCCATATCACCTTCAATGCCAACGAGAACTAGCTTAACATCTTCAACAATAATTGATCATTTTTGCACTGATCTTTTAACCTATGATTATACACTTTCTATAAATGAAAATTCTTTAAGTGATCATAATATATTACTATTAGAAATAAAAACTCTAAGATCAAATCTTAATGAAAACACAATAACTCAAACTATTATTAACAAAACAAAATCAGTTTTAGAATTTAATAATCTAAACTTCAACAATGATAACTTAAACTACACTGATTTTATTTCTAAATGGATTAAAATAGTCCACCTTAATACTAAACAAAATATTAAATTGCAAAAATATGAATTTTTAAAACCATTCATGACGCATGAATTACTAGAATTATCGAAAGAAAAAGAAAGACTGTATAAATTGACAAAATTATATCCCAATAATTCTTATATACAAGCCGAATTTAAAAAGATAAGAAACCGGTTTGCAAATAAAAAAAAAAATAAAAAAAAACAATTTCTTATTGATCAATGTACACAGAACATAAACAATCCAAAGAAATTATGGCAAATAATTAATTATTCAATGTATAATAGAACAATAAATTACAACAACAATAATTTACCTAAAAATATCAATCATAATGGGACCATGATACAAGACCCTATTAAAATCGTAAATTGTTTTAATGATCACTTTTCTACAAATATTAATACTAGGTATCAAAATATAAATACAGAGTGTGACGAAAGTAGTTTCGGTTTGGAATATTTGTTTGAGGAAAACCAATTCTTTTTTAAATCTGTTTCAGTTTCTACATTGACTGAATATATAAAAAGTGTAAAAAACAATATCTCTGCTGGATATGATTGTCTGTCTGTTAAAGATCTCAAGTCCCTATCCAATGAAAAAATAATTACGTTAAAGAATTTCTTCAATAATTGCATCAAAAAGAGTTGCTTTCCTGACGAGCTCAAAATTGCAAAAATAACTCCCTTGCACAAAGGTGGGTCAAAACAAGACTTAAATAACTATAGGGCCATATCAGTGCTTCCAGTCTTTTCTAAACTTTTAGAAAAAATTTTACTTAATCAAACATGGGATCATTGCCTAAACTTTAATTTGATTCACGCAAATCAATTTGGGTTTGTTCCAACCTCAAGCACGTCATCTGCTTGTATTGAAGTTATGAATGAGATACAAACTTCTATATCTAATGGTTGTGTGACGGGAATTATTAGTATTGATTTGCAAAAAGCATTTGACTCAATTGACCATGAAATACTGCTTCAGAAACTAAAAAGGTTGCAATTTTCTAATGAGTCTATAAAGCTTATTAACAGTTATTTATCTAATAGAACTCAATATGTTCAAATAGGGTCATATAAAAGCACTTTTCGCGTAGTACAAAAAGGTGTCCCACAGGGGTCAATTCTTGGACCACTATTGTTCCTTATCTACATCAATGATGTTTTTAACGTTCCCTTAAATGGTACCTTAACTATGTATGCGGATGATGCTCTTTTAGTTTTTAGTGAAGCATCGATGGAAAGTTTATTTAGAAAAATGAAGGCGGACTTAAATTCACTTGATAAATATTTTAGCTCTAATAAACTTAAAATTAATAAGTCTAAAACAAAATATATGATATTTAAAAAAAATATACCGGATACATACGAACTAAGTTTAAATAATGAAATTATAGAGAAAGTAAATACAATTAAATATCTTGGACTACATCTAGATAAAAATTTGAAGTGGGAAGACCACATTAATTACTTAAAGAAGAAAATTATACCATATGTTGCAGCGCTAAATAGGCTACGTAAAAATTTACCAAAGCAATTACAATTCAATATATACTTTGCACATATTCACTCGAGATTGGTCTATTTAAACTCGATTTGGTCATCTGCGTCAGCATATAGACTACGAGAACAGGTTTTGCAAAACAAAGCAGTAAAATTTGTAAACAATCTACCTATGTTAACTCCGTCAAGTCAACTCTATAATGTGAAGATTCTTCCATTGGATATACTTAAGATCTTTGAAATGTGTGTATTGTGTTATAAACTAATTCATAAAATAATTAAATCTGGCTTAATCCTATCAAAAGTTTCTGAGACTCATCACTACAATACACGTAATCGAAACAATCTAACAGCTCAAAATTTTCCAACGAATGCTTTTCTGTCCACAATGATATTCCATTACAATAGCTTACCTATGCATGTAAAAAACTCAAATACGATCTTAATTTTCAAAAAGCAACTAAAAGTGTACCTTATGGCTAACTAAACCACATTTCTTTTCATACAGCTTTTTATTTTTTTTATTTATTTTTTTTTTTTATTTCTTAAAATGTTATGTTATTGAATTTGGATCAAGTGTTATAATAATATTTAAGTAGGTTATTTTGTAAATATGAAATTCTACACAAGTGCTTTGCGATTTTTTGAATTTGTCAATAAAAAAAAAAAAAAAAAAAAAACCCTTTTCCGTCCTGGGAGCTCCGAGTCGAAAATGCTCTGCACTCCTCGTGTTATAATTATGGATTGAATCATTTGTTTGTAGTCTAAGGTTGCTTTTCATTAAATTATTTGATAATTTATAAATCAGCTTACAGTTTTCTAAAAATATTGTTTGTTCAACAGAGGGTAATTTGCAATCAGAATACAATGATGTTGTTGAGTAATCATAAGGTAGTCTGTATAAAATTTTTATGGCTCTATTAATGAGGATGGTAACCGAGTTTATAATAATTTTGGTTAAATTTGATTAAATACCGCTTTTTGGATTGGATGTGAGAGTAAAATACTAACTTTGCTACATGTTCACTTAATCTAGGACATCTTCCAATTGCACCAATTATTGACATTATAGATTTTTTTAATTTTTCAGTATGTATTTTCCAAGCCAGGTCTTCATCAATGTATAAGACCAAATATTTGGCTGATTCAACTCTTTTTATCGGTTGTTGATTGATAAATTAATATTTGCTTTATTTTTTTGCTTGAATAATTTGAACTCAGTTTTGGAAACGTTAGTTGTTAATCTGCTAAATTTTAACCACTCGCTGAATTTATGTAGGTCACTATTGATGATTTCTTCCAGTTGATTCGTGTTTTTGCTTTTATATAAAATTATTGTATCTTCAGCAAACATTGAATAATGCCCCTTTAGTGCAGCAAACATTGAATAATGCCCTTTAGTTAGTTGAATAATGCCTTTTTATTATCTAATTCTACAGATGAAGTAGAACTACACATGCTATAAAGCAGTACATCCAAGCAATCAACCGAGAGGAGGCAGTGCAATTTTAGTAAAAAATACTTTATTATACCACGAAGAGTTTAATATATAAACTAAAGAGTTTCAAATCTCAGTAATATGAGTCAAGTCCCTTAAACAAAACAATAAAGTTCGTGCTTTATAAAGAATACTGTGTTCAAAGATCTCCATAACCTACTTGGAGGTAGGTTCATTTTGGAAGGTGACTTTAACGCCAAACACATCGACTGGGGTTCTAGATTAATCTCAACAAGAGGAAGAGAGCTAAAAAAGATATTAGAGAATTGGGTTGTCATCTTCATTCAACGGGCAAACCAGCTTATTGGCTAACGGCTACAAATAAAATTCCAGATCTACTTGATTTTTTTATAAAAACAAAATATCGCCAAATTTTATTAACCTAGAATATAATCAAGATTTAGACTCAGACAAATCCTGAACGAAAAAATGGTCAAAAAACTAAATAAGCCCATTCTCGTTAATAAATCAACAGATTGGGTAAGTTTTAAACAGGAAATAGAAAATAAGATAAATTTAAGTGCCAAAATAAAATCTAAAGAAGAAATAGATAATGCTATAGAAAGTTTTATCAAAATCGTGCAAAATTCTGCATGGAATAATACAAAAGAATGTAAATATAAAGCAGCATGTTATAATTATCCCAGATATATCTTAAATATGTTTAAAACGAAGAGAAGAGCTAGACGTAGATAGTAACAAACACGTGACCCAGCTGATAAAACACTTTTAAATAGAATAACTTAAAATCTAAAAAGAAAAATTTTCGAAATAAAGAGTAATAATATTATAAAAATTATGTGGAAAATTTATCAGTTAAAAAAGAAAAAAATATTCTTTATGGAAAGCAACAAAGAGTTTAAAAAACCTATCTTTCCAGTTCCACTAATCAAGAACAAAGATGGTAAATGGGCAAGAAATAATCAGGAAAAGGCCGAAAATTCGCATATTATCTGGAAGAAATCTTTCGGCCGAATAAAATAGACTCAGATCTCCAAATTGAAAATGACGTTAGACAGAAAGAGAATGTCATTGCACCAATCTCCCAAATGGTATTGATTGATGAAATTAAAAGCCTCAAGTTAAAAAAAGCACCGGATTTTGATTTAATAACGGCGGAAGTATTAAAAGAACTTCAGAAAAAAGGTCAACAATGCTAACATACATAATTAATGCTATATTAAGCTTAAATTATGTACCTAATGTTTGAAATAAGGCAGAAATAATTATGATACTCAAGCCTGGAAAGTCTTCAAACGAATCAAAATCTTATAGACCAATTTCTCTCTTACCGATAGTGTCAAAGCTTTTTGTGTAATTGTTATTAAGAAGAATGAAACCGTTAATAGGAAAAAGGAATATAATTCCAAATATAATTTACAATTTACTTGAAATGAGGTTATTTATTCCTCCCTCCATGAGAACTATTAAACGGAAATCTTGGTTTAATCGTATCTGCAGTGAATCCATTCTTAAAAAGGAGGAGGTTTTCAAAGTGTACCAAAGAAATAGGTCGGAAGCTCTCAGGGCAAACTATATAGTGGTTCGGAATAGATGCAGGAGAATTATCAACAGGCAAAACTTTTTATTCAACCTAAAGTTGAATCGCAAAGTTATCCACATGCCTATGAATAGCAAATCCTTTTGAACATTTGCAAAAAGTTTAAAAAAGGCGGTGAGCGGGTCTTCTTTCCTCCGCTTGTTGATATTAACAACAGAATTGTATCACATTCCAAAGAGAAAGCGAACTTGTTTGGCAAGCAGTTCTCTTTCAATTCGACACTGCCTCAGCCAACTTTAAAGCCACCATTTGTCCCTGAAGTTGATTACTCCTTCGGTAAAATTTACTTTAGGACGAAAGCAGTGATGAAAATCTTAAAAAATCTTGATACAAAAAACTCAGCCGGTCCAGATGGTATCACTACCGTGGATTTTAAAAATACCTATTCAAGTATTTCAAAACCTCTGCGCAACCTTTTCTATCACTGCTTTACTTCGGGTATTCATCCTACCCAATGGAAGGTTACGCATGTTTTCCCAATTCCAAAAAAAGGTAATAAAAGCGATCCCTCTAACTGCCGTCCTATTGCTATAACCTCGGTTTTTTCCAAAGTAATGGAGAAAATAGTAAACCAGAAGCTTTTGAAATATCTGGATCGTAGAGGTTTGCTTCATGATCGACAATATGGGTTCAGAGCCCGTCATTCAACGGGTAATCTCATGACTTAGCTTTGCGAAAAGTTGAATATTAGTCATCATCATTCTGGTGAGTCTGATGTAGTGGCTCTGGATATTTCTAAAGCTTTCGACCGAATCTGGCATGATGCTTTATTAGCAAAATGCAAAGCATTAAGATTAGGTAGAGTATTTTTTTTTTTAAATGAATTGAAGATTTCCTTTCGATTTCCATTCGAATCGATGGTTATTCATCTGACAATTTTATAATTAATGCTGGTGTTCCTCAGGGATCGAGTTTGTCTCCCACTCTTTTCTTAACATTTATCAATAACCAATTTTCAATAACCTCCAATCCAATCCATAGTTTCGCAGATGACAGCACACTTGTAGCTTCCTATGAATTTCATAGCTGCTGTGGTATTAATCACCAGAATAATAGAACAGCAAGAAATTTCACTATCAGTGAGCTAAATAATGATTTAGTAAAAATCCAAAAATGGGGTGAAGTCAACAGAGTTGATCGAGTTGGGCATCTAGTTAAATCAAAAATTGACTTGGTCATAAAGATGCTGCTAAATGTCTGCGTTTCTTGTTCCGCTGTAAAGCTTACTTTTCTTCTTCCGATCTTCTCAACCTCTATAAAATCTACATTAGGCCGAAAATGGAGTATAACGTACACATTTGGGCTGGAGCTTCACAAACAGTGCTGGGTTATCTCGACAAAGGGAAAAACAGAGCTATTCGCTTTATTGGTAACTCCAGTGTTATCTCAACGCTCATTCCACTTTGCCATCGCCGTACTGTCGAGTCATTGACCCTTTTTTATAGATACCTTCTAGGGGTGAACACCTGTTCCAAAGAAAAAAAACAATTGATGCCTCCACTCAAAGTTTTCCAACGTGAAACGAGGAGTGCAACCCATTCACTGTGGGACTGTCAAGATGGCGCAACACATCATTCCGAAATTCGTTTGTTATGCGCACGTCGCGTTTATGGAACCTAATGTCTGCACATGTGTTCCCAAAAGTTGGTAAGTCATTTGTATACGATATAACGAAATTCAACAAGAACAAATTTTTCCCTTCATCCTCCACAATTCTAATTATCCTAAAGCCAACTTCCCAAGAAATCCGTCACGCATCCTTTCCCCCAAAACCAAACTGTACATTATATTATTATGTATTAAAGGACCCATCCTAAAATTTAGTTTTAAAGGGGGTGGTGTTGGTTGGTTAGAGTCCAACACTACTCAGAGGAACCTCGTGCCGTTCCTTTAAGTGACTTTTTATGTTTGCACCGTCCCTCGTAAAAAATAAAAGATGTAGCTCAGGCATTCGATGTGGTTTGGCATGAAGGCTTAATTTATAAATTAAGAAAAATACTACCTAAACAATATGTAGATATACTCTCATCATACTTGACTGATAGGTTGTTTAGAATAAAACAGGATGAGGAGTTTTCTACACTGAGAGAAATCAAATCAGGTGTGCATCATCAAGGTAGTTTATTGGGTCCTATATTATATTTGCTTTATATCAGCGATGTACCAAGATTAGGCAATATAACTGTAGCTACATTTACTGACGATACTGCAACAATGGCAGTAGCATCCAATATTGACGAGGCTACAGATAAATTTCAAAAAGCAAGGGAAGAGCTTTTTTTGTGGACCAAAAAAGGAAAAATTAAGCTTAATGAATTTAAATCTTTCCAAGTAAATTTTACAAATAAAACCGTACAAAATCCCTCAGCCGTAAAATTAAATAGAGCAGATATATGCCAAGAAAACAAGGCAAAATACCTAGGAATGACATTAAATATCAAGCTGAGATGGAAAGAGCACGAGAGAAAATAGAGTATAACATTTTATTATATATCCAAATAATTAAGCCTATTTGGTTGTACGACATACAGCTAGAAGCTTCAAAACTCCTACATTGTGAAAATGACATTAGCAGATTTAATAGAACTAGGCCACTAGATTTAGCGATAAATGCAGATCACCTTCACGGAGATCTGGAATTCCAGTAGATCTATAAGAGTTTACGCAAAATTAATGGTTAGTCTTTCAGACTAGTTTTAATATTTAATATTTTAAGACGGGGCTGGTCTGTTTAGTGAGTTTAAGTTTCAAATGTTGCGTGCAGTATCTTTCGATGATTCTCACTATCTTTATCCAAAGAAAAGAAAATAAATTTGTTGAATGTATAAATAAATTTTCAATTAAACTTTAAATAAAAAATCATAAAATTTCTTTCATTTGATACAAACAACGGCTATTTCGAGCGCGATCGAGTACGGTGCTATCCGAACCTTATAAGGATACTATACTGTATTTCAATTTTCAACAAATCAGTGTTCATCAGTGTTCAGGGTTCATCAGTGTTACTATTAATTTCATATACATACACCAAATAATGCTGCCGTAGAGTGCTTCTAAACTGAGACACCGTCGCGGTACCTAGAAAAACGAAGTTTACTGTAAATATGCACGCAAAGTCTATCTGCAATAAATGCTATGGAGAGGTCAGAGATGGTAAATATGGGTAGCAGTATGAAGGTTACTGCTGCAATTGGTACCTTTCAGATTGTATCAATATTTAGAGGGCTCTTCAATATTTAGAGGGAATATTTAGAGGGAAATGAAAAAAGCAGCTAAGCAAAAACATGGAACAACTACAAACTGCCAGCTGTACGCCAACGTATGCAGAGGTCTCTAAATCTTCGCCGGATAGGGCAGATAATGTAAAAAGAAGAAATGTACAAGGCATTATAGTGCAGCCGAAAAACATAAATAAACCTGCAGACAGTATTCTCAATAAAATTATGAACAGCATAAAACCATCAGTTCTAAAAGTTCCTATCGGAGAAATTTTCAAAGCAAAAAAAGGAAGTGTAATCGTCAAGCCGGAAAGAGTAGCTCACAAGAAAAAAATAAAAAACGAGGTAAGCAAGGTTCTTGGTTCGGAGTACAAAGTCAGTGACATAAAAAAGAGGCTGCCAAGATTCAAAATTTCAAAAGTTGAAGAATTATGCAATAGTGACGAAGCATTGATAAAGGCGCTTATTGCACAAAACTCAAACATGAACACAAATTATAAGATTAAAATTATACATAAAAAGGAAAGGGGTAATAAATTCACTTACATCCTAGAAGGTAAACCGTACACATATAGAAAACTAGTAAATATGTACGTTAATTAATATTGGGTGGAGGAGCCACTACATTCTGGAGCATCTGTACTTGCCAAGGTTCAATAAGGATTGATCATTTCAAGACGAATTGTGAAAAAGATGCAATGTGTACAAAATGCATCGAAAACCATGAAACAGAAAATTTTCAAAATAGTATACAGAAATGCGTAAACTGTGCAGCTAAAGGAGCCGAGGCATGTGGACATGAGGCCACAAACCAAAAATGCTCAAAGTATCTTAATTAAGTGGACATTCTTCGTTCAAAAATTTCTTATGATGAAGATGATGAAGATGATTAAAAAGTCAATCATGCTAGTTGCACTCAAATATGAAAAGTAAAATGGATCACACAAACAACTGCATATGTATAGCATACTTTAACCTACGGAGCGTTAGAAACAAACTTAACGCGCTTCAGATTTTTCTGCACGAAAACTCGGAGGTAACTATCCTGTTCTGTAACGAAACGTGGCCGTACGAAGCAGAAGAAAAGTATTTTGAAATTGATGGTTTTAATTAATTTTTTAATTCAATTCATTAACAGTTGCGATATAAACGTTGGCGGCGAGGCAGCCGTATATGTCAAGAACACTTATAATTTCGAAATAATCAAGAAAAATAGCGTATGCAATCAAATACTCATCAAAATACTCAATATACTAATGATAAAGGAACTAGAACAAATCTAAAACTTGCCATTGCGAACATAACTGTCAACGACGGCATTAACAACTTCAGTGATTTTATGGAGGAAAGTTTTTAAACGTACAAAAACTTAATATACATAGGGGACACGAATATCGACCTCCTAAAGAGTAACATCAAATATTATGTTGACGCAATTACGATCTTATCTGCAAGAATTGTAAACAACATTAACACGGATCATGCCACTAGAGTTACATCAGATACTGCAACTCTCATCGATCACGTGGTAACAAATCTAGGTGAGGCAAAAAATTACGTTTCTATTGAGCTTCTTGATAATTCGGGATTCGATCATAAAATTATGAAAGTAAAAATTAAGAAACTCAAGATTAAACTAACCAGATGAAAAGTAACAGTTTTAAGCATATTAACTATAAGAATATGCGTTAGAAATTGATATAGAAATTGAAGCCACAATCAACAGTAACGCAATCAACACCATAAATGAGCCGATCAACGAAATCATGATTACTAAAAGGGAAAATACTCACCACCGACATAATTAAAGCCATAAAGGAAAGAGAGTTTTGGTATTAAAAGCTAAAAAAAAATCCGAATAATACGATGCTTAGAAACAACTACAAGAGAGCAAGGAATTATACAACTCAACTCACAAGATATGCCAAACAAAATAGCTACAATGCACAAATGTATAGAGGATGTGGTAATAGTAAAAAATTTGATATATTTGGGATATTATTAACACACAAATTCTTGGTAAACCTGTTAGAATCAAGAGGAAATTGGTTCAATAATATTGGATATTGGATAATGGTGAGATTACAGATGTGAATGAAATTTCTAACACGTTCAACACATATTATAATAACGTGGGTGCGAAATTAGCCAGAAGTATCCAGCAAACTCCACTTCTTGTGAAAAATCAGCCCAACTGGATATCAGGGGCTTACCAAATCAACTCACCAAGAACTACTTAAGTACAGGCAGGTGGTAACAAAAATACAGGAGAGTGTTAGTACGACGAAGGTTATTAGATATAGAGTGCCACAAGTATCTAACCTGGGTCCGACGCTATACCTCCTTTACTTTCGCAATATTAAAGACACGAGGCTAAAGGCCAAATATAACATCTTTGCCGATGATACTTGTCTCATCTATGAAGGTAGAACCTGAAGTGAGCAAGAAAATACAATCAACTCGGAGCTCATAAAATTTTCCATTTGAGCACGTGGTAACAAACTCACCTTGAATGAGAAAAACTCAAACATGATAATATTGAAAAACAAAAAATAAAACTAATATTCACCTTTAATGACGTCCAAATAGAGGAGGTAGAGGCAACAAAGCATCTTAATGTGTTTATTGATAACCGCCTACAGTGGGAAATGCACATGGATTACATAAGCGCCAAAATTATCCGGTTGATCGGTCTCGTTAACTGGTCCTCGTGTGCACAGTCACTAATAAACAGATGCCATAGGCTGCCTACCCAAGCAATCAAACATACTTTTGGCTACGATAGACAGCTTAGCACGGCAATTGTCTATGACGAGACAAGCATGACCAGACTGGCGGCAACTATTACTCTCGACAAGGCGGCATATATACATAATCTCATTAATAAAAAAAAATAAAAAACAACGTTTCTATGAGAAGCAGACCCGCCATATCAGATAGATGTACTTGGTAGAGTGACCATTTGGAAATCTCAGTCAGCAAATCACAAAAACATATGAAAAGCATTATTCCTTCGGTCACGCGTATTTTTAATACGCTTCCACCATAATACGCTTCCACCAGGCGCACCACAAATACGAATTCCATCAAAAAAAGGGCCGCCACTTTCATCAAAAAAAACGCCGACGTTTTTAAGATATGAGGTAAAAACCAATTTTACAAAAACGATTAACATAACGTAACATCTCAACGATTCACACATATACATACGATGCCAAACATATAACATATGTCAATTAATAATTTTGTATCACATACCTACCTCAACACTCAACACTCCTGTCAAGATTAATTTTACAAACCTTGATCCTTTTTCTAAAAGTACACTTAGTTATTATTATAGTATATAAATATAAAGTTTATTAGAGAATTTTTATATGAGAAATAACCAATACCACTCTAAACTTTGGCAACCTAAAGAGTGAGAACAAAGCTTATACTAATAAAAGAATTAAGAACATAATAATATTTAATCAGATTGACGATCCTTATCTTATCGTGTTGACATCTTTATAAACACCTGAAGGTTAAGCCGTTTGTTTGATGTACATATATATTTTTATCTCCTTGTTGAATCTAATTAGTGTTGACGAATTTTATGTAGTCAGGTAGTTATTGAAAATTGTAATGGATGATAATAATAATAATGAAAATTAATAAACAAATAAAATATTTATGACGTCATAGAGTTCATTTTACTCTATTCAGGTATCGAAACAACTTTTATCTGTCAACATAGTGTTAACTAAACACCAGAGAGTTATAAACGAAACGCACTCTATTGAACACATCTTATAACTTTAACTGAACAGAGTTAAAACGACTGATGTCAGTACATTACTACATAGTTATGGTCCTGACTGAGTACCTCACACGTCACAATTACAAATCTAAATTGAATTGAAGGCGAAATCGAATTGAACTAGAATTTAACATGTGCTTGAATATTATAAATAAATAGATAAACATTTTCAAAATTCATTATTTCATTCAATTTTTATTGCAACTACTTTTCGTTCATTTAAAAAATATGAAAAGTGTGATCAAAATTCACAGGGTACGATTTTATAATTTGCTACCACGATCTATAAATTGTATATCGTATAATTTTTTAAATGGTAAAATTGCATTATCGAGAATAGACAATTCTATTGAAATATGGGATGTTACATATACTCCAGTTTTAGAAAAAACTATATTGTGCCAGACTAACAAAGAAATTTCGATTGAAGGTTTGTGTTGGTTTAGAGAACGTCTGTTTTCCGGAGACTTGGCGGGAAAAATTATTGAATATAATCTTGAAACTTTAAATCAAAAGAGTCATCAATATGTAACTGGCCACTCAATTTGGTGTTTAGATGTTAGTCATGTACAAAATTATTTAGCTGCAGGAACAGAGGAAGGATATCTTAACATATTTGATTTAAATGACGATAATTTTATTTACAAAACCGTTTTTGACAAGCAGGATGGTAGAATTTTATGTTGCAAATTTAATTTTAATGGCGATTTTATTGTAACTGGATCTTTGGATGTTATAAGAATTTGGTCTACAAAAACGGGAAATGCTATTAGAAAAATATCTATTGGCCGAACTGAAAAAAAGAAAGAAACAATTGTTTGGACTATCCAAGTTCTTCGAGATTTTAGTATAATATCGGGTAAATATTTTTGTAGTTCATCATTTTCAAATTTTAATATGACTTCTTAATAGGAGATTCAAGGGGTCAAATAACTGTTTGGGATGGGAATACCGGAACTCAACTTGAATCACACCAAGTTTTTCAAAAAGATATATTGACTGTAGCAGTAAATGAAAAACAAAATTTATTAGTTTGTGCTGGCGTTGAGCCTGTCATTAGAATTTATTGTTTAACTCCAATAACAAAAAGTAATCAAACTCTTAAAAGGTGGGTTAAATTTTTGCAGAGACACGTTCACGATCACGATATTAAATCTGTAACGTTTGCAGAGTCAAATATTATTTCTGGAGGTATCGATGGATTTTTAGGAGTTTCATCATTGTCAAAAATCCAACATGAAATAAAAAAATACGGACCGTTTTTACAAAACCCTTGTATTAATGTAGCTGAAAATGTAAGGCAAATGTTATTAAGATATCCAAATTATTTAGAAATCTGGAAATTAGCAAAAAATAATAAAAACGCAGTTGAAAAATTGATTGAAATTAGATCTAAGAACAAAGATATTATTACATGCGCAGCACTGTGTTCAACCGGTGATTGGTTATGTTATTCGACTGTTTCAAATATTAGATTATTATTTTTGAGTTCTGAAGACAACTTCTTAGCAGTTAAAAATATTAAAGCACTGCCAAAACATTTTTATCCGTCATTAAAAATATTTTTCTCTTATAACAACACTAAACAAGTGTTTTTACTTAATAAAGATAAACATATAAATATTTTTAATTTATCAAATGACACGCCGGTATTTTGTGAAAGAATTAACTTTTCATATTACATTAAAGAAGTTATACACCTTGCCGTTTTATCAAAAGACGGAAATTTTTTAGTTTTAGGAAGCACTTGTAAAAATATTTGTGTTTGGCAAAAACAAAAAAGTTGGAAATATTGTGTAACTCTCCCTCAGTATCCAGTTTCTGTTACTGCTGTGCAGTTGCATTCATTTTTACCTATACTAGTTGCAGCTTATGCTGATGGGAAGATTTTAGAGTATAATATAACAGAAAAAAAAATCATTAAGTCAACAATGTTGTTTGATACTAATTTTGGTGCAGAATGCATAAAAACTATTTTATTATGTGATAAAATGCAGAACATTTTTCTTCAAACTGAAAATACATTATTTTCCTGTGAATGGCATGAAAAATTAGAAGCACAATATAAAAAAAGAAAAGACAGTTCTTGTGACAGCAAAGCAATAAATTATCCATTAAAAATAAATTTATGCAAGCCATATGATAATTTAGTACAAATAGAATGGCTTTCAGAAAGTGAAATAATATCGGTGTCTGTAAATCCTGTTTCATTAATTGAAGTTTTACCGACTGCTTTTAAACGTAAAATTTTTGGAACATCATGAAATTAAACTAATTAACAACGCCTTTTTATTAAGTAATGTATGTATGTATCAATTATAATTCAAAATTTCATATTAATAAATTTAAAAACGATGACTAATAATGTTGTAATTTTAATTTTGGTATTACATTCATGCTTGTCAGTTCTTGAAACAACAATTTGCAAGCGTAAGGCATAGATATTTTTGATACACTTCCAGAAGATCTACAGTTATGACACCAGGAAGAGTAAGCTAATCTACCACATGTATTACAGACATCTACATCAAATGCATCTGAAGATATCATTAATCTTTCCATTATTAACATACTTGCACCATACGATATTAAACAATCACGTTCCATTTCACCTAAACGCAAACCTCCTTCGCGACTTTTTCCCTGAGTTGGTTGCCTCGTTAAAACTGCTTTAGGACCTCGAGCTCTAGCATGCATTTTATCTTGAACCATATGTTTCAGTTTTTGATAATAAATTGGTCCGGAATATATATACATTTCAAGTTGTTCACCAGTAATACCTGAGTAAAAAATATCTTTACCCAAATAATTAAATCCATGTTTAAATAACTCATCCTGAATATCTTTGCATTTAGAACCACCGAATGCTGTACCATAATGATGTTTTCCTTCTAATAGACCAGCTTTTCCTCCAAGTAATTCCAATGTTTTTCCTACAGTCATTCTTGAAGGGAATCCATGTGGATTCATGATCATATCTGGACAAATTCCAAAATCATTAAAAGGCAAATCCTCTTGTTCTACTATTAATCCAGTTACACCTTTTTGACCATGTCTTGAACTAAATTTATCACCAATTTCAGGGCGCCTTGTTTGTCTTAATAAAATTTTAATTAGAAAATCTTCCTCAGCATTGGCAGAAACCATCACCTTTTCAATATAACTTGGCTCAGATCCTTTATAAGAAATTGGAACAGACGTATACTGAATATTATTCTGACCCAATTGCTCCTTTTGTTCTAACGGGTTTATTGATGTTACAGCTGGCATTTCTTTGTTAATTAAAATTTGTTTATTACTAATCTTTTCACCAGGTGAAGCTATTCCATCAGTATCAAGAGCTTCATGTTTAAATATGACCTTATTTGTTGTAACATCTTTAATTGGTCCCATTATTCTGTCATAAGTCTGATTTGCGTATCTTTTCACAGTACATTTCGAGTTTTTATACACTAGACATCGGCCGTATCCTCGGTCAATTGAACCTTTATTTAAAATTAATGCATCTTCAATATCATAACCAGAATAACTCATAACAGCTACAGTAGCGTTTTGTCCAGCAGGTAGCTTATCAAAATTTGTAAGCTCTATTGTTTTTGACTTAACCATAGGAACTTGTGGATAAACTATATTATACATTAAAGTATCTATCCGATTTTTTTGATTATATCCAATTGTTCCCATTGCTTGCTTACCCATAGCACATTGATATGTATTTCGCGGACTCTGATTATGATGAGGATATGGTACTAACCCCGCACATACTCCGAGTAACGTAAAAGGCTCAATTTCTAAATGTGTTGTTTCTAATGAAGTATCATTTTCGTTCCATGCTATGAATGAGTCATTTTCCTCATTAACATCTAAATATTCAACGAGACTATCATGAAGAAAATCTTCAAATTTTCTTATTCCTGTATTAAGTTCGTCTACATGAAACTGTTCTACCATGGATTTCCCTAAAATTTAAGATCAATTTAAAACATTTACAACTCTTAAACGTAAACATCGTAATACCATTTTTTACAATAATGTAAGGACGACATAATCTACCACCATCCGTATGAATATAAATGCATCGTTGTGAATCAGAAGTATGAACTGATATAAATGGAGCAATTAGTCCTTTTCTACGAGTCATACGTAATACCTTTACTAAATAGTTGGGATTAGTTGTTGCACCCAAAATATTACCATTTATAAAAACAATATAGACTTTTAAATTATTTATTTGATGTCCTCCCATTAGTCTAATATCTTCAACACCACAGTTAAATGCTAACCGAATAACTAAAAAAATGCTAATAATTTTTTTTTTGTTAAAGTAATTAAACAATATTACCTGGTGCCTCATCTGCTTCTGTTGTTATATGCGTCATTAATGCTAAATTTTTCACTAAACCACATGCTTCTCCTTCTGGAGTATCAGACGGACACAACATGCCCCATTGACTTGGTTGTAATGATCTTGGACCTGACACTTTACGTGTTTTTTCAAATTGGGAGTTTACCCTAGTCATCATTCCAAGTGCAGAAATATAACTTAATCGTGATAAAACTTGTGTTACTCCCGCTCTTTCCATTTTGAATCGCTTTATTGTCCAGTTCCCCGAAGAAATAGCAGACTCCAAACCAATAGTAATTTGAGCTGCTCTAATATGTTTAACAACATCAAATTGAGCAGCCTTCACCTTTGGAATATTTTTGTCTGCAATCATTTTCAATTCCCAATTTAACCTCTTAAAAAGATCTTCAAACATAAGAGACAGTAATGACCCAGCTAATTCTAAGCGTTTATTACCATAATAGTCACGATCGTCAAACGCTAAATAGTCTATTTCCGCCATCATTACTCGTTTAACCATTACTGAAACATAGAAACATTTCATTTGAAAATTAAATGAATCAACTGGTATATGAGCCAATATGGTTGTTGCTAATAAATCCCTTGCTTCATCTGCAGGATGTTTAAATTTGTTTGAAGATTGGAAACGCTTCACCACCAATTTAGATCCCATGTATTGTAAAGCCCTTTGCTGAGTAAATATTTTTAAATGAAAAGCTTCCATTACTGATGGCGCAAATCGGTTTTGTGTTTCTTGATCTGCACCTATTAAAGATAAAATTTCCCTATCTGAAACAAATCCCATTGCTTTAAATATAGCAACAATTGGAATATCATCCGTCATAGAATTATGTCTTAAGTAATATCTTCCATGTTTTCCCAAAACAACAGTGCGGGATTTTTTTTCATGCGTTGAACTTGCAACCTGGCACTGAACATTACCGTTAAATTCTTCTGTTATCATTTTATTCCATGAAATTTGTTCTTGAATTAATATAACTTTTTCTTGTCCACGAACAACAAAATAACCACCTGGATCATATGGGCACTCATTCATTTTTGATAATTCATACTCCGATTTGCCTGATAAAACACAATTTGACGACCTCAACATTATTGGCATTCTCCCAATCAAAAGGTTATTTCTAATTATTCTCTGTGATCCTCTAGTGTATTCAATATCGACAGTTATTGGTGCAGAGTATGTAACGTCGCGTAAGCGACATTCATGTGGCGTTGTTCGTTTTGTAATATTAAAACCTATTAATGAATTTTTTTTCAGTTCCTTAATATATTTAACAAAATTAATTACCATCCTCAATATCGGGATGCTTGACCGAAACGTTTAAATATTTGAGATAAAACATAGGATCTGCATCACTTAGTACTAATTGATTTGCCTCAACAATCTTTTTTATATCTACGTTTACAAAATGATTAAATGAATCAATATGTTGTTTAACAAGCCCTTTAATTTGTAAAAAAGATGGAACTAATTTCCATTTCTCAACTAGATTATTGACTGGTTTTTTCCAAATTTTAGGATCTGAATGCCACTCCTCCATTACTAGTTAAAATTATCAAAATCTGCAATTCTATCTTTTTTATTTATTCCGGAATCCGGAATTTTGAAACTGTACACTGTACAGATTAGCATTAAACAGATTCCTAAACAGTAAAACTTCGTTATTCGTATGGGGTGTTGCCAGATTAGATATATTTTTCTCCATAGCAATTCCATTCCTGAAATATAGCTAAATGCTAACAATTTGTATTTTCAAAATAGCTAAACAAATAATTTCTTTATTGATAGATAAAAACTGCATTTTCAGGTATAAAAGCTGATGACTCTGGGTTACAGTTGAAAAATGAAATCTTTTTATTGCTAATAAAGTTAAATCTAAATAAAACGAGTAGTGTAAAGTTATGAATTTAAAAAAAATTTAAAGTATTTTGTAGTTTTAATTAGTAAAAATCACAATAAATTAACACAATATTATATACAGCAGACCGGATAAGGGCACAGAAAAAAATTTCAACATTTTTTGGGCTTTTAAGTAATTTGTGCATTTAAACATTTCCTAAAATGATTAATGTAAATAATATCAAATGTTAAATGTTCTATACTATTACTCCATTTATTCTGAAGAATCTCTTATACACGTTAAATAAACCGTCTGAGAATTATAGTTAAAGAAAAAAAAAACATTATTAAATTAAATTATGGCGTATTATAAACTTTTTTGTAAAATAAATATCTAACAACAGAAAAAAAAATAAAAATAAAGAGCACACAAAAAATAATGTAAATAATGTCAAATATTTTTTATATTACATAGTACATAATTAACAAATTAACTAAAACTAATATTGAGGAATACACTTCATAGCTTCATTACAATAAAAATTAAACAAATTTAAATTATACTCGTATGTATATCACATACATAATTATAATAAATTACAAAATTCCAAATTCATCTTAACAATTTTCTGATGAAGAATTGCATTGAATTTGTCGGATTTTCCAATTTGATGAATAACATGAACTAGAATCAAATCATTGCAGCAAATATTATTTAAGGAACTTCTAACTGAAAGAATACTTTTTACCATTTTGAGTTGCATACGGTTTAGAACTTCATTTTTTACCAAATTTAATTGGCTAAAAATCCGCTCAATTACTGCGTTCGAAACGGATAAACATAACAGGAAAAATAAAAAATTTGCTAATTCTTTGAATGGAAAAATCCGAATGATTTTAAAAATGTTAACACTTAACAATGTTTACTTCAAAACCTACATGTCACGTAGCTAGCTATATTTTTTTCTTTTAAAAATTAAATTTATTATGAGTGATATTAAAAAAAAAAATTTTTTCGCCCAATAGCAAATTTTTTTTATTAAAGAGCTAAATAGCCGTTTTTTTTAAAAATAGCTAAATTTTATAACTGCTATGACATCCGAAAAAGTCATAGCATTCGATTGAAATAGTTAAATCTAGCTATGAAATAGCTAAAGTGATAACACCGTACGGTGTCTTCATCAAGTACAACAGAATTCATGAATTATGAATTATGATCCAAATATTCGATTTTCATTAGCAGATATCGTAGATCATTTGAATTTAAATGTCAAAAATTTTATAAAGTGCTATGTAGTTATAGCTATCATTGAAATGCTTCCGGAAAAAACGTTTCATTGAAAACTTACACTTTTTTCCGTATAGGCGATTATAGCAATCAGATAAAACTGTCAGTTAAATTATCTGTCAAATGGCAAATGACAATAATGAAGGCAAAATAAAAATAAATGTAATTTAAATTTAAATTGTTGTCAGCGTTATTTCGATGTTTGCAAAATAAAGTTTTATTATTTTAATTTATTTAATTATTATTGGTAGCAAATGGTACTAATAAAGAATAAAAAAAGATTGTTTTATTTAATAATGACATTGGTTGAATTGAGAAGAATAAAAAAGTAAAACTTTTCTAGAATTAATTTTTTTTTTATTTTTTTTGAAATTTCCATTTTAAAACAAATAATTTTAAAACTAAACTTAAGCAAAATAATAAAAAAACAAAATTTAAGTCTAAACTCATTAAAATACAAAATCATAATGATAAATGAAATATATCAAGAATTGCATCACAATTTTTTCAATGACAAACTGAAATGGGAAGAAATGAAACATATGTTTCAATTTTGTTTCATTAGCAAAATTACTGATAAGTTGTTCAGGAAAATAATTACCAATCCGGAAAATCATAAAATTGATTTTTTTTTAAATATTAACTTAAAATTTAAAAATTTGTAGCAGAATTTATTCTTCAGAAATTATTTAATCATTAAATCAACACTTTTGTTAAATTTTATATGGCTTTGTTGTAAAAATATTTAAAATAAACATTTTCCGGATGCATTTCAATGATCCTAGATACACAATTTTTGCATATGTATTAAAAATATCCACAGTATTTATAGCAAAATATATTCAGAGAACATATTTTTGTGAATATTTATGGTTACTTTCTTGGATATTTTCAAATGTTTTATGGATTTTTTTTTAGTTTATCTCTTTCAAACACATCATTTTTGTATCTTCTGCCTATGTTCTAACATTTTCGTGGATATATCGGTCTAATGAAATACAGCCTTTAGTAACAGAAAATATTTAAACTTATTTAATACATAAAATAACAAATTTTTAAAAATAGTTGTAGATAATGTAAGTAAAACAAAATTTATTAAATTTAATATTCTGAATTTTTTTCAGTTTCTATTAACCATATAGAAATTGAAACTAGTTTATTCAAACAGAAATGATTCAAAATTCAAAAAAATTTATTTCATTTCTAACCCTTTTAAAAACCTTGCTGTTCAAATATAATTGTAGAATAAATAATTTGGAAAGGTTTTGGTCACAAAATCAGAGTTATACGCCTTTTGCAAAATATTTATATGAATATGTGAGATTTTAAATTAGGAGGGATTTTAGAATTCCCTTTTTCCCTTTCCCTTAGGGATTTTAGAAATTTTAGAAGGAGAGGATTATAGTTTCGGGATTTCAAGTTCCGGATTTGGAGTTGCGGGATTTCGAGTTCCGGGATTTTGATCCCAACCCAAAAAAAATATCACATAGATGCATGCCGTATGCGTTTTCTTGCCGAATTCAAAAAGAGGATTGCTTAACATTTATTTTTTTTGATTTCATACAAGCAAAAAATTTAAAAAATTTTTTCTTGCAATATGAGTTTACTTGCCGAATTCAAATAAAGGATTGCTTAAATTGTTAGTGGGGGATTTGGGGTTTCACTATATGTGAACTACTTGGATTGTGTTTAGCAACTGTCTTTTATTAGAGTGTATCGTATGATTCTTAATTCTATATACATAAATTAGTAAAGTAATTGAAGACATGAGTGGATGAAGGCGTTATCTTTCAAAATTAATTTTTGGAGTAAATTGAGCTCAAAGTCTTTTTTACAGAACTTTTCTCAGTTCTTTTAAGGTTATGAATTTTTCCTCAGAAATGGTTCCACATTTTCCGGTTAATCTTTCAATTTGAATATCTTTTGTTGGCTTGGATATTCTTTTATTTCTAACTATATTGTCCTTTTTAAATGGCATATATTTATCATACGACTCTTTGTACAACTGTGATCCATATTCTTCAATTCGTAGTCATTTAATCCCATTCCTGAATCTTACGTTTTCGTTTAGTTCGTCTTTTTTCCTATTTATAATATTTAATGTTTTATTTAAATCACCAATTTTTTAAAATGTTCAGTCATGTCGATTATGTCATTTTTCCTAGCTGCATTTCTTATAATTTGTCGGTATTGTTCTGGTATATACACAGTTTCATGTTTTCTTAATACCTTCTCTATTCTACCAAAATCTCTGTCCGAATCAAGGTAAGAATGGCCTACCTCAGGAAACATATGGTTAATACGAGTAAAATAACTTTTTTCCTTTTTTTTTTTCCTTTTAAAATTATTAAAAATTAAATATTAGTATAGCTTTTTTTTTTTCCTTTTAACCTTTGAACTCACAACACTTCTTTTTAATTAGTTAAAAACTTTTTTTTATGTGAACTTTTTTTTTTTTTATTTATATTTTTTTCTAAAATTATTAAAATTAAATTAAACTAGTGAACTTTTTTAATTTTTTTCTTTCACTAAAAAATATTTAAAAGTGTAAATTAAACTAAATTTTAAATTATATGGCTGTACTCCAATGGCGGCAAGATAAGTATTCTTAATTTATTTAACAACATACAAATTTTATTTTTATTTTTTTACACATATAAATATTAATTTTTTTTTTTTATTTTTTTCGAACTATATTAAATTTAAATAATTCTTAATTTTTCGGATTCAAATTATAATTTTATTATAATTAAACGCGCTCGGTTGGTTTTGTTTACATTAATTTACTTTTCTTTTTTATTTATTTCATCTTAATATCAACTTGTCGTAAATAAAACAATTATATATCCATTTCCCTCTCACACGTATGTTGGATGCTGGTGTTCTTTTTCGACTCTCAATTCGCTCAATTTTTTTTTTAATACCACCATAGTAATTACCGTAACCTAATTGATTAATTTCTGGTGGTAAGTTTTGCTTTTGGTGAGTCTTAGGTTGTACCTGCGTTCAATAAGGTCACTTAAAAGTGTATGTTAAAACCTGTTGAACGTTGTTATAAACCATTTGCTCACTCAAGGCAAAATATTGAAAAGGATTAATGTTGATATAAAGTATTGATATTGACATTGATATTAATTTATTTTAAAGTGTTGTCAAGTTCGGGTTATTTAAATCGTGCACTTTTACTTTTGATTTTAATTTTGAATAAATTTTAATTTTAGTTAATTTTTACTTTAATCTTAATTTACATATTTTCATTTATCTTAAGTCAGATTTTGATTTTGGGTAATTTTAAAATTGATTTTAAGTCTAATTTTGATTTTGATTACAATTTCAACTCTGATTTCATTTTAATTTTGCTTTTGATTTTAATTTTAAACTACATTTCAATTATAATATATTACTATAATATTATTATTTTAACTTTTCTTTTATATTAATTTCTTCATCAAAATTACCAATTTTAATGTTAATTTCTGTAACATACGCGGGTTGCAAAGGAATTTTAATGCCGTCGATTTCCATCTTAGTTCAATTAAAGCAGCAGTCTTAGCCCTATGTGAAACACAAGTCAGTAACCACAATGATAACTTTAATGTTACCGGCTACTCACTTATTTCACACTTCGTACCCAAAAGAGGTATCGCTGTCTATATAAAAAATGACATCGCTTTCAACACACTTTCAAAATATAAATGTTCTAGCGCAACCTTTCATTACATTTGGGTCAAAATTCTCGTTGAAAAGCATGTCATACATTTCTGTTTCCTATACAGATTACCCAACTCAAATGAACAAGAAACTACTATGGAAATTGAAAATCTATCGAACCAGATCAATGAAATTTTGGACGCATCTCCAGAAACTGAAATTGTTCTGGCGGGAGATTTCAACATTCATAACAGGGACTGCTTTCATTTTTCTAGCAACATCTACCCGAGTCAAAACTCAATTGGGAAACAAGTTGAACTATTCTCCACACTGTTCCACCTTTCTCAACTTGTCCAAAATGCCACTAGGATCCCGGACCGTGCTGATCATGAAGGTCACATCTTGGGTCTGTTTCTCACCACACACCCTGAAAAATATGTGGTTTCAGTTGGTTGCCCCCTGGGTAATTCCGACCATTGTTTGCTTAATACAAGTTTCCGGGTAAGCCCAATCTCCAACCAGAGGTCCCCTCCCAAAAAATTAGTTTGGCGTCACAGCCATGCTAACTGGGAGGGCCTTGACAACTTCTTTAGAGCCTTTGATTGGTCATTCTGCTTCCGAAACAGAAATGTTAACTTTGCTGCAAATGGGATTAGTGAAATTATTTTACTTGGAATGAGGTTATTCATCCCTCATTTTATAAAATCTGTTAAGAGGAGTCCAAATCTTGGTTTAGTTGTATTTGCAAAGAACCCATTTCTAGAAAAGAGGAGACTTTTAAACAGTAACAAAACAATAGGTCGGAGGCTCGCAGGGCCAACTATATAGTGGTGAGGAACAGATGCAAGAGAGTTATCAATAAGCAAAAATTCTTGTTCAACCAAAAATTGAAACGTAAAATCATCCACATGCCAAAGAATAGTAAATCTTTTTGGTCATTTGCCAAAAGTCTAAAGGCAGACGTCAGAGGGTCTTCCTTTCCACCACTTATTGATAATAATAACAGAACCGCATCAGATTCTAAAGAGAAGGCGAACTTATTTGGCAAGCAGTTCGCTTTCAATTCGACACTGTCACAGTCAGCTCAGATGCCACCTTCTGTTCCAGGTACTGCTCCTTCGGTATAACTTACTTTAGGACGCGGGCAGTGATGAAAATTTAAAAAAATGTTGATATAAATAAATCAGCCGGTCCAGATGGTATAACCACCATGGTGCTTAAAAATACCTACTACACTATTGCAAAACCTCTGCGCAGCCTTTTCTACCTCTTCTTCACTTCGGGTATTCATCGTACCCAATGGAAGGTTCCACATGTTTTCCCAATTCCCAAGAAAGGTAATAAAAGCGATACCTCCAACTACCGCCCTATTGCTATAACTTCGGTCCTCTCCAAGGTAATGGGAAAAATTGTGAACCAAAAGCTTCTGAAATACCTGGACCACAAAGGTTTGCTTCATGATCGTCAATACGGGTTCACAGCCCGTCGTTCAACCGGTGATCTCATGATTTACCTTTGTGAGAAGCTAAGCATCAATCTTCATCATTCTGGCGAGTCTGATGTTGTGGCTCTTAATATTTCTAAGGCTTTCGTACGAGTTTGGCACGGTGCTCTATTGGGAAAATGCAAAGCATTAGGTCTAGGTAGAGTCTTCCTAAAATGGATTAGAGATTTCATCTGACGTCGATGGATATTCATCTGACAAATTCAAAATAAATGCTGGTGTCCCCCAGAGATCAGTTTTATCCCCAACTCTCTTCTTAATATTTATCAATGACCTACTCTCATTAACCTCCAATCCGATTCATAGTTTCGCAGACGACAGTACCCTTGTAGCTTCCTATGAGTTTTATAGCTGCTGTAACATTAATCACCAGATTAATACAACAGCAAAAATTTCACTATTAGTGAGCTAAATAGCGATTTAGCAAAATTTCAAAAATGGGGTGAAGTCAACAGAGTTGAGTTCAATACCAAAAAAACACAATGCTGTCTGATCTCGCGGAAAATTGCCACTACTGTTCCTTACCTACAATTTCAGAGAGAAGTCTTGCAGCATTCAACGGATTTAAACATGCTGGGCATCGGGATTAAACCAGAAATTGACTTGGTCAAATCACATTTTTGGTATAGCTAAGGATGCAGCTGAATGTTTGGGTTTTTTGTATCGCTGCAAAACTGACTTTTCCGCATCTGATCTTCTCAATATCTATAAAACGTACATTAGGGCGGAAATGGAGTATAATGCACAGATTTGGGCTGCAGACCTGAAACAGCACTCGGTTATTTAGATAATGTGCAAAACAGAGCTATTCGTTTGATCAACGACCCCAGTGCAACTTCAATGCTCACTCCACTCAGCCATCGTCGCACAGTTGGGTCACTGACCTTGTTTTATAGGTATCTCGAAGGGATTAACACTTGTTCCCAAGAAATAAAACAATTAATGCCTCCACTCAAAGTTTTCCAACGAGAAACAAGGAGGGCAACAGATTCTCATCCCTACCATGTTGAGGTATCAAGATGGCGAAATACAGCCTATGGAAATTCGTTTGTCCCTCCAAATTTTCCTACCTACCCCCCATAATCCAAATTTCCCAATTCCAATTTCCCCAATTATCCTTCCCACATCCCTATCCCGAAAAATCAAACTATACATTTGTATTAAAGGTTCCATCCTAAAGTTTGGTTTTAAAAGGGGGATGGTTTTGGTTGGTTAAAGTACAGCACAACCCTGAGGAAGCACGTGCAGTTCCTCTTGTTGACTTTCAAGTTTTCCACCAACCCTCGTAAAAAAAAAAGACAGATGATTGAAAAGCTTTTATTTTGTCCTCCGCAAGAGTCGGACCAAATAATCAACCCTTTATCTTTCTGAGTGTTATAATAATATTATTATTTCCATTGTTGTTATTGTTATTAATAATATAATTACTATTATTATTATTGTTATTATTCTTATTATTATTATTATTGTTGTTATCAATATTATTATCAATGTTATTATCATCAAGATTATCATTATTATTATCATTGTTATCATTATTTTTTTATTGTTATTGTTATTATTACCTTTATTATTGTTATTATTATTATTACTATTATTATTAATATTCTTATTAGATTTTTTTTTTACTTTTGTTATTACTTTTATTATTGTTAGATTAATTTTATTAATCTTATTTAGATATTTAGAACCTGTAGTTGATGTTGTACTATTAATAGAAAGCTTTTTATTGTTGTTTGTTAGTAAACGGGATAGCAAAAGAATTTAGTAAAAGCTTATTTTTGTCAGTGTTTAATTTCGTGTAGGTGTTAGTAGGTGAAATCTCTAAATTAGTATTGCATAGAAGTTTTTTATTATTTTACCTTTTCTCCATCTTTTGTAATTAATTATTTCGCAAACTTTGGATATAGGTACAGCAACTTTAAATGATTTGAATTTTGGTTTATATCTAAGATTCTTAGGAATAATATTGACTATTTTAACATTATTTACATTAAAAGTATTTTTTAAAAACTTACTAATATAACTAGCAGTTGTTGACGCTACAAAATTAGAAAAGTATAGGAAAGTTACAGGTTTATGATGATCCTTAGTTAATTTCTGCTCGATTACAGTATTAATATCTTCAATATTTGGAAGAACAAACCAAACTTTCTAAATAGTAGAACTGTGTTCAACTTCTTCCGTTGATGCTAAAGCTGAGGATGAAGATGGTTAGATAGCCAAATTGGAACTACATCGAAGAATTTCGTTAAGTAATGAATTGTCATTGGTGTTATGTTTTGGAGTGGGCTTAATAATGGTTTTATTTATTTATTTATTCATTATTATAACCAAAACAAGGTTTTTACATAATAAATCTTACGGCTAAAACTTAATAATAACAAGAACAAAATAAAACATGATAAATACAAATAAAAAAAATTATTACATTGACTTATATGGTAAATTACAAATTGCTTACAAAGCAAAAACACAGTTAGATTTGAATTAATATAACTCAGTTAGGTAAAAATAAAATAATTTGTACAATATGAAGTGTAATCTAATATTATGAAGGTTAAAGTTATTGTGTAAGGTTAGTAACAAATTTTTGTATTAATTTTTGTTTGAAAGTGTTTCTTGATATTTGTGTTGAAAAAAGATTACTGTGTTTGTTGAATGTAATGCAACATCTGTTAATTGGTTCATTTCTTCCATATTCAGTTCTATGAGTATTTTCAATTAAATACTTAGTGTTCTGTGTAACCCTAACTTCATTGTTTAATTTAAAACTATCCATCAAAAACTGAACGTCAATATTTTTATTTAAAACGTCAAAAGTAAAACAGGATGACAGTATCTGCCTGCGTGAAGATAAAGTTAACATGTTCAATGAAATTAATCTTACATTATAATTAGGTAGCATTGAATAGTCAATAGGGTTATATTGATTTCTCAAAGCAAATAATAGGAATTGTTTTTGAACAGATTCAATTCTATCGGAATGTATTTGAAATGCAGGATCCCAAACAATGTTGCCGTATTCTAGAATAGATCGTACTAAAGAACAGTAGAGAGATTTTGTCACCGCTATGTTACTGAATTCCTTAGCTCTTCTTTTAATGAATCCTAACATTTTATTTGCCTTGGAAATCATATGCTCATAGTGAAGATGGAAGTTAAGCTTATCATCCAAAAGAATCCCTAGATCAATAATAGCCTTGCATTTTTGAATGTTCAGCTCTAATTTGTCGGAAAAGCACGATTCTTGTACTGAAGTAAGTTTGACTGAAGTAATGCAACATCAGAAATATTTTTGATAACGTGGTAAATTTTAAGATCGTCGGCAAATGCAATATGTGATACACCCACTAGTTCGGCCGAAAGGTTTGAAATTAATATATTAAATAGGAGTGGACCTAAATGGCTACCTTGAGGTACTCCTGAAGTAACGGTCACTGTGTTTGATAAAAAACCTTGGAATTTTATATTTTGAGTTCTATTTGTTAAGTAAGAGTACAGCCATGTAAGAAATGTACCCGAAATACCTAATGCAACAAGTTTGTTAAGCAAAGTAGTATGATCGACACTATCAAATGCTTTACTAAAATCAGTGTAAATAGCATCAACTTGGTGCCCATTTTCCGTTTCATTAAGGATTTCAGATGTATAAACCAAAAGGTTTGTTGAGGTAGAATGACCTTTTCTGAAACCATGCTGTTGTTCATTTAATTTTGTGTTTATAATGGGTGTAATTTTGTTTACGACTATTTTTTCGAACAACTTAGAAATAGTCGATAAAATAGCTATACCACGCTAGTTTTCGACGTGTGCTTTGTCGCCCTTTTTGTGGCTGGGAATTAAATAAGACGATTTCCAAGCATATGGGAAAACACCTGAGGAAATTAATTTATTAAAAATGAGATGAAGTGGATAAGTCAAATAACTGACACTATTGTATAAAAAAGTCAGCGGGATTAAGTCAGGTCATACCCCTTTTTAGTATCGATGTTAATGATTGCTTCAAATATTTCATTTTCAGTAAGATATAGATCCGTAATAATTGAATTTGAGTTATTTGTTTGATTTGAAAGATCAAAATTTATAGAAGATTCATGTGGACGATAAACTTTTTGAAAACAATCAGCAAAGAAATTACAGATTACATTAGGACAAGAAGGGAAAGTGTTGTCTTTCGACATTGAGTTTGGGTAGCCGTAACTTTTACGCTTAATATTTATAAAGTCAAAAAAATTTTTTGGATCTGAAATTAATTTGTTGCCGATATCGGTGACATAATTATCGTATGCTAAGTTAGATTTTTGTTTGAATTCAAATGCAAGATCCTTGTGCATATTGATATTAGACTGCTTTGAAAATTTGATTTTTTTGTACAATTTGTTGCGTTGATTACGCAATGTCTATTGAGCCAAGGTTCAGTTGTCTTGTTTTTTTACGAATTTTTGGCACAAAGGAGTTTATTATGTCAAAAATTCTCATATAGAAGATAGAGATTAATGAATCAATGTCCTGTTGTGCTAACAGCTCGTCCCAATTGATGACTGATAAAGCATTGTTAATGCTATCATAATCAGCGTTAGAAAAATCATATACAAAATTATTATTGTACGATTTAGTGTAAAGTGGTATAGACGTAGCGATTTCGAAGATGACTGCGTTTTGATGAGAGGTGTTAGTAAAAAGGTTTACTGCGTCATCAACGAGGTTTACCACTACGCTGTCATATGCATTTGAAAATGCAAGATCTAACCACTTGTTATTGTTATTAGGAAAATATTCCTTGTTATAATTCCTTGTTAAATTGTTCCTTGATAAGAACACAATAAGAACCACAAAAAAGGTTTTTTGTTTTATATGATTTTAAAAATTATTCTCCATTTTATTTCATTACATTAAAAATTTTTAAAATTCACAATTTTATAAAAATAAACTTTTAAGTTGTCTCGATGGTGATTCGGTAACGATTAAAAACTTTTTTTATTCTAACTGAAAACATACTATTACATAAGGGACATATGATCATAGTACATAAGAAATCTATCCAAAAGCGATAATTAATTAAATTAATATATTATCCTATGACAATGATATCTGGTGACCAATAGCATTAATGCTTGGTTGGATGGTGTGAGTGGCTAGCCGCCGCCGCTCATGACAGTGACTCCAATTAGCGCATTAGCACCGTTTTGCTGCCACTTCCTTGACCACAAGGCTTATAATAAGGCTATATTAGTTTAATTTTAGATCCATTTCGTTGCTTTAAGAAACCTTACTATTTCTACGGGTTGCTTAACCGCTAGATCACTAAGATCGTTGAATTGATGGCTACCCAGAATTGCTCTTCTGGCCCTCGCCAGCGCTGGGCACTTACAGGTGAAGTGTGTAATGGATTCTTTCTCATTCTGTTCACCGCAGCTGCGACATGATGAATTGAAAGGGATACCTAGTCTGGCCGCATGTTCACCAATAGGCCAGTGGCCCGTGAACACACCTATTGTTCTAGCTATGTTCCGCCGGGATAGCTTCAATAGATTTTCGGTTTTTTTTTATAATATGATGACCAGACTTTTCTGGCCGTACAACATGTGGCTAGTTCATTCCATCTTCTATTTGCTAAGAACAAAAAGTGGAGGAAGATATCTCTCTTAACGCTATTTAGCGGGGGCTGTTTAGCTCTACCTGTTCCGCGAGTGAAGCATTAAGGCTGGAACCCCTCCTTGCTTACTCATCAGCATGTTCATTTCCTGCGATGTTCCTATGTCCCGGAACCCACAGTAATGTAACATTGAATTGATTACTTACATTCTTAAGCTCGTCAAAGCATTTTCTGACGAGCTTAGATGTTATTATTGCAGAGTTGAGAGCCGCAATTTCTGCTCGACTGTCTGTAACTATTGCAATGCTTCCTCCCAGAGAAGAATTGTTCCCTAGTATTTGGCATGCTTTCCAGCTTCTTAGCATTTCAGCTTGAAATACACTCGCTTTATCTGGTAAGCATGTTCTATTTTTTGTGATTCTGAATAGACACCCGCACTAACACCACACTCCATCTTTGAACCATCAGTGAAGAGTGCGGTGTCAATTTCTCCCAAGGGGTTTTCCTGTTTCCATTCCCTGTTTGATGGAATCTTGACTTTCCAGTTCTTAATAATTTCCAAACTTGGCATTACGTAGTCTGTGGAATCTGGCAGATAATGATATAACAAGCTTAGAATACTGTTATGCCCATACGGTTTTGCACGCCAGTATCCATTCTCTCGAGGTCTTATTCCACTACTACAGGCTAGAGATTTAATATGAAGGTCAGCCGGGAGAAGGTATAGAAGTGCATCCAGTGCATAACCTGGCATTGACCTTAACGCACCCATAATACTTACACATGCACCCGTCTGTATTCTACCAAGCTTGGTTCGAATATACTCTTTCTCCAGAGCTGGCCACCACACTGGTGATCCGTAGGGAAGGATGAGGCATACTATAGCGGTGTACATCCATAAAGCCATTCTTGGCTTTAATCCCCATTTTTTACGTAATATTTTCCTACAAGAATACAGGGCTACATAGGCCTTTTTGGCTTTTTCTTCGGTATTAGCTTTCCATTTCAATTTTGGGTCAAGTACCACTCCTAGGTATTTAACACTCGAGGCTAGATTCAGATACACACCATCCAATTTTCGCCTAGCAAATTCCGGAATCTTGGTTCTGGTTGTAAATAGCATTAGTTCTGTTTTACTCGGGTTGATGCATAGGCCACTACCATTGGCTCATCCGCCAACCCTGGGTAAAGTTCGTTCCATTATTCCACTAATTATATCAAGATACTTTCCAGATACTAATACTACTAGATCATCTGCGTATGCGATGGCTTTGACTTCCTCATCCGAAAGGTCTTTAGAAATTCTGTTCATTACTAAAAGCAACAGTAGTGGTGATAGCACCGCATCCTGGGGTGGATCCCTGCTTACTTTTCTAGTAATCTTATGGTTACCGAGTTCCTAAATCTCTCTTGATTGCAACATATTAATGATCCACTGTCTAAGGGCAGTTTCTATCCCTAGTTCTTTCAATGAATCCTGTATAGCCGATACATGAATATTGTTGAAGGCACCTTCTATGTCTAGAAAGGTAGCCAACGTATATTCTTTGTATTGTGTAGATTGCTCAACGATCCGTGCTAATTCGCTTAGGGCCTTTTCGGTTGACTTGCTGTAAAGGCATGTTGATACTTACAAAGGGGAGTAGTCTCTAGCACTCTTCTAAGTGCTAACTCTAGTGTTCTTTCGAGAGTTCTCAGTAAGAAGGATGATAGATTTATCGGTCTAAATGCCTTAGCGGTTTCATGACCTACTTTTCCAACTTTTGGTATAAAGATCACCTTCACCCGTCTCCATAGCAGAGGAATATGGCCTAGCGAGGGGCTGCTTTTGAATAGTTTAGTGATTAAGGGAACCACAGGTTCCTTCATTTCTTGAAGCAATTTTGGAAAAATACCATCCAAACCTGCAGCTTTGTATGGAGAAAAACTATCAATTGCTCAGACAATCTTTTACTCCGTTATAACTGAGTTGACGCATTCATCAGGACCTCTTCGGACCTTTGTGTCAACTGCTTGGTTGATCACATGAGCGTCCTTTGTGCACCCTGGATTCACAATAATCTTTCCATGACCGGGTATTGGCCAATCGGATTTCTCTCTTATATTTCTTAAGTTGGTCCTTGTAGAGTTGCCAACTATTCGGTTTGTAGCAGATGTTATAGGCATCTCTAGTCTCCTTCCTTAGGTTAGTTAAATACTCATTTTACCATACCAAGAATGTTGTTTTGCTTCGTTTGAGAGGACATGACACCTTAAATGAGACCTGCATGGCCTTTGTAAACATGTCAGTCCTCTTTTCTAACTTATTCTCATTCACAATATCTGAGTTAGCTACTACCAAAAGTTTTTTTGTTGCTACCTTTCTGAACTTTCTCCAGTTAGTAGCTCTAGGGTTTCTATAGGGCTGGCGATTTTCAGGCTTATGATTGACATTGAAGAGTATCCAACTGTGATCCGAAAAAGATCTCTTCTCGGATACTTTCCATTTTTCTAATTTTAGGGCTTCATCGGTACCTATACATGTAATATCTATCACATCCGCCCAGCCCGGAAAACTATCCGAGCTTGAGAATGTGAATGTGGGGGTACTTCCCCTATTGCATATATTAAGGTTAACGTGTAGAATAAAACCGAACAATGGCTCACCTCGTTCATTTGTTTCCGAGCTTCCCCATATGGTATGCCGAGCATTAGCATGGCGGTCCACAATCAGCTTGCCACCTGTGGCACTTACCATATGCTGAAAGCGGGGCGGTGGAGCAGGTTCATCATGTGGCATGCACACAGAACTTATGTACATGCTCACATCGTTCTTCATCTCCAGTTTGACAACATTGATGTGTTTTTTTACCAGAATACAAATTCTTGGCTTACCTTTTTCTAAACCTACATTCTTGTACAATAGATTGTAGTTACCGTTGCTTAACCCCCTGATCGTGGAGGCGTTAACCCGTCGCTCCTGAATGAGGGCTATGTCGAGGTCCTCCTCGCCAAGAAGGACCAGCAGATTATCCGAGGTACACTTTTAGTGCTTTAGATTAATCTGCACCACATCGTTTGTTTCACTGGCTGCTTCTGCTGCAGACTCTTTGTCGACTGACATTTCTTCCAGCAGCCCGTTCACCTCGTCAAGGTACTCTACGTCTGGACTACCAGACTTAAATATTTTCAGTTTGTTATGACGAATATCAAAACTTAGCTTGTTCCCCAGCTTCTCCAGAGGTTCGAGATTCTCTTCGCTTATAAGAAGGAGAAACGATATACTGTTCTTCAACAGTTCTTCGGATGATTTCTCCTTCACTATCACCGACCAGTTCCCCATTGCAACCGTCGGGGTTATGGATTCGGAGGCACTCGAGAAGCCTCTCCCCGCTTATCGCCATCCTAGGCAACCAGATGCGGGCTCTAGGTTTTCTTGGGATTTCGCTATCTGGGATTAGGCCAATTTTGGCATCCTCTCAAACATCGCCTAACTTAGCGATGCTGCTGTTAAAGAAATCCAAAGAGAACTGATCCTCACATCGGATTACTCTGTAGCCCCTGCCTACTTCGGATGAGTCAAAGCGCGGAAGAGTCCCTCCAGCCTCGCCTAGAATGTGCCCATTCCCCATTTCGGACAACATCATCTCAAGTTTAACCCACAGATCGCTTGATACTTTACGATCTGTGGCTTTTTCGTTGACAACTGCAACACATAAACTATCTTTTACAATATCATTGTAATTTTTATGTGCTGCAGTTTTCGAACTGCCATGGAGACTCGTTTTCGGCACCTTAATTCTCTCTCTACCCGGACTGGGTACATCTTTCGACCTATTTCTTTTCGAGGACGAATCTTTACCTGAGTTGCGCAACTCATACGCTCGTACAACCTCGCTATATCGGTTTTTGTCCTCTAGATCTCTTTCGTGAACAACACCTTTGGCTTCATTCTGGGCTATCTTGTCCAATATGAATTTAGCCTTCTGGTATTGTTTTCTGAACGCGGATCCGGGGCCTTTATTAATTTTCCTCATTGTAGTGGGAGTACCGCTCGTAGTACTTTAACTACCACAAGCCCCTGATGATTTTGGAGCACTTTGGCTGGTGCTTCCTCCACCAACATGTGTTTGGCTGATTTTTCGAGGAACCCGGATGCTTCCTGGTTTGATTTCTACAGGGGTACTAAGACTGGTACCAATAATTGCCACCTGGCTGGAAGCAAGTAACTCATCCTCAGAAGATGAGTTTGTGTTTTTTTGATTTTGTTTTGAACTTTTCATTTCGTTCCCACTAGTATGGCGAGAAATAACGGTTGACATATGCAGAGCTCCCGCACATATGCAAGGCTAATTGCAATGGGGTGGGCCTGGTGCCCCAAGGAGACCTTTAGCTACACCATCTTTATACACCTGGTACCATGCAGCCCTCGGCACGGTTTTATTTCACACCTTGGTTTGAGTGTACATCTATAATCAGCCGTTCACCTGTATCCAAAAAAATATTTAAGAATTTGAGGATGGCAGATAACGTTGCCTGGGTACACCACTAGGAGGAGTATAGGTGATTAACAGTACCCACAGCATTAATAATAAAGTTAATTATTTGTTATGTTACAATTATGAAATAATAATAATCATTTCTTTTAGTAAAAAAAGAGAAAGAAGATTTCGGTAATTATTGATAATTAGAAGTAAACATTAAACGCAGCAGTAACAATGTATAGTATTAATAAATGTTTAAAATTATTTATAAAATGAATAAAAGTTATCTAATCTAAAAAAATAAACAAGAACAAATATTTTGGTTCAATAGATAGCAGCAATTCAATTTGGATCATTATTGGTAAGTTTTAACATAACAAAGATATCATAATTGATTTATTTTTAGGTGTTGATTGTTGATTCCTTATATGTTGAACGTTAGATCTTGGATGGTGTGGATCCAGGATGACTTTAGATAAATATATTTATTTTGTTCTTTATTATATGATTCTCTGGGGTTGTTTTGAATCTCTTTTTCGGTTGACGACTGTACAGGACGCCCCATACTCCTCCCCATTGGCATCGATGAAATGGATGCCGATATATTGTGCAAATTTTTTTTTCCGATGATGAACATATTATCAGCTTGGACGATAACCTCAAAAAAAAATATGAAAAGAAAAATAATTGGATCAGCAAACTGATGCATAGTGTTTAGTATTAGTTTTAATTTTAGCAATTAAGCTTTTTTTTTAGATTTATGGTGTAAGTGCTAGTTTTAAGTAATGCTAGTTTTTAGGTAATGCTAGTTTTTAAGTAGTGCTGGTTTTAAGTAGGTTATATTAGATTTTAGTGGTTTTGAATTGCGTAATTTCCTAATGCGAGCTAGTAACCAACGACAGGGTGGTAGGTTTTTATCTTTAAGATGACCAAATCTCCAATTTGAACATCTTGAATTTGCTTTCTACATTTTGGACGTTGTTGCAATCTGTTTAAGTATTCAATATTCCAGAGTTTCAAAAATTTTGAAATAAA
Organism: Poecilobothrus nobilitatus; assembly: GCA_947095535.1. Classification (NCBI taxonomy): domain Eukaryota; kingdom Metazoa; phylum Arthropoda; class Insecta; order Diptera; family Dolichopodidae; genus Poecilobothrus; species Poecilobothrus nobilitatus. The sequence continues at coordinate 113,656,573 of OX352773.1, forward strand.
CGTTGTAGATGTTGCCATCGATTTAAGTGAGTCGATGCATGGTGGCCGAGAATTAAGCACGCCTAAATTTGGTGCAACACAGTTGTAAATTCTTCGTAAGTTAAAATGTTATTTTTTAAAATTATTTTGAGATGGTATTTTGTGGATCTAACGCCAGCTTCCCATAGGTCGCCGAAATGCGGAGCAGCAGGAGGAATAAATGAAAATTTTCTCCGATTGTTTTAATTGTTTCTGCAATTTCAATATTTATCTGATCTAGCATTATCTTTCTTTCTTTTGCCTGAATTTTACTCGCTCCACGAAAATTAGACCCATTGTCACTATATATGTCACTACAAAGTATACGTCTGGATGTGAATCTTCTAAAGGTTGCAATAAAGGCTTCACTGGTTATGTCGGTGACTACTTCCAAATGTACGCTTTGTATCTTTTGCACTCCTTCCTTTATACGTTTTCAATTCAAAAGGACCGCAATAATCGATACCAGTGTACCAGTGTTAAAATCCTCCATGAAGAGTTTCTGTGTGAATTTTTCTTATTTTCTTTTTCTTATGCTGTGTCACTTGATCTTTGTCAAGAATGATTTTAGGGTGCCTTTGATTGTATGATAATGAAGATTGTTGTAGTCATTCGGCTACTCTCAAAATTTCATTGTGATCTAAGAACGGAGTTAATTTCGATTTCGTCGTTTGTATTTCGTCAGTCTTTAAATAGCTTATCTCTTTCGATGTGATTCTTTTGTAAATTTTAGCAAACCTTATGCAGTAGGCGGTCACTCTAAGTAATTTTGTGAACGATGAAAAATTGGTTTCAAAATATGGTCGTACTACATTGGTATTGGTAGAAATCGTTTTTCGAGTTTCCATATTAGTTTCTAGATTTTTCTTGGTGGGCCAGTTTTCTTTTGATTTTCCAAGCCATTCGCGACCATGCCACCATAGTATCTGTTCTTTTAATTGGGCAGGATACATACCGCGAGAAGCACAATCTGCCGGGTTTTGTTTTGAAGAAACATGATCCCATACATTTTTTTCAAGATGTTCATGTATGTCTGAGACACGATTTGCAACAAAGGTTGTCGAGATTGATGAGCATTCGGCCATGCTAGAACAATTTCCGAATCTGTCCATGTGTGAATTGATTGATCGAAATGAAACGCTTCTAACACGTACTTTATTAATTTCGACACCAGCTTTGCAGCGCAAATTTCTTATCTTTTCAGGGAAATTGTTTTAATTAGTGCGATCTGGGTTTTTGATGCTACCAGGTGGGTTGATCTTTCGCCCAAGCCGTTGGTCATACAAATATAAACTACCCCTGCATATGCTTTGATAGATGCGCAAGCAAAACCATGCATTTCGATTTGAGAAATACTATTTGAATAATGAATCCATCTTTCTAAGACGATTGTTTGAACTTGGAAGATGTAACAAATATTTTTTCCAATCTTGCTCAATCTCCGCACTAACTTGTTCATCACAATCAGAGCCACATAACCAAAGTCTTTGCATGAGCATTTTCGATAATATGATTGTGGGTGATATCCAACCAAGTGCATCAAACAACTTGGCGAGCCGCGACAGTATTTTACGTTTTGTCTATTTATCAGGATTTTCATCCAAATTTAAAGAATACATACAGGTATCTTTGTTCGAATTCCTTGAGATACCAAGAGTTCGAACAGTTTCATTGTCCTCTAAAGACAAAAGGTTTCGTTAATTCTTTACAATTGGATGCCCATTTTCAAAGTGGTAAGAGAGTCAGCACCTGATAGAAGATGGTCAACATAGAAATCACTTGACGTTGTTCTTGCTGCTATAGGAGAATTGTCTTTTTCATCTAGAGTCAGTTGTTGTAAAATTTTTGTTGCTAAATAAGGAGCGCTTTTTGTACCAAAGGTAACAAACTATTCTCTGCAATTCTGTGTTTGAATCTTCAACACGAATTTGGCGATACATTTTTTCAATGTCGGCGGTAAATGCAATGCAATGTTTTCTCCAACGAATCAGAATTTTGATTAGATCATTTTGTATAACCGGACCCTTTAAAAGTATGTCATTTAACGACAATCCACTTGATATTGCTTTTGATGCGTAGCTTGGTTGTGGTGCTCGTTTCTTTAATTATGACATGATGTGGAAGGTGGCAAAAATTGTAATGGGTGAAGTCAGTCTGTACGATGAGAAACTCTCTTCACTATTAATATCCTTTGCCTTATCTATCAATACTAGTTTTGCCTCCTTCCAGCTCTTGCAAAAAACACCTTCTTTTAAACAAGTATTGTACATGTTTAGCATTGTCTTGGGAGGGGACTTCTTTTTGGAGATTGCCGGCTTACCCGGAAACAATGTGTCAACCAAACAATGGTCGGAATGACCCATGGGGAAACCAACTGAAATAACATATTTTTCAGGGTGTGTAATGAGAAACATATCCAAGAGGTGACCTTTATGATCAGCACGGTCCGGGATCCTAGTGGGATTTTGGACAAGTTGAGAAAAATGGCACAGTGTGGAGAATAGTTCAACTTGTTTCCCAATTAAGTTTTGACTCGGGGAGACGTTGCTAAAAAAATGAAGCCAGTCCCTGTTATAAATGTTGCGTTTAATTATAAATTATAATTTGAATCAGAAAAATTAAAAATGATTTAAATTTAATATAGTTCAAGAAAAAAAAAAAAAATAAATCAAAAATAAAATAAAAAAAAATTAATGTGTAGATAAATTTATATGCGCAAAAAAATAAAAATAAAATTTGTATGTTGTTAAATAAATTGAATTAAGAATACTTATCTTGCCGCCATTGGAGTGCAGCCATATAATGTAAAATTTAGTTTATTACACTACACTTTTAAACAATTTTAAGTGAAAGAAAAAAATTAAAAAATTAAATTAAAAAAGTTCACTAGTTTAATTTAATTTTAATAATTTTAGAAAAAAAAATATAAGTAAAAAAAAAAGTTTGCATAAAAAGGTTTTTTCACTAATTAAAAAGAAGTGTTGTCACTTCAAAGGTTAAAAGAAAAGCAAAGGTTAAAAGAAATGACATTTCTTTATAACTTTACTAAATAATATACTGTAATTTGAATAAAAATTTTGTAGTTCTCTTCTGAATTCCAAATTGAAAAAACGTGTTTTTAATTTTATTCAACAAAGGTTATGGGCCCAGGTCACATGTTAAAATTTTTTTCTACCCATAAAATTATTCTGCCCATTTAATTATACACAGTATAATGACGATAATGACAGTATCCAAACCATTAATGAAGTTCATTGTATTGATGATAATAATAATGACAATAGTATCAATAATACTAGCTCGTTAATCTCTGTTACCGAACCGGCATCTTCTTATGATTTGGGCAATAATGATTATCCTAATTTCGTTTATGGGGGTACTAATAAAACTAAGTTGGACAATAGTAATAATAATACTAGCACTTCAATTGGTACCACAAGTAAATCATTTGTCAAACCTTTAATGCCGCCAATTACTAGAATGACATATGAATCGCTGCAGGGTGATAGCACATATGCTCTTTCAAGATTTAGAGAAGAACGGGTCTATAACAACGTTAGGTTATTTTTAGCTTATCTTCACAATGATTCTTATAACATTGTTCTAGAAGGCAAGACTCGAACTAACCTAATAGTTTTAATTAACAATGAAGGACTTCCTACTAAATATGAAGACCTGTATAAACTATACATCAAATTCCATAATTCGATAGATATTTCGGAAAAGGATGTACAAGAGGATCTTCGGTCTTATCGGAGCCATTGTGAAAGTAACTACTATAAGCACTTGAATTCATCTCGTGAAAGTTGTAATAAGTTTTTTCTACGAAGCTCCTCGAAATGATCTTATTAATATTCCTATCAAGAGAATTACACATACCACCAACAATTTAAATAACATTAAAATATTTTATCACAACTGTAGTGGTATGAGAGGCAAGCTCAATAAACTTTATCTTGATGCTAAGTCATGCAATTTCAGTGTTCTTGCTATTACTGAAACATGGCTTAATGATTCATTTAAAAACAAGGAAATTCTTGATGGAAATTGGTTCATTTACAGGAAAGATCGTGATTATCTATCTGTAAATTATTCGCGAGGAGGTGGCGTGCTACTTGCCGTTAATAATTATATATCTAGTGTACCATTATTTACTGATACATATCAATCTTTCGATCACCTATTTATTAAAATAAACTTAGGTACGAATAATTTATACCTAGGTATTGTTTACTTTCCTCCGAATTCTGATAATTTCTCATATTTTGAATTTTATAGTGTATATCACAATATTATTTCCGATATGCATGAGAATGATTCAATTTTTGTTTTTGGCGATTTCAACCGTCCTTCTCTCTCTTTTATTATAGACGATACGGATAATTTGTTATTACCATTTAATTTTCAGGACGAAATTGACTTTGGTTTAATTAGTGAATTCTATGGTAACGATCTACAGCAAATTATTAGTTATCCTAATAATAATAACAAGTGGTTAGATCTTGCATTTTCGAATGCATATGATAGAGTGACGGTTAAACTCGCTGATGATGCAGATAATCTATTTACGAACACTACTCATCATAACGCAATCATTTTCGAGTTCTCCACTTCTATTCCACTTTTGACCACATCTTACAATAATGAAATTGTATATGATTTTTTTTATCGCTGACTATCAAAGTATTAATAATGCTTTGTCATTAATCATATGGGACGAATTGTTAGTACAACAGGATATCAATTCAGTAATTTCTTTCTTTTACTTTAATCTGTTTCAAATTATAGACGCCTTTGTTCCTAAAATTCGTAAAAAACATAAAACAACAGAACCATGGTTAGATAGAGATCTTAGGAACTTGAGAAATCGGCGCAATAAAATATACAAAAAACTTAAACAATATCAAGCACCATGCGACGACTTATTGAAATTGTATAAGCAACTTTCTATTGAATTTAATCAAAAAGCCAATGCAGCATATGTAAACTATGTCACTGATATTGGCAATAAACTTGTTACTAATCCCAAAAAATTTTTTGATTTTGTTAACACAAAACGAAAATTATTTGGGTATCCCAATTCAATGATTTCTAAGGACAATGTGGTTTCTGCTTGTCCAAAAGAAATTTGCAACTTCTTTTTATTCATTTTATTTTCAATAAGTCACTTTCAATTGGGATTTTCCCACCTCAGACAATTAATTCTTATCTAGGCAATTCTTCATTTATTTTTTTTAATTATGACATAATTTAAACATAACACACTTATTGTAATACATTAAAATACAATAAATCGGTTTATGTTTTTTATTTAGATCATTTTTTTATTTTTGTACATTTTATAAGTTGTAATTTAACGCTTTTAAGTAATATTAAAGAAAAAAATCATTTTTTCAATTTTACTACTACTTAATAATAAGATATCCAATTACATTTAATATGTTACAAAAAAATTGCTTGTTACTATATGTATGAAATGTACAGATATCATATTAATTTTTTTGTTAATATTTTTTTTGATCTGAGTGATTCATATGTATGTAAAATGAATTTGAAAATGTAGTTTGATAATGAATAATAACAATAATAAATTAACTTAACTTAACTTTTTTTTAGATTTAAGTATTAAAAGTTCAGTTCTAAGTTATTGTTTTGTATAATTTTAAATATAAGCATTAATTTAAGAATTTTTTTGTAACGACCTTGTTTTGGTTTTGATTAATAAAATAAAATAAAATAAAAAAAATTCTGGTAAATTTGAACTTATTAACATACCTCTGGCTATTTCTACGATAGTGCTATTATGTACGTACTATTGTGTAGTCCTATTGTGTGTACTGCATAGTCAGCTGATGTTTTATGTCCTTTTCGTTCAAAAAATTTTGAAAATTATTACTTAAATATTCACGCCCAATATCTGTACGCAATATTTTTATTTTGCGCGATGTTTGGTTTTGCACAAGAGCTTTGAAGTTTTTAAAGACATTAAAAGCTTCACCTTTTTCCTTCAAAAAATACACGAACATTTTTCTTGGAAAATCGTCTATGAATAGTAAAAAATATCTCGCACCACCTTGTGACGTTACTCTCATCGGACCGCATTGTACTGTGTACAATTTCCAAAATATTCTTGCTTCGATTTTCTGAATTTTTAAAAGGCAATGTACATATTTTTACTTTCAAGCAAATTTCACACTGAAATTTACTTTAAATTGATTTTCAAAATTTAGTTCAACCACCATATTATTTTTGTTTAGTAAATTTAAACTATTTTCATTTAAATGACCGTATCTTTTATGCCACAATAGAAATGCATCATTACCATTATTAATAGTTACACACACTTTTTCTATATTTTGATTTTTGAAATTATAAACATACAAATTATTTATATTCTGTGCTTCTAATACATATTGATTATTTTTTGTTTTTATTATGACTTTTCCCTTGCAAAAATCGGTAATAAAACCATTTTTAGTAGAGCAGGTACTTATCGATATAAAATTTGTAAACAATGAAGGGACATAAGGAACATTTTCCAAATTTAAAATACAATATTTTGTTTTCAAGGTTACATTACCAATTCCGACTGAATTTACAAAATTATTGTTGGTCAATTCTATCCTTTCTTCATGTTTTAAAATGTTAGACAATAATGATTTATCACAACAAATCTGACTCGTTGCACCACTGTCTAATATCCACATTTTATTGTTTATTTTAGACATTCCAAAAGACAACATTGCAAAAGCATATGACTGAATATTATTGTTATATTATATTATAAAAATTTTTGATTTAGTGTTTAAATTACATTCTGAAGCAAAATGACCCTTTTTGTGACATTTATAACATTTTTTATTCTTATATGTTGTTTGATTTGGTGGAGCCGTTCTATTCTTTTTATATGTTTTAGCAAAAAATGCTGTTTGAGAATCTTGCTTATCTTGCAAGTTGCTATCATTTTCAAACCTATCAACTGTTTAAAGAGACTTACTTTTCTAGCCGGACCACTAGGCTGGTGTACTTCTTCTAATTATTTCCATGCTTCACACGCTGTTTTTCAGTTTTTGATCTGAATTAATTGTGATGTTTTAACACATAAGAACATCATAGCAAGAGCTTTTTCGTCCTTTACAATCCAAACTGGTTGTTCATCTTCTTATTCGGCCAATTTTTGAGTACCATTTACATAAGGCCAAAAATCATTTTGTATTAACACTGACTTCATTTGCAATTACCATGTTTTATAATTAAAGGCATCTAATTTATCTATTTGATAGAAATTACTCATGATGAAATTGAAATCTTGTGATGACACGTGTTATTTAAACCGTAAACTGAAAACTTATTTCGTTTATATGTTTTTATTAATGGATATTTTATATAAAAAAATTTTTTTTTTTAATTCAATCTTTAGATCACTAAGTTCTTATAAAAAAAAAATTTTAACATGTGGCCTGGGCCCATAACCTTTGTTGAATAAAATTAAAAACACGTTTTTTCTATTTGGAGTTCAGAAGAATTCCAAAATTTAAAACACCCTATGAAGTCTGGAATGGGTTTAAACCAAATGTTTCACACCCAAGGATTTTTGGATACAAAGCTGTCATTTTGGATAAATGTGCAAATAAATCAAACTTTAAACCAAAAGGAATTGAATGTGTTATGATTGGCTATTGTAGTGAATCTGAAAGGTATCGTTTATATGAATCAAGTAATCGAAAAATTGTTAAAAATTTTGTTCAGTTGCAAGATGCTAATAATAAACTACCAAACAATGATATTGGCAATCAATGTGAATCAACACGGAATGTCGGTGGAATACCAATAATAATAAAAACTGGTTTACGTGGTAGACCACGAAAATTATTAAATTCAGTTAATCTAATAAGTTTAGATGATAAAAATATTTCAAATCCCTGGACAGTAAAAGAAGCTTTAACATGTAAAGATGCAGATAAATGGATAGCTTCTATGAATGCGGAGTATTAGTCTCTTTTGACAAATGGGACGTGGGATTTAGTAGATTTGGCAAAAAAATTATCAGGCAATCAAATCCAATTAACTATAAAATAATTTTCAGAAAAACTGGTAAGACCTTATATGGTTATGCTGACGCAGATTGGGCGGGTGATTGTACCGATAGAAAATCTTTTAATGGTTTCGTATTTTTTATTGCTGCGGGAACTGTGGTCTGGGAGTCTAGAAAACAACAAACTGTCGCCTTGTCAAGCACAGAAGCAGAATATATGGCATTATCAAGTGTTTCAAAAGAAACTGTTCATTTGAGGAGCTTGATGAAAGAGTTGGGCTTCGTAAATTTGCTAACTGGTTCTACTGAACTCTTTGGAGACAACTTAAGTTTTCAAGAGCTAGTTAAAAATCCAGAGTATCATTCCAGGAGCAAACATATTGATATCCGTGTTCACTATATCAGACAAATTTACCAAGATGGACTAATAAAATAAAGCTACATTTCAACAGACGATATGCTAGCAGATATATTTACTAAAAATTTATCGAAAATTAAACATTTAAAACTAACCTATATGTTAGGTATCTCATAAAATTCGTAATCTATGAATCATTATTGTTATTTAAATTTTTTTTGTTGATTTAATTGTAATATAGATTTGAGAGATAGTATTGGAGACTTTCAAATCAATATTAAATTATATTACTACTTATTTTCACTACTGTACATTAAACTGAATGACATTTCTTTATAACATTACAAAATATTATATGTACTGTAAATTAAATAGAAATTTTCTAGTTCTCTTCTGAATTCCAAATTGAAAAAACGTCCTTTTAATTTTATCCAACAAATAATAATAATAATAATAACAATAATAATAATAATAATAATAATAATAATAATAATAATAATAATAATAATAATAATAATAATAATAATAACAATAATAATAATAATAATAATAATAATAATAATAATAATAATAATAAAAATAATAATAATAATAATAATAATAATAATAATAATAATAATAATAATAATAATAATAATAATAATAATAATCATAATAATAATAATAATAATAATAATAATAATAATAACAATAATAATAATAATAATAATAATAATAATAATGATAATAATAATAATAATAATAATAATTATAATAATAATAATAATAATAATAATAATAATAATAATAAATTTTTTTTTTTACGTGAATTGGTGTGGAATCTTCGAAAGATACAGACCGCCCCGTAGCAGAAGTCTATGCCGGATTCTTACCGACTAAACCACACCCTTCCCTTATTAAAACTAGTCAAACTGACTAACCATTAATTTTTTGCTATCTTGTTTTGAATATAGTTTTATGTACTTTTCCTAAGGAAATCTGTACTTCGTACTATATCTAAAGGTCTTTTTCTTTTAAGCCTTCCTGTAATAATTTGATTATTTATTAGTTGAGCAGCTTCAAGATTTATATGCTCTTCTAAACTAGCTTTATGCTTTGTGGCATATCTACTTATTTCATCTATAACTTTGGGAATTTGCAAATTTCTGTGAATGTCACTATTACGTACATACCAGGGAGCACTTACGTAGGACTTTATTCTGAAAAGAATGTATTTTTTCAATATGCGTTTTCTTGGCACAACCCCAAAGTTGAATACCATATAACCATTAGGTTTAATTACTTGGTCGTAAATTAACACTTTATTATATATTGGTAGTTTAGACTTGTTATTATAGATTTATACTTTACTACTTTATTATAGATTGGTAGTTCTTCTTATCATCAGGGTGACGAGATTGATGCCATCTACGTCTAGCCCTTCTTTTTATTAAATTAGTTATCTCTCTTGGATAAATATTTGCTGCTGACCTATATTCAATTATTTTTGTGTTATTCCAAGCAGCTTTTTGAAATATATTAATAAAGCCTTCAAGTTCCAGATTTTATTGTTCTTTTGATTGTAAATTTATTTCTAAATTAATGTTGTTTACGATTTCATATTTAAAGCTTAACCAATCTGTTGTATTATTTGTCAGTGTGGGCTTATTTAGTTTTCTAGTTATTTTTTCATTCAAATCTAGTATAACAGCAGAGTGATCAGAATCTAGATCATGGTTATCTTCTAAATTTATATAGTTGCCTGAAATTCTTTTGGTTATGAAGAAGTCAATTAGATCTGGAACCTTGTTGGTGTCTGTGGGCCAATAAGTTGGTTTGCCAGTCGAATGATGGCAAAAACCTAACACTTGAATAGCTTTCTTTAGCTCTCTCCCTCTAGTTGAGGTTGTTCTAGAACCCCAATCAGTATGTTTGGCATTATAATCACCTCCTAGCAAAAAATTATGTCCGTGGACATTTAGGAGTTCTTTAAAAGTATTTTTCTTTATATTGCCTCTTGGTGGACAATATACTGCACCAACATTAAGGTCTTGTTTAGTTGATGAAATTTTGATCATAGAAAGCTGTATTTCTTCAGACTCAATTTTGAATTCTTCATTATGTTTTATATAGCCTTTTATTAGAATTGCACTACCTCCTCTCGGCTGATTACTAGGATGAACTGCCTTATAGCATTCATAACCTAGTATCTTAAAGTTTGAGTTTATTGTCAAATGAGTCTCTGATATCAGACATATATCAATATTTCTAGACCTTAAGAAAATTTCTAGTTCATGTTTTTTATTTAGGACACCATTCGAATTCCAAGTTGTAATACGTATTTTATCTAATTACATTTTTTACAATTCTTTTAGGGGTTTCATGAGATACATTAATGTATTTCTTTTCTATTTTATTCAATCTTATGGAGATTTCATAAATTTTTAGCAATAAGTTTTGCATCATGTGCATCACATCCTTGTCATTACTTTTAGGTTTCATAATCTTAGATTGTTTCTCTGTAAGAATATTTTCTTCTGTTTTAGATTTTAAAGCTTGGGAGTATAAAACTCCATTCACAATTTTATTAGATATAAACGGTGTAGTTTTTTTCGGTGTTTTTATTACATTTGAATGTTTGGATTTGCGCATATTCAATCTTCTTTTCTGTAATTCTTTTGCTACCAAACAACCACGATAACTAGCAGGGTGTGCCTCGTTGCAGTTTACACATATGGCTTGGAAATTTTCTTTTTTACTACATTCTATTGTCATGTGATTTCCAGCACATTTTACACATTTAGCCTTTCTTTGGCAGAATTTTTGTGTATATCCAAAACTCTGGCATCTTTTTCATTGAGGAATGGACTTACTACTTCTGAGAGCCTCAATTTTCACTCTCATGTGCTGTAAATATTATATTTTGTATATTTTATTTATTTCCTCCAAATGGTCAAAAGATAGCATAAACAGTGGAAGCTTTGTTACAATCTTTATATTTTTATCTTTAGTTTTTTAATTTTATTTGTCACATCTAGACATTTAAAACCTCTATTAAGAAGTTCTTTTTAATATCTTCTGGCTCACATAATGGGTGAAGATTTCTTAACATAACTTTAATTGGTCTAGTAAGTTTGTTTTCATACGTATGCCATTCTAACTTCGCTTTATTTATAGATTTTGTTGAAACTCTATAATCATTTTCGTTGTCAACATTAATTTTTAGTTGATCATTATTCATCATGTTGACTTTAACATTTATATTTTCTTCTTTTATTATTTTTATAATATGAGAATAGTTTTTTATATTACTCAAAATTACCGGAGGAGGTTTATATTTTTTAGTGACCTTCTTGTTTTCTTTAAATTTTTCCTCTTGAGGTTTACTTTGCGGTTCCAAAGATGTGTTAACATCTGGAGACTTATCCATTTTTCGTTTCTTCGGATTTCTTTTCGTATTCAGAATCCAATCAGTTTCTCTGATTAGTTCTTCTTCATCCGTTTCGTATGTCCCAACTTTAGTATCAGTGGACACATTTGGCACACTATTTTTTTCCTTTTTTAATTTTAAATTTTCTGCCTTAAGTTGAGAGATTTCTCTTTGTAAATCTTTACACAATATTTCCAACTCAATTATTCTGGAGTTGACTTCAATATTACTGTCTTGCAGTAACAAACCTTGATTTTTATTATTACCCTCGTGGGTTTTCTTTATATTGCCTTCATGGAACATTATTTTTTCTTTATTACCCTCTTCGGTTTTCTTATTTTCGTCACCTTTTTTAGGTGGACTTCTTTGAATCTTCAAGCCCTTCGCAAAAGGGTTTATTAATTTATCATAATTATACATGTTATTAATATTATTATTATTATTATTATTATTATAAACCACTGGCGACTCATCTGAACGTCTTAAACATTCAGCCAAGCCCTCGCCGACAGCTGTGATCTCTGCCGAGACTTCGGTAGATATCCCTACCGAATTTTTACTATTATAAGACATTATATTATTTTTTATTTTAATATGCTTTCCATATCTACAGCCAGGGTTTCTTACTGCCGCCCTTCTGGGATCAGACGCACACCAGGTAGCCGTCCGTTCTGGAACAGTCGCCCCTGGATTTTTTATTGGATTTTAGTGGACTTGTACCACAACCATTCCTTACTGAGGGTATTTCTTATCCCCTACCCACCGAGGCCAATAATAATAATAATAATAATAATAATAATAATAATAATAATAATAATAATAATAATAATAATAACAATAATAATAATAATAATAATAATAATAATAATAATAATAATAATAATAATAACAATAATAATAATAATAATAATAATAATAATAATAATAATAATAATAATAATAATAATAATAATAATAATAATAATAATAATAATAATAATAATAATAATAATAATAATAATAATAATAATAATAATAATAATAATAATAATAATAATAATAATAATAATAATAATAATAATAATAATAATAATAATAATAATAATAATAATAATAATAATAATAATAATAATAATAATATTAATATTAATATTAATAATAATAATAATAATAATTATAATAATAATAATAATAATAATACATTTTTTTTTTACGTGGATTGGTGTGGAATCTACGAAAGATACAGACCGCCCCGTAGCAGAAGTCTATGCCGGATTCTTACCGACTAAACCACACCCTTCCCTTATTAAAACTAGTCAAACTGACTAACCATTAATTTTTTGCTATCTTGTTTTGAATATAGGTTTTATGTACTTTTCCTAAGGAAATCTGTACTTCGTACTATATCTAAAGGTCTTTTTCTTTTAAGCCTTCCTGTAATAATTTGATTATTTATTAGTTGAGCAGCTTCAAGATTTGTATGCTCTTCTAAACTAGCTTTATGCTTTATGGCATATCTACTTCTTTCATCTATAACTTTGGGAATTTGTAAATCTCTGTGAATATCACTATTACGTACATACCAGGGAGCACTTACTATGTTACGTAGGACTTTATTCTGAAAATATTGTATTTTTTCAATATGCGTTTTCTTGGCACAACCCCAAAGTTGAATACCATATGACCATTAGGTTTAATTACTTGGTCGTAAATTAACACTTTATTATTTATTGGTAGTTTAGACTTACGCCCTAGGAGCCAGTAATTTTCTCTATATTTATTTTCAAGTTCTAGTTTTTTCTTTTTAATGTGTTCATTCCACCTTAGCTTGACATCCAGTGTCATTCCTAGGCATTTTGCAGAATTTTCGATTGATACAAATACACCTTTTAAATTTATTTTAGGTGGATTCTTTATATTTCTATAAGAAAAATTAACATGCACAGATTTAGATTCATTTAGTTTTATTTTCCATTTGATGGTCCTGTGACATATTTTTTCACTTGCTTTTTGTAATTTTTTTGTAGCTTCGTCAATATCCGATCCTACTGCCAATATTGCAGTATTGTCAGCAAATGTTGCTACAGTTACATTTTCTACTTCTGGTAGATCACTTGTATAAAGCAAGTACAATATAGGACCTAGAATACTACCTTGAGGCACACCTGCTTTTATTTCTCTTAGTGTAGAGTACTCTTAATCTTGCTTAATTCTAAATAATCTTTCAGACAAGTACGATTCGAGTATCTCTACATATTATAACAGTATCAATCTTCTTAATTTAAATATTAAATCTTTGTGCCAAACTTTGTCAAACGCTTGTGCTACGTCTAGAAATATTGTGGAGCATATTTATTTTTCTTCGAATGATTTTTCTATAACATTTATTATTCTATGAACTTGGACAATTGTTGCATGCTTGGATCTAAAACCAAATTGATGGTTAGGAATTAAATTTTTATTTTCTATAATTGGCTTCAGCCTTTTCAACATCAGTTTTTCAGAAAGTTTTGACATAATGGGTAGCGGAGATATTGGCCTATAAGATTTCGCCTCATTTAATGGCTTCCTTGGTTTTGCTATCATAATAACTTCTGCCACTTTCCAAGCGCTCGGAACGTACTTCAATTTTACTGCTGCATTTATGATTTTTCTCAAAAATCTTAGGGCTTTTTGTGGAAGTTCTTTTATAATCTGAGCTGTAATAAGATCAAAACCTGAGGCTTTTTTCAACTTTAGAGTTTTTATTATTTCACTAATTTCTTCTTGTGTAAATGGATTAATAGTGTTTTCTTCTATTATAACATCGTCTAATAAACAAAGATCAGAATTTATATCGTTTGGTTTGAATATATTTTCTAAATGATCTGCAAATAATTCGACTTTATCTTTATTATCCTTTGCCCAAGTTCCGTCTGGTTTCATGAGCGGTGGGGCGTGCTTAATCGGCTTTTTTACACTCTTCGTTGCTTTCCACAACGAGTAATTTGATTCTTTTGCTGGCGATAATCCTTTTATATAATTTTCATATACTACTGATTTTAGAATCTTGATTTTTCTTTTAAGAGATTGTGATAATCTGTTCAAAATCTTCTTATCCTCAGGGCGACGAGATTGTTGCCATCTACGTCTCGCCCTTCTTTTTATTAAATTAGTTATATCTCTGGGATAAATATTTGCTGGGATAAATATTCAATTATTTTTGTGTTATTCCAAGCAGCTTTTTGAAATATATTAATAAAGCCTTCAAGTTCC
The DNA here is from genome assembly GCA_947095535.1 of Poecilobothrus nobilitatus. Classification (NCBI taxonomy): domain Eukaryota; kingdom Metazoa; phylum Arthropoda; class Insecta; order Diptera; family Dolichopodidae; genus Poecilobothrus; species Poecilobothrus nobilitatus. The sequence continues at coordinate 113,671,627 of OX352773.1, forward strand.
AGATTTTATTGTTCTTTTGATTGTAAATTTATTTCTAAATTAATGTTGTTTACGATTTCATATTTAAAGCTTAACCAAACTATTGTATTATTTGTCAGTGTGGGCTTATTTAGTTTTCTAGTTATTTTTTCATTCAAATCTAGTATAACAGCAGAGTGATCAGAATCCAGATCATGGTTATCTTCTAGATTTATATAGTTGCCTCAAATTCTTTTGATTATGAAGAAGTCAATTAGATCTAGAATCTTGTTGGTGTCTGTGGGCCAATAAGTTGGTTTGCCAGTCGAATGATGGCAACAACCTAACTCTTGAATAGCTTTCTTTAGCTCTCTACCTCTAGTTGAGGTTGTTCTAGAACCCCAATCACTATGTTTGGCATTATAATCACCTCCTAGCAAAAATTTATGTCCGTGGACATTTAGGAGTTCTTTAAAAATTTTTTTCTTTATATTGCATCTTGGTGGAAAATATACTGCACCAATATTAAGGTCTTGTTTAGTTGATGAAATTTTGATCATAGAAAGCTGTATTTCTTCAGACTCAATTTTGAATTCTTCATTATGTTTTATATAGCCTTTTATTAGAATTGCACTACCTCCTCTCGGCTGATTACTAGGATGAACTGCCTTATAGCTTTCATAACCTAGTATCTTAAAGTTTGAGTTTATTGTCAAATGAGTCTCTGATATCAGACATATATCAATATTTCTAGACCTTAAGAAAATTTCTAGTTCATGTTTTTTATTTAGGACACCATTCGAATTCCAAGTTGCAATACGTATCTTATCTAGATACATTTTTTACAATTCTTTTAGGGGTTTCATGAGATACATTAATGTATTTCTTTTCTATTTTATTCAATCTTATGGAGATTTCATAAATTTTTAGCAATAAGTTTTGCATCATGTGCATCACATCCTTGTCATTACTTTTAGGTTTCATAATCTTAGATTGTTTCTCTGTAAGAATATTTTCTTCTGTTTTAGATTTTAAAGCTTGGGAGTATAAAACTCCATTCACAACTTTATTAAATATAAACGGTGTAGTATTTTCGGTGTTTTTATTACATTTGAATGTTTGGGTTTGCGCATATTCAATCTTCTTTTCTGTAATTCTTTTGCTACCAAACAACCACGATAACTAGCAGGGTGTGCCTCGTTGCAGTTTACACATATGGCTTGGAAATTTTCTTTTTTACTACATTCTATTGTCATGTGATTTCCATCATATTTTACACATTTAGCCTGTCTTTGGCAGAATTTTTGTGTATATCCAAATCTTTTGCATTGAGGAATGGACTTACTACTTCTGAGAGCCTCAATTTTCACTCTCTTGTGCTGTAAATATTATATTTTGTATATTTTATTTATTTTCTCCAAATGGTCAAAAGATAGCATAAACAGTGGAAGCTTTGTTACAATTTTTATATTTTTATCTTTAGTTTTTTTAATTTTATTAGTCACATCTAGACATTTAAAACCTCTATTAAGAAGTTCTTTTTTAATATCTTCTAAAATTTTTCACTTAAAATGTTTTTCAGTATGTTTTTTAAATTTTAATTACACTCAGTATTAAATTAAATTTAGGATGATTAGAAAAGAATAGGATTATTGTTTTTTTAAACTTTTTATAGTTCTTTTTTAAATTTTTACATTTGTTCTTGAACCGCTATTAATATAAAAAAAAATATTATTTTTTTTTGTGTGTCTCTGGGCCCATAACCTGTTGTTACAAAACTAGACTTAAGAGTGATTTTATTTAAAACTAAAAGAAAGGTATACAATGTATTACAAATATTGAATTCAAATATAATGATAAATTTACAGTACAGTACTCCAAATGAGAATTACAATGATTATAACAATATTAATAGTTAATATGTGTATGATATAAAATAATGTAAATTCAAATTAGTATACATATATATATATTAGTGAATGTAAATTCAAATTCGAGTTGCCAGATCAACCCCGTGCAACGAAAATTTTAATTTAGACCAAGTTGTTTCCTACATCCTTCAAATTTAACATTCGGTAGAGGTTTTGTTAATATGTCGGCTGACATTAGTTCCGATTTCATATATTTTAATTGTATTTCACCTGTTTCAATTTTATTTCGAATAAAATGATGTTTGATATCTATGTGTTTACTTCTGTTGTTTATGATTGCATTGTTTGCGATGTGTTGTGCGATAATGTTATCGTTATGTATAGTAATTGGATTATACGACCTGTATCCGATTTCATATAAAAGATTTTTTAAATATATTGCTTCTTTTCCGGACTCTGTTAACGCCATGCATTCAGTCTCGGCAGACGATAAAGCCACAGTTTTTTGTCTTCTAGCTTCCAATGATATTGCAGCATTTGCCAATTTAAAAATGTAACCAGTGCACGATTTTCTATCATCAATATTTGATGCCCAGTCAGCATCTGCAAAACCCATTATGTCGTTCCCAGATTGTTTGAAGTTTAAACCAATATTAATAGTTTGTTTCAAATATCTCAATACCCGTTTTTCTGCTGTCCAATGTGCGATACCATAATTTGCTTAAAAAATTTACAGCAAAGAAAATATCCGGTCGTGTCGTCACTGATAAATATAATAACGAACCAATTAAATTCTGATATGGTATTTTTGACTTGTTTTGTATTTCTTCAGATGATTGAGGACACATTTCTTTTGATAATTTTTCAGCTGGATTCATAGGTATTTTAACTGTATTTGCACTTTCCATGTTAAACGAAGCTAACAATTTTTTAATAAATTTTATTTGAGTAAGACAAAATCCATCATTTGGTTTCTTAAATTCAATATCCAAACAATTATTTAAAGGACCAATCTCTTTTATTTGAAAATGTTTCATCATTTCGTCTTTGAACCATTTAATTTTATTTTTATTATTTGTTGCTATGATTATGTCGTCGACCTAAGTTGTAAGTATCATTAATTCATCATTTTCTTTTAATACATATATACATGGTTCGGTTTTCATTTGTCTAAAATTCATTGCTTTTAACTGATAATATAACCTTTTAAGCCATGCTCTCCCGCTTTGTTTTAGTCCGTAAATTGCCTTCTTGATTTTACAAACTTTATTTTTCTGATTTTCAATTTCGTTATAAAAATCTGGTATGCTCATGTAGATAGTTTCATCTATGTTGCCATTTAGATAAGCTGTGACAACATCAGGCTGGTACAAATCTAAATTCCATTCCGCTGCAACGGCAGTTAAGATACGGATCGACTTGTATTTCGCCACAGGAAAATAAGTTTCATCATAATCGATGCCATGCCTTTGACTGCATCCTTTAGCCACCAACCGTGCTTTTCTTCTTATTATATTCCCATCTTTGTCAGTTTTTGTAGTGAAAACCCATCTAGAACCTATTATTTTTTCATTTTGCGGCTTTTCTATTATTTCCCAAGTGCAGTTTTTCTTATGAGCTTGAAGTTAATTTTTTATCGCTTCCATCCAATTATTCATTTTTTAAAATTTCTAAATAATTTCTAAATTCATTTTCAAATGCAAAATAATTCTCTTCTATACTTTGATCACTATTTTCATCACAACTTTGGAAATTTTCACATAATTCTACATCTTCATTTTTATTACACTTTTCATTTTCTGTAAAATTTTCATTTTGTTTTTCTTCATTTATATTACCTTTTCCTTTTTGATTTTCATGCTTGATTTTAAAATTGCGTACTTTTCTTGGACTTCGACGAAGTCCCGTTCTTATTATATTAGGTCTTCCAAGTTTTTATTTATTGATTTGTTTTTACGACTACCAATTGGGTGTTCTTTATTTTTAAAATTTTCAACAGGATCTTCTTGGATATTGTTATTTCCAAGATATTGTGAATTTGTTGTTAGATTTTTATTTTGTTGTATCTCCAGTTCATATTTTTTTTCAATAGCAAAATCATGAATTTCCGTTTTTCTTTCATTGGTAAAAGTTATTTGCTCGAGCTCATTAATAAACTTTACATCTCTGCTTTTTATTATATTTCGTTTTTCTTTACTATATAATTTATAGGCTTTGGAATTTTCATAGTACCCTACTAAATAATATGGTTGTGATCTTGCTTCGAATTTTTTTATGTTAGGGTTTTTGTTGAGAACATATGATAAAGTACCAAATATTTTAAAATATTTTATGTTCGGATATTTTCCTGTCCATAACTTATATGGTGTTTCGTTGTTTAAAGCTCTAGATGCGGATCTGTTTCGTATATGATTAGCGGTTGATACAGCTTCAGCCCATAAATATATAGGTAACTTTGACTGCAGCAGTAGCCATATCTAAAATAGTTCGATTTTTGCATTCCGCTACGCCGTTCTGTTGTGGTGTGTAACTCACAGTCAGTTGATGTTGAATGCCACATTGTTGTAGGTAATTTTTGAACTCAGAGTTTACGTACTCTGTGCCGTTATCTGTGCGTAATATTTTAATTTTCTGACCAATAAAATTTTCAACCTGTGCGTGAATTAGTTTAAATTTATTTAGTGCTTCACTTTTCTGCTTCATGAAATAAATTTCCGTCTGTCCAGTAGCGTCATCTATGAACGTTATAAAAAATTTTGCACCACCATGCGATGAAGTTCTTATGAGACCGCAAACGTCACTGTGTATTAAGAAAAGTGGATATTTACTTTTAATTCGGTTTTTATTTTCAAAAGGAAGTCTAGTTTGTTTTCCCTGAGCACATATAATACAAGTTGGTTCATTTTTTATGTTAATTACTGATTTATTAATTTCTTTAATTTTTTCATTTTTGATCATGTCCTTTAGGCTTTTGTAGTTGAGATGTCCATAACGCGCATGCCATAAAATTAAATCATTTTGTTTGTAAGCTAAATTTACTTTGTTATAATTAGTTATTTTATTATTATAATAATTATAATTGTTATTTACATAGTATAAATTTTTCTCTTTAATACATTCTAATATAATATTTTTATTTTGATTAATAATTAAAGCTTTATTTTTTTTAAAAATTACTTCGTAACCATGACTAGTGATTTTACTTATTGATATGAGATTTGCTCGTAAATCCGGAACGTATAGAGTTTCACTTAACTTTAAATTATTATTTAACTTTACAATACCTTTCCCTCTCACTTCAACTTTCTTATTATCCGCTAAATAAAGATGTGATTTTGTATTGTTTATATATCCAAAATTATCTAAGTTTGTACAAATGTGTGATGTAGCGCCGCTATCGAGAATCCAAAATGTGCTATTGTTTGTTGATGAGTAACTTTGATTTGTAAAACTGCATTATGCTTAAATAGATAAGTTTCTTCGGTAGCTAAAATAGATTTTTCTTTTTTATTAAAATTTATTTTAAACTATTATTATATTATTTTTATTAATATTATTTTTCTGATTTCTAGGATATCGGGTGTTTGAATTTGTTGAAAAATTAGGTGAATGGTTGAATGAAAGTTTTTTTTGTTGTTTTCATGACGCTTACCTTTTACAAATAAAGCTTCAGAATCCGAATTTTGCTGCATATTTCGAGCATTGTACTCTTCTAAAATTTTCACTTTTAGGGTTGTAGGGTCAGGTAAATTATCCCTTGATTCCATCGCAATCTTGAAATTCTCATATTGATCTGGAAGGCTATATAAAAGTAACATTGATATTAGTTCTTCATCGACAATTACCTTTATTGATCGAAGCTTGTCGACAATATCGAAAAATTTTGACAAATGTTGAGGCATGGTGTTTTCACTTGACATTTTATTTATTATTAACTGTTTCCATAATGTGGCCTTTCGCGCTGGTCCTTTTGAGTCATATGTTTGTTTTAACTTTTTCCATATATATTTAGACAAAATGCAATTCTTTATATCCTTCAACAATGGTGGACTAATTGACAGCAGTAAATCTGCACGTGCTTTACGGTCCATTTTAATCTAATTTGTATATTTTGTTTTAGTGTTTTCTTCATCTTTTGGGGCCTCATGCTCGCCTGAAACGTACTCCCACATATCATTTTTTATAAGTAGAGACTCCATTTCTATTTTCCATGTATCATAATTGTCTGAAGTTAGTTGTTCTATTTTAATAGTATTTTGATATGACATATTTTCAATTGGTTTTTTTTTTTTTCTTTTAAATTATTTTAATTTCCTTTGTCACATAGACTGTAATTTCAAATTTTAATTATTCCCAAAAATTGTAATTGCTTATGTGTCAAATAAAAAAATATGTATTGCATATAATATATACGTATTAACTTTTCTGCATTAATTTATTATTTTCAAAAAAAATTTTTCACTTAAAATGTTTTTCAGTATGTCTTTTAAATTTTAATTACACTCAGTATTAAATTAAATTTAGGATGATTAGAAAAGAATAGGATTATTTTTTTTTTTTAACTTTTTATAGTTCTTCTTTAAATTTTTACATGTGTTGTTGAACCGCTATTAATATAAAAAAAATATTATTTTTTTTTGTGTGTCTCTGGGCCCATAACCTGTTGTTACAAAACTAGACTTAAGAGTGATTTTATTTAAAACTAAAAGAAAGGTATGCAATGTATTACAAATATTGAATTCAAATATAATGATAAATTTACAGTACAGTACTCCAAATGAGAATTACAATGATTATAACAATATTAATAGTTAATATGTGTATGATATAAAATAATGTAAATTCAAATTAGTATACATATATATATATTAGTGAATGTAAATTCAAATTAGAGTTGCCAGATCTACACACCCCCTGCAACGAAAATTTAATTTAGACCAAGTTGTTTCCTACATCCTTCAAATTTAACATTCGGTAGAGATTTTGTTAATATGTCGGCTGGCATTAGTTCCGATTTCATATATTTTAATTTTATGTCACCTGTTTCAATTTTATTTCGAATAAAATGATGTTTGATATCTATGTGTTTACTTCGGTTGTTTATGATTGCATTGTTTGCGATGTGTTGTGCGCTAATGTTATCGTTATGTATAGTAATTGGATTATACGACCTGTATCCGATTTCATATAAAAGGTTTTTTAAATATATTGCTTCTTTTCCGGACTCTGTTAACGCCATGCATTCAGCCTCGGCAGACGATAAAGCCACAGTTTTTTGTCTTCTAGCTTCCCATGATATTGCAGCAATTGCCAATTTAAAAACGTAACCAGTGCACGATTTTCTATCATCAATATTTGATGCCCAGTCAGCATCTGCATAACCCATTATGTCGTTCCCAGATCTTTTGAAGTATAAATCAATATTAATAGTTTGTTTCAAATATCTCAATACCTGTTTTTCTGCTGTCCAATTTGCGATACCATAATTTGTATTATACCTGCTTAAAAAATTTACAGCAAAGGAAATATCCGGTCGTATAGTTACTGATAAATATAATAACGAACCAATTAAATTCTGATATGGTATTTTTGACATGTTTTGTATTTCCTCTGATGATTTCGGACACATTTCTTTTAATAATTTTTCACCTGGATTCATAGGTATTTTAACTGTATTTGCACTTTCCATGTTAAACGAAGCTAACAATTTTTTAATAAATTTTATTTGAGTAAGACCCAAACAATTATTTAAAGGAAAACAATTATTTAAATGTTTCATCATTCACATTTCGTCTTTGAACCATTTAATTTTATTTTTATTATTTGTTGCTACGATTATGTCGTCGACGTAAGTTGTAAGTATCATTAATTCATCATTTTCTTTTAATACATATATACATGGTTCGGTTTTCATTTGTCTAAAATTCATTGCTTTTAACTGATAATCTAACCTTTTAAACCATGCTCTCCCGTTTTGTTTTAGTCCGTAAATTGCCTTTTTAATTTTACAAACTTTATTTTTCTTATTTTCAATTTCGGCATAAAAATCATAGTTGCCATTTAGATAAGCTGTGACAAAATCAAACTGGTACAAATCTAAATTCCATTCCGCTGCAACGGCAGTTAAGATACGGGTCGACTGGTATTTCGCCACAGGAGCATAAGTTTCATCATAATCGATGCCTGGCCTTTGACTGCATCCTTTAGCCACCAACCGTGCTTTTCTTCTTATTATATTCCTATCTTTGTCGGTTTTTGTGGTGAAAACCCATCTGGAACCTATTATTTTTTCATTTTGCGGCTTTTCTATTATTTCCCAAGTGCAGTTTTTCTTATGAGCTTGAAGTTAATTTTTTATCGCTTCCATCCATTCATCTTTATATTCATTTTTTAAAATTTCTGAATAATTTCTAAATTCATTTTCAAATGCTAAATAATTCTCTTGTATGCTTTGATCACTATTTTCATCACAACTTTGGAAATTTTCACATAATTCTACATCTTCATTTTTATTACACTTTTCATTTTCTGTAAAATTTTTATTTTCATTTTTCTTCATTTATATTACCTTTTTCTTTTTGATTTTCATGCCTGGTTTTAAAATTGCGTACTTTTCTTGGTCTTCCACGAAGTCCCGTTCTTATTATATTAGGTCTTCCAAGTTTTTTATTTATTGATTTGTTTTTACGACTACCAATTGGGTGTTCTTTATTTTTAAAATTTTCAACAAGATCTTCTTGGATATTGTTATTTCCAAGATATTCTGAACCTGTTGTTAGATTTTCATTTTGTTGTATCTCCAGTTCATATTTTTTTTCAATATCAAAATCATGAATTTCCGTTTTTCTTTCATTGATAAAAGTTATTTGCTCGGGCTCATTAATAAACTTTACATCTCTGCTTTTTATTATATTTCGTTTTTCTTTACTATATAATCTATAGGCTTTGGAATTTTCACAGTACCCTACTAAATAATATGGTTCTGATCTTGCTTCGAATTTTTTTATGTTAGGGTTTTTGTTGAGAACATATGCTAAAGTACCAAATATTTTAAAATATTTTATGTTCGGATATTTTCCTGTCCATAACTTATATGGTGTTTCGTTGTTTAAAGCTCTAGATGCGGATCTGTTTCGTATATGATTGGCGGTTGATACAGCTTCAGCCCATAGATATATAGGTAACTTTGACTGCAGCAGTAGCCATATCTAAAATAGTTCGATTTTTGCATTCCGCTACGCCGTTCTGTTGTGGTGTGTAACTCACAGTCAGTTGATGTTGAATGCCACATTGTTGTAGGTAATTTTTGAACTCAGAGTTTACGTACTCTGTGCCGTTATCTGTGCGTAATATTTTAATTTTCTGACCAATAAAATTTTCAACCTGTGCGTGAATTAGTTTAAATTTATTTAGTGCTTCACTTTTCTGCTTCATGAAATAAATTTCCGTCTGTCCAGTAGCGTCATCTATGAACGTTATAAAAAATTTTGCACCACCATGCGATGAAGTTCTTATGAGACCGCAAACGTCACTGTGTATTAAGAAAAGTGGATATTTACTTTTAATTCGGTTTTTATTTTCAAAAGGAAGTCTAGTTTGTTTTCCCTGAGCACATATAATACAAGTTGGTTCATTTTTTATGTTAATTACTGATTTATTAATTTCTTTAATTTTTTCATTTTTGATCATGTCCTTTAGGCTTTTGTAGTTGAGATGTCCATAACGCGCATGCCATAAAATTAAATCATTTTGTTTGTAAGCTAAATTTACTTTGTTATAATTAGTTATTTTATTATTATAATAATTATAATTGTTATTTACATAGTATAAATTTTTCTCTTTAATACATTCTAATATAATATTTTTATTTTGATTAATAATTAAAGCTTTATTTTTTTTAAAAATTACTTCGTAACCATGACTAGTGATTTTACTTATTGATATGAGATTTGCTCGTAAATCCGGAACGTATAGAGTTTCACTTAACTTTAAATTATTATTTAACTTTACAATACCTTTCCCTCTCACTTCAACTTTCTTATTATCCGCTAAATAAAGATGAGATTTTGTATTGTTTATATATCCAAAATTATCTAAGTTTGTACAAATGTGTGATGTAGCGCCGCTATCGAGAATCCAAAATGTGCTATTGTTTGTTGATGAGTAACTTTGATTTGTAAAACTGCATTATGCTTAAATAGATAAGTTTCTTCGGTAGCTAAAATAGATTTTTCTTTTTTATTAAAATTTATTTTAAACTATTATTATATTATTTTTATTAATATTATTTTTCTGATTTCTAGGATATCGGGTGTTTGAATTTGTTGAAAAATTAGGTGAATGGTTGATGAAAGTTTTTTTTGTTGTTTTCATGACGCTTACCTTTTACAAATAAAGCTTCAGAATCCGAATTTTGCTGCATATTCGAGCATTGTCCTCTTCTAAAATTTTCACTTTTAGGGTTGTAGGGTCAGGTAAATTATCCTTGATTCATCGCAATCTTGAAATTCTCATATTGATCTGGAAGGCTATATAAAAGTAACATTGATATTAGTTCTTCATCGACAATTACCTTTATTGATCGAAGCTTGGCGACAATATCGAAAAATTTTGACAAATGTTGAGGCATGGTGTTTCACTTGACATTTTATTTATTATTAACTGTTTCCATAATGTGGCCTTTCGCGCTGGTCCTTTTGAGTCATATGTTTGTTTTAACTTTTTCCATATATATTTAGACAAAATGCAATCCTTTATATCCTTCAACAATGGTGGACTAATTGACAGCAGTAAATCTGCACGTGCTTTACGGTCCATTTTAATCCAATTTGTATATTTTGTTTTAGTGTTTTCTTCATCTTTTGGGGCCTCATGCTCGCCTGAAACGTACTCCCACATATCATTTTTTATAAGTAGAGACTCCATTTCTATTTTCCATGTATCATAATTGTCTGAAGTTAGTTGTTCTATTTTAATAGTATTTTGATATGACATATTTTCAATTGGTTTTTTTTTTTTTCTTTTAAATTATTTTAATTTCCTTTGTCACATAGACTGTAATTTCAAATTTTAATTATTCCCAAAAATTGTAATTGCTTATGTGTCAAATAAAAAATATGTATTGCATATAATATATACGTATTAACTTTTCTGCATTAATTTATTATTTTCAAAAAAAAATTTTTCACTTAAAATGTTTTTCAGTATGTCTTTTAAATTTTAATTACACTCAGTATTAAATTAAATTTAGGATGATTAGAAAAGAATAGGATTATTTTTTTTTTTTAACTTTTTATAGTTCTTCTTTAAATTTTTACATGTGTTGTTGAACCGCTATTAATATAAAAAAAATATTATTTTTTTTTGTGTGTCTCTGGGCCCATAACCTGTTGTTACAAAACTAGACTTAAGAGTGATTTTATTTAAAACTAAAAGAAAGGTATGCAATGTATTACAAATATTGAATTCAAATATAATGATAAATTTACAGTAATACTCAGTAATACTCCAAATGAGAATTACAATGATTATAACAATATTAATAGTTAATATGTGTATGATATAAAATAATGTAAATTCAAATTAGTATACATATATATATATTAGTGAATGTAAATTCAAATTAGAGTTGCCAGATCTACACACCCCCTGCAACGAAAATTTAATTTAGACCAAGTTGTTTCCTACATCCTTCAAATTTAACATTCGGTAGAGATTTTGTTAATATGTCGGCTGGCATTAGTTCCGATTTCATATATTTTAATTTTATGTCACCTGTTTCAATTTTATTTCGAATAAAATGATGTTTGATATCTATGTGTTTACTTCTGTTGTTTATGATGGCATTGTTTGCGATGTGTTGTGCGCTAATGTTATCGTTATGTATAGTAATTGGATTATACGACCTGTATCCGATTTCATATAAAAGGTTTTTTAAATATATTGCTTCTTTTCCGGACTCTGTTAACGCCATGCATTCAGCCTCGGCAGACGATAAAGCCACAGTTTTTTGTCTTCTAGCTTCCCATGATATTGCAGCAATTGCCAATTTAAAAACGTAACCAGTGCACGATTTTCTATCATCAATATTTGATGCCCAGTCAGCATCTGCATAACCCATTATGTCGTTCCCAGATCTTTTGAAGTATAAATCAATATTAATAGTTTGTTTCAAATATCTCAATACCTGTTTTTCTGCTGTCCAATTTGCGATACCATAATTTGTATTATACCTGCTTAAAAAATTTACAGCAAAGGAAATATCCGGTCGTATAGTTACTGATAAATATAATAACGAACCAATTAAATTCTGATATGGTATTTTTGACATGTTTTGTATTTCCTCTGATGATTTCGGACACATTTCTTTTAATAATTTTTCACCTGGATTCATAGGTATTTTAACTCTATTTGCACTTTCCATGTTAAACGAAGCTAACAATTTTTTAATAAATTTTATTTGAGTAAGACCCAAACAATTATTTAAAGGAAAACAATTATTTAAATGTTTCATCATTTCGTCTTTGAACCATTTAATTTTATTTTTATTATTTGTTGCTACGATTATGTCGTCGACGTAAGTTGTAAGTATCATTAATTCATCATTTTCTTTTAATACATATATACATGGTTCGGTTTTCATTTGTCTAAAATTCATTGCTTTTAACTTTATTATTTGTTGCTACGATTATGTCGTCGACGTAAGTTGTAAGTATCATTAATTCATCATTTTCTTTTAATACATATATACATGGTTCGGTTTTCATTTGTCTAAAATTCATTGCTTTTAACTGATAATCTAACCTTTTAAACCATGCTCTCCCGTTTTGTTTTAGTCCGTAAATTGCCTTTTTAATTTTACAAACTTTATTTTTCTTATTTTCAATTTCGGCATAAAAATCATAGTTGCCATTTAGATAAGCTGTGACAACATCAAACTGGTACAAATCTAAATTCCATTCCGCTGCAACGGCAGTTAAGATACGGGTCATCTATAACTTTAGCAATTTGTAAATCTCTGTGAATGTCACTATTACATAAATACCAGGGAGCTGGTATTTATGTAATAGTGACTTGGTTGTAAATTAACACTTTATTATATATTGGCAGTTTAGACTTACGCCCTAGAAGCCAGTAATTTTCTCTATATTTATTTTCAAGTTCTAGTTTTTTCTTTTTAACGTGTTCATTCCACCTTAGCTTGACATCCAGTGTCATTCCTAGCTATTTTGCAGAATTTTAGATTGATACAAATACACCGTTTAAATTTATTTTAGGTGGATTCTTTATATTTCTATAAGAAAAATTAACATGCATAGATTTAGATTCATTTAGTTTTATTTTCCATTTGATAGTCCAGTAACATATTTTTTCACTTGCTTTTTGTAATTTTTTTGTAGCTTCGTCAATATCCGATCCTACTGCCAATATTGCAGTATCGTCAGCAAATGTTGCTACAGTTACATTTTCTACTTCTGTAAGATCACTTGTATAAAGCAAGTACAATATAGGATCTAGAATACTACCTTGAGGCACACCTGCATTTATTTCTCTTAGTGTAGAGTACTCTTCATCTTGTTTAATTCTAAATAATCTTTCAGACAAGTACGATTCGAGTATCTCTACATATTGTAACGGTATCAATCTTCTTAATTTAAATATTAAACCTTTGTGCCAAACTTTGTCAAACGCTTGTGCTACGTCTAGAAATATTGTGCAGCATATTTATTTTTCTTCGAATACTTTTTCTATAACATTTATTATTCTATGAACTTGGTCAATTGTTGCATGCTTGGATCTAAAACCAAATTGATGGTTAGGAATTAAATTTTTATTTTCTATAATTGGCTTCAGCCTTTTTAACAACAGTTTTTCAGAAAGTTTTGATATAATGGGTAGCAGAGAGATTGGCCTATAAGATTTCGCCTCATTTAATGGCTTCCCTGGTTTTGCTATCATAATAACTTCTGCCACTTTCCAAGCGCTCGGAACGTACTTCAATTTTACTGCCCCATTTATGATTTTTCTCAAAAATCTTAAGGCTTTTTGTGGAAGCTCTTTTATAATCTGAGCTATAATAAGATCAAAACCTGGGGCTTTTTTCAACTTTAGAGTTTTTATTATTTCACTAATTTCTTTTTGTGTAAATGGATTAATAGTGTTTTCTTCTATTATAACATCGTCTAATAAACAAAGATCAGAATTTATATCGTTTGATTTGAATATATTTTCTAAATGATCTGCAAATAATTTGACTTTATCTTTATTATCCTTTGCCCAAGTTCCGTCTGGTTTCATGAGCGGTGGGGCGTGCTTAATCGGCTTTTCTACACTCTTCGTTGCTTTCCAAAACGAGTAATTTGATTCTTTTGCTGGCGATAAACCTTTTATATAATTTTCATATGCTACTGATTGTAGAATCTTGATTTTTCTTTTAAGAGATTGTGATAATCTGCTCAAAATCTTCTTATCATCAGGGCGACGAGATTGTTGCCATCTACGTCTAGCCCTTCTTTTTATTAAATTAGTTATCTCTCTGGGATCAATATTTGCTGCTGACCTATATTCAATTATTTTTGTGTTATTCCAAGCAGCTTTTTGAATTATATTAATAAAGCCTTCAAGTTCCAGATTTTATTGTTCTTTTGATTGTAAATTTATTTCTAAATTAATGTTGTTTACGATTTCATATTTAAAGCTTAACCAAACTGTTGTATTATTTGTCAGTGTGGGATTATTTAGTTTTCTAGTTATTTTTTCATTCAAATCTAGTATAACAGCAGAGTGATCAGAATCCAGATCATGGTTATCTTCTAGATTTATATAGTTGCCTGAAATTCTTTTGATTATGAAGAAGTCAATTAGATCTAGAATCTTGTTGGCGTCTGTGGGCCAATAAGTTGGTTTGCCAGTCGAATGATGGCAACAACCTAACTCTTGAATAGCTTTCTTTAGCTCTCTACCTCTAATTGAGGTTGTTCTAGAACCCCAATCAGTATGTTTTTAATACATATATACATGGTTCGGTTTTCATTTGTCTAAAATTCATTGCTTTTAACTGATAATCTAACCTTTTAAACCATGCTCTCCCGTTTTGTTTTAGTCCGTAAATTGCCTTCTTAATTTTACAAACTTTATTTTTCTTATTTTCAATTTCGACATAAAAATCATAGTTGCCATTTAGATAAGCTGTGACAACAGCAAACTGGTACAAATCTAAATTCCATTCCACTGCAACGGCAGTTAAGATACGGGTCGACTTGTATTTCGCCACAGGAGCATAAGTTTCATCATAATCGGTGCCAGGCCTTTGACTGCATCCTTTAGCCACCAACCGTGCTTTTCTTCTTATTATATTCCTATCTTTGTCAGTTTTTGTGGTGAAAACCCATCTGGAACCTATTATTTTTTCATTTTGCGGCTTTTCTATTATTTCCCAAGTGCAGTTTTTCTTATGAGCTTGAAGTTAATTTTTTATCGCTTCCATCCATTCATCTTTATATTCATTTTTTAAAATTTCTGAATAATTTCTAAATTCATTTTCAAATGCTAAATAATTCTCTTTTATGCTTTGATCACTATTTTCATCACAACTTTGGAAATTTTCACATAATTCTACATCTTCATTTTTATTACACTTTTCATTTTCTGTAAAATTTTCATTTTGTTTTTCTTCATTTATATTACCCTTTTCTTTTTGATTTTCATGCCTGGTTTTAAAATTGCGTACTTTTCTTGGTCTTCCACGAATTCCCGTTCTTATTATATTAGGTCTTCCAAGTTTTTTATTTATTGATTTGTTTTTACGACTACCAATTGGGTGTTTTTTATTTTTAAAATTTTCAACAGGATCTTCTTGGATATTGCTATTTCCAAGATATTGTGAACCTGTTGTTAGATTTTTATTTTGTTGTATCTCCAGTTCATATTTTTTTTCAATATCAAAATCATGAATTTCCGTTTTTCTTTCATTGGTAAAAGTTATTTGCTCGAGCTCATTAATAAACTTTACATCTCTGCTTTTTATTATATTTCGTTTTTCTTTACTATATAATTTATAGGCTTTGGAATTTTCATAGTACCCCACTAAATAATATGGTTGTGATCTTGCTTCGAATTTTTTTATGTTAGGGTTTTTGTTGAGAACATATGATAAAGTACCAAATATTTTAAAATATTTTATGTTCGGATATTTTCCTGTCCATAACTTATATGGTGTTTCGTTGTTTAAAGCTCTAGATGCGGATCTGTTTCGTATATGATTAGCGGTTGATACAGCTTCAGCCCATAAATATATAGGTAACTTTGACTGCAGCAGTAAACATCTCGCCATATATCTAAAATAGTTCGATTTTTGCATTCCGCTACGCCGTTCTGTTGTGGTGTGTAACTCACAGTCAGTTGATGTTGAATGCCACATTGTTGTAGGTAATTTTTGAACTCAGAGTTTACGTACTCTGTGCCGTTATCTGTGCGTAATATTTTAATTTTCTGACCAATAAAATTTTCAACCTGTGTGTGAATTAGTTTAAATTTATTTAGTGCTTCAATTTTCTGCTTCATGAAATAAATTTCCGTCCATCCAGTAGCGTCATCTATGAACGTTATAAAAAATTTTGCACCACCATGCGATGAAGTTCTTATGGGACCGCAAACGTCACTGTGTATTAAGAAAAGTGGATATTTACTTTTAATTCGGTTTTTATTTTCAAAAGGAAGTCTAGTTTGTTTTCCCTGAGCACATATAATACAAGTTGGTTCATTTTTTATGTTAATTACTGATTTATTAATTTCTTTAATTTTTTCATTTTTGATCATGTCCTTTAGGCTTTTGTAGTTGAGATGTCCATAACGCGCATGCCATAAAATTAAATCATTTTGTTTGTAAGCTAAATTTACTTTGTTATAATTAGTTATTTTATTATTATAATAATTATAATTGTTATTTACATAGTATAAATTTTTCTCTTTAATACATTC